>JACCHY010000022.1:2400000-3600000 GCA_018907195.1 Dolichoris vasculosae | reverse complement strand
AGAAAAAAACGCTCGGTCCAACCGAAAATGCATACGTTTCTACTAATTACAACCTACTTTCTAAACTGCGACGTTTTCTTTGTCAAGGCGACTCTTTAAACCCGAACCGTTAGCGTTTGCGATAATTTTTTAAACTTCAACTGGCGCTTTTGAATTTTCGACGTAAACATCCGTTGCATTGTCCCTTTTTCCACAATGTGCGGATAAATTCTTTTCAAAATTTTCGGTTGTGTGCTTTTCGCTTAAGAAGATCGAATCAACGTAAATGATATCCTTTAATTTTTCATTATATTCTATTGTGAATCCGTAGCTCGAACTTTACAAATTTCTACCTAAAACTTTGACTTTACCAAAGTTACGGAAACCAGAGTGACTTTGTGTAAATATTTTACTTTCCAACTAATATCCAAGGACGCTTTTTTAATTCGTATTTCTAAATAATTAAGTTTATGTACTTGAAAAGTGACTTGCATTTAATTCTTGATTAGTTTTATTGAAACTTTCGTAGAGCAAATTCGTTAGCTTTTTATAGGTATATTATAGAGATTTACCGTAAAACGAGTAATAAACTGAAAAAAATTTTTTTTTTATTCTCGATAAAACGTTTCCAAGTTATTATGCTTTTAAAATAAATAGAGCGATGACAAAAACTTCGAAATTTAAACCTTTATCCGTACGGGTTTAAAGATTTTATGAAAATTTTCGTGATGCAGCAGTTTAATAAATTTCAATAAGATCCTTTTAAACGTTACGAGACGGAAAAAATAACGTTCTCGAACAAAGCGAATAAAGCGAACGTTTTTCTAATTTCATGGATAACGTATTAAATAAACGCATTATACAAAATTGTTGCTAGACTTATAAATATGCGACTTATAAATCCACCGATTGGCTCGCATTATTAATTACGTTAATTTGAAATTTACGTTGTCGTTGAAAGACTCGTTTTCCATGAATCAAGTGTTTTTCCGTACGCGTATTAACCTTCCAATGGATAATTAATAAGCCGACGCGATCGAACAAAGCGTACATCATCTCGTAAGAGGTACCCAAGTCAGAAAACTTGGTCCTACGATTCTTGGCCACCCGACGACCGAAGAAACTTTTTTATAACAAAATATTCGAGAGTTCGTAGGAGCAAACACACGTAAGATTAAAAATTGCGACTCGGAGACGCGGCTATTCGAGCAACGGAAGTAAAAAGAGTAAAAGCCGGGACTCCACACACGATTCCGCGATAGTCAGAATTTATTTCGTTTCCACCTGTCGCACGTTTGAAATTTAAATCCCCCGCGGCGAGCGCTATCTCAATGCCGCGAGGATGAGATGTTGCGCCCTCGTTCTCCTGTAAGAGATTCCGTCACGTCATATTCAATTTTTGACTTCTTTTTAAGCACTGCGTAAAAGTTTTATTTCACGCGAAAACTCGTGCGTATAAATATCTCGGAAGGAAGCCCTATAAGCGTTTTTCATCGCTACCAATTTGCGGATCTTGAAATTCCTATAAGAGTCTAGTGCACCGAGTACTCGAATATCGTGGGAATTAGAAATAGCATATATACCCGAGTTAAGAAACGAGTGCTAATCGTGAAAGGTATTATATATAACGAACGAATAAAAAATGCTTAACAACACGATACACGGAGTAAGAATATACTTATAAAGCCAAGGTACATGGAAATTCCGCGCTGTAAGAGATATATAAAAAGGGCAACAGCATGAAAAAAAGATGCAGCAAGTATAAGACGCGACTCTCCCTTTCCTCTCTCTCTCTCGTTCTCTCCTTTCGCAGACGTACACACACGCGCAGTTCGCGCACACGTGTAACCGAGAGGGGATGCAGCGCAATTCTCACAAAATCTTTTCATCTGACCAGTTAACACGCCACGTAAGTTTCACGGCGAGTCGTTGCCGGCCCTATTAATTTCCGACACGCGAGATCGCTTAGACATAAGGTAACGGGTCGACGTTGGCTCGAGGCCGGCCTCCGTCGTTGACCGTAACGCGATCGACGAGAGACAGTCCGTGGTTCACCCTCCGGTCGAAATACTCGGCCGAAACGGATCGATACGCCTCGCGATCACCCGTCGAGATCCCGAGACGCGGGGGGAGCGAACCTCCGCTTCCTGGAAATAAAGTGCATCGCGCGAACGTTTGGCCCGCGGGAAACGTTCGCTCGTACGTCTTTGATTGATTACACGAATCGTTCGTAGTTACGAGTTACCGAGCATCAACGGTCGCCGACGCGTGGAAGATGAATTTCTAGAAGCGAGACGGTTCGCGAACGGAAAACGAAGGGAAGGAAAAAGAAGGAAAAGAAGCGCAGCCCCGATTCGATTGGATGACTTTCGGTGGCTCTTCGAAGACGGGATTACCAAAATTGACGCGTAAACGGCTCGAACGAAAGCTGGAACGAGTAAAAAATTGCTTCGTCGGTAGTTTGGTCTCCGTTCGCGTACGCGAATTCGTAAACATCGATTAAAATTTTCCCCTCCGTTAAATTCACGAGCGGAATTAGGATGGACAAATATGTTACGCGGATCCTTTTAAGCGTATGGCTTAGCCATATTTATGTCTAAAATTACGTAAGAAGCTTAAGGAAGACCTTCCCTTGGCATTGGTCTCGAGCTAAAAAGACAGGTTTGAAAAAATACGCGCTCGTGGGCTTAGCGAGGTGAGAACGGTGCGTCCTTCTCTGCCCGCAAGTTGAGTTTTGTCGACCTTCCTAAGCTCGCAGACTCGCAAGCGAACGAGCGAGCGAGCGAGCCTTAACGCTCCGATGAATCAGACGTCTCTTTCTTTTTTCTTTTCGCCGGCTAGCTGCCGATCTCGCCAGAATTTAAGAAACCGCAGACGAGAAAAATGATTGGGAAAAGAGAAGATAGCGACGTCTCGGTAACGTGACGAGCAGCTTCGTTGCTCACCGATCCGTCGATTTGAAGAGACACGGAGATAAGAAGGGTCTTCTCCCCGGCGCGGTTTCTTTCTTTTTCTACCTTCGTAGCTATAATTAACTCAGACAAAAATACGTTCGCAACATGCCTTTTTGGAATTCCTGTTTACCGTAAAAACACGCTGACGTATACACATACGAGAGCACGCGCACAAGTCCGCGACACGAGATGTTAATTTCAAATATGATCTCTTTGATTTTTAGTCGGAGCTAACGACTGTCGAAAAAGGAAAGCGATAGCGCTTCGGGTACAGCTACTAATTCATAAGTGGCGCTTTTTTTCCCGCGGTGCGCCGATACGCCGCAACGTAATTAAATAGCACTAGCGGAGGAACTACGACGACTACTCCTACCGTACATTTTAACGGCGCCTCCAACTTTTTTGCAATCAGAGAAATTCATAGCATACGTATGTATATATAGAAGCCATAACGGTGTGTTCTTCGTGAGCGCGTTCCCCTGCCTCTATCTCCGGCTCTCTGTCTGGTGGCGATAAGAGCGGCTTGATAATGACGAGTGCGGCCCCGTAATGAACAGTGCACTAGCTCTCCTTGCTCCTTCTATATAGGCGTCTCAGGGCCCTCGTTAATACATGAATAGATGCCGAGCAATGACTTGCGCCCAATGCGTACTCGCGAGAGAGACCGAGAGAGACCGAGAGAGACCGAGAGAGGAGGAAAGAGGGAGAACAACTTCCCCGTGACTTAACCTACTATGCATTCTAACAGAAACGACTCGGATGATGATGATGATTTCGTCTTTTTCTTTCGTCGTAAACGAAGGTGAAATTCCTGTTCTGGAAATCAGACCTTCCGATCGATCTTCGAAATTGAAAAGTTTCTCAAACCTTGTCGACCATTGTATTACGCTGAATGGAAAAAGGTGGAACACTTTATACGCGAGTCTGATAACACCTTGAAGCGGAGTAAGATTCAATTGAATTGACTATGATCTAGTAATTGCTTTTTTCCGGCTATCAAAATACTTTTCAATCATGACTTATATTTACAAATCTGGCTCACCGAGCACAAAATTTTATTTCCTTTTCGTTCCGTTCCATTCGATAAATCGATATTTCGAATTTTTCGATGACGCTCGGATAACCTCTCCTTCGTTTAAATATACAATGTAATGTAAATTGTCTCATTAATAAATTACCTAGAAAATAAATTAAATCGATAACGAATAATATTCGTATAATTTTCAAATTATATGCGTTTTTTTGATGGAAACGAAAGATAATGCGTAGTTGACGTGAATCATCATACTTTACACCTGCATTCTCGAGGAATGTTATCGAAATACCCAATCTGTAATCGGATCGTTTTTCGGGCGAGAGAGAAAAAAATCCCGAGATAGAGAACGCGTAACGCTATCGTGGCTTCGATGCTTTTACGATAAATCGAATGAAGATTTAGTTTTTGTGGTCAGGTGAGGATTCTCTATGATTATTATGCACATTTCGTCTCGTCTTGTTAGCCTTTTTCTTGAAACGATGCAACCCAACAAAATCCATTACACAGATCACTCGCGACGAAAAAATTCTTTACCCAAACGACCTTTAAATTAAAGCGAGGTGTACGAGCGAGATATTCGATTGTAATGCTAAAGCTCATTACGACAAGATTAATATTGATAGATTGATCTAAAATAAAAGAAAAGGCAAATCATTCGGTTAATTTCGTAGAATATGTTAAAGGGAACAAACAACAGTGGAACAAAAGGAAAAAAGCTAATACACAAGGTGTAAATGTAAACATGGACTTTAAATCTGATTTTAAAGCGACGAAACCATTAGAACTAACTCAAAGACTCAATTATATTCATTTTGTAACTTCATTAGATGCATATGTTACAGTCATCTCTAGTGGTTAATCATTTCGTGCTGGTAGCAGTCGCTTCGTAATTATTAAATGAAAACATAAATAGCTACGGTATTGTTCGGAATAAACTTTTACTGTCTCATTTTCTATTGTAAGAATACAAGACAGCTTTGTTGGTAAAAGATGAACCGAGAATATGAAAGAATGTAATTCAAAGTAGAAGAAATGACTGTTTCGGATAGAGACTCCATTATAAATAATCTGTGGTATGTTAAACTTCGATTTTAATATTTTCAGCGCATAAAATACTTGTAGGTTTTAGTACTTGTTTTTCATAGTACTTTTTCTTGTTATTTTTTTTCGAAGACTTAAAGCGAGAAAAACTATAATGAACATTCCATTAGATTTCTTAAAATTGTTTTGCTCGATAATATACACTTGTTTCTAGTAATTTTAATTAAAATTCGAATGGATTTTTATAAAATGATATTTATTATGTAATTATTGAAATGTTATTTCAAAATGGTATTTATAAAAAAAAAAGGGTCTGTATATTAAAAAAATCCTTGAAACGTTAGTCCGAATTGAAAAAATTTTTTTTTATTAAAATTCAAAGTTATTTTTAGTTTAATAAAAAATAAATTTAATTTTAAAATTACTAGAAAATCTTTTCAAATAATAGCAAAATACCATTACGAGTAAATAAAAATGTACGAAAAAGAATTTTATGTACTACATATAATATTCTACAATATATAATTAATAATGAATAAAATTTAATAAAAAGAAATCAATGGAATTGTTTTTAAATTTTAAATGAATAAAAATCTGTAAAAGTAATTTACAGTCATAAATATTTTGGAAATTTTTAATTAAGTTTATTCAGGAAAAAATCGGTTAATATACAAGCAATTTTTTAAATTTACTTAAATTTATTTTTTCATAAATAAAACTGATCGATCTTCTGTGTAATCTTTTTTTAAATATTATCGTATTTAATTTCGATGCGTTAACGACTTTCTTAATTACAACGATATTATTTCACGAACGATTAGTTTACATTTTCTGTATTGGAAAGTTTTTTTTTAGTAAGAAATAATTATAAATAAGCTTTACCACCATATATAATAAAATTCTGATTTTAGTTTCTAAATTTAAAATAAAATTTTCAAAAGAGATAAGAAATGATTTATTCAATTGGAGCGTATATGTTGACATCGCGTACGTCGTATAAGTATATAATATTTCATTATAATTTATACTGAAAAAGCTTACATATTTTTAAATTTACTGCCCTAAAAGAGAAGTACTCAAAATGAAATATCATAAATATTTTTGCACTAAAATTATTCGTGACAGTGATATACTATATTTTTTATATATGGTTAGTAAAAAAATAATTTGAAACTATTGTAAAATACAGTACTAACTTCGAATATATTGTACATTTTTATTATATTTTAAACCTCGATGCATAAAAGTGTAACTTTATCCATAGAAATTTAAGCGCGGAAGAAAATAAAAATGAAGCATTACAATAAATTACGAGAAACAAATTATATTCCCCATTAAGAATTCATATAGATTACAAATATTTACAATAGATCGTGTAACGCGCATTTGATACACGAACGACGAGTTTTATCTGTAGTATTTAGTTAAGAATTTAATAACTTCTTCGCAGTTCTTTTTCATTTTCTTTTGTGCGTTGAAAACATACCGAGAAATTTGTTTACGGTAATAGAGCATTAAATTTTCTGATATTTTTATAATTACGAATTTATAATCTATAACTACTCGAGCCGCGGAAAAAGATACCATATGTGTTTACTTTGATATATAAGAAGAGACCCTAGAAATGACTAAGCACAAGGTCATTAAAAGTAGTAAAAATGGAGACTCGCCAGCGATATTCCCAGTGCATTGCTCGGTATACTCATATTGCCCGCACACTCCTTATTCGTTGGAATTCCGCAGGTGCTCCGCGCCATAAATCAAACAGTGATAAAGGGCGAGTAGGAGCGGCAATAAAGAGTCGAAATAAAATATAATCACGGTCATTTCTAAGCTTCGCTCAATTGGAATAATCGCGATCTCGTCGAGCAATTCTCGAAAAGTCACCCACGAATCCTCTTCCTCTCCGCTCCGGTGTTCCGGGCCCCTTCGGCGCTACCTCCGAACCCTGCCAAATCGAGAAAGGAATTAGAGAAAAGGGCCAGGAGTCGCGCCGCGTGGAAGTGGAGGAATGCGGGGAGGAAGTATTCGCCGGCGGCGCGTTCTCCGGCTTTCTCGGCCTCCGCTTTCGAGCGCATCGTTCGTGTGTAGAGAGTCGCGCTTGTGTGGACGAAAAGAGGCGACCTGGTGGGGACGAAAACCGAGAATCGAGGGTCGCCCTTGCCCGAAGCCCGAGCCCGAGGGGAGGACCGACGGCCGGGACGAGCGTCGCTCTCTCGCGCGAACTCCTTGAAAAGAATGCGCAAGGACGTACGAGAGTTTAATAAGGGCCCGAGTTCCTCCGTCGACGGGGTGCGGACGCGGAGACGAGCGGTTCGACTCGGGGCGCGCGACTACCTCCCGGACTCCCGGACCCCGGAGGGAGCCTTAAGTCCCGGTTACTATGGCAACCCTCCGCCGACTCGGACGCGCTCTCTCCGAGCGTAGCGCTCGTACGTACTCGTGCGTCTCCGGCGGCCCTCGTGCCTCGCTCGGCCCCTCTTCTCGTCGGCGTCGCGCCGCTCACCGTCCCGGCCGCGGCCGACGTCGCGCCAGTTCCATCTCACACGCAGCACGAGCGACAGGCGCGACGCCGAGACGCGAAACCCGCACACACCTGTCCCCCCTGAGAGCCGCCGAGCGACGGCCGACCGAGACGCACCTGCCGACGATCCACGTGCGCGCGTGACCCGGAGTGCGAGCCTACGAGGAACCTACGAGGAAAACCGACTTTTCCGGTCCAGTGTTTATTTTTGAGTGCGAGTCGGTCGGTGGATCGCCGGTTGTCGATCGATCCGTGTTATCGCGCTTCCGACTATTGGACAATAAGGGGCCCGGTCCTCGCGGGAACCGGCGATAACAAATAGAAAGAAAACGAATAGAGAGAGAGAGAGAGAGAGAGAGAGAGAGAGAGAGAAGAGGCATACAACGGATAAATTGAAGGAGGATAAGTAAGAGGATTCGTAGAGGATTGTAGAGGTTCGCGTAGAGCGAAGGGGAAATACTTCGCTACCGCTACCAACGGTGCAACCAACGGTTAAACCAACGCTCTTTTATCTCGATCGAAGAACCGAGCGAAATCGGTAACGATAATAAGTAACGACATCGAAGCTGCCGTTTCGCTTATTTTTATTGTATCTATTAATTGAGAGACACGGTGCGCGGAAAGGTGGAAGCAGGACGATGAGGCTCGCGAGGATGAGGAGCGCGTGAGCCGAGTCGCGGACAGGTGCGGAGGAACGCTAGGGAGGTTATCGCGAGGAAGAGGTCGGAAGCGATGACCATGTTCGGGAGCCTCGTGCAGCGATTGACGTCGCCGGTGACGTCGCCGACGAGCCCTCGTCGACGATTCAAGTCCCCCTCGCGCTGGGAAGTGCAAAGCGAGCCCGAGGACGATACCCAGACGACGACGACGTCGACGACGACTCCGGTTCGCAAGAGCAGGGCCAAGCATCTGCTCGACAAGCGCAAGAGCAAGAGCAGAGCTCGGGGTCTTAATCTCGCCTCCGTCGGCGAACCCCAGCCCTGCTCGACCTGGCAGGATGTAGCCTTTCCACCCTTAAGGGGAACCAAGAGCTTGGGCAGACTGGATGGCATGAAAGAGGTGAGCTTGGCCGTTCGATTACCTTCGGCTCCGAGTTTCTCTACGAGCTGCCAGTTTTTTTTTTCCTTTTCTATCGAACCGACTTGGTACCGTTGGTTTTCGCACGAATTAAACGTTGCTTTTGAAAAAAGTATCGCGATCGGTATTTTAACGTTGTCGCGAGAAACCGAACGTACAACGTACGTCTCGACAAATACCGAATTAGTACCGGAGTTGCGGTACACCCAAGTATACGAGAGTAAACAACTGGTACGAATCGATGGATCCGATTCCACGTTTTGGATCTGAATTTGAATTTTTCTGGTTAAAAATATCCGAGTCTAACGATTAAGGAGACTTCGATGCCTATAATTATTTTATAACGAGCGAATTTATCGAAACGCGTAGGAAAATCCATCGTTATTTAACGATTTAAGAAAATTGCATAAAACGATATTATTCAAATTTACCATTGAATTATGTAACGATGGTTATTTATACAAATTGAATGGATAATACGCCGCAAAGGTGTAATTATCCGTTGCCGTGTCCAAATATTATTTTCATTTCTCCTCTGTAATAAGAGTTATTTACAAGCTATTTAACAATGAAAATTTGATAATAATCAAAGAGCGAATATTTAATAATAAACAATATGCATTCGGCTCAAGACATGCACGCACGTACGTTATATATACACACGGCTTTTACGAGGACGAGCGCTTCGGGGATCGAACGCCTCGACACTGGATAACTGCAGCATCGGCTATTTTCGCTTCTCAAATATACTCACGTACACGCGTGGATAAACGCTTATCGCGATATTTGCCTTTTCTCCGGCGTTCCGAAACCGAGGCGCCCGAACGGCTGACAAGGGCTCGACAGCCCCTGGAATTCGTTCCAACTTCCGCTTCCGAAGTGCGTTCGATCGTTTCGAAATAGCTCGCGCTCTTACGAATCCGCGAGATTAAGTAACAATGAATCGGATTCCATGCTCCGATTGTCCGAGAGAAGCGCCGAGAATCGCGACTCGCACGCTAATGTACCGCTTTCGCGCTCGTCCGGCAATTTTATTGCGACTCGAGGGCGAGGGCGAGAGAGGAAAGGAGGAAGCTCTCCTTGGTCGGAGAGAGCCGTTACGCGATCCTTCTTTCTTCCCTTCCATCGCTCCCTCGATCGTAAACCGTATTATGCTCGCGAGCTCTCGAAATATTCGGGAATTTTCGGTCGGACGCGCTTCTTTTTTCTTTCATTTTTTTTTTCGTTTTTTTTTTCGTTTTTTTTTCACGATGATGATACGTTGCCGCAAAATTCGCGCGGTGAAATTTCTGTGGGTTTGTTTGTTTCTCTTCCTGGCTTATTGACTTATTGAATTCACGATAATGGTATTGTCGTTGGGTTGGAAGCTCGGACGTCGAGCGTGTTATTTACATTTTCTATAAATTGGATTAAACGAGAGCACGGTAAAATCGATTTGTTCCGCTCAGGGTTTCGGGCCGTGATGTCGTCGGATAATGGCGCGCGGCTCTTTGGTCGTTTATTTTTCAAAATCGAGACTCAAATATTGCATTTCAGCGTAAAATTTGATCGCGTCGACTCCGAGGCTGAGCGCCGACTCTGTTAACCCAACTCGACGCACCTCGCACCTAAAAAGTCAATAATTCGTTGCTCAACGTTCCGAAATCGTTGAGTAAACGAACTTGTAATAACGCGAAACGTATAAAATTATAACTGTATCGTTTTTCACTTTGGAGCCTTAACGAATATCCGTTGTTTTGTTTTCGTTGTTATTAGCCACGAAATAACCGTCGGTGAAAATTCCGTATAAAAAGATTCTAGATTGGCAAATAATGGCAATTACAGAGAAGATCGAGAGAAGATCGGGCGAAGATCGGGAGAAGATCGGGAGAAGATCGGGAGAAGATCCATGTCGGAAGAGAGCGACCGCATCGGCCTTTCTTCATTATTCGTCGAATTTCTCATTTCCTCCTCCTTTTCATCTCCGCGCCTTATCCTCGCGTTCCCGAGGCCTCTTTAATGCACGCGGGGCCCTTATCCGCGTTTTTTGCACGATCGCGCTCCGCCGTCGCAACGCGGAGATAATTTAAGGCGCCATTAAGGTCATTGCGCGCGGGTTGCGCCCGAGAAAGGACGACGACCATCTCGGCCGAACTTTTGCCGATCGCCGCGACGCCGCGATCCTCGGTTGCATCGTTCTTTTTTTCGCCTCCCCTCGCGCTCTTCTTATTTGCGCCGCAAGGGGTGATGTAACCCAGCGGTGTTCGCTGCTTCCTTTAACGATGCCCACCTCGTCGTTTCTCCTCCGGTCGTGTGCGAGCGAACGCGCGCGCGCGACCGAAATAACCCGAAGGATGGGTAACGGCGGCCGAGGATCTCGGGCTCGAGGTTGACGTTGCGCCCAGCGTCATTTTTTTTTTTTTTACCCACCTCTCGCGACTTGGGCGCGGAGGAGAGAAGCCCAACGCAACGAGATACTTCTTTCCGACTGAATTTTAAACGACTAATTAGCACTTTAATTTCCTCGACACTTATGCACACAGCGCGATGCCATTAAATCTTGTCAATTATTACATAATTCGTAAATGGATTTTAAAGCTGGTATCCATCTTTAATAAGGCTCTCAAAAATTAATTGCTTTAAATCAATTTGCACGGCCAATCGTAAATCAATGTTCGTCGAAGAAAAAGTCGAGACGTTATATCATTGACAAAAATCGATATCGCAGTTACGACTATTGTTAATATTTCGTCGTCTTTGATAATGATTGCTCGCCCGAGAGGAAAAGAATAAAAAATATAAATCATCGCGCGCGAACGTCGTTGTCGTAGGTACGACCTCGATCCTCGACGATCGTTGTTCGCGCTTCGATTTTTCAAGCCGAATACACCGAAGAGATACATCCCTCGAAGAATCCGAGCTCTTTTAAACTTATTTATCCGCATAGCCGGTAAGATAAACAAAATATAAAATGATATTTTATGCACGGATGTTGAGTACTGGCTCGAGCCTCGTTTGCGTACGCGCGTACACGAGGCGATATTTCACATCGAAAAATCCGATAAAATCTCAAAACTCAGGCACGTCTTCGACTTTGATACACACATTCGTATGTAGAACCGCGGTTACGGTGAATCAAGCTCGCGGCCATGCGCGAGAGATCGTTCGCGACTCTTTAAAAATATAACAACCCGAGTACGAATCCGAGCCAATGATACCATCGAGACAATCGGACGCCCATCTCGCGCCGAAGCTACGAAAACGTGCCTTGTGTGCGATTACCGCGGTTACCGAAGTCCTCGCCTCCCGTCCGGCTTTTTTCTCCGTTCTGCTTTTTACGATCGTACGACGTTCGCTCTGTATCGGTTACGTCATCTCGATTACAGGAATCTCGATTACACCGATCGACTGCCTTTTGTCCGCGTGTATCCAACGCGTGCATTCGACGCGTGTATTCAACGCGTGTCAACGGAATCGAGCTTTTGTACAAAACAAGGAAGATTCCAAAGTATCGTAATGCCTCGACGAGATCGGGTCTCTTCGCGTAACGTAAACATTCGAATTCGGAGATACTGAGATATTGAATAGGTGTGCAAGTTTTCCTCTTGATAAATAATACCGTGCGACGGAATAGAATAGAGGACGAGTCGCTTGGTAATAAAGTAATAAAAAATATAACGTGATATAATTAATTATGAATCTTGAGCGGGAGACGTTGAATGAAAAAAAAAAAAAAAACGGATTATCGAACGTATTTATATTAACAAAACGCAGAGGATCGTAAAACGTCACTTTCATGCATGTTAATTGAATTTCGCGATACACATTTTCATAGAAATTGACGTTATTCCTCGAAGTCTCATTCATGAAAAGTCCCCAGCTGATTAGAAGCGAAATCTCTTTTTTATTTTAATTACGTCTTTGAGGTTGGAGATACGAGCCTTACTCGAATGCCTCGTCTCATTAAGCTTTTTAAATTGCTTTATTATTAGCTTACAAACGATTTTTACGGGAAAAACAACAGCCAACGAGTTTTAACAAAGAAGTAATAGAGAAACAAAGTAAAATCTCATTCTTTAAGAATAAAATTAAACGCGGAGGCTCGTAATATCGTTCCGAGAAGGAGATCGACGCGTAATACCTAATATAAAAGAAGGCACTTAGCGTGGAATATCGCACTTGGTCTTCCAATCGTCGCTCCGAGAGAATAAAAGAAAAAAAAATATATACATATAAATAAATAAATAAATAAATAAAGGAGAGGAAATTTAAAAACGCGCGTCGAGATGATTCCTTATAAGGGACTGAGCGGTGACCCTGAGGTCCGTACGATTGGGCATTCCGGGGCTCTGACTCGAGCTCTGACTCTCGTGCCAGTGTTACGAATACCTACCTTATACATAAGCTCTGACTGCCAAACGAATCGCCTCGTTCGGAGTGCCGGTCGCTGCTGCGGAGCTGAAAAACGACAATGAGAGTCGCGATTCTGCGCCATCGTAATTGAGGACCTATTAACGTTTTTGCTCGCCATAATTCAGCGGATTTATCCCCCGCTGGTGCCATTGTCGCTTGTTTCCTTTTTTTCCTCCCTCCTCCATCCCCCTCCTTCGCTGCGTAATAATTTTTTCGACCCACTGTACTTTTGTTCGAGCAAATTTTTTAGCGGGCATCCGTGATAATTTCACCGAGATTTATGAACAGACGTGCAGGAGGAAGTCGTTAGGGAACTTCCTATAAACTCATACTTATTAAAAACGTCTTTAGAAATTCCGATAGCTCGATGCCTGGTAGCCTCCCGCGCTCTCGCAGCCACATTTTTTTCGAGATGGGCATCCTCCACTTTAAAAAGCTTTTAAAGCCGAAATTAACGATGACTACCTGAAAGCCTCGAGCGAAAAATAAAGACGTCGAACGAAGGGAGATAAAAATGCGGGAGCACGAAGAAGTGAACGGTTTATGCGAAAAATGTTAACGGACAATCGACAAAAAATGCGCAAAAAGGGCACGAGGATCGAAAAAATACAGCGAAAAAGAACAGGATGAGCCGGATAGTCCGTGCAAGGCTTTTATCACAGGACCTTATTCATCCTCGGTTGAATTCGCCTCCACCGTCGTCAATTTTCGATGACCTTTCTTTTGAATTTACGATCTTTCCATTCAACTTACGAGCGATACATTCTTTCGAATATTCGTCGGATCGTAAAGGAGACAATGAAAATCGAGAGAAAAACGAAGGATAACGTTTTTAAATCATTTTTCGACTAGATTTCGAAGGAGTCGTCGAGCGGGACTAGAATCTAGTCTGTTGGCCTTGGCGATGGCTTCGGCACCTGCAGCACCCGTGAAGGCCTTCCTGGAAAGGGTGTAATAAGACTGATAAAGAAAAAATTGCTTCCGAGAAAATCCGGGGCGAACGAAAGGCCCACGCGTTAACTTCGCACGTATTGCCTGCTCTCGAATTCGCCGAACGCGTTGGGTTACGCGTTTGCACATAAATCTCTTCCTTTATCAAATTTTTAATTTAATTGCTTTCCGAGTCATTTTACTCGAGTTTATTATGCGAGGGTCTTTTTTGATCGCTTACTTCTCATCTCGAACGGTTAAACGCGTTGCGTTTCTTACGACAAAGATCCTACGATTTATTCGTATCTCGCTTTATCCGAGTGTAAAATTATTCACGATCGAGCAAAGACAAGGTGTTTCCATTCTTCTAGTTATTCTGGAAGACCAACTTCTCCTTTCGTAATTAAAAATAGTAGGTACGAAAAAAACGCGAAATTCGCGTTTTGAGCGAATAGATCGAATCGCGTTTCTTGTAATTAGCCGAAAGGAAGCAATTGAAATAAATTATCGCCGTGAGAAAGATTTTCGAACGATCCGCGACTATCCGTCCAATTTAAAAAAATCTCCCGAATAAAGTAAACTATTCGTCGATCTAAACGTTTCGCTGGTTTCTCGTTACCCGCGCGCGACGTTCGCCTATTTCTCAACGCTCGTAATACAATCCTCGTGACAAATCCGAGCAGCCGTCGCGGCGCGTATAATTTTCTCAAAGCAAGGCGAAAGGTGAGATAATGCTCGCCTCAAAGTCCTCGACTCGGTCGACCTTGCGGTTCGAACGCGCCCGATAAAGAAAAGCCGTGGATTATTCTTTTCTCTTTTAACGAGGCTCCTCGTTATCACGCGAGTACTCCCGTCCTCGTGGCCGGATCCTTATCGCGGCTAATGCATCCGGTCGCCTCCGCGGATATTTCGCCGCTGCCGCACTTTTGACGCGCCTCTCTAATCGCTCTTCACGCTCGGCGCGTCGTCTTTATTGCCTAAGGAGGTTACCGTACTCACGAGGTCTCCTCCGACGCAGCCGCACGCGCGCCTCTCCTCCTCGGCAAGGCTGCTCGGAGGACGACTCGCATCCAGATAAGACACGGACTTCTTCATTCGCGCGGCTTGTGCACCTTCGGTTGGCGAGCCCCGGAAACGGGGGGAGACTCGATTCCTCCTTATCGCTTTATATCGCTTTATATCGCTTTTGCATTTTACCGCTTTTTCTTTCTTTGTTCTTTCCTTTTATTCCTTTGTTTATGCTGCTCTTATCCAAATGTATTATTTTATTAACTTTGTTTTACTCACGAAGTAATACGGTATCGAAATTTTAGTCTTTCTTAGTCACGGCTCAAGGATGAAAGAATCGTCGATGGATTTAAAATTAATTATAAGTGATTGGATATACAAACATGCGTTTATTTACTATTTTACGTGTACTTAAGATTCTTCTAACGAAAGTCCATGAATCACGATGAATTAGATTTTCTTGGAAAACTGCGAATCGAAAGCGAGTTTCTATTTATCGACCGTTTATTAACTTTGTAATCGTATCGTTTAATCCGCTTCATTGTACATTCTTTAGATAATGGAGGAGTAGTCCATTAGTAATCGTTTTTCCTTTTGTTGACAACGCGAAATCTTAAATCGAAATAAAAAATATTTGTCTTAATTGAAATAATAAAATTAAAAGGCAACTCGAGTGAAATTACTCACGGGTATCCTTTTTCTACTTTACGAACGATAACTTTTCTATCGATATAGAAATCGGAATCTACGTCGAACGAAATCCACTATCTCGGATGCTCTATTTTTATTATCGCGTTGACTCGACTACGATTAAAGAAATTACAGAGATTTAACGTCCATACTATACAATGCCATTTCTGCAGATGTACGATATAAATCAAGGAGATAAATCGATAGAGCGATACCGCAATAGACAATCGATAAAATAAACAATCAATTAAGAATAAATTTTTCGCGAAATATCAATCGATGGACATTATATTCTCGAACGAGGCTCTCGCTCGCACTGGAAGACCACGAGGACGATAAATCGTTGCGCTCGGTGATGAAGGTTGAAACAAAGAGAGAGAGAGAGAGAGAGAGAGAGAGAAAGGGCTCTTTCTTTATCTCTCCATGGGCTCCAAGCGCGTATGCTCGACTCATCGACCCCGTGATTTGTGCCTTGGCTAGCTTTTAATTACGGGTGGCGTTCGAAATACTCGTCGACACAAGTCCGCGCGTCTTCCATATTCCATCCCGCGTCATTCTATACGCGTGCCTCAACCTCCATCAAGAATCCGCGGCGGGTGCAAAGGATCGATTAAGAAGAAGGTACGCTAGATGAGATGCACGAGCCCAACGAAATGCAGCTTCTCGGAAGTCAGGCTTTACCGGTTTAGAATTCATTAGTCATCCCCCGCTTCCCTTTCCTCGCTCCACATGTCTCTCCTCACGGTAAAAGTATTTTTCACTTTTCGATATTATTTCCAACTTTTATTAATGTACTATTTTTATCTCTCTCTCTCGGTTCTCCCTCTCGGTTCTCCCTCTCGGTTCTCTATTTATACGCGCGAACTAAATGAATAACCCCCATTTGTCGAACGTTTAATCGCGTTTCTCACGGAAAACGACGCGCTCGTTATCACGAAGGAAATCTTTTACATAAAAAGAACGCGTACGCGCACTCGCAACTCGTTCGTCGTAATGTCTTAAATATACTTGCTTGTTTTTCCCATAAGCTTGAAAGAAAGAAAAAAAAACAGGAGACAAGAGATTAAAATAAAAGTTCCCCGGCGCGTAATTAAAAAGGCGGAGAGAGCCGAGGGAGCACGAAAGCAAAATTGAATAATAAAAGCGTCGGCGTGCACCGACACTCGGACGACGCCGGTCTCTCGAGTCGATGGAATCCCGGCGGTAGCATCGCCTGGACGAGCACCGCCGATAAATAAGCTCGTTAAGTGGCCGCTCGGAGCTCCTCGAACGGGGCGATCCCCGTGTCTCAGCCGCGAGCAACGGACGGACGTACGTATGTATCCTCGGAGGAAGAGGATGCGAGCTGATCCGTCCGTCCACCGCTGACCTCCTTCTCGGGCCTCTTCTCGAGCCTCCTCTCGAGCCTCCTCTCGAGCCTCCTCTCGAGCCTCCTCTCGATCAATACCCGATCCGACCGGGCCGGGTTACCCCTTTGGGCTCGCGTGTCGTCTCGCGCTCGCGGATCGTGTATCCAACTCTTTATTCGGCGACACGACGAAGCGTAACGCGTCCCGAGCGACGATAGCCTTAATCTTAACGACTTTCCGCCCCTTTCTTCGATACAGTTACGCGGATAGCCGGCTCGTCTTTCTCCGAGATATCGCGCGTGCCGGGTGTCCTCGATTCGTAAGTGGAGAGTCGACCGGGTGTTGGGTTACGGCAACGGTCTAACGAGTCGTTCCCGAAAGCAAATCGGCCCCCGATGCTTTCGGTCGTCGGTGGAGGCAACGCGGGGAACGAGTTTCCGCGGAGGAAGAAAGACGGACGGGTATTACTGGAAGCTCAGGAGGCAGTCGCGAATTCCGATGCTTCCACGCGGTGAAATTATACCGTCGGTAGGCATGCAAAACGCGGCGGATCCAGCGGAGGAGCCGGAGAGCAAAGGGGATGGCGGGGTCTTGGTTCTTTTCGACTTGATCGATCGGAACGAAGGAGGGCGATCGTTAGTCGGTGAAGCAAAAGAAGCGGCTACCGCGGTTCTTCCTTTTCAATGGAGCTGCGAAGATCCGAGTGCTCGCGCGAATAAGCGCGTGCCCGAGTCGGGGATGGGGCCTGGGGGCCACTAGAGAGAGAAAGAACGAGCGAGGGAAGGAGGGAGACAAAGGGGAGAGAAATTCTCGCGTTCTTGAGGAACGGACGAGAGACAAGGGGTCAGTGACTCGAACGGGGATACTGCCGACCTTTCGTCCGTCTCCTTGTCCTTGCTTCTTTTTTCTTTCCTTTGCTCCGCACTCTCCACACTCGCGCCTTATTTTATTTGCCTTCTTTCTCGCCGCTGCTCCCTGTTGCTCCGCTGCAATCGGCTTTACATACCAGCTTATACTTCTTTTTAAGCTCGACCCTGCGCGCGTGTGTGTGTGTGTGTATGCGTGTCTGTGTGCGCGAGATATTATTGAATAAATTTGCACGTTTGCGTACGCTCGCCAGTGTAATCAATACAAGTGCGAACAATCATCCCAAACTCGTAAAGTGTGTTCTTCGAGTACATAGCGGAAAACATTTTTTAGTTTTTTCCTCTTCGTTCGTCTTTTTTTTCCCTTCGACTCGTGCTCGCCGCTTCTTCCGAGTACACTGTTGTAAATCGAGAATTGAAAATAAAGTACGATTTATTTAATTTTGTTCGTTAGGCTTACGCGGTATTTACGTTTATCTCGATTTACCTCGACGACAAATCGGTTCGCTATTTTCATCTAAATTTAGATAAGAAATTAGAGGAAGGAACGATCGAGCCTAAATTCGGCTATAGAAAAAATTCGTAAAAGTATTTTCGATACTTTGTAAGTTTGTAGCCGTGTTTACAGGTAAGATTCGGATTAATTGTCACGCGCGTCTTGTGTGTGGTCTCTAAAAAATTCTCGAAGCTAAGTGAAATTTGAAGTCGCAATACCGTGGTATTAACATTTTTGGTACTAAATTGAAGCGTCACATTAAATTCCGCATTGGAATTTCGTACCGGTTTTCGAAGTTCAGCAATCCCCAACCCCCGCGTTCGCCGCGTTAAAATTTTTATAGCAATTTTCTCTTCCCACGGGCGAAGAGAAGAGATCGACTCGAGGCATCGCTGCAATCGAAAAGCCAACAGCCGCGCTGAGTCCAGTGAAAATCGGTAGACGGGAAAAGCGATAACGAGACGTCGCGTAATAGTCGAAACAAAAGTCGGTCAATCGTCGTCGATGCTTAAGACCAAGCCCTTTGAATTCTCGGCAGGTTCGTCGGGTCGCACCGAGACACTTTCCTTTCTAGGCTGGGCTCGGTGATACGGTAGCGGTGAGTGCGACGGAAGCCACGATTCCCCCCTTCCCTCTCGTTCCATTTACTTTCGACGACCTGATTAAAGCGAAGCTGCGTGACCCGCGGAGCCTACATATTTGTCCCACGTAACATCCGTCTTCGTCTCTCGCGCGTACGATCTTGTCAAACACGACGAACACGACGTATTATTCATCGATGTCTGGCTTCGCAGCCGACTCATCTTCTCTTTTGGAAGAGCTCTTCTTCTTTCTTTCTAAAAGTCAGTGAAAGTTGAAATTGCTTTTTCTCCGAGAATTCCTCGTTTTACATCGAGGGGCTGTGAAAGTCGAAGCTCGAATACTTGGTTGTATTCGTTTACCTGTGAAACTCGTCTTCCCTTATTTTTGTACAGATCCTTTTTTTTTACTACAACTTACAAATGATTTCTTAAAGATGATTAAATTTCGTTCGATTCGTTCGTTATCAGAAGCGTAACGAATGAGATCGATCGTATATTTTTGTGTTGGTTCGTTCGAAAAACCGTATAAAATTTTTTATTTCATGGTTTGTCGCAACAGAAAGAAAAAAAGAACACACATTTTCCGTTCAAAGAAAAACTTTTACTACCCACCAAAATTCATTTTTCTTTCGGGAGACTGATGACTTTTCTCGTATCAAAAGACATATTTTTCATGGGTATCGTAACCTTACCCGATAAATCAACGATTTTTTTCTAATCGTTCCAAGATAAAGTTTTCATCGTGGCGAAGATGCGAGCGAGAAGAACTCATCCGAATTCATATATGGAATGCGTCTCAGTTTTAACCTCTCCAGACATATTACAATAATCAATCAGGGCGGATAATTTACGAGCGTATAACGCAGGGCCAAATCTATCTTCGAGACTGACAAATTCAAATTCCATGCGGGGAATAGAAAACGTCGGAGAGCCGAGGACTCGCGTGTGTCCCGGAGAGCGGTAATATGTTTCGAAGAGCGAACCGTGGTCCGACCGAGGGAGCAAGGGTTAGGAGAGCGTCGAAAACTGGTCTGCGCGCCGAGGCGCTCGATCCCGAGTCCTTGATCTTCGTTGTTTACCACGGTGTTTAGAATCAGGTAACAGCCAGATTACACGAGTAGAGAAGGGTCGAGTTGGGAGAGGCCGCGCCGAAACATCCTCTCGCCGTTCCTCCCCACCTCGGCCACGGCCGCCGCTCGCCAGGGACGAAGGAAGAGAAGAGGAGAGAAAGTAACGGAGGGACGAGAGAAGAGCCGCAGTCCGCGGTGGAATGCCGAGGAGCTCAAGAGAGAAAGTATGCACATTGCACACGGAGAGTCGGCCGCGCGAACGCAAGTGCGAAGGAGCGAGGAGACGATGCCCGCGTCTCGCGTACAACGGAGGCGAAGGCGAAAAATGTGCATAAAAAGGGATGAACCTTCCTCCGCGGTAGCTTAACGAGATCGACATTTTATTCTTATCGCAATGCCGGGGAGCCCGGATCGAGCCTTTTATCGACACTTTTATTAGCTTGTAAAGATCGGATTTTATTAAAAAGTTGGTCGTTGGTTTTTTAGCTCGTAAATCGTGCGATTGCCGAAGTTGCAAGAAGCGAAGACTCGGCGAAGACTCGACGAAGACTCGACGAAGACTCGACTCTCCCCGATGAGAACCGCGAACCTAAATCATGTAAATCTCTGGAAAAGAAAAAGTAATCGAATATCAATGGTATTGCCGATGGGACGGGGAGGATGGAAAAGAGAGCCAATGGAAAAATTCACACGCGGTTCAACGATCGACGGCTCGTTCCACGAGATATCGCGAGAGGGAATAAAATCGCTCGACGATGGCAGATCGGTATGCCATTAATTAAGGAGACGCTTTACGAGAATCGTCCGTGCGTTCTCGCGCTTATGAACATCGCGCGGCTGCAACGAGCTCGCGGCCATTCTTACTCGCGCGCTTACGTGCCTATAATTGTTAATTATCTCGTACGATCGATATCGTTTGACCGAGGCTTCCTTTCCCATAAGCAGGCTCGACGCGCGAGAGCTTGGCACCGAGCTCGAACGGCGATGGGAGGAGACGGGAGGAGACGGGAGGAGACGGGAGGAGACTCGAGTGCACCGGCTCGGAGAGCAACAAAAAGAGAGGAAGGAAAGAATAACGCAAACAAGTGGAACGGTCGTCAAACATTGAAAAGTAAAACTAGTTAACGATTCCTTCCGAACTGCAGTAAAATGCTCGTATAGCCGTACGTTAACGATGCGACGTCCCTCGCTCGTATTCGCGGGCCCGAAATTGTTTCGTTGTTTGCTCGGGTGACGGTGCACTCGAGTGGATAAGGGCCGATAACGAGGGGACGCCAAAATTCGCGGTTTGCTCGCTTGCTCATCGGCGGCGGATGTGAGCGAGAAATGGGATGGCGAGGGGGAGGCGAGGGGGAGGCGAGGGGGAGATGCCTCGCGAGGACGACGGAATTTTTGGCGGTCGTGAAAAGCGAGGTTAACGATTCCACCCTGCGAGCGAGACGGAGAGCTGTAAAAAGACGGTGCTCGGTGAAAAAGCCGTACGTACGTAGAGCGACGAACCGGGCCCCGATGCAAGCTGGCGATGCAGCGAGACGAGGCGCGGCTCGTCGGGTTCAGCGACACTAAATAATTTATGGTAATTCACTCTCTCGAGCTGCGCGGCCGGTAAAGACGAGCCGAGCGGGAGAGAGACGCGACTAGGAAGTCTCTATAGCGGTCGAGGAGGCACTTCTTCCACGGGGCTCTAAATTAAGCCGTGTTGCGCTCTGTCTCTCTCCCTCTCTCTCTCTCTCTCTCTTCCTCTCTCTCTCCCTCTCTCTCCCCCTAGTCTCTTCGTCTCTTTCCAGAGTCCGGCCGGGGAATCGAGCACGCCGTAAAATCCAAGCAGCCGCGCTCTGCATCCTACGTTTAATACTCGGCGGCGGTGGCGGCGGTGGCGACGGCGGCGTCGTCGTCTCCTCGCTCCAGGGCTCCGGGAGGCGGTGACGACGACGGCGACGCCGGCTAAATGAGAACCGAGGAAAACACGCGACTGCCGACGCTTTTTTTCGCGGGGCCGTTACGTCTCCGTGAAACGCGATCGTCCGCGTCGATGCGATGATTAAACGGTCTTTTTTCCTGCGGACGTAACTGTTTTTTTTTATCGCGTAGCCGACGTTAGCGGTCGTTCTTAAGGGCGAACGAACTTTTTGCGCGTCTAATGATAAGCGCTGGTGTAATTGGGAACCGTTTCCACGTCGAGTAGTACCAATGCGTTACGGGATCTTCTCGTTTTGAATATCTTGCGCTAAACGTAACGCGAATGCGAGAATTATGTTAATGAGGAGATATCTTTTTCGAGTATTCTTTCTCGGGGAATCATCGATGGCTGTAGCCCCGTGCATCGAATGGTTGATTTATAGCCTAACGATAAAGCGCATTACATACAAATTAAAATTATCGGAATGCGTTTAATGGCCGTTTTTTCGATACTAATAATTGTACACGATTTTTTGATTATAAAAAGAGGCCGGCAATATACACGAGCATTAGTTCGAACGTTATCGAGTGCGTTGAACCGAAATTATTCCACGAAAATATTAATGGTAGCATCGACCTGCTTTCGCGCTCCGATGAAAATACGCGAATGATTATAACTCGAATTTTCGTAAATGAAAAAGCGTCGAAAAGCCGAGCTAAAAGAGTTATGATCTTATGCGCGATAGAGACGACGAGATGACAATATTGTCTGGTGTCGATAAATCAGGCTGTGGTTGCGGCGGTGGCGGCGATGGCGGCGACTGGCATACCTGGTCTTTGTCATAGAGGAATTTATTTGCGCGTTATACGGTTGGTCGAGTTAACACAGAAAACGACAAAGTATTCGATAAGAATGGAAAACAACAAAAATTTTAGGATCTATTGAAATGGTGAAGTCACGTATAGTTTCTTACTTAACTCAACACGAGTTCTGCAACACCATTTTTTATGGCGACACTGCCGAAAAACAAACCGTAACCGTTGCTTTATTTTCAAATAGCTCGTATCTGCTATTTCGAGTCAATTTTTTCAAAATTTAATGGAACGCATAATTTCGTTGTTTCTATCTAATCTAGTGTTTTTTTTTTGTTTTTTATGTTTTTTAAAGCAAAATTCATAGCCTGTCTACTTTTTCGTTCGTTTTCAATTTTAAAAAATAATGGTTCAAAACACGTTTCTCGTATTATAAAATTGTACGATGGATACAATTTTTTTTAATATTTATCATCGAATACGGAAGATGCATCTTTTATTTTACCATTTTAACGATTACTTTTTTTAAATCGGTTCCAGTCCGTAAATATAATCGGAATTTATCGGTGCATTAAAAAGCATTTTCCGAAATAAATATAAATTTTTTGTTTTTTCGTTTAAACGGTATTGTAACTAATTTTATGCGTTTAAACTAATCGATACACGCGTTTTTTATTTTGTAGAAAACAACGCGGCTCGATTAAATTTTTAACGGTTTCGTGTTAAATTGTTTTCTTCCGACCGCTGAAACTTAAATTTCAAGTTAACATTCGTAAATAGTTAAGTTTGCGAATTATCCGTCAAAACGAAAGAAGCGAAAGAAACGAGGTTTCGGTGCTGCGAACCTCTCGATAAAAATAAAAGACCTTTTCGAAGGCGAGATTTACGCCAAACCGAAAGAGCACACTTGGACCACGCACTCGAAACGGTCCTCGAACTTACACCGTTTTTTATTCTTATCGAATATTGCATTGCGAACAGCAGCGGTTAACGCGTGAGACGCGCTCGATCGCCTCGTTCCCGATGTTAACTGGATGTCGGCCACTCGGTACGAGTTGTTTCGTTAATCGCTCCGGTATTGTTCCCGTGTCGGTTGTGTGCCTAAGCGCTGCCGCGTGTTTTTCTCGCCCTCCTGACCGGACAACTGCCGGGCGAAAAAGGCGCAAAATAAAAGTAAAAAAAAAAACGAGTGTGACGCAGACGCGTACAAGGCATTCTCCAATTTCACATAATCGCATTAATTTACGCGCGTTCGAGAGCATAAATTTTTTAACCGGTAAAATGCGGAAGACCGACCGGTAACCGATGCATTGTGCTTTTGGCTTTTTATCCCTGTTGTTTGAAATTTGGGTTAGTAATAAAGTTAACTGCATTATTCCGTATTAAATAAAATTTATTATTTTAAGCAACCGTAAGGATTAATGACGATAATTTGGATTATAGCGTTAAATAAGGCTCAACGGAGTCGCACACGTAAACTTCGTTTTTTGTTCCGTATTATAGACGAGTTATACCTGATTCGATTTTTCAAAATATTATGGGTGTACCGAGCTGTCGATACTTCTGATAGGATATACAACTCGTTATACGTTACACGATCGAGGAAGCTTTATCATCTATACGGATTTACAGATGATAAATCGATGATTGAAGAGTCTACTCGATTATGACACATTTATTCTAACTATACGAGGAGTTTCGAACGTCTCGTATTTTCTTTTTTAACCTTCCTAATTTTTATTCGTTATTAATGTAAACGATATTTTTATATTATCTTACATGGATTATTTTCGACTTCTTTTTTGGCAATGTACCCAAAAGATAAAACGAGTTCGATGTAAAACTTATAACTAAGTTTAAATATTTGTAATAACGATAATTTACCGACCGGTTCAAATTTCATGTTACAACCGAAAAAATGTACAAATACATTGAATTTAATCAAAAGAGGGGGAAAAAATAAAATCTGCATACGTATGCGCATGTACATACGAAAGTATGTTAGCTCATCAAGATTACACTTAAGATAATTTTTCCTAATACCGTATTTATACAATAATGGACTACGAAATAAATACCTATAAATAATCGAGGCTGAAGTAAATTGTGTTATTTCATAACTCAAGAATTTGATTTTATCTGTATAAAAAATTTATTGTACTCGTACACGTAAAAATTCTCCTATACGCATATTTAATCATATTACGTGCTTTATTAAAATATTTGTTGAATCGAGCCAATCAATTTTTACGAGCTATTCTTTCTTATAAATGAAAAAGCTCGTATATTAAATTACAAAAAATTCTTCGATTATTTAAATATGTTCGTTTACTCATAAAAAGCAACAATATTAAACAAAGCATAAAATTATTAAGCATTCGAATAACGTATAAAATCCATTACATTTATTTAAAAAATGTTGTTTAAGCGAGAATTAAAATTTTCATCGAACACTCGCTGGAATTAGAAATGACGTATATGTTGAAATTATATTTTCCTCGTTAAAATTTTATAATTCACGGGCTATTTATAAGACAACCATTGAATCTATACCTAAAACTTAATAATAGAGTTTTATGAATCATTTTTAGAATAAATTATAGAATATCGAGCTTCAAGTTACCGATTTTTCATTGTAAATTGCTCGAAAGACCATTAGAATAATAAATTCGAGCGATTTGCCTTCAAATTGGCTCTGTTGAACTATGAAAAAGTAAATTCACAACCACAAAACTTGTTTCGAATAATTTCTATGTTAATCATCGTTTCCTATATTAAAACAGAATTCGTCTTTTCTCTGTTTCAGGTGAGTCCGCAACAACGTTTTCACTATATCCCAAGAGCGTTGTAAGAAAAAAAAAAAAAAGAAAAAAAAGGAAAACGTGAGTCAATAGATAATAGATACGTTGAGAACATACGATAATTACGCAAGTAAGCCGCTCAAGATTCAACCATAATACGTAAGCTCTCGGCGAGTGTCGTTGTTTTGACAAAAGTCACACGCGATCGACGCTCGTGTTCTCGGAGTCTCGAGCGGAAAGATCTCCCCCTCCCACCCGCAACCAACACCGCGTTGGCTTTCCGCGTTCAGATTTCCCACCCGGAATCCTATGATGTAACAAACGAATTTGCCGTGAGTCTTCGTCGTGACGCGAGACTCGTGCTCCTACGTCTCCGCGTCCATCTTCCCGCGTTGGCTTCTCCGGGTAACCGCGGAAGGTAGTCGATAGACCGATAGACGCGATTCGATTGCACCTTAGCGATCGATAACTCTACTAAGTCGTCGCTCGAGTTCGCGCGTGTGTCGGCACCGGTATCGGCTGTTCCACATTCTCGTGCACGGGCTCGAGTTCGATCGTCCCGGTCCGACAAGCTCGCGAGTGGGAAGTCGTCGCATCGCCGAGAAAAATCCATGTCGTCTAGCGGTCGCGACTCGATTCGCCACGAGCGCATCGCGCGGAAATTACAACGGCGACGACTAGTTGTAATTTCTCGCCTCGGTACAGGTTCCGTTCTCGCGCGTGGACGACGCACGAGGAAGGGTTCGGTTTTGTCATTGTCGGTGTCACCCGGTCCAGGTTTGAATTACGCAACGATCACGCAGAGATCTACGCGTTGGAAGGTTGACCCTCGATCGGGTCACCGAGCGGTTCGCGGCAAAAGGTGAAAGGCTTCCCGTCTTACCGGAGAAAAACGGAGTGCCGATTGCCGGTGCAGACGCCGCTGTTAATCCGCTACGAGTCATCCTACCGGAACGAACCTCCGTTGCTTACGTCAAATTTATCGAATTACAACTTTTTCCCCGATAGAAATATCTAAATCATTGTTGCGAGTCCGAGTTTCGCTTTTGTATCGTCGAAACGCCGCTTCCTTGGTTTCAAGTTCGCGCACGCGAATCGATGCTCGATTTTTCGCGCCTCCTCACCCATCGCACCGAATCATTTATTTATCGCTCCGTTCGTAATTTTGCGCGACGTATTTCGTTAAGAAATAATTTATCGTTTATTAAGAAAACAAGGAAAAGCTATTTGCGTCGCCATCGAAATATTAAGATTCGCGAACGTTTTCATGCTCCTTTTTCTCGCTCCTTTTTCTCGCTTCTCATTTTAAATTGAAATTCTCGAGAGACTTTAATGGTGCTTAACTATTAACGCTAGCAGCCATAGGAATAAGAAATAATATAACGTTGTATGCTACGAAGACGAAAAGGAAGAGGAGGAAAAATGATTTACGCGCGATTGCAAGTTTGCAAGTGACAAGCATAAAATTCAGCGGACCGAGTTAAAAAGGTCATCGAACGCTCGCACCGAAATTACTCAGCAATTTGGCAAAAATTTCAGTCGCGAAAGCATTTCCGTAGCGGTCGCAAGCACATCGGGGAGTTTGCTTTGCCCCGGCCCCGAGAGCCTCGGGGCCATATAATACGGACCACTCAAGGTACGGCCTCTCGGGAATGCCAAAGGTTCCGGTTCTGATTCATTGTCGCGTCATATATCTAGACGCCGGTGCCTCTCTTTCTCTCTCTCTCTCTCTCTCTCTCTCTCTCTCTCTCTCTCCGTTGCGCTTTTTGCTTTCTCTACTCTTTTAGCCTGTTGCGTGGGCCGCGCGGCTCAAAGAGCCCGAGAGCGCACGAATCCCAGTCGCTCGCATTCGTGATTTTATGCTCGCATATTTTTACGTGTGTAGGTGTAACCGCTTACCATTGGATTATGAAAATTATACTTTCACATCGATGCTGCTCCTCTCGGGCTCTTCGGAGAAATGAAGAGGAGAGAGAGAGAAGCGGGAAAAACGAAGACTCTCATCCCGTTATTAAAGTCGCCTCGAGTTAATCCGCATCGCACTTCCGCGCATGCGAGAGCGAACGCTTCGCGGGAATATTCTTTTTTGGGTATAAAAGGCCGCGTACGAGCGAATAAACGGTAGACGATTTTCCCATAAGTCCGAACGTATGTGTACGCGAGCGCGAGTCGTTGCGTTCCCGCGCGTCGACAGCAAAGTAATCGTAATAATTATTCCCGGGCCGCGCGTCCGTACCTCCGTACGTACGTGCGGAGCTGCACCGTCGGTGGAGGGAAAGGGAAGGAAGAGCCGGGCCCTTGAGCACTACGAAAGAGAGAGAAGGGCGAAGAGAAAAAAGGATCCACCCCATTTGCGGCGGGTAATGAAGAACCCGGGGGGGATTTTCAAATCAAAATGAAATGCTAAGTAAATTGTTTCTCGAGTTAACGACGTCACGGGCCTTTACGGGGTGCAAGTATGCGATATGCGAGGAGGACGCGAGGAGGACGCGAGGAGGACGCGAGGAGGACGCGAGGAGAGAAGATCCAAGGAGAGGAGGATATAGGAGCGCGCGAGCGCATGCGCGCATGCCTATATCCGCGTCATTCATATTTCCTGGAACATAGCACGCCATACGGGCAATGGGCCGTTTCATTTAACGCGTTACGACCGATACGTTATCGTCCTTCCCGCGAGTCCGCCGCGAGCCCACCGCGATTTTCTCCTTTTCCCCTGGCACTTTATGCGCCGTTGCGGGGACGAGGACCATCACCGAGCCCTTAAGGGAGCGCTCGAGAGATGGGACTTCATAAATACTGTAGCGGGATCGACCCGACGTCGCCCGCGCTTTATCTTATCGGCGAAGGCGTACTCGCTCACACCCCGAGAGCCCTTGCCCCGTGTGCGAACAACACCGAGGCTAAATTCTCCTTCGCTAATGTAATTACTCGTGCATTTTTGGTACGCTGATGCATTGCGCTGATGCTGTACGACGACGGCGACGACGACGACGAGCGTAAGTTCGCTCTCTCCTTCCCCGCTTGAGAATTCGATACGATTCATCGGGACTCGAGGTGTGAGCTTTTCCCCGCTGTTCCGTTGCTAATAACTTACCGAGATTCTCGCTACGACAAGATGAATACGAGCCGCTTTGTAATCAGTGGAAACAGCTCTTCCACCACTCGTAAATTACAAAATCGAGCTCTACTCTCTTACCTATCATTCAAATCCACTGTTTCGAATAAATAAGAAACGGTAAGAAATTATCGCCGTTGACGCGCTCTTAATTGCTAATCGGAAAAATACGGATGACGAGCTTACGACTGTCGCGTATAAATATACATTTGTAAAGGAGAAGAGAAAGTGAATCCGTTGAAGATATTATCACGCGCGCGCATAATTTTCGATATCGATCGTTCCGAGACAATTTTATGACACCGCTTTGTTTTGTACTTTTACGGAGTTATATGTAAATCTAATGGGCATCGTTCGCTGGTCAACTTATTAATTACGAAGCGCGTTATCTCGAGGGTTCGGAGAGATATTGGTTGCGCTTTGCTTTATTCGAGTTCTGAGAATCTGCGAATTCTAATTTAAATACAGTTGCTAATAATAGACGAAAGATATTTCATTGAGCACGTAAATTTTTATACGCGCTCGAATGAAATGATTACCCAATTAATTATCTTGCGTTGCATAATTTTAAAATTATTTTAATTTATATTTTTGTATGGTTGAAGAACGATAAAAACGAATTCGATATTTAAAGCTACTCGTAGGTTTCGATGCTTCCACTCGAATTTTGCTTTCTACAAACATTGCGTAGACGTTACTCGAAATATAAATATTACATAAAAGGTACTTCTCGTATAACTGTGGATGCACTCGTTTAAAAATTTAATAATACTTCAAAGCTCGAGCGTACGATTATAATAGAGATTGGTTATACGACCGTGTCATCGTACGCTCCTCGATATAATTATATAATCGAAAATTTTTAAAAGAACGAGGACAAATCAGTCATAATTCACTTTACGTAATTTGTGGTTTTTTTTTTTACTTTCTAATAACCAAATCTATTGGTATTTTTTCAAAATCTCGAATAAATTATTCGGTTCTTTTGAAACTTATACGTTTTAAATATTTTTATGTTTAGACCAAAATAAACAAAAGTAAATAAAATCTCTAGTTTTGAATTATCTCGCCTATACGTGAAGTTTTATTTGGATATTTAAAATTTTTAAAAAACGGAATTTTTTTATAAATTTTGCAGAGATAATAAAAAACGGAAGAGTACAAATACGATTCTATAATCGGTCATAATTTACATTGGTGCAACAATGTAAAAAATAAGTATTATTTGTTGAAACGAAATAAAAACGGGGTTTTAGAAATAGCCGACAGGTATTTACGATTCTGCAAAAAATTTGCAATTCAAAAATGAACAAGTTATTTTTGAAGGCTTGTATGGTGAATTATGCAGTAAAAACGTCTATAACTCACGCGTAGAAATAATGAATAAATTAAGTTAATAGTAGAATCGAACCATGGTCAGGATTTTTTCTTTCATTTCATTTCTTGAAAAAATTTAAAAATTCCGAAGCTCCTAATTTATTCGAAAATTCATATATACGCGAAGAAGATCTAGACCTTATAAGATGCGTTTATAAGAGAAAACGAAGAGAAAAAATACCGGTAATGTCCAACGAAAATCGTCCTACTAAGATATATATAATAACGCATACTCCTGCCCCATCATAACAGTAATTCATCACTTCATTAAGTATGCGGGCCAAGATAAAGAAAAGAGTAAATCTTTAGCATACGTGAATTCCACGAGATCGATTATTCTCCTCCGCGGCGCAACACGTGTCTTGTATATACAGAGGAGGAGCAGCTGCCAGTCGCTAAAAAAAAAACGGAGACGAAGTCTCGGTACAAAAAGCTAATTGCCCACGTCGGCAATGAATGAAGGGGAAAAAAATGCGCGCAACGAGTCGTTAAGTCCATTATATTCGCGAGTCGCACATTATACTTAATCGTATTTCGAAGGCGAAAGAAGGAGAAACAGATATCTATTGTTTGATCGTACGCATCTCGACTCAAAAGTCGCTCTCTCGCCTAATAACGGCGGAACAATCAAGATAATTGCCGCAGGTAGTCGAAAGAAACGGCAAAAGAGAGTAAGAGAAAATCGCTATACGCGTAGTTGTAAAAGCGCATCGATGGAGACGGCAGTCGGAGTAACGCGCGACAACAAAGCAACTCTTATCCGCGATTCGCGCTTCCCATCTTATTTCTCGTATCTTCCCGGTGCAACATCTTTTCTCTCGTACACCCGCGTTCGCAACACTCGGCCGAGGAATCGAAGAGACCCGAGACTATCCCCCCCCAAAAAAAAAAACCACCTCGCGTTTCGGTTTCGAAATTGCGTTCTCGGTATCGTACGTCGGAAGTTCGCGGGTAAACAAGATCCAAAAAGCAAACGCGCCTTAAAGATCGAACATCGATGGTAGATATCGAACGTAGCTTACGGAATTATCATTGAAAATTATGCGATTATTCATGGAAATTAAAGTATCGAAGGCATTACATCGTCATCCTCTTGACGCCAACATCCACTAACGATCCGCTGGAATGTCTACAAAAGACACTTCTACTCTCTCTCTCTCTCTCTCTCTCTCTCGTTCTCTTGGCTGGATCGCTTAAATCTCGTAAGAAGATAATCCCCCTCGTGAGCGGCTTTGGAATCGTCGGATAGCGAAACAGAGTTTGCAGGGACTCGAGTGCGCGCGTTCTTTTATATTCCTTTATAAGCTCCTCGTAACAACAAAGCCCATTATCGCGCTATTATCATTATAAGTGCGCGCACCTCTTGCCTCGCGTGTCAATGAAAGCACACGGAGCCGCGTGCTCCGATCGGATCAGCCTACACACCCGGGGAGCGAAAGGAGAAGACAAGGCCGGCGGCGGTAGCGTCTCCGAAGCTGGATACCCGGTACAAGCATCGGGATCGACACGCGATCCGCTCGTACTTCATCTTCTTCGCACCCGCTCTCTCTCTCTCTCTCTCTCTCTCTCTCTCGTGGACGCGAAACGGCTCGACGATGATCGATCGGCGGATGACCGCTGAAGTAATACTTCGCGGGACGCCAACCGGCAAACGTATCGGATTTATGTACGCGTGCACCGGGGATGCGTGCGACGGTATTAAACGTCTTCGCGCACAGCTCCGCGATATTTGCGGGTTACGGATGTACCGCGGGAACGGCCATAATTCAAGGCTTTACCGTTCGAATCTGCCTTCTCCTTTTTCTACTCGCGCACGCGCACGCGTTTAACGTATTCCTTCCTCGTTTTTCGATAGCTTGGATCTCGCGAATTTCCAGCGTCTCGAGACGAATTTGCTTCGGTGGGTAGTCGAGGTACGAGGATACGAAAGCGCGAAAGGTATTCGAAAGCTTTATTAAAATGCCTGATTTACGCGCGCGGTTGCGTCTCGGTAAAAGTTGAGGTACCGACCTCGGTGTAATCGCGTAGGACGCGTGCGAGTTGGGGAGAGCTCGGTTAATGTGCCAAGGCGGGTACGAGAGCGAGGGAGGAGGAAGGGACGAGAACGAAGGGAGAAGAAAGAGGGATAAGAGGTTATCGTAACTGGCTTACTTGCTTACTTATGCATTCGTATAGGTTTCGCGGTTGGCTCTTTCTTCGATCTCCGCTCGTTGGAGTTGGAAAGGCGAAGAGCGAAGAAGCGAAAAGAACGGGTGAGAGGAGAGGAAAATTGGCGAGAAGGGAGAAAGGAGAGCAACGGAGCGAAGAGGAAGGGCGGCTACGTATAATCTATAGCCTGTTGCACTGTCGTCTGATTACGGCGGCCGAGGCCTACGCGCGTTATTCAAATATTAAGCCGCGCTCGACATGACACGCGTGCACGCCCTCGTATTACCGGGCGCATACTCTTGATCGGATGTGCGCACATGCGCTCCTCCATTGCAACGGCACATTCTCTCTCTCGCGCGCGTGGAATATCGCGAAACGCGCGTAACAAGATTGAGTGTGTACGCACGTGCAGTAATTGCTTGGCATAAGAGAGTAAAACGGCTTGCGCATTCCAATAGGAGACAAATGGCTTTTGTGTATTTCGAATTACGGACGAGGGAGCGAATGGTTAGAGATTGGCCTACGTTCCTTCGCTTTTTCACGCTCGTACTCCTCCCTTTTTACCCCGGCCCTACGCTATTCTCGTTTCTATATTCATTTAAGTTAGTCGCGCGACGACCGTCCTTATCTTTTTCTCGTATCGAAGAGGAGTCGACGCGCTAGACTCGGGCACTTCGTCGCTACCTATATTTTTTCACGCGCAATAATATCACGGGTGCGAGCGAGTCCGCGTTATAATACTGGCACATTCTCACGAACACTGGTTCTCACGTACTCGTAGCCGCTCTTCGCGCACAGATGTTCACCGTGATTGTTTACGTGTAATTTCCCACCTCTGACCGAGTTCAACGTTCCCTTCTCCCGCGATTATTCTACCCCGTATGTTCGAGCTTGACAATCCAGAGTACGAGGGAGGGAGACGGTTGTCGACGATCGCGCCAAGGCCTCCAAGAGCGGATGTCCGCTTCTCTTCTCACCCCCTCGCCGCTCGGTTTTATGATCGCTTTTATCGACGAATCCGAGATCCCGCTCTCCTTGGATTTCGCTCGCGCGTACTCTTACGCCTCCGAAACTCCCTTGACTAATGCACTTCCGTCGGAAAATGAGAAGAGATCTACTTATAAATAAGGGAATCGCTTCGACCGAGGTGAGCCGAAGAGGCTGTGCTGCTCTTAAGTCGTTTAACGGCGACGCGTGCCTCGACTCGATGAATTAATTTCTAAAGAGCTGATTATCGATGAGTGCACCCGACTCGCGCGAAATTTCATTAAATCCGTGGTGTCTAGACCGTAAGAGCGTGTCGATAACAACGGAAGCTCGACGAAGGGGCGTCGATCGAGCGTCCGAGGATTTACGATGGATATCGCGAATCGTTTTTTCAAGCCACGGACGTATTTGCTACCTGATTCGAGTCCTCCTCCCGGTACCAGACTCGAGGATCCCGACGAGACAGCGCGTCGGCTGCGGCGCATCGTAATCCCTGAGAGGAATCCTAATGTATTCCTCGCACACCCGTTTACAACCGAGCGATTTCCCGAGCGCGACGAAGGGACGAGCTTCTCGATGAATTTCCCATGTGTACGTCACTCGCTCGCTTTATTATAAAGCGAGAATCTGTCACGCGCGCGTCTCCTCTTCGTTCTTCTCCCGACGCGTCGAAATGCTCGACGTAGGACGGATCGGAGATTATGTCAATCTCAAGATGGATGATTCATTATTCATTATGCAGCTTTCTGCCATTTTCGAGCGGTCGATCTATCGAGACTGCGACGCTGCCGCCGTGACAACGTAGTCGTCGTCGCCATCGTCGTCGTCGTCGTCGTCGTCGTCGTCGTCGTCGACGGCGAACCGCGGAGTCCAAGAGACGAACGCCCGAGCGATAGGAGGGAGGTGGATGAGTAGGAAAAAAAAAAGAGAAGAAAACGAGAGGACGCTGGAGGGATCGAGGCTGCATTCCAAAGGCCGGCTTCGCCGTTGCCCATAGCTTAAGCTAACCTATAGGCGAGAGGAACGAACGTATCCCCGTTTATTCATAATTCATAAATAACTTTGGTCGCGGCTAAATGAAAATAAGAGAAGGCGAACGAGGGAGAGAGGAAAGGTACAGGGCGGACTATGCGCATTCCAATTAATCACTCGCGGGTTCGGCCGAGCCGTGCGCGTTCCTCCTCGCTCCCACTCGCTCCTACGAGTGATCCACATCTCGCGCGCTCCTCGGATGCTGCGCGAGCGCTGCAACGCGAGAAAATCGTCCCGAGTGTCGCATCGGTCCCGAGTATCGCAGCATCCGAGGATGGAAGCCGATTTTCCGTATAAGCCCCGGCGCGAGGCGATTTCACCGATCCCAGCCGATCGCGTACGATGCGCGCTTTCCTGACCGACATAAACCGCGTCCGAGCATTAGAGGGCAACAATTGTTGGAGAATTTGTCGAGGCGCGCCGCCGACAAAGAAACTGGACTAACTGCGGCGATCGCTGATTGCGGAATAAAACTCAACCGAGACACCGTAATGTTCCGCGAAACGCGCTTATTGTGCTGGCCTTATAAATTCTCTTACCAAACTTTCGCCTTAATGAGTCTTAAGCTGCGTTGCTCCTCTTTCCCGTTCGCTTAGCTTCTGCGATCGGTTATTGCGCTTTTTTGTTTTTTTTTTTTTTTTTGCCTGCGATAGCTTAGGAAAATAGCGTTATCCGTGTCAGAATTGTTGCGCTACCGGCGCTCGAGTTTCGTCTCTCCGAAATGTACCTCGGGCATGATTGGGCGGAGGAAAGGGGGCCGACTTTTAATCCGATCGACGTATCGATATTCGACCGAATAAATTTCGTAACGATATATCCAATTTCTGATTAATTATTTATAATTTAAAGCGTGGTTGAACGTTCGAGATAATATTGTAGAAATTTTTTTAGGTCACAGCGCTACGTTTACGATTTACGCGAATAAGTACTAATACAACCTCGTTGCTTTTTATTTCGAAATCTCTTTTGACATAATTTATATTGTATCGGTATTTACGCATCCTCCGAACACGTAACGTCTAATTATGTAGGCTTAACTCAAATACGGCGTATTAAATTAAAATTATAAAAAAAAAGTTTGTTTTTACGCGGCATTCTATTGAGAATGTGAGAAAAAAGAGTTTCCAAGAACAATATAAACGTGAACCATATATCAATACCGAGAAAAATTACGTTACATAAAACATGGAAAAATGGAAATTTTTAATGTGTGAAAATTCTGAGAAGATTCTCTAAATCTTTCATTATTCATCCGATTTTTATTTAGATTGTAAAACATTAACGAGGCTTGAGATCGTAGCAATAATTAACCGCGATAGCGAGCATCGTAAACGCTGTTTCGTGCAATGATACTCTTTGAAAGAAAAGAGAAACAAAGTTTGAAAAAAAAAGAGAGAAAATAGGCCGCGCAACTTTTAGGATTTATGCAACTTGTAATGCACCTTTATAACATAGCCGTTTTCTTGCATTGGAAGGCAAACCCGCGCTTGTATTTACCTACATTGATCTAGTCATTATACGTACGTATGCATACGTTCGTGCATATTTCCTTCGAACGCGGCGATGACCAGGCAAACTTTCCGAGATCGGCTCTCGTGCGCGGACTCGTTTATCGTACATGTGTATACACCGTGCAAAACCATGCGCGTAACCTTGGACTCGGATCGTATAAAGAACTGGCATTAGCGTACAATTTACTCTGACCTATTAAGTTACTATTCTATTTACTTGCATTTCGCTTATACTCTCTTCTTCGTGAACTACCCGAGATCGACTACACTTGACTCAACTCCCACCTGTGCTGTGCCTCGGATAATGAGATTCTCGACGGTCGTTCATTTTTCCATTTAAGGTAAAAGTATCAATGTCGCGACACGTCTTCCAGTCGGAATAAAGATGCTTATTTTAATTAATCGCACGTTAAGTATCCGTCAGTTGAATTACAATAACGATAGTCAACTTATAATCTTCGATCGTTTGGTTGGCGTTTGTTCTTTTATTTTGTATTTTACGAATTAGATGAATATTTATCGATGGTAAATTACCGATTTAACTTTTCTTATTTTGTTACGAAACCTTTTATACCTAACAACAACGAGTAAAAACTTTGAAAAACTTTACAAAAGTTGAATATATTATTTACGTTTATCGAGTGTAAGTTTTTCTTTTTAAATTATATCGATTTACAAAGGGTATCGATTAAAGTTTACGCGTTACGAATAACCATTTAAGTAATCCAACGATAGAGTAAATTATAATGGCAAATATAAATCACGTTCCGATTAATTAATTTAAAATTGTAACTCGTTAAAAATTAATCATAGGGAAAGCCGAACGATATTTTCTTTGACGCGATTCATTTTTAAAATGGATCGTATTTTATATTTGAAATGGATTTAATGCGAGTTTTGTATTTATACCCCGAGCATATATTTTCAGTTTTTAAATATAAAAAATCATTTTTAGAAAATGTAAATCAGTCCACGACGTAGCAGTGGTTGATTTAAATATACGAATTAGTATATAAGTTCCGAGACCTATGAAATATGCTCCAAAGATTTGTTTAACCGCTTTCGAGCGTTGGTCAATGGTCCGAAAGAAAAATTACTAGTCGTAATGATTTCATTCGGAGGCAACGAGCCTGAAAGGGTTGTAGAAAACAAATCTACCGTCATTATTTTCAACCGTCCTTGAGATTGCGATCATCCTGCAACTCTCGCTCGTTTAGAACCCGAGACCTTATGAAAAATTACGTTCGATCCGATTAAGCGTACCCATACGCGTATTCTTCATCGCGTGAAAAGTCAAAGTGACACCCTTCGAAGATTTACGTATAACTTTCTTTTCATCTATACGCATAATTTCACTCTCGCTGTACGACAATGACCATTTTAACAAACTTCAAAATACGACCAAGTCACGTCTTATCTTTCCTTTTTTAAAGTTGCCGTTTCACTCTCTGGAAATCAATCTTACGCGGCGATTGGAAATCATTCGTGTTATAAATATAGAGGCTTTTCGTTTTAAAGCCGATATTTACGACTACTAATCGATCCAACGAAATACAAAAGAACGAAAAATAAAGGAGTAATCGTTTCTACATCCATCGGCTTATAAAAATGATGATCGTTAATTGGAATCGGAGCTAAACGCTCGTCATCGACGGGCAATTCCAATAAATGAAATATTGAAATCCTTTACAAAAGAAAACGTACCATCGAAGCAATTAGCCGAGCTTGACAACTTTATCTCGTTTATACCCCCATCGTATAAAGTTTCTCCCTCGTAGCTCTCCCGTGGTTCCCCTCTCGAACACCCCACGATAATCCCCGTTGGACCTTCGACGCAACTCCGAAGCGACGCTCATCGTCGAGAGCACAGGACTCATTCAAGGCCCTTCTCGGTTTCCCAATATTCTATAGCCCGGTCTCCCGAGGAAAGCCCGCAGCCCACAGCTGTCTCCTCTCCTGTCTACGGTTGCGTGACGTGCGCTCGCCGAGAGAAAGAGAGAGCCGTTAAAAAATGGGGGCCCATTGTCCGATCCGCGAACTCCGCCGTGCTTTCTGCCCTTGCGTCGACCGCGCGCGAAATAAAGAACGAGAGGAAAAAAAAAGGGGGACCGGGAGAGAAGCGCCACTGCACACACTAACGCCAAAGTCACTTGTCGCTTCGCCGTTGTCCTCGGACATAATAAAGCCGAGCCGTCGAGCGCGTACGAACGAACGCATTACGTCGAGTACAGACTTGTTTTTGTTTCTTTGGTGCTCTCGGCCCCGCGTATACAATTTACTTAGGGCTTTGTTCGAACCGATGATGGGAAAAGGGTTGGGATGCCTCGTGAAAGGCTTAACCCTCGAGGTGACCTTGTTCGCGTTTCGCGCGTTCTCTCGAAGATTAATATTGTACCGTTGTCGTTGGAATCGCGTCGATCCCGATAACGCGGTTATAATTTCGAGCCACGCTCGACGTTACTTAGTCACCTTCGCGTACAAATTCCTCTGATTATTCGTTAACGCCGCGCGAATCGACCGAGTCTCGCGTCTCGACGCTTACCTTAACGAGTTTCAGTCCTCCGAGAGATTTTATTGCTTGAAAATGCTTAATTTTCTCCATTCAATACTTAATGAAATTTTACACCCAGGCTTGCGCAACTTTTCCTCGTAACTTTTCCAGAGCAATTGTTTTCCTTTTTACGGCTACGTAAATTCAGTAAAATCGTAGGCGACGCGTCGGGTAGTCGAACCTCGAGGATTTCGCAACAGTGCCGCGCTCGATTTCAATTAAACTTAACAAAAGGTCTCGTTCGGCTTTGTGTAGTCTCTGGTGAGTTTCCGCGCGTACACGAGGACTTGGCTTTCATCCAATAGGTTTTCGCACACGCGCTTCTTCTCTCGTCGAGAATTCCTTTTCGCGTTTTATCGCCTTCCGTCTTTCGTTTCATCGATATGCGAAACGCGAGTCGCTCATCGTTTCGTTAACTACTTTCCTTTTCTCTTTTACTTCTTTTCTTCGGATCGAACGATCGAGCGAACAAAAGAGTCAACCGCCAACTCCGGAGTCTCGACTTCTCGTTGAAACGCTGAAAAGTTTGCCCAACGACGAAAACCGCGTTCCGGCCGTGTTATTCTTCGTTTTTTTAAACAACTTTGATAGAGTAGTCGTCGTCGTCGTCGTTGTTTCTACGCAGGGTTTCTCAATTTCAGCGTTCGTAGTTTTCGACCGAAGAAAAGAAGCAGGTAGAAGAGATCGAGAAGTCGAGAAAATTACGGTACGATACTCTAGTTTGGAGTCGACGGGAGCTCGTCGCGCTCGGAGGTAGAAGATCTCCGGAGCGCTAACACCTTGGACGAGTCGGTCGAAACCGCGCTGAGTAAATCATAGGGTAGAAACGGAGAGAATGAAAAAATGGAAAGAGGGAACTCCGGCGAAGGAAAATTGCAACTGGTCGAGTTGGCCAATATTGCCGTCGTCGCGTCTTCGCGCGACTTTGCGCGATTAAGTCGCTCGTCGTTCGCGCGTTTTGCCTCTTTTGGAGATGCCGAGAAGTTATGTGTCCTTTGCCGTTTTTTTCTCATCGACTCGCTTCTTTCCTTTCGCGTGCACAGACTCCGTTCGATGCGATGCAAAGAGCGATCTTGATACTCGCGCGGTCGCGAGAACAGAGGGAGGGAAATTTTACACCGGAGCTGCGATTAATCACTCGTAAAATTGAAAAATCTAATAATATTGGAGCATATTGAGTTTTACCATTAGCGCTGTCGTAATATTTATACCGCGATCATTATCATAATTACTTGGGCTGTCGAGCACCAATGCCATCATCGTTACTGCCAATTTTCTATGACTCCTGCATTAATAATCGCGTACCTCGATGTCCAAGTAGAGAACCGCCCCGTGAGAATTAACCCTCCTAAATGGATTTTTTTTCTCTCTGCTTTCGTTCGCCTACGAATATTTTTTACTCCTTTTTGAAACCGACGGACTATAATATTAAAAAGAATCGTGAAAACAATGCTCATCGCTCCACACCGACGATTTCAACCAAGTTTTATGTGTTTCTTTTTTCAATTATTACTGCTATTTATGAAAAATTTATTGCGAGACATAAAAATTTTTTGTAGTACGGAATAAATCCCGTAACAAAAACGTTCCATTGGTATTTCTAATTAAAAAGCATTTACAATATTTAATACATGCTTTAACTTTACGTTTCGTTTCATTTTTTATTTGGAAAATAATCACGTTATCGATAACTAAATAAACAAACATTTTTACGAACGATATTATTTATCTTAAAGGATCACGTAAAAATATTGTGTTTTTTACGACACAAATTATTTATAACAAACATATTTTTTTTAATTTTTATTATCAAAAGCTTAAAAGTATGATTAAAAATTATCTAAGATATATTTTTTTAATACGAAATTTTATATTTTCATATCGATAAACCTCGACTTTTCTATAAATTTTTAACTTGTAAATGAACTTGAAATATTCGGGTAATAAATATACACTAAAATGTTAATATCATCCTATGACATTTTTTTATTTACATGTTTGCTGCAGACTTTTCATTAGTTCATAAATCTTTTTTGTTTATAAATCTAAACTACACTTTGTACCTATTATAAATTTTGCATTTGATATTCGGTATGCAATGTTACATTCGTAGCTTTCACAATTAGTCAACAGTAAATTTATTTTTGATTCAAGTTTTTATCTTAGCACATCCGAGTTTCGAAATACTAACAATTTAAATGACAAAGTACTTTATCTCCTCGCCAATGACGACGAAATCTCTCGAATAATTTATAAAAGATGGTCGGATTATGTGATTACCAAATGAATGACTCTCTAATACAGAGATGAAAATAAGCTTGTTTTACAATAGAAAAGTAAAATTAACGAAATTTTGGTAATGTCTTTGTACGTAAACGTATAATTTTTCTTAAAGGTAGCGAGCGAACTGTCGTTAAAACCATTGTTTACGATCTTTCGGCGAAACAAATGTTAAACGCAGAAATATTTTCTCTTACTAAAAACGATTCATTCGCAACTTTTATCGACTCACAAGAAACATTAAGTAGCTTAACAGCGGAAATACCAATAATTACCGAGTCTATATAAATTTAAAATAACCAATGATCGATGATAGATTCTAATCTCGATATATTTTCTAACGAATTCTACTTGCAAATTTAATCATTCGCTCCTTTTATATACATTTCTCAAAAAAATCAAAAAAAAATTGTTCAGCTACGTATTAAAAATGAATTTTACAGATTCCATAATTAATTATAATCGAAATATTAACTAATTTTTTATAAAATTGAAAAGCTAACGTGAATAAGAAATAGATAATAAAATCGTTACAGTGCTTTTACAACATTTCTTCGAGTCGCAATTTCAAAACTATTAACAAATTGGTACATAAGTTAGAAAAATATCAAAAGATAGAACTCACGGTAAATATTGTCAATTATATCAAACGAAAGTTATCGTTATTTTTTCGAGAAGACATCGTTAATATTTCATTGGATGTACGCGGAGAAGAAAATCGTACGTTTATTAATTTCGTAGCAAGTTTTCATGTCAATTTGATTATAGAAGACGATATTATAAACCGTAAATCTAATTCGTGTGCAATTGAAATGTAATAAATCCCGTTTTTTTCATGTTTTAAAAACGTAATACCATAATTATTTTGTTTTGAAACAATACACAGTATAATTAGTTTGGCATTATACCCATTTATCAATGCACACGTAGATAAGTCTATTTTTACTATTTGCTATAAGCGAGGCATGTCGAATTGCAGCAGACTTTTTCAACTGGAATTACTTAAGAAGGAAAGAAAAAAAAATGAAGAAAAATAAATTACACTCCGCCAGGGTAAATGCTCGGAATAAAAAAAATACGAGCACCGCGCGAGGCTGAAAATTATTTCGAGGAACCGCCATTTCAGCCGAGCACAAAAATATCTCGCAGTTAACGATAAAACGCAGAGACGAAGGTTTTCGATCTTCCGGTTGTAGCACCTCGTTCGATCGCACCTTCGACATCCACGACGAATCATATTTTGTCCAAAGAAGGAAGGAAACTAGGCGAAAACAACCGGAAGCTCTTCGAGTACACCCTCGACCCACTTTGTCTCTCTCTCTCTCTCTCTCTCTCTCTCTCTCTCTCTCTCTCGCACTCGCGAGTCACGGCGCTTAATTGCATCGCCTCGGGGCGCTTAAACGGTATTAGTTTCAATTAGAATTTAACGGTCCTCGAGACGCGAGTGTGCAATTACCCTCGGCGCGTGCCTTTTCGCGCGTTGGCTTTGCGCGATTCCGCGCGTGTAATGACGGACGGCGCGCAAATAACGGAACGCTCGGACCATCGATTTACTTTATTTGCCACGCGCGTTCGAGCTAAGATTTATGCGGCTGTGCGCGAGCCCAGATCTTCCCGATTTTTACTGGCTCTGTGTCTCTATAATCTCTCGATCTTTTTACTTTTTACCACAACTGCGGAACAATCGATAACATTCAAATTCCAACCTGAGTAGAAATCTTATTGAAACTATTTGCATATATACTTGATTTTCGAGTTTTATCGCCCGTTAATGTACGAAATACAAACGTACACGTACGTATATTATAATTTCTGCTTTATTTAACGATGAGCCTCGATAATAAGGATTCGTAAAAGTTAAACTGCTGTTTAAAAAAAAATTAACTTCTTTTCGCGGAATCAGAAATTACTTATTTTTGAGATACGCGAGAAATTTTGATCAATTGTTATTTCTTACGTTATTTCGGATAAAGAAAGACTATCATCTTTATTTCGTTATTTAAATTATAACCATATTATTCAAATTTTAAGCTTTTATGCTAATTTCACTAGATACGAAACAAACTATCGTTACAATCTTCTTATGGTTACGCATATTAAGTAGGATTTGCTTTCATGGTTAAATATATTTTGTTCAGGATTATGTGACATTCGATGAATCAATTAAATACATTCGCGTACAGTTTTTTTATAAATAATAAATATACGATACGAAGCAATGAAAATAATATTATTATAATAATGTAACAATGGTAAATATTTTAAATATTAATAAATGCAATATTGTAAAGAAGCAAAGAAATGGTTTAAATGAATTTAATTTGTAATTTAAACGTTGAAGTATACGATAACGAAATCTAAATTTAAAATCTTTTTAAGAAAATAAAAATATTACTAGTCATATCCGAGAATATTTCCGTAAAAGTTAATTTTATGAACTGACAACATACATAAAGATAATTTAGAGAAAAAATATGTAGATACATAATTATACGAATATATTGATAACTTATAAAATAAAATTGTTTTCATTATCATTAATTAACCGTACGATTTTTAAAAATAAATGACGAAGCGTCCAACATAATCATTGAAATATATTATATTTAGAAAAATAATATTTAACTTTGAAAATCTCTTAAGTAAAATTTTATATTATTTATATTCAATTAAATTTGTCACTCAAATGGTTAGAAAGTTGAGTAAACGGTGTTCTTTAGAAACTCTCAACAGACGGGTTCCTGGCATTTTTACGAATAATTACAATACTTTTTATTATTTTTAATTTCTACTGCATTTCAATTTGAAGAATGCATGGTATAAAAGTAGAGATTTAAATTGGTAGGATAAAAAGTAAACTATCGATAAAATGAAAAAAACGAACGAGTCTAGTTTAGCAGATTAATATCAAGGCTCTCGATAATACTAATTACACGAACATATTCTAACATAAATAAAAGAGTAAATTACTGCAAATAATTTCTAAATATATTCCAAAAGTAAAAGCTTGTTATAAAAATACATATTTTTAATATACGTTTTTCAAATATTGGTAGTTACATTATCTAATTTAGATTGCATAAAGAATCGCTCCAACTGAAAAAGTAAGAAAATACGTAAGCTTGGTTGTAAAGATTAAAGTTTGTTTATAATAATTGTACGATAAAAACTACCTGCGTTCCAAAGATAATTACATAAGTAGCAAAATGTAGGATATTAAACTAAATGTATCCTTCAGATGTAGTAAGTGTACATTTAATTTATTTAAGACGACATTTACATAATAGTAAAAGAAAACGCGGACTCGAATTCTTCGAGCGAATGAATGTAATCTCGAGTCGATTAAATATTTACCGACCATCATCGCGAGGAATATTAAGCTGACATTAGTAAAAACGCATAGTAAGTACCAACCAAACTCGAGGTTAGGTTTTTGTTCTCGAGCTTAAAAACTAATACCCACCGGTTACCGCGTAAATCGAAAAGCCTTGTCTCGGCAATGGCGCACAGGTGAATCGATTATGTTTGCTTGACAAATGGACTCTCGCGTTCGAGAGAAAAAAAAGCCCGGGAATCGTAATGTTGCTTGAGATGCAAAGGAGCGCGCGGCCACGACGAGTCGGCACTTGGAAGCTGCTGCTACCTGAGCGTGTGCACCTTTATCAACAAGCCAGTCAGGTATCGACGTTTCCGCGATCGAGATATCGCGATAATTCCGCACAGGGATACACGCACTCGTATACGCACACTTGCATAACTCGGATTCATCGGTTGCGAAAGGAGCGCGGAACTTTGTGAAAGTGCCGCGCCCTCGTACAACTCATCCGATTTTCCCAGTCGAAGCCGCGAACGGTTCTTTTATCCGATCGTGGAGGTGTTTAGAAACCGAATGTCAACAATGTGCTTCGAGCGCGAGGAAACAAACCCGAGTCGAAAAGTACTGTTTTCCATTCTGTATTATAATTAAAGTTTCCTCGCTCGGATCCTACGATTATATTGGAGGTGAATTTTACTCGAGAGTAAAGTAAGTCGCGAAGAGCTCGAGGCTCGTTATAAACGTCGAGTTTACATAATCGGGTATTAGAGATCTCGTAATATATCAATCTAATCTCGTTTCTTTTCGCTACTCGAGATCCGATTACAAATTATTACAAAAAAGAATCGGGATCGAAGAAGGTAATAAGAGACACTCGAGCATTAGTACAAGCGCTAGTCACGTTGCTCGAGGCTGACTTTTTAATTATTTAAGTCCGACGTTCCACTTAAGCTATTCGGGTAAAATGCACGTTCGGGTAGGCCTACTTTCCTTTTGTAAAGATTTGCTGGCATATTCGGCGTTTATTGACCCACGATGTTTTCATCTTCTATTTCAAAACTCAGCGTACTCCTCGATTCTCATAAATATTACGAAACGCGTAAACTTTTACGTTTGCGTTTTCTAACTCTACAAACTCATCGACAAATATCGCATTTATTAACATTGATTTTTCCATTTCAGGTAAGTTCCAATGGGTTTACGCAGTTTCGAAAGCGTTTTCCTGCCCTCGTCTACGAAGTCCGTGAGTAATATTTTTCCGAATTAAACATAAGTAAAAGGATAAGTGAAATGGCCGCGTTGATGCGGCACCGAAACCCGTTCCACAAACGGACGGCATTGTTTCCATTCGACGAAATGTTAGCAGCTCCGGCGATTCGATGCTCTCACTTTTACAAGTGTATAAACACGAGATAGGAGACCTTACAAATAGCAGAGCAAAACGACGCCGAACGAGAATTAAACGGTCGAACGGTACCGACGGTTAACATTACGCCATTAAGGCGTAATAAAATCCTTCTTTTTATCGTTATTATTTTCCTCGTGTACGGAACGAAAAGAGCTGGTCCGTGTACTCGAACGTGAGTAATAAAAGAGTCCTCGAAGGATTTGCGAAAATTGTTGGCGGTACTCGAGTCGAGGATCGCAGGAAAAAAAAAAGACGCGGAAAGATCGCGACAGAATAAACAACGAAGCCGAGAATTTTGATCCGCCGCGGCGTTGCTTTTCCTTATCCGGGCGCGATCGTTGAAACGTCTTCTCCGTTGGTCTGAAAGTACCGCATCCTTGGATCTCCGGCTCGCGAGGTACATCGCGAATAAACGCCGTACTTATCTCGCGTGTGTGTTGGCGCCTTTACCGTTACCTCCTCGTTTCTTCCGTCGCGTTTATTAAACGCCGAGGAGTTTTCGTCGCCCCGGGTGGAGAAAACCTCCCCCGTATCGCTGCTTCGGAGATTTCTAAATTTCGCAGCGCAGGCGAAAAAGATCGGCGAATTCGACGGCGAATTCCTCGAAGAACGTCCTCGAAACTTGGGTAACGTTGGTACCCGAAGTGGGGAAAACGCGAAGGGAATGAGTTTTAAAACTGCGAACTTTCGCTTCTCCGGTGATCAAAAGTGAATCGGTCATCGGTCATCGGCACAAGTGAAAGCTGGCGTAGGTCTCGGTGAATTATTATTCGACGCAAAAAAGTCATAAATAAGAATCCGTTGCTTTTCAGTACCGAGTTATATCTCGCTGGAATCAATTGAATTTCATCCGCGTTGAAGAGCCGTTCGCTCTCGGCGCGTCTACACACCTGATTTTCAATCTACCACATTTCTAAAGTAATAAAAGTCTACACCAAAGTTCGGTAACCTTTCGAAGCGTTGAGCAAGCGTTAAGTTTCGCGAAAGGAGACAACCCGAACTCTCTGACTTTCGCATTTCTCTCTCGTCGCATGGAACCTTTCCAGATATTTCGAGGCTTCGCGATTCGGCTTTGTCCAGGTAACAAAGCGCTGCTCTCCGAAGGCTACAACACCCGCGTAAAGAAACTGCGAGCGATCGGTGCCGGGCCATGGCAAAGGCAGCGAGGATACGCGCGACCGGAAGGAGGCGCCGCTCACAGGATGTGAACGCGCGGTTCCAGCATTGTGCGTTACCGGAATTGTGGGAAACGCGGCCCGTCCCATTATCCGCTCGCCCCCCGAGTGCAAACAACAATCGAGCAACGCTCGCGTAACGCGCGCGAATTTATGAATATTCCGGAGCGCGTCGGAGATGCGAAAATCGCGCGCCTAATTGCGCCTCGAGCTCGGTTTAATTAATCGCGCGTGTGCGCCTCTTTGAGCCCGGTAATCGGAGGCGACCGCGTATTTTCGGCCATGTCGAGTCGCCGCGGCCAAGGCTTTTTCAACTTTCGCCGCGGAAGACGGGAACTGGGCCGAGAGAGCAGCAGGTGACTTTCCATCGCGACTCGCCCAATGTACGCCGAGTTGCTCGCGTCGGATGATAAATAAGTTTATTTAAAGATCCCGAGTATTATTTCGCGCGAGCGAAGCTACGCAAGGCACGAATTTGCATCGTTCGAAATTTATGGGAGATTTAAACGAGAGCTGAAATTTAGGTGAAGCCTTTCCGAGTCTCCAATGTCCTTTTATTTATTACGTGTTTTTTTTATTTTCTTTTTTTTTCTCCGATGTGCCGATCGTTTATCGTTGCTATCTTTCGCGAGTTCTCGTATCCGGCTTCTTCTCGAAAACGTTGAATTACGGAAAATAATTAAAAGTACTTTAGTTGTTTATAATTATACGCAATTAAACGCATAGATTAAAATAATTTTTCTGCGTTCCATTAATTTACGTTTCGTAGCGAGCAACTAAGTAAGCTAGCATGATTTAATCGGACCGCATTAAGAAGAACCATTATCGTAACATGCCTTGTTGATATTCTATTTACGGCGAGCATTGCACATAAATTAAGAGCTTGATCAAATTACAAAATCCAGAAGCTGCAGTTTCGAATGCTACGATTCCATCGCGTCTTACGAAGAAAATGTTCTTACTAATTTTAATCCACGTTACAAAACACTAACGAACCGCGGGCATTTTTCACTGAGCGTAAAAGTATAAAATGATTATCGTTTATTTAAAATTAATGCCTTGATAAATTTTCTAAGCTATGGAGACGCAACGCTAAAAGTACAAGATTCGCTCTTTCTTCCGGTTTGCTCCAGCCGAGTTTCGAAGCACTCTCGAAGCCTGGCAACCGAAAGAAAAGAAAAAAACCTCAACCGATATCTTCCTAATCGAGCGACATTCTTTCCTCCTCTCCCGCGTTATCGAAATTCGCTGTAAGACATTCGTACCGCATAGCTTTTAAATCCACGTAATTCATAGCCTCGGCGCAACGCGACCGGGAAACGCTCGTAGTCGTAATGGTAATGGTATCGATACGTTTACGGTGAAAGACCGAAGGGTCGTTCAAAGTTCAGCGATACACCTGCACCGAGGAAAAAGCTCGGCCGCGACCGCATCGTTAAAGATGTCACATTTCCCGCGTCAAAAGAAACGGACACGGGTTTTCAATTTGCAAGAAGAAAGTCTCCTCCTTCTCGCTTCCTCCGCGACGACCGTCCGAGCGAGAGCGCAGTGTGTCACGTGTGTCAAGTGTGTGCGTTAGAAACCGCGGCGAGCTCTCGAGACTGGAAAAGGCGATTTCTAAAAGAGGCGTCCGGAGAGGAGAGACCCTCGCGAACCGTCGTAAAGCAGTCACGTATAACCGGCGACCGATTTGGACTTGAAGACTCATCCTGCACCCCATTTTTTTCCCTCCCCTCGCCTACCGGTGCCTACTCCGGTTTCTCGCGTCGTTTCCCTTTTAGCTCGAGAGCCCGGCTCCGGGATCGCGAGTTTTCTCTTTCTTCCGAGGGAAGCAGCCTCTCCGCATCGCGAGAAAACTCCGCCTGAAAGTTCGTACGCGCGCCTCCATAGGAGACAATGCGAATCGCGACGCGACTCTCGACGAAATATTCGCTCGCTAACGAGCAATTAGCCTTGCCGCTTTCCCCGGTAACAGCTTCTCTGCGCCTCCCGGAAGATACTTTTTCTTCTCTCCTCGCTCTCTCTATTCGCGGAATTTTTTCGAGGGAACGGAGAACGAGCGCGTCGCGAAGGGAACGAGCAAGAAAACTCCGGCGGCGCTGGATCAAATGCTCGACTACTTTTCTCATTTTACAGCGATCAATCTGCTCGAAGATCCCCGAGTTTGACAATAAGAAGCATAACAGCCGCGTTATCTTATTGTTTCCTATTTCCATCGCATGAAATATTAATTTTCTCTCTTTCGCGCTCCGGAATTCTCCGTGACTTCCTTTACGAACTAACTTTCCAGCCTGATTTATGCCCTGAGAATATTTACCGACTATTAATGAATCTGTACGAAAGTGTTATTTTATTCCGAGTATGCGTTGTGAAACTTAATTGCTGAAATCGAAAAACCAGTGGAATTAGATTTATAGCGCGGCATTCGTGAATCTATGTATCCTGGATCGAGTATAAAAATAAAAATCGAAGAGTATGCGGAGAGACAACAACTATTCGTTGAGCTACGCCGTTCCACGCGATCGAAGCTATGTAGAGCAGCGCATCGGAAATTGTTTATAAACAACGACCCGAGACATTATTCATCGCGTGTACGCGCCAACGAATTTCATCCGTCTCGTCCGCCGCTTTTCTAACGAGCGTAAAAACCGCCACGTACGAGTTCGTACCGAGCGCTAACCTAGCAAAAAAGAAGACGCGTAAAAGAAAGTGGCTCTAATAGGCAGGCTTTATAAGAGACATTCATCGTTCGCGATATCGTCCTCGTAGACGTCCGACTCGGAGAAGAGATTGTCTAGAAAGTATCTCGCGTGACAACGTCCACCGCTTATTTGGCGTGGAATCGGCAAAGCAAATCGCTCGACTTCGCGATTCCGTCACTCGCGCGCTTTCGCACCGTAACCATTGCTAATAAAGAATTTCATTTTTCGTCGCGGAACCGATCCCCGATTTAATTACGAGAAAACGAGTTTTCGGAGTTGATTTCCGCGTAGCTGACATTGGGTTATTGAATTTTTTTTATCCGTCGGGAAAGAGAGTCGCTCCGCGACTTCGGCGGGATTCGATTGTCGTCGTACGCGTACTGAAATTATCGATTCAGCCGATCGAGCGTTCAATTTCCACCGTCGCTTTCCAACGACTGGACACTCGCTATCGTTTAAATAATAAACTTATTAACGATTGTCTCTCTTTTATTTTATCGTACTTTTCACGGCACTTTTTTGCCTGTAATCACGTTTATCATTATTCAAAATTTACATTACAAAAAGGAAGACGAGCTTAAAGGTTTCGGGCAATTTTAAATTATTATTAATACGTTATTCTTTTGTGCGTGCGAGTCATGCATACAAGGTCTACCCTTGTAATACATTTTCAATTAACTTGTAATTTTTACACAAAAAGTTATATAAAAAATGAATCGACGAGACTTTTGTTGTCGGATAAATTACTTTATCTTTAAAATAAATAATATTCTGTTACCTTTGTGAAATTTTCTCTTTACGCGCCTGAAAAATGAATTCCTTCATCGAATTCGACTACTAAACAATTTAACATTTTCAGCGTAACGCATAATTTAACGTATTATTAATTAAATTCGAGTATTTTAATCAACGGATTAAGCATAATTAATTATTAAGTTACGAAAGATTGAGTACCAAAATATTATTTGCATACGTATTAAATCAAGTGTGATTTATAGTATGTAAAAAATAATTATTAATACAAAATTTACGTTCGCTCGTACGAAGATTAATGAGAGTTTGAAAAATTCTCGCATAATTTCACGTTTGTTATTTTACTGAAATAAGAAGCGCAATAAAAATATAATAATAGTCTATCTTAAAAATTGTTATATTGACACTGAAAAAGTTATATGGCGATATTTTTATCGTAAATATTTTAGATTACAACGGATGTACTTCAAATTATGCATTCAACGGCGTGTATTATAAATATGAACATTTGAACACAGAAGTTCATTGTTCGTAACGGTCTGCACCATTGACCCGTGGTCGTGGGTTCCGGTGCTTAATTCTTTCTCTTTTACTCGAGAAATTTGTATTTTCAAATTTGTATGTCTAATTTCAATTTTCATAAAATTAATTTAAAATTACTTTTGGTATTAATTAATTGATCGGTGCGTTGATACTTTTTTTGCTATAAGCTTCTAATAATTGCGTTCGATTTATAATTAAAATTTTTTTTAATATTTAATTACATTTTACGTTAAAATTCTCACAAAATGAAAAAAATGTAAACAAAACGTTTATGAAAAATTTTCCATTTAAATATTTTATTTAATTATTCTTTTTATAAATAAAGTCATTATTTTTAATTATCGTGCGATATATAATATTTAGCTCCAACTTTTAAAATTAATTTCAACGTATAATCCAACGATTTTCTTAAAATCAAATTTTCTAATTTGATATTCGAGAATTTATAATACTTAATATGGCATTCGAAGTTATAGACATTCAATACCTACGTATCTAAATTTTAAAAGGTTTTTAGATTTCCATATTTTAGATTCGAGTTTGAATTTTTTTAATACCTCTTTGAAAGTATTCAGATTATAAAAAAAAAAAATTTTATTTGCCATATATTTAGTTCGAGTGTTTCAGAAATCAAACGTAGTCTGATCAGATACGATTCATCATCCAATAGCTTTATATAAATTTATTTTTAATTCTCGGACTACTAACTTATGCGGACTGAAGTAGTCGTTATTTAAGCAAAGGAGTTCGAACGTATATAATTGTATCAAGATAAATTTAAAATCGTTAGAAAAAATCTTTAAGAAATAATTTTTACGAAACCGTAAAGTTTCGTAGGTCAAATTCGATACGTTTATTAAATCACACATTATCTAAAAATATTTTTATTTCAAATTGATTTTATACTTGCGTTAAAACATCGATTATTTCTTTTACAACAATGTTCACGTATTGCTTACTATTTTACAAACCAAGTTTAATAAGATCTATTTAATTCTTCGGTTCATTTGTCGTTTCAATATATACGTACACACGAGTCGTTATCAAAACTTAATCGTAGGTTTTGTTTTTGTATAATTGTCACGTCCACAATAACAATCTCCGCAGTGGCGTCGAGTGTCGCTCTCCGTAATATAATTGACCTTTGAAAGAGTGAAATTAGCGAGACAACCAAGTCCCCGAAGAGAGTGGAATAGATTACAGTCCGTCGAGATGAAGCCACGGTTAGCATATTTAAAATAGTCGGTCAATGAATCACTCGCATTTTTAATTTCATTGTCTACGATCAAAAAAAAAAAAATCCAACGCGATAATTATTCTTTATCGTTCGCTTATAGTTTCTTATTAGACTTCGTAATCGTGCCTTGGAACTCGGGCTCGAACGCTATTTCAAAATAACGCTTTCCTCCGGTAAACTCGGACGCTCGAAGGGAAAATCGAGCGCGAGTTCGACGTTTCTCACCGTCCGAATCCCCGACTGAAATAACAAGGAAACGGCTATGGCTCTTCTCCTTAATTAATTAAAGAGGTTGGCCGCAATGGATTCACGGGATACGGTACCGAACGACGACGTTTCTTTTTGTGTACCACTGGGTTAGCGAGCCTCGGAGACGTCGGCTCGGGCGGACAGAGCTCGCTTTCCTCGGAGACGCGTCGTCGAGAGCAACAGGTTTCGACGCCACCACCGCGTCCTACGTCCTCGTGGGATTTGTTGTTCTTTTGCGAAAAAGGAAGTCCACGCGCGCCAAAGCGAGAGGAAATATTTCGGCGCTCGCGTCAGAGCCGCTCCGGGTTGTCCCGTTACGTTAAGGCCGCGGCGACGGAGGAAAAAAAATACGGTACTCGGCGCGCGAATCTCCAACGGAACGCTATCGAACGCTCGATGCATCTCCGTGACTCTTTCATCTCGGAGAGCCGAGCTTAATTCGCACGGCTTTTTGCGCTCGATTTATCCCAGTTCTCCTTCATCGGGCTTTTTGCATTTCCATCGCTTTCGGAGGAGCGCTCGAGTGTGTCGAAGGGAGTTTTTATCCGTTGGTTAAGAAGCGCCGAGCTTCTTTGGTTGTTTGTTCGGTCGAACAAATATTTGAGGATCTGGTGTCGCGAGGCTGGAAAACTAGACTAGATAACTAAAAACCTCGGGCGATAAATAGAAATAATACGAGTACGAAAACGTAGTGTTGAGCTCTTCTGCGTTGTTGGAGCTACGCTCGTCGTTTTTTTTTTTTTCCAAGGAACTCGGGCGCAATCTTCGGAGCCTGCAAAATTTCACGAGCTCGCCACTGTTTTTCTCTCCGACTGCGGAGTACGATCTTCTCTCTCGATCTCTGTCTCTCTCTTCCTCTTGCGCGCGCGCTCTTAAATAGATTAACCAGCCTCGCTCCTTGGTTCGACTTCGTTTTTCTCGAGCTTCCGCTCTAGATACAGACAACCAGGCCGTGCAGCCCTGGCCGTTCGCCGATTATGGCTGGACGAGCGACCACTCGGTGCATCCATATGCCTGTATACATACTTAAGCGAGAGCGAAGAAGGAATAAAAGGAGCCGGGGATTCTTCGAGCGAGTGCGCGTATCCGCCTCTACAACTATATTCGAGAGCCATTTCTGCGCTCTCGTGGTATTCCCGAGGCGCTCGCCTCCGTTTCTAATACGTTTCTTTGACACACGGCCCCGGCGATTATTAAAAGTGTTCTCGGATCGGCCGCTCTTACCTTTCACCCTCCTTCTTTTTATCCAGCCGATTTCAATGCGTCAAATTTCTCTTGGATAATATACTTACTCCGAAACAGGGTCAACGCTGTCATCCTTTTCGATGTCGTTCGTGAAAAGTAACTCTGCCTCGGAGCTCGAGTTTTTGAATAAATTTTGAGCGGCTCGTTCGTTAGACGAGTCGATATAATTCGCTCGATTGGTTTCGGCTCGATAGATGTGACTCGGTAGATGCGATACGGCTCCTCGATCGCTCGAAATTCCAAATTCTCGTTCGCTTACTTTCGAAACCTTCCCGAGACGATCCTTCTTTTACTTAGAAAGTACGTACGTACGCTTCGTCGGCACAGCTAATTTGTATAAAAGAGAGCAAACACGAGCGTATCCCTGCATTGCCTATTCATTATTGGCGTGCTCGCATCGCTCGAGAGACAGCGTCGCTCGTTATCACGGGCAAACGAGATTATCGAGCGAGGCGACGCTGTTCGTTGCCTGTAGGAGAGAGTCCGTAAGTCCGTAGAGCCGGCTTTATCGACGTCATCGTCGGACTCTTCCCCGTCCGGAATTGCCTTAGCCCGGAAGCTTTTCCGGCTGTTACGGTATAAGGGGCGCGAGTCAAGAGTCCGAACACAATAAAGAATCGAAGCGAGCGTCCGCCCGCTGACACGGACGGACACCTGTTGCACCTGCGAGTCGATTTATGCGTGCGTCTCTTTCTCCCTCCCTGTCGCTCTCTCGCTCTCTCTTACACGTACACGCTTACACACGCACGTACACATAGGCACACTCGCACGGCCTTTACGGACTTTTACGCTCTCGTGGTATTGCTCAAGCTACCTGTTACGAGCCCATATACGTATGTTCGCATAGAAAAGCGAGCGAGCGACGACGACTACGTCGACGACAACGACTACGACCACGAGCGCGGGGACGTCGAGAAACAATTACATATGGTAAGTACAAAAGAAGCGAGAGGGCTGGAATAGGAGGAGGGGAGGTAGTCGCGTAGTCGCGTTGCCTGCTTACAAATTACGGCATTGAGCTCGAGCCAACCGAGTTTCTCTCTCGGCTCGGGCGCATGCCTACCTCTCTTTCTCTCTTTTTGCGTGCGTGCATCTCTTTTTCTCTCCTCGCGATGACGCTACGTGAAATACTGAAAAGCCTCCCAAGGCTTAAAAAGCGGACCCGAGCAAGAGGTATCTCCTTTTATCTCTCCTTAATGATGTGTTTAAGAAAATCAGACGTTCGAATTTCGCTGCCCTTTTTACCGCTATTCATCCGACGCATCCGAGTCTTCTTTGTACCTTTCATCGTGTTCTTGACCTTACCCTTATCCCTACCTTATACCCTCTGCCTAATTAAATATTTTGGCTCTATTAAAAAGGTTGCGAAAAGCGATGTGAGCTTTCTCCGCGTAAAACGGAAAAAATTTTCAAAGTTAATCTTTCTCCGTTCGAGAGTTTCTTTCTTTTTTTTTTTTTTACCTCCGAACCAGAAGAAATTTTTATTTCGAGATGCCGGCTATAATTCTACATTTTCCTTTGAAAAATTATTTAATTATAGAGCGTATTTTTTCGAGAGTTGGGCTCTACCGCAGTTCGTAGGAAAGTACGCGTAATTCGATTTTTAGAGTTGCGTAAGAGGTTCGATCCGTAGAGGAACGTTATATAAGCTGGAAATATTTTAACCGCGCGAGTCATTTCGCGAAATACGAATTTTCCCTGGCTGCAGCGAGCGCAAAATATAAACGCGATTCAACGCGCTTTCGTAACGCGTCGAGGCTAATTTTATCGATATTACAAAGGTAATTTGTCGCATCGTGCTAATATCGAGTGGTAAGGAAAATCCGAGGTGGATATAACCATTCGCGAGTAACACAATGGTCACATCAATATCGGATAAGCGTGAAGAAGAGGGACGTGGCCCAATTATAGGTACAAATGTGCCATTGTTCAAATTGTATTTTTCTCGCACTGACGGTCTACACGTTTGGTCGTTCTCCTCTCCGGAAGACAATGAGCCGTGAAAGATAAAACAGCCATCGACGAAACCCGCGGAAAATAAGAGCACATCTCGCCGACTCGATGACAGACCGACGTTTAGAAAGGCGCACGGTGTCGCCGTTTTTCTCTTTCTCCTCGCCGATGTTCGCTGCGCGAGAACCGTTACGCGACGGCGACGTTCGCCCGGTATGCCATCTCTTCTCTCCCTCCCCAGCCCCTTGCTTCTCTCCCGGTCTCTTGCTTTCGCTAGGTGCGCGGTGGACTACGAAAGCGGAAAGCCGACCGACCGCACAGCTCGCGATCGCTGTACCGACATCGACATCGTCGCGCAGGTGTAGCGCAAGGGACACGCGCGACCGAATATCAATTGCACGCCGCCGTGAAACCAACCTTTCGATTCCTTCGGAAACACGGTACGTGCTCTCCGATTTTCCCCGGCCTTTCGAGTGGACCGACCAAAACGCTCCCCGCGAATTATTCCCCGGGAAGAGTGACTCGTTGTTCCGAGAAATTTGTAGGGTAAGCACTGCCCCGACGATTACTCTTCCATCTACTTCCTTCCAACACGAGATAAATTCGATTCTTCGGTGCAATCGTACCACCTTACCCGCTTACGTACCTACGTTTTTGTCTTTCTCCTTTTCCATCCTCCTTTTACCTCCTCGCTCCTCTTTTTATCTCTCGGCGGAGCAGCCAGAAAACAGCTCTCTCCCTCTCTCCCACTCTTCTCCCTTTTTCTCCTTCTCTCCTTCACTCTTTTCTCATTCTCCTCTCCTCCTCGCACTCGTACTCGCGCATAAATAGACAAACACACAGGCACATCGCGTTACGTGGAAGTCGATCGGCGATGATCGATCTCTCGCCCCTCGAGGAATGCCGAGAGCTCCGCTCGCGTGGACCTGGACCCTAAGCGGCACAAGGCGGCCTCGATCGGAAATGATCGAGAAAACGCCCACGCGATTGCGCATCCGCGGAGCATTTTCTCCCGATCTTTACATACGGGGCTATTGACGCGACCGTGACGAGAATCAACTTGGTTCGGATATTTTTAAAATACCTTTCTCTCCTCTCTTTCTCTCCTCTCTTTCTCTCCTCCTGGATGGGCTGCTCCGGAGCTAGAAGGAGAAAAAGTCGCTCGGCCGTTTTCTTCCGATAAATAATACCTATACGCCCATTACACGAGCGTCTCTCTCTCTCTGGCATCGCTTTCGTTCAGTGGTATTTCGAGTGGACCGAGCCTCGCGCTCGAGCGAAAACACCGGATAAACGCTGACTTATTCCCGGCGATGAGTGACTCGTTATTCCGAGAAATTTGTTGGGTGTACGCAAGTTCAACAATCCGTCGATTTGCATCAAGCGTCGGACGGAGGGGAAATAACGCGATCGAAAAAGCTCGTGCGCATAAAATAGACGGCGGTCGGCTCACGGTGCGTCGATTATACCATTTTGTCTCGAAGCGCCGGCGGCTCTCTCGTTCCCCTCGTCCACCATCGATGCGAGATAAGTTTTCCTCGATGCGATAGCGCAAGATCGTCCACCGCGGTCTCCTCTTTCTCGTTCCAGATGTCTTTTCGATCCGTCGCCGGCGCGGTCGCCGCCTCGCCCATCGAGACTCGCCGGCGCGGGCGTTTTTCCGCGGGCTCGTCTCAATGCTCGGCGCGCATACGCGAGCGACAAACGTCGGTGTACAAAAGAAGAGAATGAAAGAGACGAAGAAAGAGAGAAAAGAGCCAGAGAGAGAACGAGGGAGAGAGCGAGAGAGGGACGAACCGAGTCCGCCTGCGGCGTACGCACGACTTCGCGGGACCTTGACTGCCCTGCTTCTTCCCTCCTTACCGGCTGCCGCCCTTTTTTTTCTTCTTTTATTTTCCTAACAACACGGCACATCGTCATCGGCGCACGCATACACGTGAATCCTGAAATCTGGAGAATCCAAGGGAGGGAGAAAGAGAGATGAAGAAAAGAACGGGAGGATCTCCTCGGTTTCGAACGGCGGAAACAGTGTCTTTGTTTTCGCAAAATTCAGGTCTTTTTACGAGGAACATCGATCGCGAGCCTCGCTCGATTCATAAATTTGCATTTTACGCGACGAAAGCGACTCTCGATACTTTTATTTCCTCGCTCGAAAATAAAGACTTACTTTATGGCATTGAACTTTTACACCGTTAAGGGCTCCTTTTCATCCTTGCGTACGAGTACTGCAAGGACTTTCGTAATAAATATTTTATTCGAGTCCTTGGAATTTATTTGTAACTGTGTTTTAAGGTGTTAATAACGATTCCTGAAATAAGATCCGCACCATTCATTTTAATGCAAAACGAAACAACGAGGTTACGCCGTATTTTATGTTTTTACAACAAAAGATAAAACTAAGTCGATAACGATCAAAAGAAGTTGTTTATTAACGCGAATTATTATTAAGCGATCGCGAGAAACAATTTATCGTACAAAAAAGAATTTTCTTATTTTTGCACGAAAAACACGAGACAGATTACAAACTTGGAATCTTTCGGATCTTCAAAATTCTCAACGGTTATACGTCCTTGGATGAATCACGGACGGTGTCCTTTATCATCCTTGATCCTTCCACTCGCATCTTTTATATTCATCGTTTCAACCATTATATCGTTCTTGTACAACCATCGAGCGACTACTAAGTATACTCGAAAATCTTTCGTTGCGAATCAAAGTTAAATGGGCGTCCATCTAAGAATAAGATGTTTGGAGATTTCAGCCGATGTTTCTTGGGCTATAATACAATCGTCGATTTTATTCGCGGTACCTAATTCGTGTTGTCGTTCGCATTTGGTTATCTAACCAAAGGCAGACGAGTAAAAAAAAAAAGGGACGAAATGCACGGCCCGATGTTGTTCGCCGAGTAATGGACTTAAAAGTCACGCATATGAAATTCCCGGGCAAAAGCGAAAAAAGCGAAGTAGAAAAGAGAAGAGGCCACTCTTGAGTATCGAGTGGAACACCACCTCTTTTTCGTTAACAGTAGCAGTAGCAGCAGCTCATCATTCAAAGGCGCCAAGTGGCTCTCTCTTATCAAATATAGCCGAAATTCCAACCCACCTTTAACTCTCTCTTTCTCTCGCTCTTTCTCTCTGTCTCTCTTTCTTTTTCTCGCTCATCGCTCGCCACTCTCACACTCGTGTGGCGACTTGAAAATCAATCGTTGGCTGCTGGAATCCCGCGGCATTTCGCAAAGACCAGTAATCGAGAAACAGGTCCAACCTCTCTTTCTTTTCCCTCTCTTACTCTATATCACTCTTTCTCTCTCGCTCGCGCTCCTTCTATCCTCCGCCTTTATCTTCTCTTGCACCTCGTCTCCTCTCGCTTCTTTTTCTCTTTTTCTCGCTTTAAGCAACCTCTCTCTCTCTCTCTCTCTCTCTCTCTCTCTCCGTTGCTCCCTCTACCTCTCTCGCTCGGTGGCTCAAGCCAAGCAAATCCACGCACTCATACACTTGGCCTGTAACGCACAGGATGGCCTTCGCGGCGAATAATTACGTAGGGGAGTTTTCAGTCTTGCGAGTTGCACACGCTGCCGCTTTCTTACTCTGGTCTTCTTGGCTCTTGGTACAAGAGAGAAAGAGAAAGAGAAGGAGAAAGAGAAAAGACAGAGAGAGAGAGAGAGAGAGAAAAAGAACGCCAACTCGTCCCGCAACTCCTTTACTCGTCTTCTGCACGTTTCTTCTCCTGTTCATCCTCTTTTCGCTCTCCTCTCTTTCTCTCGTTCTCTCTCTCCCTCTCTCCCTCTCTCTCTCCCTCTCTCCATCTTCTTCATCTTCGTCTCCTCATCGTCTTCTTCATAGGCGCATCGTAACTTCTTCTCTCCTTTTCATCATAATTTTTCCCGCTCGTCCTTTGAGTATCCCTTTCAGAAACGAAGCTCTCGCTCTAGGGCCTCGTTCGTTCTCCACCGCCGCATCCGAATCCTCTTAGCTCGAACGTACGCGTAACCGAGAAAGGAACGAGTCTCCGGGCGCGACTTTATTCATCGTGCTCTCCTAGCGCAACGGACATCAACCGACAGCAACGGGCAGCAACGGTCAGCAACGGCAGCACCGGCAGTAGCAACGGCATCGGAAGCTCCTAAGCGGACGCGTCTTCCTTCTGGCAAAGAGGCTTCTTTTCCTTCTTCTCCTTCTTCTCCTTCTTCTCCTTCCTCTCCTTCCTCTTCTTCTTCTCCTACTTCTTCTTACTCTCGCTCCTCTTATTCTTCTTCTTTAAGTTCCACCTTGAAGTAAACGGCATTTTTGTGTGCCATAAAGTCAGCCCGTGCTTCCTTCAAAGTGATTTATAATTTTATGCATCGATGAATGCTCGTAGATGAATGTGTATGCATTGGGATTCATCGGAGTGAAAGCGAAGCTGTGGAAGGGATAAAACGTTTAATTCCCGCCCAAATACATCTACCGTTTCAATTAGACGCGCTTGTTAATCCTTTTATTACCTCGGTACTTTGGACGGATAGCAGCTCCTCTTTTCAATTTTCACCTTCGTAAGTTCGCAGCGAAAGAGCAAAGAGCGAGTTCGGGACGTCTCACTAGGCGAATTCGCGCAACGAACGGTTGTTGGTCCGGTCGCTCGTAACCGAACCATCGACCCTCGCCTCGAATAATCGAGCTTCCGCCGCGCGTTCGCGCACGTACTCGCGACGCGTTACTTATCAGCCACGAAAGAGCAGCGGAGCGATCCAAAGTGGCGCATTAATCTCCTTGCCGATGCGAGAGTTCTCCTCCGCTGTATTAATAACTGGTATTCCAGGAAGGTAACCAGCACCATCAGCCCTTTCCTCGCTGTGTGATATGATCCAAGCTCCAACGGTTTTTCTGTACGATGCACGAACCCGAGAATGAAAAAATGTAGAAAAAAGGAAAAAACAAAACGTCGAAAAAAAAAACACAACAACGGACAGGCGCTGTTCGCTTCAGCTCTTTGAATTCGTTTTTATTTCTTTGTCTCGGTTTTGGTGGGATAGGAGGAGCAGCGCATCCCTCTCGCGGAGGGGATCGAATTATCGAGGATTCGTTCTACCCGAGAGAGCGGTAACAGCAGCAGCTTTGTTAGGAGCCGGAAGAAAAAGAGAAAAATGAAGTTGACCCACAAAAACGATCGTTTCGGCAGTCGGCTCGCTATTCTGGTAATTCGGCTTTGCGTGGAAAGATGTCTTTTTCGCTCCTATTTCCAAGTTGCTCGCCAACTTCTTGATTTATCGTCCTCGCCTCGTATTTTTCGTGCAGCGAAATTCTCCGGTAATGACTTCTTTCCGGAGATCAAAATAGCAATTTTAATTATTTTTTCCCCCGTCTGCGAGCGGTTAATCGGCAAAAAATGATAAAACAAAGCGCTCCGAGAGAGAGAGAGGGAAAAAAGCGAGGATTCGGACAAAGGCGATTATCCATTACATTCTTGGACGTACAGCCGGTGAAGATCGAAGACGGGGAGATCGGGACGAGGGCGACTTTAATGGCGGATGTCGATCGGCTCATCGACTCATCGACTCATCGTCACCTCCGTAATCGCGATCGGTGGCGTATGGTTTACGAGCCGCCCGTACTCTACATACGGAGGCTGACCTTAACCCCATCAGCCGCGCGTATAAATCATCCGCGTACAGTTTCGATTTCTTCGCTTCGCAGGGGTTTACTTTTCTCCGTCTCTTTGTCTCTTTCTCACCGTTTCTCACCAACGCTCCGCGAGTACGTATTACGAGTGCAATGTCGAGATCGTATCTAAGTTCACGAGTGATTCGGTTCGCTTTCTCTCTCCGTCTCTCTCGCTCGCGGTAAACGGTTTAGAAGACGGCGGCTCCGAGTCGACCGATATCATCCAGCCAAGACCAGTCGAGAGTACCGAGTACCGAGTGTCTCCTCGTCTCTCCTCGTCTCTCCGCGTCTCTCCTCGTCGGCTGCGAAGAAACAATCGAAGAGGTTCGTGATCGTGGTTGTCTGCGAGCTTGGAGCAGTCCGCTAACTCGGTTCGATGTCGTTGCGCGCTAGGATCGAGGGGTCCGGAATGTATGCCAGCCGCAATCGTCGGGGATACCTCGTTGTGTCGCGGCGTTGGGTCAAGGTCGCCGATTACCTCGGCGCATGCACGACGCTTCTGTCTCCGCGTTACAGCTGCTGCCCCTATGCCGGGGATGACAGCGAATGGCCGATTCGCCGACGCCTCGACGTTCTTTTTCGCATAAAAATGCACTTATGTAAAATACCGGTTCTCGGACTTATTCGAGGAGTACTCTCGGCTTTCTTGCACTCTTTACCTCTGCTCCGTAGGTGTGCTCGCAAAAATCGGACCCCCGGCTTCTTTACGAGGCTTTTTCAAACGAGTAACTCCATTCTTACGTTGTTTCTCTTCCAACGCGTAATTAGTTGAATGAAAATATTTATTTCCTATCTTAAATGTTAAATTAAGAATGCACCGTACTTTTTTACCAATTGTGTAATATTCGAGTAAGAGCGATAATTTTTTTAATGTTGTGCGCTTATACGGCGAAACTAATTGGAATCATATCGTTAAATACCTTATGGAGTACATCGAACGTTCCTCTTTCTTAACTTTTAATTCTTTTTTTCAATTTTAATCCGTTAAACGAAGATGCTTATTTCGTTAGAATAAAACAAATTTTTAATTCGATCTCAATTTTGAAAATATGTACGAGATCCCTAATCGCGAATAATAATCAACCCTAGTATATCATCTTTTTATATTTTCCTCGCTAAAATAGTCATCTTTGAAGCCAATACTTACAATCGACCGTTTTATCTTTTCTATCCAATCTGAATTGATATTTTAAGATTTTTTAAATGTACAATCTGAAATTGATAATAACGCGTGTAAACTCTGAATATCCTGTTTTCGTAAAAAAATCTAGCTAAAATGAATGATAATATGGTAAAATTCACGTCGTGGCACAACACTTAAAAAATACCAACAGATATCACATCTAAAATAGCAACTTTATAAGTGCAGAAATATATAAATTATACAAGCTGTTCGGTTCATTTATTATGAAAAAACAAAGTTTTTCATGTAGTTTTCTGTAACCTACTCTATTATATGATTTATGTATCACTGGTTTATAATTATGAAAATTTTAAGTTACTGCTCGATTTGAATACATAAATACATGCAATACTTTATAAAATATAATTTAGTATTTAAAGAACCCATTAGCAATTTTCCCTTTTTTTATTTCGTAGATAATAAGAAAATATTCTTTTATTCTACTTTGCTGTTCCATCTATACTTTGAAATAACTATTCCTTTTATTTCTGTTTTATTCTGTTATACATTCAACAGTGTAACCATAATAATTTTTTGTTTAAAATGTATTAACGTGTAATATAAGCAAATTGTTATCTCAAATTAGGTACAATAATAAGATCGATTGGAAATTATGAATAAAATGAATAAGAAAACGGTATAATATTGAGCAAGATTCTAATAGTCTTGTGTACACATATATAGAAATATATTAAAATAGAATACTAATTAAATTATAACTGATTTGCAAGCATATTAATTTAACTTAAAATTCTTAAAGAGTTGTAAAGTTGAGATATAGTATTCTAAAAAAGTATTTTGTATGTTCTTACGTAATTTTTAAGTAACTCGGTTATGTAATTTTGTAGATGAATAAATAAATAAATTAATATACGTATACGTATGCTAAAAAGAAACTTAAAAGCTTAATATTTCCATTATTAAAAAGCGAAAAAAATTGTGACCTATGAACTTTATTGCTTCAAATATTTTCAGTGCTAAAATAGCTTTCTAAATAAAAAAGTAGTTTTCCACTTCGACATCTTGAAAAAAAAAATTAAAGTAGCAATTTTTAATCGACTCTAGTATTCAACCTCCCGTCTAGACACGCAACTGGTTACCAGCTAAAGCCTGTTTGTAATGGTTGGTTGTTTTATGTTTCAAGTTAAATGGTTATGCATATTTTGGATATTAATACTAGGTTTTAAAGTGACTTTGAAATATTTAAAAAAAATTTAATTTTTTAAATATTTCTTTTAAAGTTTTATTATATAAATTTTATTTATTCGTTTTTATTACAATAGCTTATCGTTAAATTTAATTATCTAAACTTTAATACATATATTTATTTAATATACTTATTTTTCATTTTAAAGAGTAATTTCTAATATTATTAAAGAATTATAAATATACGTTATTTTATATCATACCGTCCTTTAATCATACTTTCTACCTCTGCATATTTACCTTTTTAAAGAGCGAAATTAATATTATAAAAATTTTCGTTTAATAAATCACATCTTTAATTACTTTTAATAATAATTAATAAACGAATAGAATTTTTTAAATAACATTAATAAACAACTTTAATTTATTTAATATTAGTAATAATTTATATTTTTCAAAATAATATTTCAATAGTTAAAGGCATTACTGAAATGATGAATTAAATTTTGTAGTATAAATCGATGTATAAAAAAAGGAAACCATCGAACACTTAAAACACGAATAAATTATTTTTGCAAATATATCAAAGTAACAGGTATATAATAAAAATACAATAAGTTTATACAATTTTTAGTAAAATCTAAAGGGAGAAATATATAATTGCTCGATATGAATTATTTATCGTGCAAAAATATCGGATTGTTTTTACTGTAGAAAGTAAGTATCGCGTATAAACTATACTAAACAATCCTTGAGACCAATTTAACTCGCTTAAAGAATTTCCAAGCTATGCTTGATACAAATTTATTTGGCAAACAGAAATTATCTTAAACAATGCTCGGAATAATTTCAAATAAAAATTTAATCGCTGAACTTTCATCCATTGTCGATATCTAATTTCATCGCTTTTAATTTGTATGAGAAATATTTATATAATTTCGAATCAAAAGGTTGAATATCGCGATAATTTCTGAATTTTAAATAAACCTTCGGTATTTTATAAATAAGTATTAAAATTTATCGTTTAATTATTCCATAAATATCCTTTGCTTTTAAATATGCACCTGGGATAATAATATTATTCCGAATAAATAGTATCAAAACTTTGGTCATTGTAAACGCAAAAAAGGCTAAAGTATACTTTTCGAAATATTATGGATAAATATTTATTCTACGCTCCAACTAAAACTAAAAAGTTTCATAAAATAATGTTTTAAACGGATAAATAGAAATATATATATATATATATATATTACTAAAAATATCCTCTTTGCGTTAACTCGAGTGGAAATAAATAAATAAAAAAAAAAAAACGTAGCATATGCACATTCTGTTTAAAAGACTCAAATTTACGTTCTTCCTCGAAGTATTCGTTTGCCGATAAAGGACATAAAATTTTATTATAAACCTTGTTTACTAAAAAAAAAAAACGTCGCTCAAGCGTTTAGTTAAGAATGAATTCTACTTGTAAATATGGTGTACATAAATTAGTGGGGAACGATGTTTCTGTGGCAGTAGCGAAGAATCTGAAAAGATCCCGAACGTAATCATGATTTCCGGCGAAGGGTGAGCACAAATACGGACTTTTGTGAATAAGCATAAGAAAGGGCCCCAAGAACCGCTTGATCTTTCTCCTTTATTGCCTCCCCTTCTTCCGCTTTCGGAAGTTCCGACCGACTCGTCACGAGTTTTCGTTTTCGTTTTCGTTTTCATTCTCGTTCTCGTTCTCGTTCTCGTTCTCGTTCTCGTTCTCGTTCTCGTTCTCGTTCCGATTCTCGTACTCGTTCTCGTTTCCCGTCTACGCCGTATACGCTCGAATCCGCATCACTGTTTTACACGTGTTCGTCGAATACCCGACGACCGGATGCTCGCCAGGTTTGGTGCCATTTTCTTGGCAAGCTTTTCACTTCGGAGGAACTGCGCGACTCGATTTTCGAAAGCCATCGTGTCCTTTGTCGCCAGGACCGCCTACCGACGCCAGGCAATACTCCCAACTGACGTTTTCATTAGGGCGTTCTTTGTGCGTTGTCTGCACTTTCAGATTTCTTGGCTTTGTTTGGACAGTTTTATGGGAACGTTTTGTTACCCAAATACTATGCTAAATTCCTGCGAGAACTTTCCGACGTAAAGCGCTACCACAGTTTTTTTTTTCTTTTTTATTTTCGAACACTCGTTCGCTTATTTTGCGATATTCGTGATTGCGCGATGAAACACGTTCGTTTTTTACGCAAACGCTACGACGAGTCGACGACCGAACGCGTATTTTTCCCAACAACGAGACCGTTTCCGTAAATTTCCCGCTCGATCCCGTAACATTTAGCGATCTCGCGGGGCTCGCTGATAAAAACGACCGTAAATAAAGAGTCCATTACATAAGTTTCCGGGAGAAGCGCGTCTTACATCGTCTTCCAGAGCGTCTTAGACCGGTTCTTCTTAATTAAACAATAAAGCTTTAACGGATCCATGCAAGGTCCAAACGCAGGCGCGCATACGCACGCATACACTCACGTAGGTGTATCAGCGACACGCATCGTCGCATTGTTCGCGCGGTCCTGATTAAGCCGAGCGGCGAATCGGTAAGATCGCGGTGGCTTGCCCCGAGCCTTAAACAGGAAGTGCCGACGTTGCAACCGAGGTAAAGCGTTGGACGCGCGAGAACGCAAGCTCAGCTTAATTAGCGGTTATCGGTACCGCCTCCTTGGGACGCGGGGGCGGGGGCACGGAGAGGGGGGAGTAATGCCCTCGGGCTCGAGCGACAATCGCCGCGATATGACGATCGTTGTAGAAATAACCGAGCTTTTTATTTTATTTTCCAAGCGATTTCAGCTCGAGCGAGGATGATTACGATATATCGCTTTGCTTGGTAGATTATCTTGGAACGTCATACTTGCAATAATTATACGATTCGATTTCTTAAATTATAAAAGTTTCTGTAATAGTGTAACATCAGCTTGACTATTTTTCGTTGAATTACGTTATTGCCTTCTAAGCGAATATTTTCTAAATATTTCTTTATGTGTTTCAATATAACAGGAAATTAAGCCATTTGTTATTATTATAACATTTTTACTTCGTATTAAAAAAAATTAAATACAACAACGTATGCGGAATTCGATTTTAATTTAAGCCTGGCTTTTTAATAACTAAGATTTCTAAAAACGTAATCATAGTTATTGTGACGAATATAACGAAAATAAATCGTTTGCGCTCTCAAAGTAAATTTTCTAAACTATCGGTTATAAAGTTTTGAAAAACATCTGCTCCGATGATTTAAAGTACGAAGAAAATGGATTTGAACAATTTATCTCTGTTACAATCAGGATATTGACATCATTGGCGCTGGAAAACGTCAATGCGGAAGAATATTTCCGTTGTGGATTTCCACTTAGGAAATGTCAAAGTTTAGATCAATGTAACTTCCCTTCGAGATAATTATTTAGATTTTTCATATTTTTATTAATTTTTCGTCTTTTTTTTTAATTGTAAAAATATTAAATACGAATTTTGGAAATTTTTATGTACTTCGTCGCGTAACGAATATTTTTCTAAGACTAGGCTGTAATATCATTTTTATTGATTGTAATTATATATATAATTAAAATGTAATTAATATTTATACGTCATTAAAATGAAATTACTGATTATCCTCGTGTATAAAATTATACTTATACATAATATTATAGGCTCATCTATATGAATTACTTTGTAATTTACTGTCTATATTTTATAAATGATGTCAACTTGAATATACACAATCTTTCATCACACTTTTTATATGTACATATATAATTATTCATTTAAAAAAATATTCACTGCATTTACAGGAATTCAATTTTACTTGCAAATATTTACAAAATACAAATATATTCGCACTTTAAATTCTACAAAGTTTTTCAATTTATAATTACACAAATCTGAAATTTATAATAACTTGTATTTGAAATAATTAATAAATTTAACCGTATTAATTAAATACGGTAAATAAATTAATATAATATATTTGCTATAAATTAAAATAAATAAAATCTGTATTTATTGCGTTCAATAATTAATGATCGGCGTATATTTTGTATTTACTATTATAAATTTGAATTATTCGTTATTAATATTTAAAAACAAACGGTAAAATATATTCATTTACTTTTTTTAATGATTTTTCAAGTTTTTTTTTCATATGTACGACTAAATACCATACACATAAACAACTATATCAACGAAAGAAAAAAAATCAATATTTTAATATTTCATTTACACTATCGAGTAAAGGACATTCGTTTTAATTAAAGCATTATTCGTAACCGAATTCACAATTGTATCGAGCACCAAAGAAAGATTTCTAAAATAAAAAACGTACGTTCATCGTTCGAAACGGTGACTCGAGTGTTGAAAGCGAAAAAAAAAGTTACGCTTACCGCACCTTCGGAGGAAAAGTGCTTTCAGATTTAAAAGTTTGGTAAAAGGTGCACAATGATTATCAAAGTCGCAAACAGAAGATCGGACTCGCAGATATGGACACCCGCAAAAAAAGAATCGAACAGAGTTCGGGTCTTGGTGTCACGTTTTGTTTTCACAAGACCCCGGCAATCGAGCACCGAACTTCGTGACTTTTGTTTTGCGATCGCACCGAAGCCAACCTCGTGGTATCACCGCCGATAGGCGCGGTTTAGCGATCCTCGGGGATCCGGTAAAGATCCGTCGGGGTGGTCCGACCGAGGCTGTCATTTCGCAAATGACTCGATCACGATCGGATCATAAAATAATCGAGTCGTTATACGTACCGAACGAATGGTCGGACAAGCAGACGTGCTCCGAATGCAATCGAATTCGTTGAAAGCTTTCGATCACCGCTCCGCAAACTCTCGTTATAAATATTTAGAGCCGGTACGAGCCAAGAATTCATCGATTCCATTAGTTTCGATCCCTTAACGCTTATTAATTCTTGCGCTACGATCAAGACGTTAAAGTTAACAAAGTTAGAGTTAACTTTGTGAAACATCGATTTTTAAATACGCATCCTTACGGATCGAATACACTTAGAATGTTTTAAACCCTTCGATCGTCGCGGCCTAGTTTTAACGAACGAAACAAAACCGTTAAAAACTACAAAGTCTTGGAAAACACGGAGCGACGCTAATCGACGTCGATTGTACAAAGCTGTCCACCGGAGAGCCGAGGGTCCGAAAGAAAATCGAAAAGAGACGCGCAGGTGCGCCTGAAATTAATAGAGCGACGAGCATCTGCCCTAGAAAAATACGACCCGAGTCGTGACCGCGGTGAATGGAAAGCGATATCTTACAAGGGTCAGCGCGTAGGAGTGTAACCTGTCGGAGGCGCGAAGCTACATCGAAGAAACGAGCGGTTGGTCAGGCTTTATCACGAGGTCGTAACGGTAGGTCCCAACCTCCGCGTCATACATTCTCTAGGAGGAAGCGGCAGGAAGGGGCCAGGGGAAAGTATACGCGGGCGACCTTTCGTATCTCGCGAGGCCTTCGAGGCAACGCGCGCAAAGTGTGTACTCCTTAATTGCACGATGTACGCGTCGGGAAAGCGAGTTCCCAGCGAGCTCGACATTCTTCTGGACGCGGGGATTTGCGAGCGGATCCACACCATCGGCTTCCATTCGAGCGAATTATTCGAGATCCGGCGCGGATCGATCCATCGGATCGCCTGCAATTATATCGACGTTCGACCGACCCGAAGAAATTAAACTCCAGTTGAGTTACTTATTCGCTGCCTCTTTCTCCCGGCATTTTCTAATCTTATTTATACATGACAGGGAAATTAAGGATTCTTACTTCCTTTTTCTTCTTCTTCTTCTTCTTCTCGTCCTCCTCCTCCTCCTCCTCCTCATCCTCCTCATCCTCCTCATCCTCCTCATCCTCCTCCTTCCTCTTCTTCTGCTTCTTTTTTCCCCCATTGTTGTTCTTTTTTTTCTTTAAATGCGTTATTAATCTCCTCGCTGCAACGAGTTCGCCGCGCTTCTCTCGTAAGCCTTTCGTCGTGTTTTCGAGAGAAGAATTTTAAATATTCCGTGTGTGTTCGTGGGATGCTATTTGAAATTATTTTTTATATGGCAACATATTTTCAGTGGTCTTACAGTTATTTCGTATTAACGGACTGTGAGATACTTTAAACGTAAGCTGCGTAAATTTATAAATGGACGCGCTTGTAATAATAGTTTATATTTTCTTGTGTTTTTAAAATCGAGAAACAAATTATATGCGAAACTTAAGGGGACAAGCCAATAAGATAAGCATAAATATTTAAATACATGACTCTAACGCTCGTCGATAAGTTAAATATAAGACTTTAATGTCGGTATTAATGAGCCAAACACGTTATTTTTACATATTTTTTCTCCTCTCTCTAATTTGAGAATCCACGAATATTTTTAATCGCGCGTTAAATAAATTTGAGAGAATTCGAATCGAGAAAAATACAATTAAATTTTAATTACCAAATACTAAAATTACTCTAAACTTTGTTGATAAAAGCGATAAATCTTCGACCGGATATTTATGTTTATATATCTTTTTAATACCGATCGAATTATAGTCGAGCGTCACGATATTTTCGAAACACTAGCTAAATTTCGAAACGATTTTATAAAAATGATTTCGACGATTGCACAAACTAAATAAGCTAGAGATAAAGTTTTGCTTAGGCGTTCAAAGTTTTTGAATCGAGAGAGATAATTAATTCAAAAACCACTTGAAAAGCTTTCGAAGCTATCAACATTATTTTGAAAAATTTGGATCGTCTATTTCCAATGCAAAAAATTCATGAACTTTGCATGCTTTTATCAGTATTATACGTTTCAAAGACGCTTATCCTATCGAGTAAAGTAGTAAATATTTTTTGTACTAGAATACATTACAATCTTGTTTCTTCGAAAGATATTATATTACAGTTTTATAATATTTAAATTGAAGTATACGCTTGAGTAAAGAATCAAACGCATCGATTTTAATTCTTTTTGCAATTTCGATCGCGTCACTCGGAAAGAAGTTATCGGAAGTTTACGTTCGGTTCACTGCTCGCGAGGAACGAAAAATTTTTCGCAATAAAATAAGTTTTCCTATGCGAACTCAACGAAAGGCGAGCATTCACGGGGACTTTTCGAGATGATGCTTAACTTCTTCGGTTGCCGAGAACGATAAGAAAATAGACACTTGCACCAAAGTGAACCGGTCGCTTCCTTCCTCGATTCCCTCGTTCGCTCTCTCGCTTACATCCAGATCATAAAGCGCTTTTATCGGCATTTATCGCTCTACACGTCGGCGCGCTTAAAAACTTGGCTAGCTTACATCAACGTGGAACTTTACCAAATCGCGGAGCTCGACTTCCCTATCCGCCCGACTCGCCATTAGCGGTCGCCGATGCGCTAAGTAACAAATTTACGAGTTGCTCGGGAGGCTAATGAAGCCATATTTAAAGAGCTCGATGTTATTGTAACATCAACAAATCGGAAAACCAGTTTACAGGATACAACTTCCTTACGGAGTGAAAATTATTGCTTTCTATTCGGACCTCGTAATCACTCTTTTACGGAACGAGTTCTCCTATATTCGCATAATTGTACAAACTTAGCAAAATCGTAATTTTCGAATTTCATATTAATATAAAATGGGAACGGCATGCAAACTAATTTTAAAATGCAATGTTTTTTAATTGGATACGCGCGCGTTATTTACGCTTAGAAGAAAAGTCTCAAATTTCTGCTGCGAAAGACTCGTAAAACTTACTTCTTTCGTACCGATTACAAGCTTTCGCCAATTGGAGATCGAAAAAGCCAAGCTCTTATTCTCGTCGTTCCCGGTCCGATGCTTTTCAGTTAGCGCGTAAACGTACGTAAAGAAACATACTTGTCAATATTATTAGAATTTACGAAGCCGTTAAAAGCGACTCCGCTTACACGCAAGCGCGAATATCGCTAACGATCTTTGATAAATTCATATTTCCTGATTCATCCAACCCGGGAACATGGAAACTCGTCAAAGTCTCAGGCTCGAAAATCCGCGCCGTTACAAGATTTCCTCGTTCACACTGGGATTTTTCGCGCGTTAACCGACGAATCTCTCGCGTAAAGCGTGGGTAAACGAGGAGACGAGTCCCGATCGGACGAGACGATCGGAGATATCCCTAACGTAAACGAGCTTCGCGGAGGATTCGAGTATCTTCGAATCGGAGCGTAAGATTCGACGAATAAGAATGAGCCGCGCGGATGCGATAAAGGCACCCGGATCGTTTTTCATCCTCGAGAAAACCAAAGTCGTATTAATTACGCTGCGGTGGCTCTTCGTTCGAGGAACGAAACGAGTCCCGGTGAGTTCTCGGGTTCTCCAAGTCGCGGCCTCTGTAAATGGGTCAGTTGGTTCAGCGTCGAGCAGCGGAGAACCTAACTGTATATCCATTGAAGAGGGAAGTTGTGCGCGGCTCCAGCTAAGTCGCTTTAGTCCAGCCACCGCTTCGCGCATTCATATATACGCACATCCGCGCACGATGATCTCCTCCGCCGGCGATAAGTGGGAAAGGGAAGGGGAGACGGAGAAGATCTCGCAAGCCCTTCGGTCTTACCCGTGAGGTAACAGCGTAAGAGACGGAAGGATCGATAGAGCAAAAGGAAATATATATATATATATATATATATATATATATGTATGTACAGAGGGAAAGGAGGGAGAGAGAAAGAGAGACGGCTCGATTAAGTCTCGGCGGAGGTAGCGGCTCGATAAAAAGTCCGATAGGCGCGACGAGAGACGGTGTTAACTAGCCGCTGGTAGGTACCAATTGCTCCGGTACACGCTAGCCTCCGGTAAATCTGCGCTCGAGTCTCCTTTATCCTCTCTCTCTCTCTGTCTCTCTCTCTCGCTCGGTCGCAGACGGATTCCTTACAGTCCACTTCCCCGGCAGCTGCTAGATGAGTATTGACGGTGGAGTTTGCATCGTCGCCGCCGCCTGCGATACGCTCTTTCGAAAAAATAAAGGAGAAAAAATGGACGGCGCGTTCGATGCCTGGTTGTTTATCGCGTGGACGGAGGATAATTTCGATCGGAAATGGAGCCTCTCTCTCTCTCCCTCTCTCTCTCTCTATCGTAATTTTAACGATTTTTACAATCGGAAATTATTTCGCCCCGCGTTTATACGAACGAGCGCTTTTATTAGACACCGAGAGCTAAGTTTTATTTCGCTCGATAGAGGAAGAAAATAGACACGAACGCGCTCTAAATAAATACCCAAAGTAACGAAAACACATTTGGTGTTCGTTCGGTAGACCGTGGTACTGTAAATGTTTAACATTTCATTTCTGCCAGCTACAGTGTGTAAAGAGCTACGTGTTTACGAAGAGCGGAGGTATGTTTAGTCGCTGAAAAAGGTACGGATGGTTTATTCCTCGAGAAGAAGCTATTTGCGTTACAGCGGTGAATCCAGTTCGGTGATTCGAAGCGACAAGAGCCGCGAATGTTTCGCGCCCCTCGACTTCCCCCTCGTCGGTTTCGCTACTCCTCGTACACCGCGATCGTCTAAATTTTTCTGCCATCGAAGAGGCGCATTCCACGAAACTAGACTAACTCCAGAAGGTCCCGACGTTCGTGTTATCCGAGAAACGATCCGCCGACGATCGCGGCCTTGACGAGGGATCGAGCGGCGCCAGTCTCCCGTCCGAGATGCTTACTTCTGGATCGCGCGCGTCGCGGCGTCAGCCTCGAGCCGGAAATGAGAGGGAAGGCACCGCTCGAAAATTGCAGAGCCGACGCGACTCTCAAACGCCCTTTTGTGCGCCCGTTGCGACCTCCTCGCTTATTTTTACCGCTTTTTACCGCTTTTTACTCGGCGCTCGGTATAACTCGCTATAACGGAATTCCGTTGGTCGCGCTTTTTCACGGAGACGGAGACTAGGAAAATCCGCGCCCGTTGTTCGAGCCTATTAGCCGCTCGGGAGAAAATCACCCTGGAATCGAACGTCGTAAAGTCGAAAGTGTATCGCGGAAGAGCCGTAGCAGAGTCTTCGGGAATCTATCGGAGCGGTGGAGACGAACGGTGGTCGGAGCAAGGAATGGAACGCGATTAGTTGACGCGCCCGAGAATCGCGGCACAGGTGTTGGGGCTAATCCTGCGAGCGAATGTAGGAAGAGATCCCTACGGGGAAAATAAAAGGTGGACTTCCCTTATGCAGAGTGCGTGCATGCGTGCGTGCGTGCGTGCGTGCGTAAGCGCTATCCTCACGCATCGCATTACCCGGATGCTTAGGTCTTCTCTCTCTCTCTCTCTCTCTCGCTCTCTCGGTCTGTTGCTTGCTCTCTCGCACCGATCTCTATCTCCACGGACGAGCGGCAACGGGTTCGATGCATAGTTGTGGACGAACGTAGGTGTACACGGGCACGTCCATGTGACCGCGCCTCCTAGAGCACGACGCGGCGAGCGAGTGGGAAGGAGAAAATAGTCTCTCCCGCGGCTAAGCCAGTCGAATTCCATAGGGCTCCTTTGCGGAATGAACGACGGTGCCCAACGTCGTCGTTAACTCTCGGAGCCGTCGTAATTACCGAGCTGCCGCGTATCCCCTCTACCACTTTTCTCTCTCTCTCTCTCTCTCTCTCTCGCTCCTCTCTGTCTTTTTTCGCGCGAGCGAACGAACGCGGCGTGTCTCCGTTGGAGCCCGCGGACAATCGTCCCATTAGCCAGCGATTCCAGTTACGCGAGAGCTTCGTCTTTTCTCTTCTCTGCGTATACCTCGTAGACGTTGCCGCGACGCCGCTGCCACCTTCTTATTCCTCTATCGTTAGTCGCGACCTTTCCAAGGTCTAACGCAGCTCTCGGTCTCGGGAAGCGCTGGCCTCTGGAGAAAGTCGCGTTTTAATTTTCAGGCTTGGAAGCGAATTTTGTCGAACCGCGAGCGCTCGAGAAAGAAACGACACGGTCGACTCTTCTTCCATGGCAAACGTGGAAGTTCAAAAAGGATTCGTTTGACCTACACCGATCTCGATGCGCATTGTAGCCAACTACGCTCTATCGATGTCGAATAATTCTTGCGGAACATTTCGCGATCGAAGATTTCTCTTCGAGAATGATCCAACGACGATAATAAAATTCTTTGCAGTAAGGAGTAAAATGTAATTATTTCGACGCTCGTCGATGCGCGTGTATCTCGCTTTAATCATCCTTTACCGCGTTCCTCTTTTCTATCTTATTATTATACGTTTTTGTGCATTTTCGTTATTCTCGGAGTGAAAAACTACGATGAATATATAAATACCCGTCGGTATTAATCGAGGGATGAGGATTTCTCGGAGCGGTGTTCTCGTGTATCGCCCTCGTAAATAATCGAGTATCAGCGATAATTTATGTCTCAATGACAACTGTGGGAGAACATAAAGTGGAGTTATACGCCGGCAATTTTCAAATTAATAACATAATCTCAAGTTAGGCCTGGCAGCAAAGTGAAAAACGAGCGCGAGGCACATAGTAAAGTACATAATTGAAGTTCGGTTGCGCCCTACTCGTTCCTTTGTGCCTTTTCTCTCTTCGTCTTGCCGAGCCTATCCGCCCAGGGCTCTTTTCTACTTCTTTTGCGGGGTTCAAGGTCGGTGCTTCCCGGATGGGCTTTTCATTTCTTTTTCACCCGCCTCGTCCTTTTCTCTCGGTCCCTTCTTCTTGCGACGGATTTTATAATGGCTCCGAGCCGTTTCATTAGCAGCCCGCGTAAAAAAGCTTTTTTCACCAAATCCCCGATATTAGTAGTTCTTGTAAGACGAATAGCTTAAACCCACTCTAAACGGATCCGCTAATTAGATTCACCGCGTGAATACGGTGCGAAAAAAGATAATCCAAGGACTCGCCGGAGAACCGTGACACCTTCCTTCCTCCGCGCAACCACCCGAACCTATTTGCGGAGTGTCCGACGAGACGCGAAAGTCAGAGCTGACAAGAGTCGCGGCTTTCCGACCGCGCCTCATTGTCCCGCTGCGAGTCGCCTTAATGCGAATTTAACACACGCGTACAGAGAGGGCGAGAGAGAGAGAGAGAGAGAGAGAGAGAGAGAGAGAGAGAGAGAAGGTAAGGCTCCCGAAGCCGCCGTCGCCACAAACGCCGCTCATCCGCATTCCACGCGCCTTCGTTAAGATCGACACATTAAATCTTCTCTCTCACGGCCAACTATATACGTCTCTTCGCGCCTCGGCTCGCGAGTCAGGTGGCTTTTAACTTTTAACAATGGACGCGCGCGCGATCGCGAGCAAGCGGCAGCCAAAGTTTATCGGCTGGTGGCTACTGATACAACTTCAAACCCCTTAAATGGCTTTGAGGAAGAGAGTTGCGAAATATGAAGAAGCGCTAACGGTAATGAATTTAACGAATTCACAATGAGGCTTACACCCTCGAACAATGCGCATTCCCCTGCTTCTTTATAAACCTCCTGATATCCTTTGGAATTATAATGCGGGGCGGAAGGGAGATTCGCGCGATTTCTTTTTCCATCGTGTAACGGACATTTAAATTCTATTCCGTATAATTGTTAGCTGATTTCAAGGCTCGATCAACGCAAACGTGCTATGTTTACGTTTTTTTTTATAATAAAATCCAATATATAGAATTTGGAGAAACGTTGGGAATTCGGTTGACCTTTCGTTTACTCGAATAGATTTCTTTCGGTTCTTGGTTGTGTAAATAAATAGGGTGTATTCTTATCGCGGTTGTTTCAGGCGCCGAGAGAGTTAAGCCAGGAAAGAGAAAAGACGGTCCAAGTAAGAGAAAGGGTAAAAATTGGGGAAGCGGTAGGCAAATTTATTATCTCTAGGTCGTAACTACGCGTGGAACGGTACCGAGGTTCGCTATCTAGGTTACGATACATCTGGACCCACGGAATTCGCGCTTCTATACTTCTGTCAGCGAAGGAAATACAAGCCTGTTTTGCGCTACTGTTACAAGCCTCGTTTAGGCGTACGTACACCGAAACGCGAATGCGAAATACGTTCGAACGCGGATATCGGTGAATCCATTGATAAGAAGTATACCGAGCGATATTTTTGTCTTCCCTAGCGACTATTTAATTGGCTAATCGGTGTTTTTACCTTTACCAGTTTATTGATAGAAATATGCGTATCGGGTGAAACTTATCCCACCAGTTTGAAAATGCATAAATTAATTAATTAATTTTCTATCGCAACGCCCTACAAAAGTTCTAACGATATGTCTTCTTTTTTTCTGTTTCAGGTGAGTCGAGCAAATTGTCTTATTTATCTAACTTTTCACGCATCCGGAAAAAAATTTCGTCACGAGTATGCAAGCTAAGAGATAGTATTTTCTAATAAATGTCTTATATAGCTTTTATGGCTCAGAAGCAATTCTTTATCTGGAAACGAGCGGTCGGTAATAGTTACAAGTGCCTCAATAAGATATATTCATTCGCCAAAAAGAGAACCAAGAAAAAAGACGGAAAACGGCAAGTCGACTTTGCCTCGTTGAAAATCATCTCTGCGCGCGTGTGTGTGTGTGATCATTCTGTGTGCGTGTGCGTGTGTACAAATATTTCTCTCTCTCCCTCTCTCTCTTTGCAAGTAATGGCGTACATGGGACCGCAGTTACGAGAGGTGCATCGATTATGCAATTAAAGAAAAGCATCGGTGGACATATGCGTAAGCACGTAATAAGGAGCTTAAGCCATTTTACACTTGCAGTACCCGAGAGGTATGCTGGTGCGAGGGATCAAGTGCAGTAGCTACGAAGCGCGTCGTGCTCGAAAAGAGTGAAAGAGAGAGAGAAAGAGCAATGAGTGAGAGAGAGAGAGAGAGAGAGAGAGAGAGAGAGAGAGCAAAAGATATAGATATGCACTTGGGTCGTTGATCCTCGCGCGGACTATGTATCACGTACCGACACTAATGTATTTATTACATACACGTACACGCGCATACGTTGGATCTCTGCCCCTGTATATACACAAGTGACTACTAAATACCGATTGCCTTTAGAAATAGAAAGAGACGGGGAACGAGAGAGAAGAGATGGAACGGTAGCGATGTTTAGTACATCCAAGTTAGACCCGAGAGCTTCTCGTCGCTTGCGGCTCGCGTGACGTCACGATAGGTCTTCTCCGTTTCCTTGCTCTTATCTCTTTTTGCACCGTGACTCCTTGCTCGGCTCGCAATATCCGAGGCTTTTTTTATGTATTATTTATCTCCTATATTTATTAAGTGCGAGCCTTTGATTTACTCGGAGCGCCGGTATCTCTCCCGTCGGAGACATCCGGACGTACATCGAGGAATTCTGGATCTGGACCATCGCCATTTTTACCGATCCCCGTTAAGATTTTACCGATTTTCAATAAAGTTCCTACACGCGAAGTTTAAATCTTCGAAACGTTCCGAACGATTGCACCGGCACAGAATCCGATATTGGTCGACAAAGTGCGACGAGGTAAGCTCCCAAGATCCTATTATACTCCTGCGTTTTTACCCGCGAGCTTCGTACCTTCGCGCTCGGCTGCGGCTTATGCATCGACTCTGCAGCCAGAAACCGTTTCGCTCGCACACGCGCGGCAGTCAAAGTGGAATATAGACGAGAGAGGTGAGGCGGTCACCTCCCGGTGACTGGAATGTGCGATCGGTACCCCACCTCGTTTTACGCGCGTACACACGTATCCACGCACACCAAAGGCTCGTCTCTCATTCTGCGCTGCCGTTGTTGCTCCTGCATCTTGACCGCCGCCACCGCCGCCGCCACCACCGCCGCCACCACCGCCGCCACCACCGCCGCCACCACCGCCGCCACCGTCGTTGAAACTGTATACGCGCTATTCGATGATCTCGGACCCACGTGCCTCCCTTTTTTCTTCCTCTTGTACTCCATCTTCTCCTTCTTCTCTTTCTTCTGCTTCTTCTTCTTCTTCTTCTTCTTTTTCTTTATCAATTTATTTATTTTTCTCGGGATGCTCGATGATCCGCTTACAGCTACAACTTTCGGCTTCTCTTTTACGATTGGTTTTCGATTCGTGACTCGGTTCGTCATTCAAATTAGGAGTTTTATTGTTCGGTGATATAATTACAAATTTTATTCGATACGCCGTGTATAAGAGCGAAATTTCGATCGTAATGCAACGAGCCAATTTTTCGATGATTAATAATTGTATACATTGCCTCGTTGAGAAAAGAAAATACGAGGCATGAAAATTTTACGTGAAAAACAATCTCGTTTTTTTCCAAAATTTCAAAATCATCCTCTATTATTGGTTATAGAATAAAATTTAAAAGTAAAGGTAGACGGGTATTAAATGAAACTGAGAAAGAAATTTTCATTTTATTCGCGTACTTTTTTTCATTTCGTACGATTCTTTCTCTCCCAATATCTCGTGCAACGCTAAGAAATCCATAGTCATGAGTCGTTGCTATCCATTTTTTCATTTAAATCGCCAAGCAATCGAGTTCCAACGTTTAAGATTTTTTTTTAATACGTCGAAGGAATTAAATTTTGAAGTTTATATAATTTGATTGTTCGCGTTAAGAATTTACCCTGTCACGTTGATATTCGTACGTTCGGGGCTTTCGATCGCGCCTAAAGGGATTCAACGTTTTCGTATTTGGATCTAACGTTCGAGAAATAAATATATTCCGTATTAGTTCGCCGCAACGAGAGTGAAATATACCGATGTGATTTCGTTCTCGTAATTATCGTCTATTCCTTCGAAATATTAAAAAGTTTCGATATTATCGTAAGAATTTTCATTGTTTCAATGAAATATATTAGAATAATTTTTTCGTGTCAAGTTATAATTAATCGGCCATGTGAATACGTCGATCTTGCAATGTTGCGCAACAGAGGTGCGCCTATTTAAACGAATTAATTTTCTACATCACCGAGAAGTCCTCGTATTACGAGGAACATTCTTACGTCAATTTCAATCCGCAATTAAATAAGTCAAATTAAATGTAATTAAATTACTGATTTCAAATTATGAAACAGCTGCATAATCGATCAAATAAATTGACACCTGATACATCGAACCGATACACCGCTACCCTTAAAGATTATATATATTTGACAACTCGCGAGCAGTTACTCTTGACCAATCGATAATAAATTTACTTGCCGAGACGATTTCAATGACTACGCGATTGTCTGAACACTCGTATGTTGGATCGGCGATTACATAATTTCAAGTGCAGAGTTATGATTGTTACAAATATATCAAAAGCGAAAGTATCGGAGTGTGAATACGATTCGACGATTTCTTTTTTTATCAATCGTAAAGATAATAACGATAAAGTTGTTTTTTCACTTAAACGTGACTATATTTATTTAATAATTGATGTCAACCGTTAAATCAATAAGATAATAATACTAATGTTCTTGGATTAATAATATTTTTCGTTATTCTCACGTTTTCTCGTTCGTTATAACACGTAAAGTAATTAGAATACGCGGTACACAACTTCCAATTATAAACCTTGAATAAACTTTAGAAGCAATGTAATAGTATTAGTGGTACAAAAGTAAACTTGAAATTGACCAGTTGTATGATGTAAATAATTTTTAATAGTTTCTACCGACTAGAATTTTAATAATATTTCCATAAACTCATAACAGAAACATTTGCTTATATTATCATAAAAATAAAAGAGCAGCATTTGTAAATAAAAGTTTCCGTTAAATATTTAAATCCTGTCCGAGAAACAACATCAAAAATATTGATTACAAATTTTAAATATAACGCTTAATTGAATAAACGTCGATTATAAAAAAATTACTATCAAAATATGCCAAGACGAATTTTACAAACACAATTATTCACAGTGTAATCGAATCTTTGAATAAAACCATACGCAATTTTTGTAAATATTCGATATATTGTTTCGATTATGCTCGGTAAAACAATCGGGGAGGTAAACATTATAGGTTAATCGACGTTAAATTTCTGACTTATCGATTTCGAATTCTAATATGGAAAGAATTCTCTATCCGACCGTCGAACGTGCGATAAAAGCGAAGATAAGAAAGAAGAGAAAGACATTTCCATGTCGTTGGTGAATGTGCGAATATACAAGTAAACAATTTTTTACGGTGGTTCTTATTTAACAAAGTAACTGCAAATAACTTACAGCGTTCATTATAAAACATTTCGAATCCCATAAAGGCAGTAATAAAGTTTGCTCGTACATCCATACATACATACCTTGGAGTCAAAGTAATTTAGAGCGTTGGTATAGATTGCGCAATCTACAAATGCACTCCACACGTGGTTGTAAGCCGTTATCCAACCAGCACCCAACAATTCTCCAATGTTTATTGACAATATCGTATCGGTTCATTACTCCTGCTGCATCGAAATACAGTTAGCTGCATTGTAACACAACGAGAACCGCGCATCCCTAATTCTTTCATCTTCGTTTTTGTTATTCTTTGATTCGTCGTAAATAATAGAAACGCGCGCGAGAGAGAGAGAAGGAGAGGGAAACGGGCGTTCCATTCCTATATATTTCCAGATATGTTTTTTCATTCGTGCGTAGGTTTCTCGCGTGTTGTGCAACGTGTGGGAGCCGATTTTCTTTAGTTGTGGCTCTGATGACTATGACGAGTGCATAAGGAAGCTTCCGTGCTGCAGCGGAACGTTGCGTTTTACACGGGTCTACTGTACTCCGATGCGCGAGTGCATGGACCTCTTTGTTCTCTCCCTCCTCCCTCCCTCCCTCCCTCCCTCCCTCCCTCCATCCACCCTCTTTCTTTTCCTTTGGACTACTCGCGAGCTCTTTTATCGTACCTCTTCACTTTTATTTTTATATCGGTCTTGCTCGCTCGCTCGCTCGCACTCTCGAGTCTGTCTCTGAACCTAACTACTTCTATTACTTTTCGTTTTCCTTTTCGTTTCGCTTTTTTTCCTAAAGTACTCCTAGAACCTTTTTTGTCAATAATTGCCTCTTTGTTTCTCTCTCTGTTTCACGTTTGCGCAGCTCCCAACGTACATCTCTTTTTTCTGACTCGCTCGAGCTCCGCAGTTCAGGCAATCGTAAAACCTTTCGCGGCATAGCTTGTGCAGCGCTTAAGTGTTCCTCTCTCTCTCTCCCTCTTTCTCTCTCTTATTTTCCTCCTTCTTCCACCCTCCGCTCTCTCGGGCCTTGCAAAATATTCCGGAAAATCGCACCCTCGTCTCGCTTATCTCCCGCATACGTTAGAGAGCTCTCGGGTACGTCCGGTGCGCAAGAAAAACAACCCGAGCAATTCCTAGGGCTCGCAGGGTTGTTAAGATTCGAAGGACTGCTTGTTTTTCAGAAATCCCGCGCGAGTACGAAATATCTATCGCACGCACTGCTGGGGAAATAATAAGTGAAAAGGAAAAACTCGCTCGTGCTCCGACCCTTTGTTTACATCTTGATAATTATCGAGAGGAGACCTTTGTAAAAATAGGAATTTCTTCTCGTTGTAATTAAATTTCTGTATAAGACTCGGTAATCGATATTGCCGAGTTCAACGTGCCTCTTAAGTTGAAAAAAAAAATTTCTTTGTAAATAATTTTTAAAGATGGATTATCTAACTCTAAAGTTAAGACAATGGCGAAAATAAACAATGGAAAAAACAATCTTAAGTGACAGAGGTCTGCGAGTGTCAGATAACGCTAGTAGGAAGATTTTAATTCCTGGTAATATTACTCGTAACGTTATATACCCCGCGATAAAGATTTGGTTTATCGCGTATTGCGGGAAATCGCTGCCCGCGCGCGAAATCAAAGCTACATTGTCTTTTTATAATCGAGACGCGGATGCAACGAGCCGCTGTGCGCTACTTCGCTCCGCAAAAATAAAAGCTCGCAATAGAATCGACGAGCTTTCCTCATAAATTAAAATCGCGAAGAAATTACGTAAATATCTCACTAAACAAGAGCAGACAAAAAGGATCGTAAAACGTGAGTCATGCTGCGTCGAGTTGTACGAAGATAACTAAAAAGACCTACTATCTTTCTCTCCCTCTCTCCGTCTCTCTCCCTCTCTCGCTCCCTCTTGCGCTCCCTCTCTCGCTCCCTCTCTCTCTCACGCACTCTCGTAGGTTACATTTACGAGGCACGGAAGTACAAGAGAATAATCCTGTACTTGAGGTATATAACAATAACATATATATGTATATACACATGTAAAGTTCGCAAAAGAAGAATAAGGAACAAGTGCAGAACCGCCACTACGAGTAGCGCGATTTCCGCGTTACGAAAGCGCAACGTGTAGAAGGCGAGAAAGAAGAGTCGAGGCTTACGCTGAAAGAAGAAGAAAAAAAAGAAGAAGAAGCCGAAGAAGAAGAAGCAGAAGAAGGAGAATAAAAAGAAGAGGAAGAAGACCATGGGAGCAAGCGGGGATGAAATAAAGAGGAAGAAAACGTAAAAGAGTATCTCGGGAGCTATCCGCTCTCCTCTTTCTCGCTCTCCGAGTCGTTCCGAGCGAGTCCACTGAAATAGAAGCGTAGTAAGGTTTTAGGCTCCTATAAACTTGTCTATTTCTCCCGGGCGCTTTCCGTATTCCTATACGCAGACGCGTACGGACGTCCGCGCCTAAGCATCCCAGAGTTGCAAAGACCGCGGATAGCCTTAACTCGCGCGAACTCCAACTTATTTGCAGCTGCAGGTGAGAAAGAAGACTGTGCGTTTCCTCTTTCCCGATCTCTCTCCCCCCTCTCACTCCCTCTAGCTCCCTTTTTCTCTCTTTCTCCATCTCCCACGATGCCGAACCCACGGACGTGTTTTCTTGGATTTCAATGCCACGAATAAAAGGATGCCGGCGCTCGTCGAGTACGAAATTCGGGCTTTCGTAACGTTCTAGGATTCGTAACACCGAAACAATTTATAACGCTCGAATGTGTGGTAATTCGTTGCACTTGTCACTGGCATTGTAAACTTAACGGTTTGCTGAAGGCTCGAATGGGCTTAACGTTTTCGTGGCATTCTAATATTCTTGTAACGTTGTCTTGTCGTTATTGTAGATAATTATAAATACTTTGAAAAGATGTTCTTTTTACCATTTCCACTAAATCGAAAAGCGTAAATTCTTGGAACGAATGCGCAACCTTCCGATAAATTCATTATAAACAACGTCTCTTCGTATTATTAAATTTATTCGCTGAGCTTACACCTGACAAACTGTTCGCGAAACAAACATTGATTACTTTGCAATCAATTTGTTAAATTTAAAGTTATAATTAATATTATGCATTTTTAATTCGAATGTATAATTTATCAACCAGAAAAGTATATTAATTCTGATCTTTTCAAATTTAATATATTTTTGTAATCCTGTATTTTGAATATACTATTTATGAAAAAAATATTCAAGGTACTTTTCAGTACATTAAAATATTTATAAGTATGTTAACTTTTTTTACATTTTACGTTAACTATCGCATATTTCAATATATTTTGAAATAAAAAAAAAACTTATTTGCATAATATCGTGAGATAAAATGATAATAAGTACAAACTCAAAGTATAAAGATATATTCTAATATAATATTACAAAAGAATTTGCCTATGCGTCTTACTTCGTTAAACGTTGGTTATAAAGTAAATCTGACAGGCTCGGATGATCGACTCCCTTTTTTCTTTCATCTTACTTCACTTAGATCCGAATGACAGGAGGCGAAAGGACTTACGCATACCGATACTACGATATTTAAATTAGAGATGCAAATTTTTTAATTGTGGTTTTCATTTCATCAAATTTCGTTCGATATTTATATAAATATTATTAAAGTAACTTGTAATAAAATACTTCTTTATGCCACGGTAAGTTTAAAGAAATTTTTTTTTATATTCAAGGTATTCATTGATTTTATTGCAAAAATACTTTAAATTCCAGGTAGAGATTTTAAAATGAGAATTTTTTTTATTTCTTACGAAGTCATCGAATGCACTGAAAAATAACACTGCTGTTATTAAGCAAAAAAAATACTTATTAACGTGGAATAAAAATTTTTCCTCTTAAAAATTTTGTTTTGAAAAATATTATACTCTATTTAAACGTTCGAAATTTATCTGTAAATATAAAACATTTTGTAAATTTTTACACGTTTAAACCCATTGTTTATTTAAATTAAACGATATTTTAAATTAGTAAAATTGTATATCGATTTAATAATTTCGTAAATCAATTTACAAATATAAATTAAATTTTAATAAATCATATTGAAATAATCGAGTTAATAACATATATCAAACTACTTGAAATATATATTATATTTCAATATTACATAGAATACATTATTTTTATTTGATCATCTTATTAACATATTTAAATACTTTTTTGTCGATAGGTATTAATTTTTTTCCGTTTTTTTTTCGAGAGCTATTTCTTTCCATCTTCGAATCAAACACATACTTTTTTATTCTTGATTTCGTTACTATCTTTTCCTAAATCTAGATCATTAACATAGTGAATACTAGAGTTACATTATTTAACTTCAGTCTAACATCATTTTATGTATGAATCTAATAAGGTATTTCAAAACTACATTGAGAAAGAGAGATGATACGCATCACCATCTTTCGGTCTATGATCGATCTTAAATAATTTAAATAAATTATTTACTTCTTCACCAGTACCAGATTATGAAAATAGATTTGTATCCATTTAAGTACTTTTTTTTATAACTAATTTAACGATAACTTGGTATATTCAGTCCTCAAATGGAATGCAAGCCTTTAAAAAAAGTGTAATCTATTTTACTGCTCGAAACGATTTCATGAATATTTCTTGGCAAGGTGTTTACAGCTAACAGCTAATCGCGTAACTAATTGTTGTAATATATATTATTTATTTGTAATATTTCCTTTTAAAAAGTGAATCCTGCAAATAAAATGTAAGGTAGAGTTTTGTAATAAATATAGATCGGTAATGGCATACCTGCTTATAAAGATTACTTTGTAGTTGACGTCGACTCTGAGTTGCAATTAAAATAACAAATCAGTATTCCGAAGCGAATTCGAATACCTGGCTAATGAAAATCGTGAAAGATTTTAGAAAACATAATGAGTTTATGATTAATCATCGAATGAAGAAAAACAAAAAGCATTAAGGAAAATCAATCATAAACTCGCGAAGTTGCTTTGACGATTAATGTCGTAAGCAGGACAGAACATACAACCCTTAAGAAAATCGCAGCATTGCTTTCTTTTCTGCAAGCCGTGAGTTCGTAACGGGTCCCAATCTTCTTTAAGACCATGTCAGCATGTTGGTACTCGGGCGTCTACACTAGATTAATTAAATTGTAATAAATTTACTTACGCTCCTCTTCAATTTACTCTTAGGAATTGCGTTCTTGTGCTTTCCAATGTTACAAGCATTGCAAATAGTTTCATATTCTTTTTTAAAGATTGAAGCGATGATTATGTATTTCCATTCCTTGTACTTAATTCTTTCTTTTTATTCTTAAGTTATTGAAAAGTATACACGTTTTAAATATCAATGCTACTCGTATATATTTAATTAGTATGTCTTTCGGATCGATAATCTCTCGAGCTTTATTGTTTTTAGATATTCGCGTAGTAAATATTATCATTGATCGTTTATATAATCTTTTTTATATATAAAAAATTTTAATAATTTGGCATAATTATTTATCGATATATGAAATACAAAAATCTAATTTGATGTAACTCTAAAGTATTTCATTTTAGAACTCAACATGTTCGAACTGTGAGTTCATTATATTGCTTATTATAATTTATAAATATAAGGTACAAATTGTTCTTTTTTTCAGTTTTATTTTTAACCATGTGATGCGTAGCTTATTAAATACATAGTCCTTGTATCTTTTTTATATCGAGTATATATATATATAGGAAACTTTTTATTGGAGTTAAACGTTGCTCCATTTTTGATGTTTCTCATCAAATTATGATGATGCAGTTATTTTTAGAAAATAAATGAAACGTAAACGTGATGTCTGTGCTTGACTCGCTGTACATGTCAGCTTTAATTGGTCAATAACGGCAAATAATTGAACTCGCAATCGCTAAGTCATTTACAGATTGAAGTCTTTGTGATTTTGGCATATATAATTATATTTATATATATATATATATACATAAAAAAAAATATATATAGTTCAATAGTCAAAGTAATTATATCATAAAATTTGTGGAATTTTCTCTGCGGAATAAATCGAAATGATGAAATTAAGATCAGGGACGGGAAAGTAGTTAGTATATCAATTTTCTGTTTCTCCGTAGCCATTGATCGGCAAATGTTCGAGAACACTACTGGTATTTTACTGTACACAAGACTCCATTGATACATTAGACTGTTTTTATATTTACAATGATACTCTGTGTATTACTGTAGATACACGCACAATCGCTCATGCGTAGCATTCAAAACTATGTATCTTTGACGGATAATTTATCTCAACAAATTCATACTTTTTGCTCTTATAAAAGAAACCATCGTCTTGGCTGCACTTGTGTATTAAAAATAATTGAATTTATAAAGAAAAAGTGGTACGATAATACCAAGTATTTACTCTAGAATAATTTTATATATAACGAAGAATCAAAGTTAAATAATTGGAGGAAAAAATTACTGGCGAAAGAAACTAAATTTTTTAAACGAAAATAGTAAATCATCGAAGGATATTTATCGAAAAAGTCACGGTTATCGACGAGAAGAAGGATTTTTAAATATTCAAATCGGTTTGTCGTACCTTGTTCGAATGAAAAATTTCGTTTCTCCTCGAGTCGTGGTACAATGTTCGAACGCAACGAGCTTTGAATTGTAAAACTTATTCCGCGATAAAAGTTAGACTTATAGCTCGCGCAAAAAGTCGTAGAAAACGACGCGCGCGACATAAAGAATGCGAGAAGAGTCGGAGGTCGGGAGTTGACGGCATCATTAACGAAACTGGATGAGTGTGTGAAAGAAAGCTCGCGAAGTGGAGGTAAACGAGCTGAGGACGAATCAGCGAGCAATAAACGCGATAATAAATCGATGATCAATTGGCCACGCGCATAGTAAATCGCCGAGATTTACACCCGACGCTCGTACTAATACTCGCAGTCGCTTCTACATATATTATCCGAGGCCGTGACTATTACAAGCATTATGCATATTATGCACGGTTGCACGCTTACGCGAACGTTCGGTCCCGCGTGTGCAGATGCGGAGTCGCGAGTAGGGGAGATTCTTTCTTCTCTTCTCTTCTCTCCTCTTCTCTCCTCTTCTCTCCTCCACTCCGCTCTTCTCCCCCCTGCACGGGAGAAAAAACTGCGTACGTTTATTTTGGAACTGCGGGCGAACTGACCCTTGGTTGTTCGTGCATGCGAAAGCTCTCGTTCGTTGAACGTTGCCCCCGTTTCCGACGCATATATTTTCGTTTCGCGTGGAATATGCCCCATGTGAAACAACGCTGCGATCTTATTCCACTTTTATTTAAAAATATAGTTTCGCTCAGTGTTAACGTATTGTCATCGGGTTCCCGAAAGTCATGGGAGTTTCGTGTTTCGTACATATTTAGTTTCTCGAAAAATTTGAAAGGCTCCTCGTTGTTGCGAAATACGCGATGCTATTTTAAATGCTCGAATCCAACAATGAGAGGCTCGATGCAACGAAATGATAAATATATTAGTCTTTCATGGAGCCACGATTTACCGTAACCGTTTCTTCTTCCGCGCTACGGCATTTTATGCTTAGAAAATAATGAGTGGCATAACGTACACGACTATTTTTAGACATTTTCACGCGATATATCGATGCGTTGCACTATGAACACAAGCGTCGATTCTCTCGGCGTTGAACCACCGTTAATCACGTAAAAAATACCAGTATACATAAACGTAGATCCAATAATATTTATGTTCCGCGAGAGGCTTTTTATATTTTGAAAACGAGGTCGTAGCCGTCGAAGCCGTGCGCTTACTCGGGGAAACGAAACGGCGCGGATCGGGTTCCCGAGGCTCTCGAAACTTACTTATAAAAAGTCTCTTTAACGCAAGCCTCGCACGGGACTCTCGAGACTCCCGAGTACCGATAAAAAGTATCGGATCGTAAAAAATGCATAATCCCTCGGATGAGCATTGGTCGTTTTACTGCGCGGAGTGACGTTTTATACATCCACGCATCGTCAACGGAAAATTATACGTGGCAATAATCCGACGCGACAATAACTCGAATTCCTATGCGCGACAAACGGTTATTATTATAAAAAATAACAATGTAAGGTAGAAAAGCAGCTTCGAGTCGACACTCGCTCGATCCGATCTCTCGATCGGAGAAAAATCTCGTCGGAATGGAAGACGGAGGATATCGAGGTCGCCACTGTTGTTACCGTATGCGTGATTCTTATCCTCGGTCGACGTTACGTTGCTATCGGCTTATCTACTCGAGCCCCGGATTTATTTATAGGTTCTTCTTCCTCTTCGAGCGCAGGAAGCCTAAGCCTACGCGCGATCGTGTTTATTTCATCGGCTCGTGCTCGAATTAGATCCGATGTCGAAACTCGGCTGAGTGGCGCGAGCGAGCGAGAAAAGCGACGGAAATATTTGGAGTACGAAGATATCATCTATGCACCGAGGAAAGAAGAAGTATCTATTAGTGCCTCTGGCGCGCAAAGTGATTATCACCGAGAGCGGCGAGAGCCGACCTCGATAACCGAGGGCTCGCGCTCGCGTATGGAAACTTTGTCGTTCCGCGCTCGGCGAATCTCTCGTTAGAACAAATTGAAAATTATAAGTTTAAACGGACGCGCGGAGCATCGTTATTTTAATAAAACGCATCGGCCGCGTCCGTCAAGAGTCTTGCACTCGCCAATTTGCCGCGGCCGTCGCCGCCGATGCTTAATTGACTTAGTCTAGGTTAACCCGAGACAAGCCGCCGCTGGAAAATGGTAGCCGAAAGCCTCGATCCTTGGCCACTTCGTCGTCAGAGGCTTTTTCATCGCGTTAATGGACGCGTCTCACCGCCGCTGCAACTCTAACGTATTATATTGCGCGCATCCTTTTAATTCGATGTAATTGTATACACGGTGAGCCAGAACGGAGGGCAGTAAACTCTCTCTCGCTCTTTCTCTCAAACGCGCGCGCGCATCGCACAATCATTAAAATATCGCCAATAAAACGTTTTGTCTTTATATTCGACGTGCATAAAAGTGCTGAGGTGAAACTTGACTCGCGCGAAAGTATGTAATTATATGCACGCGCGCGCCGAGACGAAGAATCGTGTCGCGCGTCTTCTCGTTTCGTAAGTAACGTTCTTTAATTCAGATCCCAATCTCGCGTTTTTCTTTCTCTCGGATACGTTTTATTTTTACGAACGTCTAAAATAACCTAAATACGCGCCTTTTCTCACCGCTCGCCGTCTTTTTAATCGGTTACGGGAAGAGCAAAAATTTATCGAAATCGAGAACCGTTATTGTAAATCTCGTTATCCCTCGATAATAAATTACTTTTGCGTCGTCGATTTGCTCCAATCGACTAATTTCGCGTAATAAATTATAGGTATTTTAAACCGTACCAACTCACTGATACAAAGGATACAACAATCGAATGTGTTTCATTTGGAATGGAATGTATATCACCGATAACTAATTCGTTTATAACTAAGCAATTGCGGTAAACCGTAGGAAAAAAAAACAAAACAAAAATGTTGCGATAAGCGTGAGCTCGAAAAGCGACCTATAAAAATGAAAATAAATCAACGTTAGCATCGGAGGCCGTATACCATCGGTAATATCATCGAAAATAGACAAATTTGGTTAAAATCCGAATTAGAATCCGCTTTGTGAAAAACAAGATTAGATTGTTGCTAATCGAAACTATTTACGGTATTTCGCAATCGCTGCGAGTCGATAGTCGAGGAACCGAGTCGAGTGTAAACTGAAAACTTCGTTTTTTAGCGATACGATTTTTTGTTTATTCGACTCAAAGATATAAAAATATATGCGTTCCGCATTATCTTAAGTAACGTTATTATTCAGAACTGAAGAAAGTCCGTCCATGCGACGCTATCGATGAAATATGCAAGCCATCGACGGGAATAACAAACGGTACCGCCTAAGTAAAAAATGACGAGTGAAAATGTGCGCCGCTTTAGTCAACGAAGAATTTAAAAATACATTCTAATAATGTCGTAATAAAATCGCGGATGAGGGCAGTTGAAAAATACAATGGACGCAAGCTCGTTTTTCCAGTGAAAAATTGTTGAGATAGCATCGACGATAGCCGAGTTTCGGAACGAGGCTGACAAGTCCGAGGGAGTTTTGAAATTTTTACGTCACGATCATCGTCTTACATTCTCATCTCTCGCACGGGGAAAATCGCGACTCGTACGTCGACGCGCCGATAATCCCGCGCAAACAATTAAAAAAACCGAACAACCGCTTGAGTTCGCTCGCGAATTATTTCGCGCTCTCGGGTCTGCATACCGCGCGAGTTTTTCCGTCCGAGTAATTACGTAAGAGTGCAATCCGTGGTCTCGCGTATGTAATATGCAGGCACGATTATTCTTTTTTTTTTCTCAGGAGTAGCCCGCGCTCGTTACCATTGTTTCATGAAGCAAGCGTCATCGGTTTATCTTCACTTTTTATGCCGTTACATAATTTTTACGATACTATTCTTCGCAAAGGTGAATCGAAGTTTCTTTCGCTCGACAGCGCCAACAAGTTCGAACAACTGGAATACGAAACGAACGAAATCTTAGGAAACGATTAGCTGCACTCATCTAGGTGGTATTTTTCTTATCGAGCTAGATATCTATTATTAACTTTAATGAATCATATCGAAAAAGCGAGACATAAAAATACTTAAACTTCGATACAAGACGAGCGTTTATCGGCTAATTCAATCCGTAAAATATCGATGGAAAAAATTCAGTGCGTTCGAGATAGTATTTATTAGGATAAAAACTCCGAATTCGACTTGCTTCTTTCTAACGTTATTCCAAAAAACTATACGTAAATAATTATTATATTTAATTCCGTGACTCAGAACGAAGCAAAAAAAATTTAAGGTTGCAATAAAGTGCTGAAGTAAGTAGAATTCCGGTTCTCTAATTGCAATAGCGCGTGTAGGCATCTGCAGTAGCTTAATTCAAAATACAAAACACGAAGATTGAGAAAGAGAAAGAAATACTATCCTCGGATAAATTACTCGTCGGGTCAGAGACTTAAACTGAGCGATTACAAGCGCCCACATCATAAATTTGCTCAAGTATAAGGCGGTCGGCTCTGCCTCGAGTAAAAGAGAGATCTGACAAATCCGAATGGCGACTTAATCGAAGCTCGCGAGGGTGAAATTTTCAGTCGCCGATCGCGTCGATTCGAAAACGAGATTGTTTATTGTAACGACTTTCTTTTATCGCCCCGTCCCTCCGCTGCCCTCGTCCTCGTCCTCGTTTGCCACGCACCCGTCGATCGAAAATTTCAATGGTGCATAATTGCGACGCGAGCAGCCGACGACAAATTATTTCCAGTTCTTTTTATAATGACGGCAGCTGCGGTCTTAATAAAAATATCCGATTCCTCGGCGTTTTTCTGCCCAAGTTTGGACGGCCACTGGAATGCTTTTTCTCCCCCACTGTCTATCTCTATCGAGGCGTCTATCTCTCTCTTTCTCTCGGATTCCCGCTCACTCTCTCGATGAATATGCATGAACGGACGCATCGAGAGTCGCGTTCGTCGCCCAATGGACGCGTATAAAGCACGCGTAGCTCGCGAGCGGAGGAAGCTCGGACGACCGCGCGATCTTTGACTCGTTATAAAATATGAACGTTTCTCGGATACACGGTCATCAATCTTTGATTTCTACGAGCTGCTCTAGTCCTGCGCCTCTTTCTTCGATTCTCCGTCTTCTATTATTCGTCTAGAGACGACGGACCAACTTTGTCTTTCCTCCAACCGATGCTGTTTTTGGAACGTATCGAGGAAAATCTCTCTTCGTCCGTGGACACGAGGTGCCGAAAGTGGGAGGAATTCCGGCTAGTGGAAAATCAGGAATAGATAACCGTCCGCACGAATCTTAAGCTTGGAAAGGAAAATATACGTAAACGCGTCTAAGAGTCCCCTTCTAATCCTCATCGAAGAATCCCATCGGTACACGACCGAGAGCGAACCTTAAAATCCGGAATTCGGCGCTTACATATTGAGTTGGTTTTGAGGTACCCAGTCTCTCTCTCTCCCTCTCTCTCTCTCTCTCTCTCTCTCTCTCTCTCTCTCAATCAACCGAGTAGGAATAACTCGCTGGCTCGCTATCGTGAGCTTTCCCCGGAAAAACGATGAATATAATGACTGGCTTTCTTATGCTCCTCCGAGATGGCTTATCTGAAATTCTTCCAATAATTTGAAAAGCCTGACGATTCGAGTTAATTGTCCGAAGGCGCAATTTACGACCGTACATTCAAGGCGTTCAAGGCAGTCTTTGTGAGGTTTTTTATTTCGTTTTCTTGCCAAACGCCTATAACGAAGATGGCAAGTAAGTGCAATTTAAATTTAAATGTCGAGAGTTATCGAGAAGAAGAAAAAAGGTCGGGGCATATCTTTCTCCCTCTCTCTCCGGTGAATGCGTTCCCCTGTTCGCGAGAATTGCAGCTCCGCAGGGCAACGCGCAAGGGAAGATAATAATAATGATATTAGAAATCCCGGGCACTCGCCAGCCGCGTTTGCATCGGTTCAAGGTGATCGGGAGTATTAGTTGCCTCCGTTTAAACGTGTCAACACTCTCTCGCCTAGGGGTGACGATTACTCGCGCGGAGGCCCAGATCCACTCGAGCAGCCCGAGACCTCTCCTCCTCTCCACGGTCTAACTCTACAGGTTAAATAGAAGCTGCGATCTTATCTCGACTCGCGGCTTTGCATTCGAAAGGACTCCTCGGTAGCGCGGCGGTGGCGGAACAGTTCGCGACAGCGTACTTGTAATTTCCTCCGGATTAACTTGCCGCTGCGGCTGCGACGGACAAAAATCAATAACTAACCGCGAGTAATCTCTCCCTCTCCCTTTTTTTCTCTCCCCAACACCGAGACCATAGCAGCTACTCGATGTTCCCAGGCAGCGGGTTACACGTGCAGCAGCGGTACTATCCGACGTCTCTTCTTCGTGCTCCGAGCCGTTTGTCGGTTTGTTCGCACCGAGGCGATCATCTCGTCCTGCGGTGCTTCTGCTCGAGCCGCAATGAGAAATCGACTGCGGTTGCTCCGATGATCTGATTCGCATCGGCGAAAAAAATCCCGAGGCTCCTTGTAACTGCACACGTGCGGTGGCGGCGGCCTCGTTATATATAGCCGACGGCACGTCTGACCTAATCGCCTTTGATATGCGGTTATTAAAACGAGCTTCGGATTTCCCGCTATGAAGCGTAGGTAGGAAGTACATCCGACGGCATCGACGTATCGACTCTAACAGCGCGTATTAATTTTGATGATTTTCGAATTAAGGTTTATTTAGGACTCGATCGATATCACCTCCGTTCATCGATCCTCCAATCGTAAGCTTCCGTTCAATTTCTCTTCTCGTACGGTTATCGTTTCGTTATCGTTTAACTGGGAAAAAGAAAAAAAAATGCTTTTTTGGCGTTGAAATACCGAACGAATGCGCGATAATTATTTTAATTTTAATTGTAGAAATCGCGGTTTTATAGTTAGCGCGAATATTTTCAAATTACTTTCAACTTCCGAAATATGGAGGAAAGTTTGAAAAAAAAACCTGAAAATGTAAACTATCGGTCGTTTATTTATTTTTCCCTCTAATATTTTAGAAACATTGTGTACTTACTTCCGTATCAATGTTACTTTAGATAAGGCGAGTAACTTCTGGCATTGAAACTAAACCAACGAATATACACGCAACGCCTTAATATTTTTTGCCTCTCGTTCTACACTCGTACATAAGTGGATATTCCACGTGCGCTAGAAGTGCGTATAATCGTAGCTCCACATCTCTAAGAGAAGAAACAAAAAATGCCTATTTCTTGGCTCAAGAATTCAGGACGTTCTTCTATCTTTGTCTACCGAAGTGCAATATGAACTGTACTCGAAAAGAGTCGGTGTGGAACTCGCGCTTTCGAATAAAAAATAAGGAGCGAGATGGAGATAAATAGTAAAAAGGAAGAAAAGGAGAAAAGGAGAAAAGGAGAAAAGGAAAAAAGGAAAAAAGGAAAAAGGCTGAGAACAAAGTGAGACACGCTATGAGAAAAGGATAAGCGGGAACGAGTTAGTAAGTAACCAGAGCATTATTAGGACGTATCAATGATAAAAGGAGAAAGAGATAAAAAGGAATACCGGTGAGATGGAGTAAAAAAAGTACGTTACAGATATGAGTCTGAGACTATAGAAAAAAAAGTCGTAAAATTCATTTGTTTGTTATTCAATGGTGAGTTCAAGTTCGAATCTTGGAAAATTTTTCATTTTACTACTCAATATATCTTACAAACTTTTAAACCTATGTCGTAACCAAAGTTAAAACCTTTGTCATAATAATCTTGCATCATCTTTGGTGATTTTATTATTTTTAAGTCGAAGCTATTTTAACGATTTTATTCTATTTTTTTTTTTTTAACTTGGCTTAGTCATCGAAGTACGTAGGAGTGATCGAACAACGTTGAACAAAACACGGTTATTGGCATTTAATATTAAACGAGGGCACGAGCAATTGTTGCAAAGGATTAAGAAAGTTTGAGTTCCTCTACAGATCATGAAATATCTTAGATAAATATACAATGATTAATTCTCCAGTGTTAAGCCTTCCAAATAATCCCAACAACTGCATAAATAGAGCTGCTCTCACACGCGTTCACACATGACTAATCGACGGTGGGAAAATCGACGGATCCCGAATTCGGGTACAGACATTGACATTCGTCTCCTCAGCAGCAGGTGGTACCAACTGGGAAGATCCCCTCCCAGTGGTTGTCTTTCTTAACTTGTACCTACGGTTCGTGACCGCGCGTCTCGCTACACGCGATTTCCAGCGCGCGGTTACCTACGTGCTTCTGCAATTACAAACATAATAGTATCCTTTAAATGGCACAGCTCGTAATAAAGTCCTCGGAACACTCGGCGACACTCGGAAAAGAACCGAAGGAGAGAACATTTTTTTTCCGATTGCGAAAGAAATCGGGTCAAGAATGAACGCGTTATTTACGCGTCGCGTGAGTATTTTCGCTTTTTTTTTTCTCTCTTCTCGCGCGAAGGAGCGAATCGCGAATAACGATCGCGACCTCGTTTAAACTGGCGATAATTGCGCGCGTAAACGAGTAGTGCGTTTCGGTCGGATGCGACAACGAGCGTCGTTTACACGGTCCGTACCTTGCATAACGCGTGTAATCGAGATGAAAAAAGGAGAGCGAAACAAAGAGCAAAGAATCAAAGCGCCGTCGACCTCCGAAATCCCGGGAAAAATTGCCGATTTCCTTTGCGGGCGTAACGCGGCTCAGCCTTCCGCACTTCGTCACCGATTACGTTTTATGCGCGCGTCCGCGACACCTTCGATGCACCTCGACCTCACTAAAAAAAGAAAAAAAAAAAAAAGAGAAGAAAAAAACGAAAAAAAAGAGGAAGAGTGACTTCAAGGCTCGTTAAAATACCAAGACTGCGACAGGAGTATTCTTAAAGGAAAGCCCGAAATTTCGAGGAATCGAGAGAAAATCCGAATGAGAACCTCCCCGAAGGGTTTTACGAGCGGGCTATCCTCAACCGTCGGGGCCCAGTGAGCATCCATATCCCATGGGATCTTGCGTCGCACGCTATTGCACGCGTTCTTACATCCATACGTTTTCCCTCTCTCTCTCTCGCTCTATCTCTCTCCGTAGCGCTACGAGAAACGCGTTACATCCCTACCCCGGGCGCCCCGAGCCCCCGAGAGCTGAATGCCAGGCCAGATGTGCCAGAGGCCCCTTCCCCCTTCCCGTATTTGCAGCTCTCGGTGCGAGTGTGCGCCGGCGGGACTAGCGTTGCTCCTCGTCAGTGCCCGTCCGGACTCTCCATGGGATTGCAACTCGATCGGAGTAGCTTCGCTCGCTCGTACGTAGGCGGTGGTGCGGTGTTTCTGTGTGCTCGTGTTTCTTGTGTTATGCCGGACCAGCGACGATGCTGTGCCTGCCCAGCGAGCAGATGAAGATGTGCATCAAGAGCGTCGTCTGCGAGGTCGTTAATTGCGCCAACTTAACCGGGGTGAGCTCTCCTCGACGCGCCGGAAAATACACCTATGCTCTCGATCTCTGTGTATCTTTCGGTGTATCTTTCGGTGTATCTTTCGGTGTATCTTTCGGTGCGTCCAAGAGAAAAGGGGGAGGAGAGGATGAAATCGCCCCGTAGATTTAAAACTGGTATTTTACGAGTGTCACCGTTGTAACACCCGGTCGTTTTCTCTTTTTGTTGCAGGTAAGCAAAAGCGATGTCGAAGCTGCTGAGACATTTGGTCCAGCGCGGAGCGGAATATCAGTGAGTCAAAGACACGATTTCTTTAATCCCGCGTCTCGAACCAACCGTCGTAAGTGTGCGCATGAACGAGTGCGAATAGACGAGGGCGCCGAACAACGGAGGGTTGCTCGACCCGACCGCTCCGACCACTCCTCGATGTTGCGATACCGCTCGTATTCGACGCTACTAACGGATGAGCGATCACCCGAGCGAAAAAACGGAGCCCCGCGTTTTCCAGAAGAGCGGCAATTTGCGAACAGTTAGCCGGGCATCGGCATCGAAGAGAACCTTCGAGAAAAAAGTCGAGGGGGTGGACATCGGTATGCGAGCCGATTCATAAATCAGGAATCCGCGCGCGAGTCGAGTCTCTCCTGCAGCTCATTATCTCGAGCGCGGCGACGGGGACGACGTTCCTCCTCCTCCTCCTCCTCCTCCTCCTCCTCCTCCTCCTCCCTATTTCCTCGTCGCGTCGTACATCAACGAAAGTTATGGAACGACCGGTCTCGCCTTTATCCGCGGCATGAACGAGTGCGCGCGTTACGCGCTCGGTCGAGCCGCACGGCACTTGCTTAGAAATTAATTGATTAATTAAGTGGCTCGCCCGGAGAAACTGGATTTCTTTAGCGGCGAACGCTCCGGCAATCTTCCACCCCGCTATTCCGCGAGCGCGGTGCATGAAATATATGGAATTCGAAAGCTTCGAGCCCTTTTCCTCTATTTTCAGTCCCTTTCGAGAGAGGCTACTTTAAATAACCCGCGAGTTGCATAAATTTCGCTGATTCAACAAATTGTAACGATTACGAGCTTGTTATATTAGTTATCGAACGAGTTTTACAAAAGTGTTCGTCCGTTTTCGTTGATTTGTAATTTGCGGCATTCCACGTACGCGCTTAACGATTTCGATGAAATCGACTTAACGACGTCCTCGGATTTACTCGCGAGCGAATCGTCGACGTCGTCGCCGCGATACGGATTTTTCCCCTCCGCGTTATCGAACCAACGCGTCGAGTGCACTTTTGAACTCTGCTCGAAAGGAGGGGAGAACGTACGGAGCGACGATGATTAATGGCCGAGACAACGTCGCGTTCGTAAATTCACCGACCGGGAGGGTAAACGAACGGATCGTCGACGGCGGCGGCAACGTTCGATTGATTTAAATCGATCGAAGCCCGAAGCGAAGAAAGAGTCGAAGAAAATCGAGGGGATCCATCGATATCGTTCGTCCGCGTAGGCGCGTAGGAAATATCGCTTTTCCTTATTTTCGTAACCGAGTCGCCTCTTCGCTTATAAGTCCAATACGGAGGAGCAATACCCAATGAATAAATTACCGAGTTTATAGCGCCGTATTCGCTCGCTAGATTTGACGATAATAAATCCTCTGGCCCAAATTTAGAATAACAGCGTCATCGTAAAATCGTGCCTGGAATCTTGGCCACGTCGGTAAGGGGGAGACGGGAGAGGGGGAGGGGTGGGGGGAGAGCAAGGCGCTACGTACACAAAAGAACCCTTTAAAAGGGCCATAAACACCGATTTAGTTCGAAATGCGCGCCGTGACTCAGATGCAAATGGCTGATAAAAATCGGCCGCTTAAGGTTTTCTCGGACTTTAAAGACCTTACGGCGGACTCAACCCTACGTGTCCAGAGCACGTCGGAAACGCGACTCGCGTACTCGAGCTTCGGTAGTAGGACCCAGTCCTTTTTTGTTTTTTGTCCCGTTACGTTCCGTTCGCTCGCGTCGGCTTCGCGCTGTTTCGATAAATCTATTACGATGGACCATACCGATCATCGTCCGATGCGAACGCCCTTTCGTAACGAAGTTGATGTCCGCCGCCACGCCTGGTAAATGTTTCAGCCGCGCATACCGATAAACCGAGAAAAGACGCTTCTCCTTAATAATAACCTGTCTGGAAAAAATATGGAGGAGTTTACCAGCGACTCGTCCGAAACCGCTATACCATCGTAAATCGATGTTTATAATTAAAATACGGATCTTCGTAAGCGGATTTTCTCTTTATTCGGGACGAAATTCTTTTTTTTCGGAAGGACGCGCGCCTCGAAAAACCCGCACCGTAAAAACCCGAGCGAGTCGGAAAACGAGGTACGCAAAAAGCGTAGGTCGTCGTTAAAAGCGTTTCTTCTCGCCCAAGGAGTAACGAGACACGGATCCTCGGTGTAAATCTACGCCCGATGGTATTTGATTTGCGACCCTGTATCGCGCGTGCCATTAAATCCTTATGGAAATCAATCGAGCTTTTTGCACTCGACGGAAGTCTAAGTCGGCCCTAACCCACTTCGATAAATCTCCGGTACAAGATTTTCATCGCGCGTATACTCGTTTTTGGCAAAATAAAACCTCGGGCAACATCGATTTCTGGTTGGATAACGTCACGCATCCAGAGAAAGGCGGATAGCGAGCAACGGGAAGCATTAAGAAATTACGCGGACGTCTCGTTCCGTAAATCCGAGGATCGAGCGATAATCGCGCGACACGCGATACAAAGTTGGCATCGCCCGACAATTACGAAATTAATAGCGCTGTATCACCGATCCAAGTACCCGTATTAGCCGGGGCGATAAAGCGCGACGCGTACGATCGGTGATATACGTCGAGGATCGAGAGGCATAATAAAATCGGCCGCCTAATGTGCCTCGAAAACAAAGAGACCGAGAGTCCGGTTAACGAGGAGACGAACGAGGAGACGAACGAGGAGACGAACGACGCGACGCGATACAGTTAGTTTCGCGAGCGGATCGGAAACGAAAGTCGCGCTTTCCCCTCCTCTCCGATGGAACGCGCGCGATAACGTTCGGAAAAAGCTCGTTACGCGTCGATCGCGTAGCTCCGAAAAATTCGGGAAAAAATTCGGGAAAAAATTCGGGAAGCAACGCGACGACTTGTAACGGGAGCCGCGGACGTTGCCTCGCCACCGACGACGATACCCGCGCGACTTTTTACCCGATGTACGCGTAACGGTGACGCGCCTAATTAACGAGTGACCAGCGCAGCTTCCGCGCTTCTCTCCACGGGGATCGGGAGCCGCGCAGGGAAATATAGCTCAGTGGCTCGGTGGCAACGGCAGCGGCAGCGGCAGCGGCAAAAGAACAACGGCCAGCAGCGAGGCTATACTTGGCCTCCCCGGCTCCGAAGGAGGAGTAGAGTAGGCAGAGGCGGCGCTCGAGCGGCTGGGAAATCGTCGAGCGCGAGACAGTTTCTCAAGGGTCTCCGAGTGTATCGCGTCGTCTCTCGTGTGAGTGCGTGTCGACGGCGCTAGTGTGCAGCCGATAATGCCGATTCTGGCCGAAGAGATGGACGGCAGTGTGGTCGTGTCGTCGCTGCCTCGCGTGAAGACCATAAGGACGCAGCAGCAGAGGCTGAGGCGACACTCGTTGCTCGCCGCCCTCGAGGCGTGTCGCGTCGACCATCCAGAGTCCGCGCTCTCGGGGGCTGCGACCGCGAAACCCGCCATGTGGTTCAAGCACTACAAGGGCTATTACGACGTGCGCAAACTCCAGGAGGACTCGGTGAGTTCGATGGTTTCACGCTCGAGACGATAGGCGCTTTATCGCCGCTGAGTCGAGAGTATTTCTATACGCGCGCTGTAATTACATAAACGTTGTCGATCGGTCGCTCGTTCTCGCCTTATCGCGAGCAGCAGCGCGACGTCTTTTTTTCTCTTATTGGAAAAACACGGTTGGCCGTTTTCTCGAAACAGCGTACAATTATTCGATTTCGTAACTCGAAGGAGGAACTATTTTCCTACGTTTTCCGATTCTCGGCGTAACCGGAGAATACGTTACAACACCGAAACCGCCTCGAGCCGGCAGCAGTCCTTGAAAAACGTGACGAGAGCGCGCGCTACTTACTCTATTTCGATTTCGATGCGCTTACACCTGCGACCTCTTGGCCCATTGTCCCATTATCGTATTTATAGTCGATGGGGCCGCTGCGGAAAACAAAGGTGGCGGCGGTGGCAACGGCGGCAACGGCGGCAACGGCACTGCGTCATCCCGAACTCTTCTCTCGCGGACACGTGCCAACGAGTTTCCCATCGTCCCAACCGACGTCGGTTGTTCCCGGGGAAACACCCTCGTCCCAGTGGGACAGTTTCCACGAGCTCGACACCGCCCACTTCTTTCTAGCCCTGTCCACGAACGATGGCTGGACGTCGCTCGAGCGCCCGATCGATTAGTCAGCGTCGAAACGAAGGGAACGGGGCGCATTTATCTCCTCTTGGATCACTTCCAAACGCATGGTTTATTTCGAATGCAGTTTTCGGGCCCCCGCGAAGTTTCGTCCGATAGTCCCAGCTTTCGTCCCGCGAGACGCAGCGGACAACGACGACGTCCGACGCGAGCGAGAGCTTCTAATTTCGTCGAGCTCTCGGAACGTCTCTCGTCGCTTCCTCTCCTCTCCTCTCCCGGCTCTCTCACTCTCTCTCTCTCTCTCTCTCTCTCTCTATTCTCTATCCTCGCTCTCTTACGTATCGAGCATGCGACTTGATTCTTTCCTGTAGGACTTGGGAATCAGATAATCCGATGGCACGCTTCGATTCATTCAGGAAATGCGCGACGTTGTCTCTAGTTCCTTTATTTTCTTTGAATATTCGACTGAGTCACGACGTTAATATTTTTTTTCGCGTCATCTGATTTTATGACTGGTCTACCTAGCTTTATAAACTATTTGTTCGATAAATATTTGTTCTCGTCGTAAACAAGGCGCATCGGTGCATCCATGCTTTTTCTTTTATTTTACTTAAGCGTTTCGATTCTTTCGAGTGAAAAATTTTGTTATCGTATTATTACGCTTACTTCTTTTCTCGCAACAAAATTACAATCGCTTCTTGCGCTAGAACGAGCGATGACGATATTTTAATAATAGAATAATTATGCCGACTCTGGTATAAACGTTACAAAATGTTATAAATATTCCATCTGTTTTATATCGACTTCGCGTACTTGAGTATTCCACTATTGGATACGATTTTTTGGAGATACTAAATATTGGACGAACGCGTTGATTATTCACACCTTGAATAAAAAATGTAGAAATCCGTATATTTATATTCGAACATTGATAAAATCCGAACGTAAAAGTTAACAACGAAGATCGTAACTTGAAAATATTTTAAAAATTGAATAGACTTTAAAAGTATAAAAGCATTCCTACGGATACAAGTCTCTATAAAAGTTTTATATCCAAGGGGTACGAAGTACGCAGGCTATTTTTAAACAGTTTCAGCTCCAACGGTCAATAAGACTGTTTCGAAGAAATATGAATTCGATCTACAATTGGACTCCACCCCTTAAAAATATTTTACATTACTCCGTAAGACTTTGTTCGTTTATTATTATTATTGTTGTTGTTGTTATTATTATTATTATTTATTATGTATACAAAAATAAATCACCATTTGGCTTACAAATGACAAATGAAATCGTATCAAAATTAAAATTCCCATTGCGTAACCATTTTATTCTTAGAAATGATGTATTAACGATACCTAACACATCGTCATATCGAAAATGTTAATGTTTCGGAGAAGGGATTAACTCGAATTCAGGGAGCATCATCCAGTACGAACCAGTTCAGCGCACAAAAGGGTTGAGGTATAAGAGAACGAGGGGTTGAAAGACCCCGACATGAATAACGCCCTTGATGTAACCTTTTGAAAAAATATGTCAAAAGAAGAGACAAGCGTGAAAAGCGTTACACGTAATAGACCACACAGTGTATTATATAGCACAGGAGAATCACGAGCAGAAGCACGATTCGCTCGTCATCACGTTTTCTCTCGAAACGTGATTTTACCTTCGGTCGCGCGCTTACATCGAGCCTAGGATCGAGGCTTGTGTCCCGGATAGATATCAACAGCCGTCCGAGCGTTTCCTAAAGAATGGAACTTGCTAATTTGCCTCAATGTTCGGCTTTAGCCGCACTTTAGTGTCCGGTCGTCTCGGATCATCGACAGTTAACTTTCGAGTGGAGAAACACTCGAAGACCCGAATTCTTTGATGTTCGAGTGGCGGAAAAGTGGACGACTGATCCGTTGTGGCTTAACTGGCTTAAAGTCGTTGCTATTTTACTGCCGACTTTTCACGAATAGCGAGCCCATAATTTATCAACAATCGTATAATATTTTTAACGATTTATTTATCGAGATTGAAAGGAAATTTTTTTCGTTCGCTACACCTTTGACGTAATACCAGTGATTAAAAATACGAAGAAGACTGGAAATTAATTTATGTGAAACGATTCGGTCGGGAAAAATAGTACGTATCGATTTTCAAGTATTTCGATAAACCCAGCATAAAAGAAGTTTGTTTTCCTGGGAGCACTAAAAATACATAAAACCAGGGTCGAATGGAAAAAACAATATTGCTCCTACGGATTTGGATTAACATTAAAAATATGATGAAAAAACGTAATAGCCTCGTTAGAAAGTGTCTCGTTGGAACGGCGTAGAACGTGAAAAGCGGATTTCTTAAAATTCAGAGCCGATTCGTGCCGGACGGTGTTTATCACTGTCGACATAGCTCGTAAGCGATCAAACAAGAAAATTGTTTCTTAACGACATTTTAACGTTCCGCGGGGAAAACGTAAGCGGAAAAGCGGCGCGGTCGTGAGGCAAGAGTAAACTAGGAGTAAGTAGGGGTGGGGAGGGTTTTAAGTCCGAGATCGCGTGCTGTGAAAGCTGGAACGTCGGCGATTGTCTCTCGTCGCTTCAAAGGACCAGGAAGGTCGGAAGCCCGAAGGTCGCACTCGAGCGACAAACGAAAGCTGAATTTATTGACCAGACCGGACATCGGTGGCGCGAGCAAGGGATACTCCATCCGTGTACCTGCAGTGTCCAGGTGCGGAAGCGGCGGCGGTCGGCCGAAGGAGCCAGGAGGAAGATCGAAAGGGACGAGCGCCGGGTTTCAAGTGGGGGAAGACGAGCTCACCGGGCTTACGAGCACGTGTGTTCCAGGAAACGGTACCGAGACTCGTAAACGGGTGCCTTGGAAATGTTCCCGATCCTTGTCGGACGTTCGACACCGCGGACACGGTAAAATCCTGCGACCGAACTCACGGGATTTGAAAATGCCCGAGAACCGCATCGGGACGTTCACCTCCGATGCCCTTCGATTTCTTAATCCTCGCGCGCAGCCTCTCGACGCGAGTAGATGCAGAGATTATAATTTAATTATGTCATAACGCGCGCTTTGATTTACTATTCGAGCTAACTAGGTAATCATTTTATTATAATGAGCAACTGTACTCCGGTGCCGCAGCAGCTTTTGTGGACGTCGGGGAAGCGTATAATCGCTTGTACCGTCACTTCGGAATGTTCAGTGTTTATATGTGTTCTCTTTGAAAAGATGTTATTAGTTGCCGCGGTATAACGAAAGATCGAGATTCTGTTATCGTCGAGGTTTTTCATTACGTTCGGATGGAGCAACTTCGAAACTCGAATCACGATCCATTCGTGACTTAAAATTAGTCTCCGACCGTTTATATTTTTAGGAGCGCGGATAAAATATATCGACGAGAATATCACCGCCATCGTCGTCAACGTAATTATCATCGTAATTATAAACATTACTGTTATTGTTATTGCTATCGTCTTTATCGCTCAGCGTACGCGAGTAACTTGGTATTCAAAAATGAATTTAAAATAAAATAAGAGTTATGTAATCTATTTTAATAATATATTTACTCTAATTAATTCTCCTCTGACAATTCATAAATAATCATTCTCATTAAACTCAAAGAATTCGTTATCACGGCAATGTGTAAGAAACATAAATTTACTCTTTCGCTTTTAACTTTCAATAAAATTTATTAAAAGAGCATCGAAAGTGTTGGAGGCTAAAGTAGGCCTGATAAAAAGGTCAGTTAAAAGGAATCCTTGGTTAATCTTTATCGCTTAGGACAGATAAGATCCGAATGGCGATGGGTAATAAGTTAGACCGCTGCAATATCTCGTGCGTATCTGCGGCGAGTCAACAGTGTCGAGGTAGTCCTTCTTCGAGACGGATTCATTCGTTCGTTTACTAGTTGCGGTGCATCGTACAACTCGTGGAAGCGATCTCCCTCCTTCTCTCTCGCTCGTTCTTCCAACCCGACCGCCGCGGAAAGAGCAACGAGAAGAAATAGAAGAACGCAAACAGGAACCAAAAGCGAAAAAGGCGAGAGATAGTGACTTGCAGGACGTGTCCACGTCAGCCAGATAAACGAAAGGAAAACAGATATTGGACAAGCACGCGCAAACAAACTCACCGACGTCGTCGCATCCTTCATCTTCGTCTTTACTTATTCGGGGATTTCAGTTTGTCCCGAGCCTTCGTAATACTCGTCCGAAATCGCTTTCGAAGAATTTGTGTGTACGCGTGATTTTTTGCTCGAGCGATCTTCCTCTTTTCTTCTTTACTCTTACTTTTACCCTTCGATTCTTACTCTGTCTGCCTCTCTCTCTCTCTCTCTCTCTCTCTCTCTCTCTCTCTCTCTTCTGCAGTTCGATGTTGGCTCGGGTACACTCTCGATAATAATTAATTTTGGCGTCTGTCCCGAGAAAGAACAGGATGAAGTTCTGTTAGAGGAATGGCAATGAGACGAGTTTGCGAAGATTGGTGTAAGAACTTGAAATGGTTTTTCTGGAAAAAGCGAAGACGTGGAGTTCCTAAACGGAGTAAGACATTTCGACAGGTAAGACACCGTGCGCATAGCAAAAGCTCTTTCTTGTTGCAAATATGTGAATTTCGCTTGTTTTCTTCCTTCTTTTTGCACCGTCGCGTGAATCGCTCGAAAAATTAAATTGACGCGACACACGAAAATCGTGTAAGTCATTATTCGTATACCAGAGCGCAGTCCGTTAATTTCGAAGCGTGGACCAGAGGCGAAAGCTACGAGAGTTTTTTCTACATCTTTGAGAACATTAAAAAGGTGCATTCTTTATTTTTGCTTTACCAAATTTCACCGGTAAACGCATTTTCATCCTTCTCTCGAGCAAAAGATACGGTTATCGTATTAACATGGATAATTTAGCCAAAGCATTTAATTACCAGGGATATTCGAAACATCGCATTAGAAGTTTCGTCGTAATCACAGGTTATAATTTCATAGCTATTCCACACGGAGCAAAGAACACGGATAATAGCCGAGCAAACAGAAGATGCAAATCCTCGACTCGACAAAACGGAGCGTGACGATGGAAAACGTAGCTACGAAGACGTCGAACGAGGGGCTGCAAAAAAAAAGAAAGAGAAAGAGAAAAATAAAAAGAAAAAGAAAAAGAATGAAAAAGAAGGAAAAAGGTAGAAAGACGAACGAACCTGCGTCGATAAGATTGAGCCGGAAAGAGAGATTCGTAAAAGCCGAGCTTGGGACTCGGTGCGCACGTGACCACACAGCGAGGGAGCGCCACGTAGGCGTTCGCGCGTACAAACGTATCGCTCAAGGGACATTAATTTCTCCGGCGCACGTACGCGCACGGGAGCAGCGCGCATAAATATAGGCTTGCTCCGCTCCCCCGGAGGGCTTTTGGCGCGTGGTCAAGACGCGACTCCTCGCGCTACTCCACAAATGTCCGGCGGCGCGCGATATTCTCACGATTCCGGGAATCGGCCCCGAGTGCATCGCTCGCCGGTTGCGCCGAGTCTTTCCGCGCTTTCTATTTCGAAAACTGGGCTGCCGCGGTGCATTGACCGCCCCGACGCGGACCCCAGTCGCCGGAATCGACCTCTAATTCAGTCGAATTCTAATTCCGACGTCAGCTCCCCCGAACGCCGCTCGCGTCTCCGGACGTCGATCTCGCGAACGGCTCCGCCCTAACCTCGACTACTCGAGACACTCGGAGCGGATCACCTGCGCGAACAACCGCCACCCAACAACTTTCGTGGTTTCTCGTTCGTGCCTCGCCGACGCGCCCGCTGCTTCGATTCGGATCGATGGACTCGAGCCTCGGAACGTTCGCGATCTCATCCTAGACGTCCGGTCCGGATCGTCGGAGCCATCATTCCGCTTCCTGCGCTCGGCTCGTTCTCTCCTTCGACTCCTCGTTCGCAACCTGTTTTCGGGGCACGGCGTCGGTAATTGCCGCGGAACGTAGCCCTTGAACCCTGCTATTGTTTTATTACGCTCGAGTTGCGATTATTTTCGAGACTCGCGCCCCCGGCTTCGCTCAATTTCCGAACCACGCGGAAAGTATATTATCTTTCGGGGGAGAAAAGTTGGATGCGCCTGGCGAAGCTCGCCGCAATTTGCTCGGTCGACGAAATTAGCGCGCGATTGCGGAGGGGCCTCCGATCGAGTCTCGGATCGAGAAAACAAAGATGGACCGGGACGACACGATCGTCTGCTCTCCTCGCTCGCAACCAAAGATAAAGAGATGAGATCTTGTCTCGTTGAACGAATCGCGGCATAAAATCGAATTTGTCTCGGGAGAATTAACGAGAGGAAACAACGAATGCAAATTTCGACGACGAGCTCAGACGTGATGCATTACGTATTTAGATTTTAGCGATTGGTTTCGCTCGATGCCACCGAGATAAGCGTGAAAAGCGCGTAACGCGTAAACGGACTCTAAATTGTCCGTTGGAAAGGTCCTTTTCGAGGTCCGTCCCCCCGAAGTCTGAGGATTTGATTTATTCGGGGAGAGTAGACGACGTTCGTTCCGTACAACGAGCCGCGAATAGAGACGATCGTTGGAGATCGATGGGATATCGCGACGATGACCGAACCCCCTCGAGGGAGAAAATGAAAATATTGATTATTGGCGGAGCGGCGTTAATGGGCTCCTCTTTGCTCGGTCGGTTAGCGTCGATAAATAAAGCGTAAAGGGACAGAGAAAAAGGTGATCGGTCATTCCGGAGCCTTCGAAAATAGAGGATCGAAGTTGATCCTCGACAAATAGTTTACTCGGCTATATCCTGTCTGTTTTCTTTCTGTACGTCGTTGATAAACGAGGCACCTGAGCGAAATATACGGCTGTGGAAAGCCGAGCAGTATAAGAATAAAGTGGCAGAATTAAGGATAAATTAGCCGTAAGACAGGCCATTGGAGCGGTGTTTATGCACCTTCATAATGTACAATTTATATCTGTGGGCATGTGTATACAGTACTTTATAGCGCGGGCTGGTTGCACATTTAGTAGCGCGAGCGACCAGTAAAATCAAAAGCGCATCAAGAGCGCGTGCACAAGAGATAGAGAGAGAGAGGGAGAGAACTATGAATACGATGGAGCGCCTCGAGATGAGTATTATAAAGCACGTCTGTCCCGGCTAATCGACCCAATGTTCCCCGGTGCTCGCGAGCAGCCCCGCGTGGATAAACCCGCGTTGGAATTATGATATAAAGCTAATTGCTCGTCGAGACTCTCGCGCTTGATAGTGGCAAGTCTGCGCGTGCGCGATCGCAATAGTCGTGGTTCGCTCCCGCTTAGATTAAATCGCCGTTTCGATCCTTTTCAATGTAAGTTCCGTCCTTGGTTGCGAACTACCGTACTACGCTCGAGTGGGTGGAGAAGACACCGAGTGTCGATAGTTTAGCGCAAATTCTGATATTGTTTCGCTCCCAAACGAAGAATAACGAAGGATCGGTCGGATATGGAGTTCGAGTTCGGACCTGGGACGCGTGGCCCCTGGAAGAGGAGAGAACGAGAGACGAAACGTATCCGAGGCAGGCGGCGAATATTTCTCCGGTACGAGATTAAGAGAGAGAGAGAGAGAGAGAGAAATGGAAGAAGACACCTCAGCTCTCCTCCTACGAGGTTTCGCCCAAGAACCACGAGACTAAAACCGCGAATGTTTACACACTCGCGATTCATTCGGACTCCGGATGGAAGGGAGAAAAGAAATAACTTTCTTCACGCCCTTCCCGATTCGAACCTTCGCCACGTGAAGCTGCAAATTTGCGTTAATCAAGGAACAACGAGCGGAGACGAGGAAAGTTTCGCTCGAGGCATAAAAAGCGAAAGATGCGGGTATCGATCGAATCGGTCGTGGATCGTAGTTTACGCAATACCGAAGAATCTTTGACGAAGCGGCGCTAAATAGTCAGTGGGGGAAGAACCTGGCGAATTCATCTCTGCGTTTCCTCAACGATTTCCCGTAATATTCGAACGCGGTATTCTACTCCGGATTCCCATTATTTGCGTTCGCGGGCTCGAAAACGTTCGAGCGTGGATTTCTTGAAAAAAGTGATTTCGCGCTTATAATAATACGTTTCACACGCAGCTCGGAGGATCTTGATAAAAAGGATGTTTTTGTTAGCGGCGTTGGCCCTTTGTAAATGGATCTCGAGATAAAAACGAGACGATAAGGCGGTTGCTTCGCTCTAGGACAGCAGCGGTTGGTCGAACGGCAAAAGTAATTCGCCATCGAATCGAAATAAACGCTCGTATATTCACACGAGCGCGACCCCGTGGAATTCGCCGGAGGTTATTTTATCGCATGGACTCGCGAAGGCGAAAAGCGTTTCCTGCTCGCGTCGAATATTCCGATATAAGCTAGGCACAGTAGAGCGGAGCTCGAAGCCTCTTGCGAGGCTTCAAAGATAATCGTCGCTCTATTTGGGTGCGTGTGGCATTAAGGCCATGATTTGCGACGAGTCGTAAAGTCGAGTCGCGCTAGCATCCGTTAGACCGAGCTCTAGACCGCGTACACCTTCCGCGATTCGCTTGAATTATTTTCGCGCTCCTGTCGTTCACGAACGCCGAGCGGACGAATTATCGCCGGGAAGATGCGCCACATTTCCCTTGTCTGACTTAAAATTATAACTCGAAAAAGCATGCGCGAAGGAATTAATTATGATTATGGACTATCCGGGACTTTCTTTTGGCTTTCCTGTGAAAAAACGCTTTATTTCATTGTTAACCGAACGATGCCTACGATAAATAATCTTCTTTGCATCGTAATTCGTTCCATCGGCATCGATTAAATTTACCGTAAAATCGCATTTTTAAAAATCTTATTCTTTAACGAACGAACCTCAATTAATTCCAAATTCTGTTACATATAGGATAGAATTATCGCATTTACATCCCATGGACGGTAAACTGTAAATTTTCCACTTGATATTTCCATTAAATCGCATATATCTATTTCGATAATATCGTTCAAGAATTGTTTCAAAGTGATTCAATATCGAATACTTATTTATAATCCGAAGATAAAATATACGTTAATTATTCGAATGCATCGATTTTACGAAGATATTCAACGAAGTAAGTTCGACGTAAAATTCAAGAATGACGTTTATACAATTCCGCAGTAGAACGTTACAATACGTTAATATCGTTACGAAATCGCCAACCGCATCCACGGATCCAACCGTGAAATGAATTTTTAATTTTATTTCATGGCAGTGGAAGGAAATAAAATTATAATTTTATTATTATTTATAATTTACGTACAAACCAATACGCTCTTATCTAATACGACGATAAAATAATTTTATCGACCAAGTGTTGAAATTATTGAAAAACTTGTAAAGCTAAACTCGTACAAGCAAGAGCGAATTAAAATTTAGCACCGATCTCGATCGACGTATAGACTGTATCCACGCTCGTACAAAAGCCATTGAAGAGATCGCGAGTAAATCGGACTTGGCTCCTTTTACTCGTAGCCGGTATACACGTATCCTCTCCTCGGAAGACGGGCCGTGCAATCGTCGACCTTGAAAAGGTCAGACCGGGTCGTCGGATGCGCATCGAATGATCTTGGAGCGAAGCGTTTGACATAGGTTCGCGTAAGTTGCAAAATGATATCCGGTCGATTATTCAACGTAGGTTGGTGAAAAAATAATCGTGGGGATAAGTTACAGCGGCAAAGTATCTGTTTTCTTGCGTCTTCCGATGCCACTTAATACGAGTAATTACTATACATGACAAACACATCTTTAAATTGAAACCAATTACATATAATGAATACGTTATGTAAAGAACGTATGATTGTAGAATGAGTCCTAATGACTGATAATTACAAATTCATAATAGCGTAGTAGCGCTTATAAATTTCTTACGTATAATACCGATAAGCCATGAATTTTTGTTAATAAGTAACGTTATAAATGAATTAAGTATTAATGACTTTTGAAAATCATTTACATTCTCTTTTAGTTTGAATTTACAAATATGGCGTACAAGTGAACATAATTCTGGTCTCGTAACAACGTTAAAAGAAAAAATTTCACCCGTGCTATATTTTTCTGTTAATAACGTTGAAATACAATTTTACGATGTAATTATAATGTTTCCATAGTGTAAGGTAAAAATAAATAGCGGTTTAAAAAGTATCACGATATTATTTTCTAACTCTGACGTATCAATTAAGAAAACTTTACTTTTATCACGAAATCATCTTTCAAAAAGTGTTTCATTGCGTAAAAGATAAAAATTAATACATGGACACGGTGTAACGATAACAAGCTAACCTAAATAACATTATCTTTGCCTCGCTCGTTCTCTCTTTCGTTTCTTTTTATCACTATCTCTCCCTTTCCTTTCACACACTCTCTCTCTTTCTTATTCTCACCCCCTACTCCAATCCAGTTAGTTAAACTCTATCTCTTGTAAGAACGAGTACAACAATATTATGTTTCTGTAAATGAAAAAAATACGATAAGTCAATTTATAAAAGCTAGATTAGTAGAGTTTAAAAATATAATAATTCTTACATTGTATACCTTCGAGTTGCTCGAACAGAAAATTAATATTGCAAAGTTTTAAAAAAAGTAAAATTGTTGATTACTATTTCTTCGCATATTGGCTAACTTGTCAAAGGCATTTATTTTTTTCGCTTCCTATCGCTACGATTTTAAATTAATTATTATTCGATCATTGGATTTTCTTTTAGACGGAAAAAATAATTAAAAAATAATATTATTTTAATATTCAAGTAAATAATTAAATTAAATAATAAAAAAATGTTAAGCGATGTTTACGTTGTACATTATGTCAGTTATTATCGTGTTTATGTGCATCAAACTTGCCAAAACAATATCTTTTTAACGATCGAATTAAACAATGACAAAGTAAAATTTTAATACGTATACGTTGGGTAAAAATTTTTTAAAAATACGAAAATCGTTTCAACCCAGTTATAAGATAATAAATTTAAGTTACTGTAGATTACCGCAACTTTAATAAATACGTAGTTTTTATGAAAAACATTGACACTTACTTTACAGCATGGAAAGAAGATGATGTACTTTCTTACGTAAAATTATATATAACGAGAATTTTCATGCTTTAGTTTTCTTCTGAAAAACATTAGCTTGGATAATCTGAAATTTTGAAGCGTCATAAAATGATAATTTAACGAAAAACTTAATAGTACATAAAACTGGAATAAAATAATAATTAATTTTTATATTCAAGATGTTTAATTATAATTGTAAGAGATTCTAAAATATTGGACGGAAAATTTGTTTATATACTGCGCTGAGTTCTTAAACTTTATTATCGCATAAAAGAAAATTTATACATGATCGCTTACTACATAGATTAGTCATTTATATGGAAAGCTGAAGTTGGTTATTCTTGTATATATCGTACGCATTAAATACACAGATAAAATTCTAATATCAAACGTAAAATTTTTCTAAATAATTTACGATCGTTGGAATCGATTCCGGCTAAGAATAAAAATACGCTAAATAATTACCCGATGTTTGCACTTTGCTAAAAATAAGTCGAAACGTCCAAATAACGTCTGGATTTTTAAACAAAATTCGCACTACGAATACACGAGACGCGTTCCAGTACTATTATTTTTACCTCGGTAGTTTTCAAAGTCGTATTAAACGGTCGCTCGGTGAGCCGTAAGACGCGTGGCACTCCCATTCTCCAAATTCTTTCCTTTCATCGACGCTTTGCGCACTCGAATGCGCTGCGACTATTGTTTATGTAGAACTTTTCCATAACCTCGGTAAGATTTCATCGCATCGGTCGCACGTTAATATAAATTCAGAAATGTATCGCATCCGACGATTCTGTATCTGGATTTAGATACAGGAGGGATTAAGAAATGTTGTATTTCAGAAAATTAGCTTCGACGTGTTAAGTAGTACGTGAATTACATACGGCTAAATAAATTGAAACGAGTAGAATCATTTACATATTTATTATTTACAGAAATAAGTCGGGAGTTATCTTGGATTTTTCATCGTAAATTTCTCACGTTAAGTATTAAATAAATAGAAACTTGGACTTTCATCGAGACGCTCGACGCGTTAAGTGATCCTTTAAAGGAGCCAAATGCTACATTATTCGCTTCAACGATAACGAGTCGAATTTTAATCGTCGTATGTGAAAATGTTCATTACGTAATAATGGTTTTATCGATCGACGAGCATTTATTCTCCGTAAAGATAAAATAGAAAAGTTTAAAATAGATGAAACAAATGGTACAAATGCGAGTGCTCCTCTCGATGTCGAGGAAGTTGGAAACGGTGAATAAATTACAAAAATTCGTGCCTAAAAATCAGACGTATTTATCTTCGACTTGTAATTATGCGTCGCTTTCGAATCCCGGAAAAGTGCAGCCGACTCGTACGTCGCTCATGCAACTTTTATAGCTGTTCGTAATTTCCTAATCGGCGATAAAGTTGCGGCCTCGCGCGCTCTCCGAGTAATTATAATAACTTCTAAATTACCTCCTTACCTCCTTTTCTCGAAGCCCAGTTCCTTCGGTCGCGCATGAATCTTTACAATATTTCCCTCCCGGACGCTGCGGACGTCTCTTCCCCTCCGATACCGAGCGAAAAAAAGAAAGGAACGGGAGCAAAAAAGTTGAATTATACATCGCTAAAAAGTCGAGCGAGCTCCTTACGAACGGCTGTCCTATTCCCTCCTTCCCTATATCTCCATCTCTATCGCGCCGAGCGACTTCCTGCGCGACGAGGTTCGCGAGAACGTACTTAATAAGCATACGACGAAGCGAAACTATCGAGCCGTAGCGTATACATAAGTGGCTTAAATGAAACTATTACGCGGCTGCATCGGGATCGTATCTCGTGGCTGTCGGTGAACGGAATCAGATTCCACAGTCGCACCTGATCCACGCGAATACCTTTGCGCGTAGCCGATCCCGCTCTTACTTATTATTACGTTGACGCGGACTCGTGTACATTCCTCTTTTCTAGCGCGAGTTGCTTACTTACACGCGCGCGTCTGGGTTCGTATGTGTGTGCGCGAGTGTGTACCTTCGCGTCTACGAACCTATATTTCTTAGCAAACTTCAAAGCCAAGTGTGAAAAGTAGCGAGCGTAGACGGGTTGCAAAATGCTGATACGCCGAGAGAAAAATAAAGTGGAACTTTCGATTAATGGTAGAGGTAGAAATATATCGGCTTAGCGGAATATCGAGTTTATAAATTAATGTTTACGAAGCGACGCGAAGCCTACGGATTCTCACCGCGCGGGTTTCGGACGAAGAAGGATCGACGGAATCGATAGTCAAGATCATCCGATCCACGCACACGTGCGTTTCATCCGCGCAAGGCCAACTCCGCTTGCATAATACCTAATTCTAAAAACATCCTTCGTAGCTCGACGTCCGAGTATTTAAAGATTCTTTATTTCCAACTCGCTTATCGTGGTTAAACTTCTTTCGGAATTTCACCGAGACACAAAAGTCAGAGAAGCGGTGTACGCGAGGAAGAAAAAGTATCCGCGAGCCGTTCTCATCGAGGAATTCACGTACTACTCGCGACGCGATGTAGAAAACGTTGTCATAACGCGGCGATGATTCGCTCGACGCTTCGTTATCCTCGCGTAACGAGAATTTATATTTTTTACCCGGTTGACGAAAGCCCATTAAGATAACGATTATTTATAAATTGTCGAGCGCTGTTTTCTCGGAGGATAATGACTGCTGTCGCAACCCTTGTGCTCGCGGATGCTCGCGGATGCTCGCAGACCCTAGGCCTGATTAGAGATGCAATCTCCGTTGCGTATCAATATTAAATTAAGCACTTTGATTACGCATTATAATTAGCGCCGGTGCAGGGAATTACGACATCTCGGGGTATTGCGGCTAAGCGGTCGAGCCGTGCGATTCACGGTAAATATGAAAGTCCGCCAAAGCGACATTAGAAGCGAATTACAAGTTCGATCGAGGCTAGTATTCGCGGTGGAAATAAAAATGGGACGGGTGAAATGTACTTTTATTATTATTATATACACGTAATAAATAACGCGGTTTCATCCATATATTTCATCCATCACGTCCGTCCGACATCGGGTATACGCGCTTACGGCTATCTCATGCATATGTTAAACTCTCGCGCTTGCGAAGGTAAATATACGAGCTTGGGTCGTGTACGGCAGGCGTGTACTGCAATATGCACGACAAATGAAGAATCTAAGTCAAGGTTCCGACTGCGCGCGGGTTGTCGCACCATTGTCATATCGCGCCTGAGATCCTCCCACCCCTCGCACCTCGCTCACCCACTCATCCGACAATGATATACGTTTCGCGAACGTTAAATCCCGCGCCGAGGCTGCATTTCCACGAGGCGAGCGAGAGAGAGCGAGAGAGAGAGAGAGAGAGGGAATGCAACGATAAACGCGCCTGTGATCGCGGCGGCTCGCAAGGTGTCGAGAAAACTTTATCGCGCGGGGGCAACTTGAATTACGAGGTAAGTCGTTCCGAGGGTAGATCGGTGAAGGTGGCGGCAAAGACGGGGAATAAATTGCGACCTCGAATCGAGGAGTTTCCGCCTAGGCTTTGCCGCTCGCTATGCGCGCGATGCATTTTTTACGGAATTCCCCGTAGGACGCCTTCATTTGCCATGAAAATTTAACCTAGCCGATGGGAAGAACGAGTTTGATATACGCGAGGCTTAGAGCTGTTTTTCAAACTATCTTTCTCATCGCGTGGACCAGCCGAAGATAAAATTCTGGATATCCTAGAGCTTTCACTTCGCGTTTCGTCGGTCGTTAACTAGTCAAAAAAGTATTAATAAGTTGAAGTCGTTGATACAAAAAGAAAAAAGTCCTCGAGAATTCACAGAAATTTTGAGATTGGTCGTAAATTGGTGCGCGCAATTCGTACGATGGAAAAAATCTCGGAGAGCCGTAAGAGAAAAGTATACGGAGCGAGAGTCAGAGAGAGAGAGAGAGAGAGAAAGATAGTAAAAATAGGAAAGAAATAATTCCCCTCGCGAGACCCTCGTCATCGGTCGAGAGCGCTCATAATTCCAAATTCGTATTCATCTTCGCAAGCGATAAAAAAGATTCTTTCCCTCTCTCTCTCCCTCTCTCTCACTGTTGACCAAAGCAAAGAGAATGGAGTTGTCCCCTGTACCCTCGACGGAACAGCGAAAAACAGCGAGATTATCGAGAGAAAAAGAGAGATAGGGCGATAGAGTGGGGGTGGATGGCGAAGGAAAGAGACCCATGTCAGTCGATTACCAAAAAAGATACGCGACTTACGAAGCCTAAAGAAATTATTTACTTCCATCGGGGGACTAGTGTTTCCCTGCTCATCCTATCTTTCTTACGATGCGGTCACGCTGGAATAAAATTTGTTAAGAGACGTTAATAACGGTAGGCGGACCTCGCATTCCCTCCTTTCCATTCTTCATCCTCCTTTTTTCTACGCATTCGTCTTTGCCTTACGTTTATACCAGACCAAGATCGTGGTTAAAATACCGAGATTCCGAATAGGAGAGCGCAATAAAAAAGCACGCAACAAATGTGTATTAGTTAAGCGCCTAGAGTACATTATTTCTTTAACGTCGGTTATATATAAGAGATAAAACGTAAATTACAACCATAACTTTTCGAGTAAATTCTTCAAAATTAGTCAATTTCTCCACACTTTTGAATTTACGCAATTGTGGCTAAGGATTTACGCCGTAACCTCGTTACGACTATTAATCCCAGGCGTTGGGAAGTACTTCGCATTTTTGATACACTCGGCGATATTAAAATTGATTTTTTAAATTCTCCTCGCTTTACACTCATTATTTTCGACGCGTAAAGTAATCAGATATACAAGGTCGCAAAAAGGAGTTTGCGCCTTACGATATAGGACGTGTTTTACGCTCTGTAGACTCAAGCGTTTAAAGTACCCGTTCTTTCGCGATAAAAAAACTTTTGACCGCAGATGTACAATGTCATGCCGAAAATCACTTGGGACTTTGTTAATACTTGATTTACACCGAGTCGTTTGAAATACGATCGTCGAGGCGAAAAGAGCTGATTTACAGCGTCGACCGAAGGGTTATATGCACGTACGTTTATTTTTTTTCAGCGAAAGATAAATTCGCCTTTCATAAGTACGCGGCTGCTCGCATTCTTCGATGAGATGAAAGCCCTTCCTTCTCCCTTCTTTTTTTTTGCACTTCCTCCTTTCGTGCGTACCCGCCTTGATTCTCGCGTAGGCGAATGTTCCAACCACTCCTCGAGTGTCGTTATTATCGGTGCACGTACGCTTCCAATGACATCGCGTTTCTTTTCGCGGTACCAAATTTCGCACGAGCGTGTGCGCAGGTGCGACGATAAAATAAACCCCTTTCATCTCGTTTCTTTCTCCTCCTCTCCCCCTGATAACCTCCCTCCCTCCACTGCTCATCGACCGCGCTTTAAACTGCAAATTTAACTTTGGTTCGCCCCTTCTTTCGTTCCCCCCTTTCGTTCCCCCCTTTCATCCGCGATTATTCTCCGACGATTCGTACGAAAGAAGCCAACGTAAAATTATTAACAGATTCTCCCTTTGTACCTAGTCACCGTGACTCGTTTATAATATCATTCATCGCGGATTCGTAATTTTGACACATCTCCGTGTTTTTTCCTTCGCGAAATTGGCCTTTTCTTTCACAAAATTAAACACGCGCACGAAATTCCCACCGAGAATAGAGCGAATGCGCAATCTTCGTATCGTTGTAAATAATAAGCGAATAATTTTTAAGGTGGCCGGTACAAACGAACGTTGTTTACAAAGTCAAAAGTCGCCGATCTAGGCTGTACAAATACGATGCACGCGACGCTATTGTAACGAACGAGAATTTTTGCATACAATAATAATGGTAGCTTATAACGGAATACAACTAGAATTTGTCATATATTAGTACCTCATCAGTGGCTGTAATTTTGTATTTCTGTTGAAAAAATTGCGATAATTATAAACAATTTGCGTCGTGTAAAAAGCGGTATAAATATACGTTACTTTTTGTTACGATTATGTAATTACCGATACTATTTGAGAAAACATCTAATTAGCGTCTACAAGGATAAAATTAACGGAAAATCCTGCTGTAAGATTGACAAGCAACGGTGTACATCTAAATTTATATTATACTCGCTCGTATTATAATTCGTAAAAACAGAAAACTTTTTTAATTACGAATATTTTTAGAATAATCTCGCGTTTTTATGCGCACAGAAATACTTGTAGGTCGATGGAAAGGAGAGATAAACGGTCGAACCGTGCGGAAGGTCAAAGTATCCGTTTTACTAAACCCCATACATACAAAGGCGACCCGTATTCGCCTTTATCTCGGTGCGTTGATATTTTTGCGGAAGCGATTCGCATGAGCGTGCGATTCAACGAGCGGACTAACGCGCAGGTAAATATCTACCGTTAAGAGACTGGCAACGCAGAATCCCAGAGCCGAACCTCCGTGTAAGACTAGTCAACGCTCGTTTTTTAAATTCAACGCGGATACTTCCGGTCGAGTTATATACACAGCAGACACAGCAGACACAGCTAACTCATTACCATAGTCTTGTATACCTCTTGCTGTACAGGGTTGCGAAATACTCTCGGAGAGAATAATCAAGAATTATCTTACGCATATTCCAGAGAAATTAGCGACGACGTTTCTAACGTTCGCGCAACGCATCTCGAATTTAACCGTACCGAAACTCTCGCCGCCGCTTTAATAAGCAAATAAATAACACGCTTGGTAATTCGTCAAGGGTGATCAAGAGTACGCGAAACGGCAAAGGATGGTGTCAACGCCGATGCAGATATTCGCCGTTGTTAGCGGTAAACTGGTTTGCGAACCTGCGCCGACTCTAGGCTTTTACTCGCTCGATAAGGACGAGTCGGTAACAGGGGATCATTATTATCCAGCGAAAATTCCTGGAATTCATCCGGACTCGCGCCCCGAGGATCGAACCCAACGGTCTCGGGTACGATCTCGCGGTTCTCGGTCCGTATCAGTACCGAGGAAAGATATCGTATACCCCGCGACGTTGCGCTTGCATCGGGGGTCGTAATTTTTTTTTTCGCCGACCGCTTAAATAACGGGTGTTGGTGCAGAGTCCGATCGTTCTCGCTTTCTCTTCGTCTCGATACGTATTAGTCGAACCTCGAGCGTAGCCCAGAACCGCGATACGCGAACGGATAAATGATCCGCGAGCGGAGGCTAATGACGAGCTTCCTTTCAATTATAATATTACGTACTTGCGCCGAGATATTGGCAGCGGAATTCAATGATTCCCGATGCATCTGCGAAAGAGAGAGGACGTTACCGTTAGCGCTTTATCAGCAAAGCCAGCCTGGAAGCAACGGGATAAACTTTAAATACGTGGTTCGCGAACGACGGGGCATCCGGGATATATCGCGGCGAATAATAAAGGCGCGCGGAGGCTGATCGCGGCGAGATATTCGGCGTAGGTAGACTCGAGCGAGCGCTCTCCTTTTCTCTCCGTCTCTCTCCGTCTCTCTCCGTCTCTCTCCTCTCGAGTAGCCCTCGGAGGGACAGCAGCGGAGGGCTGCAAGTTGCCCGAGAGCGGCTATCTTGATGCTGCCGGCTCTCGCATTAAACACGTTGCACGAGCGACAAATTGCCCGGAGAGTGACGCAACGAGCGCACGGCACCTGTCGCACAGGTTGCCGGTTGCCGGTTGCCGGTTGCGAAACTACCTCTCTCCGGCTTCCACCGAACGGTGCCTGGATCGCGGGCTTTTTCCAACTTTTTTTCGGCCGTTGGGTATTTCGAAAGCGCGCGGTGTCGAAAGCGACGGTTTCGCGATGGCTTTTGTTTTTCGGAGGACGGATGCGGAGTTTCGTCTTCTCGATTCGAGGCGGACGAATAAATCGTAACGAGGCGGGAAGAAACGTAAGCTCCCACCGGAACGAGCCGAGTTTTTCCAACTCCGCGCGGACTCTTACTTTTGGATTCCAGATGTTCCAGATGAAGTAACAGCCGCGGTATTGTTACGCGGTCTCGTTCGTTAGAATTTAGATCGTTCGCTTCGATTAGTTCGCTGCTGTAGGTTCTCTCCCGTACGCGGAATATAATACGAATTCTCTCGGATTCGTTATTAATAAACGCGAGGCTCGTTCGAAACGTGACTCGAGCGATGCATTAAAAATAAATTACCGTAATTTTAAAGTGTGAAATTAGGAAATGGGAATAGAAACGAGTAAGATTAAGGTTCTCGACTACCAGCGTTAAGTTTTTAAAATTCCACGATATAAATTACTAGATAAAAATTCGAATTGGCTAATCCTAATCCATTAAATTTTATTGAATAAGTCGAAGAAAAATGTACACCTGGATGGAGACATGACGTCATTCACCGTTGAGAAGAATTTAATTCACAGTCCCCGAGCTCCCTTTATCGCGGACATGGAGATGTTGAAAATTTTCATAGAGAGAACGAAAGACGTGTTCGCGTATACGTACGGTACGCGTACGTATACATGGATATAGATGTATGGTCGGTCGTACCGGTGAAAAAAAGAGGAAAAAAATGTGTGGAAGGCTAGAGCTGTATGAATCGCAATACTCTCAAGATTCCATTGGGAAGTGGAAAATTCAAGTCACGTGTAAATATAGCTTGGAGTGCCGAGAGCTCGCGGTGCGGTGCGCAGGAAAATGCCGGTGATCGACGAGGCCGATAAGTAAACTCCGTTCCAATCGTCCTTTCACCGACGACGGGAGCCGAACCAGCCGCAGCGCCGCAACAGTAGATATTTCTTTCTCTCTCTCTCTCTTTCTCTCTCTTTCTCTCTCATTCTCTGCCCGTGTGTCGGCACTTATTCGCTCACTCTCCTCTCCTGAAGGTCTCGATCACACACAATGTCTGTACACACATAGCCACGGTTACGTATATAATATATGCAAGCGCGGGATTCTCTCCCTCTCTCTCTCTCAACTTGGAGTTCGCAGTCGTGCAGTGCAACTTGCGAGAGACGCGAGAGCGAGTGCTAGTTAAATGCAGGATGTTCCATACGCTATTATACTGCAAGGGAGAGGGACTCACCTTCGATTTCATCGATATCTTTCAATAATGCTGCTTCATGGATTCCGGCTTCACATTAATGTTTACGAAATAAATCTCCATCAACGCTCGATAAATTACGTCAGCTATCGTAGCGCGCTATTTTACCTAGAGCAACTTTTATGCGATCGGAAAAATCCCTACGTAAACATACATAAGTTACTCGAGTAGATTCTACCGAACTCGAGTCTTGGTCGAGTCTACGTAACCCAACTAAATTTCACTTAATATCTTAACTACCGTTTATTAAAACTTTGCTCGAGCAAAAGTCCGGGAAAAATTCTACGGCTTTCGATTTCAACGTATATCCTAAATTATGCACCGCCTCGATATAAATTTAAACCAACAAATTCAATTATGGTAAAATATCGTTTCGTATCTACTAATCGAACATACCTTTCGGCCTTATCTTACCTATTAACGCAACGTATTTGTCCATACGAATAAATAAACGGTACTGTGTCGAATCCAAGGAAATGTTTTTCGAGGCGTACGTTCGCTGCTTTCGAACAAATTTTATTCGAGTACACCCGAGTAAATTTTAATCGTCATCTTTTTCACACCGTTACGAACATCTTTCGTCGCGATAGCTTATCTCCTTATTTTTCTTGCCTTCGAGAACTGCTTCTCTTTAATATTTTTCAATACGGTCCCTACGCTATCCATATATTTTTGTTTTCTTTCATTTTCGGTAATATAATATTGGTTTATTACAGAGAGACACGAATATTAGGCATATAAATGGACATTTATCTATATCATTGTATTTCAAAACTTTTTTCGCAAATTCTTAATAAGACGGATGTTTAAGATAGACATTCTAGAGAAGACTAAAAAGATCGATTTCTAAGAATTGAGAGATTCGCTCATTAGGAATTCCAAAAAGGCACCGGATATTGTGGACGATGTATAAATTTCAAAAGCAAAAAAAAAATCACGGATGCCACAAACGTGGAGCTTCATCTCTCGTTTCATCCAGAGATTAATGATTTCGAGATTTTTTTTCTCCAGAATATATATATATGTATATATATGTATATAAAACTTAATTAATCGATTAATTAATTTTTATTGAAATTTTCTTTATAAAAAGCATTTCCTTGTACCATTATGTATGGGCTAAAGTAGTTTTGATTTTTTATAAAGTAGAAAGCATCGAGCGTTTTATTCTTATTATCGATCTTGTCAAATACGGAAAATTTAAAATATAAATTATATTCGAAACGATCGGATTACTTTATGCTTTCGACATTCGATGCCGAATAATCGATACTCTCTATTAATTATAGATATTGTTGCGCGTACTTATCGAGGTAACTAAAAAGATAAAAGGATCGAGCGTATAATCGAAAAAGATCATTTATAAGAGATTCTCGCGTGGATATTAGAGAATTCGAATTCAGGGAGTGTGTTATAAGACATTAATAACGCGGCTCGGTATAGCCTTTCTCGTGTTTAGCGGAAAACAAGAACATGAAAAGTTCCACGGCGAATAAATTTTCGAGCGAATCGCACCGCAGAAACGATTTTTAATGGAAGCTTATAGTTTTCAGGTTCCACCCTTGGGCAATTTTATTATAACGCAGAACCGCGTTGCCGCTCAAAAGATAAATTTATTCGAGTATTAGCGTTTCTATATCTCGCGACGCCATTCTAATCTACTTAACACGCCTCTCGTGCGTATTATTAAGATACATTAGATCTGTTTTTCTTAGGCTCGAAACGAGAAAGGGATTCTCGCTCGGTCGATCGTTAAACTGTTTTTAATAACCCGAACAAATTTTTTCTCCCGGTAACTAAGCTTTCGCATCAGCGCTCGGTCAGGACGGCGTTTCCGACGATTCTCCGGGTCGTTGATATCCTTCTTCGGAAGACCTCCGAGTATTCCCCGTAAGTGCTCGGAACTAGTCTCGAGATCGAGGAATATATGAGTTTTAAAATGGACAGATCCAGGGAAGCGAGGTCCGTGCAGCAACGACAATTAGACGACGAGAGCTTTATGGAGGAGGATGCGCGAACGTTCGCTCCTTAATTCGCGCGTCACGTCCGCGCGTCGAGCGATAAGTCGTCGGATAGTCGAGACGATCTCGTCGCATCCTCGATCCCTGCCTTCGCTCGCGGGTGAAAGTGTGCGAACGCGTAGCCACGAGCGCCGGTGGATCATCGCCGAAGAGAAATAGAACGTGAAACCGAGTGGCAAGTGGCGAGTGGCGAATCGCGTATGGCGAATGGCGAGGAACGAGATAACCGGTCTCTCCCCTTCTAGACTGAGAAAACAGCCCGAGCCGGCGAAAATGAGAGGCGATCGAGATACCGGGTGTCGAGGGCTTCTGCATATGCATGGGTACGGAGACCGCGTAAAGGGTAAAAAGCGTGAGGTAATCATCGACGTAACGATAATAAGGCCTCGCGAGAGAAGGACTCGCCAATTACGCATTTCATTGGCGTCTTATCGAGCGACGATGTAAAATCGAAAAAGACACGAGCAGTGCGCGCGAGTGCAAAGAGTCGCGATCAGCGAAAGCAAATCTGGCCTGACCAGTTTATCGCATCTCTCTCTCTCTCTCTATCTCTCTCGGTTTCTCATCGATCCGCTCGGAAGTTGTAAATTTCGCAGAGAATATTCTCCGACCGCTTCAGGCGTCACGCGCACATCCGCCCTCGGCTCGCTGGGAAAGTGCCGAGAAAACTCGCGCCTCGGTTACGGCTTTCGTCAGCCCGGTCGATAAAGAAGCTCGTGGAGGAGCGACAGGTGCGCCTCTGGAACGAATATATCGCGTCGTCTCGCGACTGGCGAGATCGGCTCAGTAGACCTCCATCGGCCAAGACCGCGACGTTACTCGCGAGCTCCTCCACCTCCTAACCCGGTCGATCGAATCGACCGAGCGGTACCAACGAACGGAAGCCACTCCGGGAACACATGGAGCGGAAACTCGCGCTCGGTGGATCGACGTTCGTCAAGTATCCGGAAGTGTTTTCCGACGAAGGTTACGCGTCCGACACGCAGAACGTGAGTATGTGGCGCAGTTGTGTAACGACCAATCGGTGGGCGGTGAATCACTCCGTCGATCGTCGGCGACAGTTTTTCGTTGGACGTGTTCGGTTCGCGCCGGGGAATCGCCGATTTATATAAAAAAAAATGGAGTCGGTGGTGTTCGAGGGGTTTCTCGAACCACTATTTTCCGCACCCCGCGCTCGAATTTATGCAAGAGTTGGTCGATGTTCCTTGTCCTTGCTCGTTTTTAATTAGCATTAATAAAGTTGTAGCTACCGTTCCGAAGAAAGAACAGCGCTGATCTTTTTTGCGTAGGCTCGGCATTAGTGGAGTGCGCGCTTGCAAAATATCGCTCGGGAACGTTGTACTCGAAACAATGGTGGAAAAATTTCCTGCGAAATTCAATCAGGCTCGCGGAGTAAAAAAAGCAATAAAATTTAATTAATGAGCTCCGGATACATTTTCCATGCAGAAAGCACTGATCAATAATAGTCCAGTTGATCGTGTATCGATCGACAAGTTGATTGCTCACTTTAAGTGCAATAACGACCCACGATGCCGCGACTATAAAGGCGGTAATTGAATATTGATACTGCACTCACGTATCGATAATAAGTACACATATACAACCGTGGTATAATAAAATATCAGAAATGAAAATTAACAAGAGCCTGTTATTATCATTCTTTTTATATATTTTTTCCTTTCTCAACTTCTTGCTATCTCAATTCGAATCGGTGCAAATTCACTGATTCGCTATTAACAGTCTTCGATTTACTCGGTTATAAGTACGTCACTGCAAACGTGCAAAACTAGTAGGCCATGATGCTATTTATAATTATAAAAACTCTTCTAATTGAATCGTTGAAGATTAAATTACCTTATGCATAATTTTAAATTAATTTTCCAAGATTTTGTTTTGTAAAAATTACCTATTTCCGATCTCGAAAAATCATTTCGTAAACGACCCAATTTAGAGCAAACTATTGATCCGAGCATTTAAATGCGTGGTCGTACGTGTAAAAAAAATTAAATCTAATTTATAGTATTACCGATATCGATTCTAAATCTATAATACAATGTTAACATATTTTATAGTCGATAGTCTTCGAATTAATTAATTAACCTTAAGAGTTGCGAAATGTTTACGATTTTTTCAACAATTTGAATATTTGATATTTCAGCGAATACAACTTACGAGCTTAATAGAGTTGCCATGAATTATTCAGTAAAAATGAATAATTAATATTTTATCTTTCCGATCTTACGATTTTTAATTGTATGCTTGTATAAAATATAACCTAATATCAACGTACCTGTATCGCGTTTTAACAACGAAAGTTATTACAAATTTTCATGCCTTTAATAAAAACATATGTAATCGTGTATTATCTACATGTTAGATGAAATCATTTTTGTCTTAAAATATATCAACAATTCGGTATGAAACAATTACATTTTATAAAATATAAGTTTATACAATCGGTTATTTATGTTGTATCAATGTTATTGAAATTATACCGCATTAAGACATGCACCAAACAATATTCTTGATAGAAAGTATTTCCAAAATGACGCACGATCGTTAAATTTTTTATTAAACTGCGCTGTTACGAAAAATATAACGAGCTTCTCTTTCGACTCCGTATCCATGTTATAAATAAAATACGTTTGAATCGTACATTACGAATGCGTAATTTGCAAAAAATTGTTTAGCGCAAAATCCCGAGTAAATGGATTATTGTACACAGCTACGATCAAATTTTGTAATTTTGGCATCGTATCGTTTCGTAGGCGTTCGGATCAACCGAAAATGCAGTAATTAGCGTTATTGCGAGCCACTATTAATTTATCGTACGTATACGCATTTGTAAAAGCGGTAACTTCAGTGTTCTCCGTAAATATAAACAGTTACCGCAATAATTGACAGTATGCGAATTAATTGAAAATTTAAGACTTTCTTAAGTTATCGCACAGAAAAAGTAATCTTCACGTTGGATATATATAAAAAATAAACGAACATTTACAATCGCTCGGTCAGTGGTTACTCGTACGCGGAACTACGCGTTAACGAATACATTTTAATGCCGCGCGTAGAACCTAAAAATCGTGTCTTTGCCTTCGAAAGACGAATCGCATATAATTAAAGATAATATGCGTATAAGTGTAAGGTAAAGAGAGATAATATAATGAAAAGTGAAACGTGTATCCAATAAAAGATCCAGACCCGCGTGCCGTTCTTTATGCGGACTCGCACATGTGACTGTGTAACGAATTACGAATTCTGATTTCGCTTTCAGGTTCAGAGGCTCGCCGAGTACGAGAGGTATCTGGGACAGGAAGCGAGGAATTTAGTGGCGGCAGAGAGCGGAAATGGCGTCGGAAGTGGAGCGGTGCTACAACGTGGACAACTCGAGGGTGACCTGCATCGCATCCAAGAACTTTTCCCCAACGACAATTTGCGCCTCCACGAGCAAGACGTCCTTACCACGGTAATTGCATTCTAATACCAACTAGTTTTTTTATGGCTTTAGCGCTTGCGCGAGTCGACTTACACAAAGCCACCACGCCACGTTTACCTGGGTAATATAGAAAAAGGACGAAAGCTGTAAATGCTTTTTATTAGCAAACACTCGCGGCTTAACTCGAGACTTAAATTGACTCGTTGATTTATGCTGATTGATGCTTACCTCCTAGTTATTTCGATATAAAGTATGTAAAACTAGTTAACCATATTAATTGTAGGTTCCAACGAGTGATTCCGCTTCGCTAACTCGATACCGCACAATAAAATTATCTTTAAACGACCGATCCAACACGTATATCGCGAATTGATTATTTTTCCTTGTATCTAAAGTTTCTCCAACTCTCTTTAAATTTTAATTATTTATTTACGTCGCGATAACGAACGATAGCTCTCGAAAAGTGTGTAGAAGGTACCGCGTAGATGTAAACGGTACCGACTCGCGTTCTCTTGGTAAACGATCGAATAAAATCGCGCCTCCGCTGCACGACATAATCGTAAATAATATTTCGGTAATCGCTCCCCGAAGGAGTATAGGGAACGAGCGTCGAAACAACGGATGAAAATGACCGAATCGTAAATAAAGAGCAAAAGGAACGATGAGGTCGTTACGACTCGAGTATAGGATCGCGCGACGTCCGTCCATTGAAATTACACCCGAGGTGAAGTACAAAACACATTGGCGCGACGGGTGAAGGTGTCGATCGACGTTCGCTCCGGGGTTCGTGGGTTTACGCTCGACGGGAGGGTGAGGTCCTTGCGCCATTGTCCTCGCGTCCCGGGTATGGGCCAACCTGTGCCTGCCGTTCGGAGGGATCTTTTTGCTCGCGAAAAAAGCAAGCGAGGGTCGCGCGAACGGTGGAACGAGAGCGGAGGAATGCGTCTCGAAACGAATGGATACGAGCGCCGATCCGGAAAACGCTGCTGAGTGGAGAATAATGAAAAAGGACGGAAAAAAAATGAAGAACCAGGGAAATAAGGAGCAGGCAGGCGACTTAATGAAAGCCGGGGAGAACGATTTCAGTCGTCTATATATACCGGCCGTGTATCGGAATTGAAAATGAAGCTTGGAAGTACGCGGAGCAGATCGTATAATCCCATTCTCCGAAGGGAATGGAAGGCCGTGAAAAAAGGGCTAACGAGTGAAGAGGGAAGAAATGAAAGAAAGAACGCGCGAAATAAATCAAGGCACAAAGAGTGGCGAGAGGCGAGAGAAGCGCGGAAGCTACTCGGGCTCGTGTCACTTGGTCGGCTCGTTATTGGTTGGCGGTGGTCGCGCGCGGATAATGACGACACGAGAAAGAGCGAGACAGAGAGCGAAGCACGCGCGAATGCAATGGCTATTTCTATAGATTTCGATCCGTGGTGGCTGGCGATTCTGCCTCCCTCCGTAGCTTATTCGCGCTGATTCGCGGTAAGTCGCCGAGTAAGAATAAGCCTCGTAATTCAGAAACCCGAGAACAAAAGCAAAGCAAAGACAAACTTGATTGAATTTACATATATCGCAGGCGTAAGAATTTTTCCTCGCGACGTTTGTCTCCGAATCGCTGCTGCTCTATTCTTTTACTTTCGATCAATTTTCAACTTTCCCTTTCCAAACGCGCTTGGAATCGCCGAGAAGAGAAGTCGCACGCTCGGCTGGAACTATCGTCGACCGCGGGGACTTCTTCTCTTAATTATCGAGTTTGCACCGTCCGATCCAACGTTCCGATGCAACGCGTCGCTCGAGCTTCAATGAAAATCTTGGACGGTTACGAGGTAGTTGACAATTTACGCAAGAACCGAAAGACGTGTAGGCGGTGTACACAAACCAAGCGTTCGGTGCAGGAAGTTGGTTCGTTGGTTCGTTGGTTCGTTGGTTCGTTGTAATCGATCGGACTCGCGCGGTCGGAGCTATTTGTATACACGCTGTTAATCATCGAGGCGTAAAGCGATTTTCCGCCTACGCTCGTCGTAGCAGCCTCTTCAAAATTTCAAATATCCGAGCATCGCTCTTGTTTCGCATCGAGCGCTCGGGAAAGCAATGAGCCGCGAAGAGTCGGCCAGTAATTACACGTATTTACAAGTGGAAGGAATTACCGAGGCAGTCGCGAGTGTGTTGACTTATTTCGCTAATTGCATCGTTCTTCCAGAAGCCGAAGAATGTGGTCCGAAAAAGGAATGGAACGAATTCCGGAAGACTCCCGAGGGCGCTCTCGCAAAAGTCTCTCAGCGTCGCCAATAATTTGTCAGTTCCGAAATCACCAGCCAGGATCTTTCTGCTTGAAACTCCTGTCCAATTCACAACCGTAAGTATATTCCGATTTTGACGAGACAATTTTAAAGTTATTCCATGTTTTTCGGCCGAGCCCAAGCTCCGAACATTCGAAACTATATTTACATTTAAAAGTAACCGATCGTATTCTAAATAAAGCATAACGGGGATCGTTCGCGAATACCGATCGAGCGATGTTGCAAGTTACCATTCATTTTTTTTTACCTACTTTTTTACGCAACGGATATTCTTTTACGATACGCCACGGTTGCGTAATATTATTCGTAAGTTTATTCGTTTTAAAAAGATTTTTATATTTCTGGGTAAGGTTGGATTTAGCAAATGACTTTTTTTTTTTTGACTAGTCACGATTAATAGCGTTGCTTTGTGACAAAATTTCGTGGAACTTCTTCTGGAATGGCGCGGGAACGAACGAAAAAGGCAGTAAAGTGCAAAATTTGTTGAAAGCTTACTGAAAAATGATGCCGATATTCTATGAGCCGCGTTAGGAGTGAGTCCGGAGAATAAATGTGCAAGGATTTGAAAAGATTCCCGGAAGACAGTGGGATATATAGACGGGAAGAAGCTCGCGCGAGAATCTCTCACACATTCTCTTGTACGTTTTCAGGGAATGCAGTCCCAAGAGAGACACCTCTTCCTCTTCTCTGATCTACTACTGATCGCGAAAGCGCGCAGCGGAGGTACTTTCAAACTGAAGCAATCCGTCAGGATGAGCGAGCTCTGGTTGACGGCTAACCACATCGAGGACGTCGCCGAGACGAACAAGTCCCAGGAAACGAGCTTCGTTCTCGGTTGGCCAACGACGAACGTCGTCGCTACCTTCATGTAAGTGCTTTTATATATGTTCCTGAGAAGCTCGGTGATGTAAAAATTTGCTAATGAAGATCGATCAGAGAAAAGGTTACGACATCTCCTTGAAAATATAGACGGTCTTCTACCGACGAGGGGAATTTATAAATTGATACGATTTCATCGAACTTATAAACTGTAACGTGGTTTCTTTATTTAAAAAACTTAAAGCAAAACGTAAAAGTTTATTAAAATGGTATAAATAAACAGATCGAACTTCTTATCTAAGGAAGATACGCCTAAGAAGTTTTTTTTTTGTTTATCGAAATATTATCTATTTTCGTATTCAAATTAAAGCAATTAATTGGCTTCCGTAGCAAAGTTTCTAAGAAATAAGTTGTTGGTTGCAGGACTGCAGCCGCACGTGATCTTTGGTGGGGTCGACTCTCCGAACTCGTAAGGGAGGAGAGTCTGAAGGAGCCACCCGAGACGAATATTCAAGTCGTGTATCACGACAGCGAGACCAACACGGAATATGTAAGTGCAATCTTATCGTCTTGCTACTTTTTATTCTTATTTCTTTAACGTTATCTATGCGGCCGATTTGTCTTTATCTAAAAAAAAAAAATCTAGTATCCGTTGACATCATCTAGATTTTCGTTACATCTTCCGTTTAATACTTTGAAACATTTTCGAAGAGAATTTTTCAAGGTGAATTAAAACTTTTATCGGCGGAGAAATAACTTGGGTTAAATTTTTTTTTAATTGGAATGACATTTTTATCGAAGTATCTACGTTGATTTTTAATACAGAGATCCGTTGTCGAATTATGAAAATCGTGGTATTTAATCAACGTTGCGACGATTCCGTTCTATATTCCCATGTGCTTAAAAGTAAAAAACTGACGAATACATTTTTTAAACCAAAAACCGTTAACGCGTAATTTTGAAAAATGAATTTTAAAAATTCAACCGACGCATTAATATTACGAGGATCGTTTACATTTAAATTCATCGTTAAGAAATGTACATATATTTTACAAATTTTTTTTAATCCTATTAACCTTGTATTTCATTTGACTTTTAAATTTATTATAAACCTGCGTGAATTAAAAACAGAATATGAAAAACATTGATTTTTATTACGAGTCGAGTTACATTTACAAAGACGAAAATTATAACGAAGTCCGATATAACGCATAAAAAGAAACACATTTTCACGTTGATAGACAATATTCTTCTTCGCAACGGGGATTACGTGTATATAAGCTACCGTATTACTCGAACTCTCGGTCGGGATTTTGAAAGATACAATCATCGAATCGGTCGGAATAACGTTCATCCATCAGAAAATGACGGACGTTATCTCCGATCGAAATGTCTACTTTACCAACTTCTAATAAAAAATCAAACCAAGAATACACTCTTTGATATCTCTTAGCTTTGATAATCGTATAACAGTTAAAATCATTGGAGGAATGGTTGCATCGAAGCCTCTCCTTATCGTGAAATGATGGATCTTTCGAAAGGAACTATTTCTTTATCTCTAAAACCATCGAACGATCTAATACCATTATATAATTTTATCGTGTAACAGTGTAAGAAGATATCCGTGAGCTCGGAAATGACGGCGGCAGCCTGCGTGAATCTTGCGACGAGACTACTCGATCTCCAAGGACCGTTCCAATTGTGGGCTAGAACGTCGTCCGAGGAAGCGCCGTATCCGCTGATCGGGCACGAGAGACCGTTCGCCGTGAAGCTGTCGAACCTCCGGCACAAGCTCTCCCTCGAAGAGGGCTTTGACCTCGAGCACTGCAACAAAAGCGGCCACGACACCTGCCACTTCATTCTGAGGCCCATCCTCAAGTCGCCAGCGAAGAAGAATAAATCCAAGATCACTGGTTTGCTGCGAAGGTCGCTGTCTCTCAATCCGAGTATTTTCGGAGTTAATCTGTCGAGGCTCGACGACAACGGACTTCCCAAGCCCGTACTCGTAATGCTACAGCAATTATTTGCCAAGGGTCCATTCACCCAAGGAATTTTCCGCAAGTCTGCAAACGTTAGGATCGTGAGGGAATTGAGGGACCAGATAGAATCAACGGGAGACCCGAGCTGCCTCGAAGATGCTCCTATAATCGCAGTTGCGGCTTTGCTCAAGGATTTTTTGAGGTCACTACCGGATCCGTTATTAACATCTCACCTCTTTCCACTCTGGATGGCTAGTCTCGACTCCGCGGATCCTATACATACAATCAAAAGGTAAACGCGAGACCATAATTTATTTGGAGGGAAGGTATCGATTGCTCTCGTAATAATATCGTATCGAACGTAATTTCGTAATTTCCGAGCACGAGAGATGAAAATACGACTGAATCGTAGGATAAGTCGGTGTCTCGAATAACATTTTTAAAAACGCCTGTACTAAAACGTTTTGCAATTTCAGCATTCTGGATCGACTTCCAAAGGCAAACTACACGTTGTTGTCGCATTTGGTCTGCGTGTTACATCACATAGCCAGGAGATCGAAGCATAATCTCATGTGCGCGAGTAACCTTGGCGTGTGCTGCGGACCGAGTCTTCTCTGGTCTCCGAACCCTTCCGTCAATCAGAGTCGAGCTATTCCAGCCCTCACCGAGATGCTCATCCGGCACTGCGAAGCATTGTTCGGGGAAGGAGTCGTTCAGCTCTTTGGCGAAGAGCGCAGCGACAGCGGAGCCGAGGAGAGCACCGATAGTCTACACTGTGAGTAATTTTGGTTTAGCGATTACAATTTCGTTTACAATTATTTGCAGCCTAGGTATTAATCGATTGTTCTTCCGTTGCTGTAGCAGGTGGGCTTTCTCTAGACAGCCTAGACTTAACGGAACCTCCGCGCAAGGATCACATGTCCCTCTCCAGGGATTCCGGACTAACGTTGTCGGATTGTCAACTCTTCATACCGGAATCACCGGTCGGCTCCGAAGATTCGGCCGTCAACGCCTCGAGCTCGAGTTTCGATAAATCTATAACCAAGGAGGAGAAGCCTAGCAACGGCAAAACTTACATTCGCGCTTACAATCATCACTGGGAGGAAAGATATGCAGCGGGAAGCCACTTGCCCAATGGAATCGAGCACGGCTATCCGAATCCGAACTTCCAAAGACAGGACTGGCTGAGAGCGCAGCTGAAACGAACACCCCGGACAAAACTGGACGAGCACGAACAGCAGCAGCGCAAAGAACGATTCGAAGATAAAGATATTTATACGCGAGAGTACAACCGACAGGAAGGGATGAAAGAGAACGTCGACAACCGCAAAGAAGTGTACAGGTCAACGCAGCAGGACTCGAGGCTACACGAGGTGGAGCAGAGTCCCGGTGATTCTTCGCTAACCAACGGAGAACGTTACGAATTGAAAAAAGAACGTTTCAGCGAGTTTAAGAAGGTCAAGTCGGAGCTGTACGTGAATCGCGAATCGCCGATCTCGCAGACCGGAAGCTACCACTCCGGTTCCGACTGCCACGAGTTCAAGAAGGTTCGAAGCGAGCTGTATATAAATAAGGATAACCGAAACGAGCGTTACGAGTTCGACAAAACCGAGAACAGTATCTACGGGAATCGCGATACCGTAAACGATATTTACGGTTCGCTAGGCTCAAGGGATAGAAGCGACATATATCAATTCAAGCAGGCGGAGACGATCGACGTGTACGACGAGGAGGACGAGGACTCGCACGAGAGAACATGGCCGGATACACCGCCTCCGCTTCCACCGAGACTCAGGCATTTACCGCCCGTGCACATGAACCTCGAGGACAGGCACAAAATTGCGGGCAGGTCAAGATCTTTGCCGCCTCCACCGCCTTATCGTCCACCGCCGCAACCTCGGGCGCCCATCACCTCGAGGCACTTGGGATACGCGAGATCCGTCGTCGACGACGAGAGCTACGTTTGAAAATAACAGCGATGTATTTGTGAGAGTGAGAGCGAGAGAGCGAGAGAGATATGGAGAGAGAGAGAGAGAGAGAGAGAGAGAGAGAGAGAGAGAGAGAGATGGAGAAGAGCGACAGAGAGAGCAAAAGGAAAAAAGTAGGAGTCGAGTTAGCTCTTGTTTGATCACGAAAATAACTGCTCACGAGTCGAGATAAGAGAGAAACAGAGACTAAAAATATACAATGCCAAGTATATGGAGTCTGCTTATCTGTAACTGACCTATACCTAGTCGAAAACGAACGCTCGGGGCAAAGGAGGCATTAAAGGACAATGATAATGTGGACTAATCGAAATGAGTTTATTTTTTCTGATCGAGGAATCTTGTCTTAGTGCGGAGAACGATGAGAAAATGCTCGTTTCTACGGGGAAATTGCGCAAATCTAAAGAGCATATTATATATAAATGATTTAGTGAGAGATACGTTCATTTGTTATTGTAAAAATCAAGACAGGATTAATGTACTTGATGTTATTTGTTATATAGTGATTCAGGGTGCTTCCATAGCATTAGACGAGAACAGTTTCCCTTTTATAAATTTGACATTTAAATGGTCCCGAAAGAATATAATTAAAGTATAACAGACTGACAAGACTCGAAAAGAGACGAAGTTTATCGTAATTACTTTATTTTACTCTACTCTACATTACATTACATTACATTACTTTACATTACATAACATTACATAACATAACATTACATTACATTATATTACATTACATTACATACATTACTTTACATTACATTACATTACATTACATTACTTTACTTTACGTAACGATAACAATATATCTATAAAAATCGTGTATATTATAAGATTGAGAATCATGAGATACGTATATGAAGAGGAAACTTTCATTATTCTTGACTGACTCGATTTACTTAAATAAATCATTTTCTTGAAAAATAAACAGAGTATTGACAGAAGATACCGTGGCGATACCGAAGATTTTAGAAATTTGTCAGCATTAACTATTTAGTAGTTAAATTAAATATTGGTTAACGAATGCGTCGATTTATGCATTTTTTGTCCAGTCTTTTGTATAAAAGTACACAATGATTATCTCGATCTTATATAGTTGATATATTTTTATTTTTAAGTTTATTAAAGCGTATGTTATAATAAAATCCTATGAATGCGAGTTTAAGCCAGATAGATTATCTTATAGCGACTAAGATATACAAATAAATAATGTTTAATTTTTCAAATTCTTGTAAATATTATCTTTTATATCGTTGAAGTTTGTAAACTCAAATACACATCGTTATACAGCGCAAATAAATATCTATACTTACTTAAATTATATGACATTAATATCAAAATATAAATATATTTCGTATTTTATATATGATCATCTTTGGCATTTTTATTTATTTGTACGTTAAAAAACCTGTTTATATAATAATAAGTTACAAATATTATTAAATTTATAAATCACCTATTTTTTAAAATTAGTTTAATGCCATGTAATAAATAGCATTAATTAGCGTAACTGAATCGCAATTGAAATTTGAATGAAAATTTATCGTAATAGACGAGCATAACATTTTGCATAAAATAAAAAAAAATTTTAGAATTATAAATATCCAAATGATTAGTATGAATTTAGCCAAAAATTCTGACGTTTTTACGAATCACGTGGCATTTACAGGACATGGATTTTAACATTATATATATTAAGGTTATAAATTGGCTTTTTAATTTCGCAAAGAAAATGATGTTCCGATTTGAAGAATTGTCTAGTCTTCAACTAGACAAGCCGATGCTTCGAAATTTGAAGGTAACTCGCAATAAATATTTAAAACAATCAAATTATATTAAAATTATTCAGTAAAAAAATTTAGGTTAAAAGTAGTGTAGAATTATATTCAAAGTATATTAAAACCTCTCTTAGTCGGACGAAGAGTTGAAAAGACATTCACTGGACAGAGGCTTGGAGGAAAAACCTATAGAAAGAGAATTGTACCTTTTGGCGTAAGTGAAATTAATTATTACGAATTATTATAGGCTAAAAATATCGATGAATTCCTGTAATTAACCACGATATTGTAATTTATTTAATCAAGCATTTAAAATTAAGTCCAAGACCCTTGGTGCGATTCTCGAAGAAAAAAATGTTTCGGAATCGGTTTGCGAAACATGAGTTACGCACTATGTCGAACATATCTCATATATTTTATTATCGATCCATTACAGGATGAGTCCGATCTGTTTTCCTGTTTTCTGAAACTCGTATGTTTCGTAGGAACATTTATTCGAAATCAGCACCCGGTATATCAACTTCCTCCACGGAAGACTACAAGTGCGACTCTGACTCTGGATATATAATCCGCGCTCACGCCTACGATGAAAACGCAATGTTGCCAAATGTTGCGCCAATTTCGCGTGCCCGCTTAATTTAAACTCGTTATCGTTTTATTGTAGATCCGAGCTTTAAATTAACGCTCGGAGGATCATCGACCGATCTTAGATTTTAATTAAACGAATTTTCATCGCTCGAAATATAATTATATCGAAACGTTCAGCTACCGGAAAATGTAGCAGGTAAAACATTTATTTGGATTATCTTTTCATTGTTTCATTGTTAGAGGAGTCGTTGATAACGTCAACCGACAAATAATATATACACGCGTAATCTTAGAATAAACATACGCTTTGAAGGTAAATTTATAAACCGTCCGTAACGACTTTCGTTGAAATTACTTACTCCAAGGGAAAAAATACATACGTTTTTACGGAAAGTTTGCGAAGAGTAGCCCGAGAGTGGAAAAAACGTCACCCGGATCGTCGATCGATAATCAGTCGTAGTAAAAACCAGCTAAAAAACAGCTGAAAAAAAGCGACGCAATATTTGTCGATTCGCTCCTATAATCGGATAACGATCGCCGTCCGCCGAAACGGCTGCATCCTGCATACCTCGAACTCGCTCGCACAAGATTGGAGAATATTTTGGGAAAGCGGCGAGGCTCGATAACTCGGCAAAGTTGAGCAACGTATCGCGTATCTCGGCGGTCCTACTTTAAGACAACCTCGGTTACGATCTCGCACGAGACGCGCATCCGCACGCGAATCGTCGCGCCGTTGAAAAGAAAAGAGAACGTTTGAAAAAGAAGGAAAAGGAAGAAGAAAAGCAAGAGGAGAGTCGCGCGCCGTTCTCCCGGTCGATGAGATAAAAAGGTTCTGCGCCGTGGCAACGTCGCGACGCCGGCGCTCCGTTCGCGGTGGCGACGGCGCCAACCATCGGCCCCGATCCTCGCGAATCTCACAGTACACGAGAACCGCTGCAGAACCGCGGAAGCAGTCGCGGAGAGACGCCGATAAAACGTCTCCGATCCGGGGAGAGGACCAAAGAGGACCGAGACGATCGCATCGCTCTTCCTGCGCGAATCGAGCTAAGATGTTGCTACGAAATGTGGCAGGCCGAAGCTGAATCGCCGTATCAGTCGATCTTCAGAGAGTGAGTAAAGAAGCCGGAGGTGGAGGAGTAGGAGAGGAGAGGGTCGCGAAAATGCATCCCGAGATCGATCTCGTCGTGTTTTTCCTTGCTTTTGCGCGCGCGCTCCTCGACTCTCTCCCGACCCTCCGTCGGCCCATTGATGTTTCTCTACTCCTTTGCGTGTACTCTTACTCCCTCGCGTGAAACGTGGAATCCGACTTGGCACCCCTTCCCTATCGCTCTGGATTACAGCTGCAATTACAGCTACTACTACAGCTACGATTATAGCTACGTTTATAGCTACCCCCTCTTGTTGGTACAGAGGCGAAACCGCGGACTGGAGCCGCGATATCGTCGGCGTTTCGGTAAGGACTTCTAAAAATACCCCCTGAGTCGAGAGATGCATCCTTAGCCTCGGTTCTGCGCCTCTAATTTTATACGTATCTACTAGTCTTTTGAGAAACTTCGCTCCAGAAACGTAACACCTTGTGTACGTGCCCGTAAATAACAAAAGGAAAATAGAGAGAAAAGAATGCCATGCGTGAGAAACTCTTTGACGACACTTTGGAAGCTGGAAAGAGCAACACGTTATTTTATTTTTGTTATATTTACTTATCGTTGCTTATATGTCCCTTGCATCGAGCTTGTATTTACAAATTAATGCAACGTGTATTTTGACTTTTGATGCATTTCGACGCTTGGCTCGATTCGCGATACAATAAACTTTCGGGCACGAGACAAGGAAAAACTTTTAAACAAGTTTCTTATTAAACACCGTTTCCGTTTATTATTTTACGTTTTAGCGATCGAGCTTACGTTTATCAAAATAATTTATATCTTTTCTTATGAGTTTCTCGCGTACTCCTAATACTATTTATAAATATCAAATTTAATCGAACAAAATGAATTTTATTAAATTCTACGTTATTTCACCGAATTAATTTTTTTTAACGTCTCGTGCTCATTTTTTATTTACTCCACGCGATACAAATACTATTTTAGTCCTAAAATTTGATTCATCAATTGTTGGAAATACCAGCCTTACGAGACCTACTTTTATTATCGGTTTCAATAAAATGCCTTGATTTTCTCGATTTTTTTGATCTTTGCTTTTCGTTCCACAAACTATATTAATACAGCAATTATCTACTCGATTACAACTTTCTTATCGATAAATTTCAAAATAATATCTTTGGAAAATTCACTATTTCAAATCTTTATCGACCAACTTTACAATAATTTATTTAAACTGGTTTACTTGTTTATTAAAACGAACAAAGCGCGTTTACAAAGTTAACAAAAAATAAATATTTAAAATTAACGCACGAAAAATTTTTTCCGCATTCGATGCTTCCTATCCAGCAACTTTTTAAATGGAACAAAATTTTAAATCTTTGCAACTTAAAATTATTTTCCGATAGTTTAACGCTTATAATATATACAATGGTAAAGACTTATCGAAACATTTATATTAAAAAACAAGTATATTAAAATTTTTAAGTACTATACCAAAGAAGTTAAAATTTAGCTGCAAATATCATTTATAAAAAGTTATTAATCATTTGTTCTAGTATTAAATTAGATTCGATCAAAAAGTATAAATGCAGCGGTCAATGTTTAAACTCGATAATAAACAAAAATATCATTAATCAAACAAACGTGAATTGAACGCTTTGTAAAATCATTGTTCTTATAAAACAAACAAATTATAGTTTCGCTAACTTAAAAGTTAGTCTCGCGATATTCATAATTTTCTTTACGTACGATATTCAAACGACTATAATATTTATAATTCTTGTCGGTAATGATTAAATTCACCCAATTAGCGATTCGTTTTAAAAATATCTTCGATCAATTAAATATATTCTATCGAGTTCGTAATAAATTCATTTTTGCTTTATATTCGTCTTTGAAGAAAACTCTTTTTCTTAATTTAATACTTCGAATCGATCGACATCTAATATGTACGTTCGTTATTTTCGGTTGGTTTTCAAGCCTTCGAAATTTCTTGAAACTATATTCAAAATACACACATCCGTACGCATCCTTTACTTTTACAGCTTCCATCCATTACTCGATTACTTCTTCTTAGCTAAAAGTTTTACGTTTTTTGAACGATAGGTACGATACGTTTGAATACTCGTAACGTGTTCATCGAGACGAAGCCGTACTCATAGAGGAAAAGAAAACAAGGAAACAAAGCATCGCACGTTCCACGTACATCGCGCTAATAGTAGCCAACTCTTTTCATTTCATTCCTTTTATGCGTTTATGCCCCACCCACAGTTTCCTCAAACGTACGGATTCTGTTTTTGTACGTTAATAACTCGAATGGATAAAGTTTTGATCGCTCGAATCGGGGAGTTCGTGCATCGTGTATAATACATCGTGAACGTATAATTACAATTAAAAAAAAATTATCGACTCGCGAGCCATGGTTTCGCGTGCGAAACAAATTTAAATTTCGTTTTCACGCGGTAACTCGATCGGTTTTATCGATAAAAAAAAAAAAAAGTATCGCGTCGATTATAAAATTAATCTCTTAAAAATTTTAAAAATATACGGCATAAATCCGAGACTCGCGGTTAAGTTTAAGACCTTCGTTTTTTAATTTTACGCGTCGTAAAAATTGTTATAAGTTCCAAATTCGCAAATTTGGCATAAAATTTGGCAAACGACTTTCAAACGCAAAAAATAGCTACGAAGAAAGCGAAAGGATAAATCGTAGATGCGCAGTGTACGGAAAGAATAAGACAGCGACTTTAATTTCGTTAGATCGAATTTGATTTGTCAATATTTGTATGCCTGAAAAATGTTTGACCCCGATGAGTCAAACCGGAGCACAAAATGTTCGCTTTTTTTGGCCATGGTATTTACAAATCAAGGTTGCTGGCCTTGTCGCTGCGAATTTTAGTTCATCGTTCATCGATTTTGTTTCCTTACACGTAGCCTTTGCAAATAAAAGGAAAAAGTAAAAATGTTTTGAAAATCGATGTCTCGCTAAACAGCCGTAGGAGTAATATAAATTTATGTAAGTAATTATAGAGGTTGTCGGGCGGTAATTAAATGGAGCAAGTTATTGAATAACGCCGTATAATAATAGGCTTTGAAAAGTTTACGGGTTCGCTATTAGCATTAAATGCGCTTTAATTAATAGCAACATTATGATAAACAAAGCTCGAGAAAAGTTTCGACCTTGCACGTATAATAAACATCGGTCCTCGGTTGACTTTACAGCACGAATTTAATTGCCACTTACATAAGCGCTTTGGACTTTTAATAAAGGTCTTGAGAGAACGGCGTTAATTGGCCAGGGGCTTCCTTTTTGCGCGCATCCGATAATCCATAGAACGCGATCGCTCGAGCGAAGTTGTATGGCGTCGAATCCATGGTCCGCTACTCGACCATAATGCTATATAAAATTACCGTCCGACTTTTTAAACGCAATGACGTAAGTAGAGGAACGGCTCTGCGCCTTATTCCACCGCCGCAGGAGTACAATAAAGCGATACAAAATTGTTGTCGTCACCGGTGATGTCGTTCAAGGTTAAAATGCACGATCAAGCGAATTTATCCTCTTTTCTTACGTATGCGTCCGCCACGGGTGAAATTTTCTTCTTTCTTTTCGGGGTTGCGGAGATCGTTCGAGAACTCTTTCTCTTTTTTCGATACCTTCGATTCGTAGCCAATGGCTCGAGCGCGATTTCGATTTTACGTGCTGTCGCCTATTGAAATAATTTAGTTTCGACTTAGGCGAGTACATTAAGAAACGGTTTATTAGAGTCGAGTTTACCGATGACGATATACCGACTGGTATACATCATTGTAAGAGCAAGGCTAAAAAAATCATAATAGCTTTTTCTTACATTTGCATTGAAATATTTATGATTCTTCGGTAAACGAATATCTAATATTGAAAGACGAGTGTTATATTATATAATATGAAAGAATTCATTGGAATATTTTATTATTCCGTGTAATTAAAGTACACTTTGTCTCTGATTTTTAATTTAATAACAGAGAAAAATAATTATATTTAACTTGTCGAATCGTAAAATAAAGTAATTGCGCTTTGCTCCGATTGGATTACAAATCAATTTTCAATAAAATAAATTCATGTTAAATACTATTAAAGTTGATAATTACGTCCGACACATTTTGTTAAAGCTATTACGGTAAACTTGAAGTGTTTCGATACATCCTAAGACCATTTAATACTGTTTGTGTTCATTAAAATATGACTGTAACACGTTGCTTAATTATCTTATGAAATTACGACGTTTGATACATAAAATGAAATGAGTATTTTATGGAAATTTAAATATAAATATATCTTTACATGATCTTACAAAACAAAATTTTAAAAGTAATATTCTTCGATAATAAAAATTCAAGCTGAATTTAAAAATATAATTTTAAGTAAAGTTTACCAATATCACCGTAGACTTTGTTGAATATTGTAAAAAACGTATTCAAATATTTTTAAACGAGTTCATTTATATTTATTTAATAAAAAAAATAATCTATGTTTATAAAAAAAAATAAAATATTTTAAAAACTATGAAATAACGAAAGTTAAATAATTTCAAATATTCTGCTGGTTTTAATAAATATGATTCTACTTACTTTTAAGTAAAGGTATGATTTTTAATATTTAAAAATAATATAGTTTCTTAAGTCTCGGCATCTAAACTCGATTACATCCGATATTGAACGAATCAAATTAAAATTTTCATAAGCACATTTTTAAAGAAATTTTGATAAATTTAAATGCAGATAATTTTTGTGCATTTAAAATATTTTTTGCATTGATATTAGAAATAAAATCCAATTTTTTATAATTTAATATAATAGACCAAAGCCATTTTATACCACTTTGATATAAATATATTATTTCTATTTTTTATTTTTTCTCTAATAATTAATATTTTGTAATTTTATATTTTTTTACACTGAATATCACATAAAATTAAAATATGTTTATAAAATCAAGCAATAAAAGGTAATAACATTTTTTAAAAGTATAGAATAATAAATTTATTATTGTATTATAATTACTAGCGTATTTTTATTCTTTCATTATCTTGTGTAACTATGATTTAAAAAATCAATCGTAACCTATTTTAATTCCTATTATTTTTTTTATTAACCGAGTAAAGATTTTACTTAAAAAGTATTGGTATATTATATCGAAATATCTATGTATCAATAATGCTTTATTCATGAATGATAATTTTTGTACGAATATGTATTTTTTATTTTATTTGAAATATAGAATAAAAAATATTACAATAATATAAATTTCTTTAAACATATTCATAAAAGTAACTTTTTTATAATGTTATCATATTGTGGTTCAAGTACAGATCGTACGGAACAAAAAGACAAATTTAAAATGATCATTCTTCTTTTTTATTTAATTAAAATAAAAACAAGTAATTGACTGAAATTTAAAAAAAAATCTTTTTAACTTCATTTTGTGAAAAAATATTTTATCGATTTACGTAGAATTCATTTTATTTCTTACAGTTCGCATATTCCAGTTATTTTTTAATAAAAAATTTTTTAAAAAATTGTAGAAAGGTACTATAGTTCTTTTGTTTGAAATTCTAAAAACGTATTTTCAAGCTATCTGATCTGAATGCTGCTTTAAAATGAAGTTTATCTACAACTCCAAATATTTTTTTTATATATTAAAAGAAAAATGAAATATACTATGATCATATAATGCTTTATTGAATCGTACAATTATCAAATTATAATGCAAATTTAGCCCAATATTTATTAGGGCATTAAAATTCAAGAATTTAGATATTTTTAAACTTTATCAAATTTAAAAAAATCGTTTATTATTTCAAACTTTGTATAAAATTACTCTTCTATTGTAAAGAAAATATTATTTTCAATTATAATTGCTTCTTTAAACTTACAAATAAAGCAAATATAATAATTAAATACATTTTATTATTATCGTGAATCGTTTATTTTGTGAAATAAAATCATTTATTCCAAAGTAGAATTATAGTTTCTGAAGCTCATAAAAATGAAAACGTTAAAAGTAGTAATATATAATTTTTAAAATATGCATTTATCTAAGGCAATATGGAAATTTCGTAATGAATTAATTTAATGATTTTTAAATAAGATATTCTACCAGTTTAAATTTTCAAGGTAAGGTTTCAACTTCCAAACAAATGTACCAATAGATATTCTAATAATTATCGAACTCGTTAATAGAAAATAAAAATAATTTACGAAGTAAAATTTCTTTGCAAAAAAAACAAGTTTATTTATATAGATTATACAAAACCATATTCGAGTGAATTTTTTATCCCTTTATTTTTTAATGCACCACAGCCTCCATTGAAAATAACGCTCTAATAAATATAATTAATCCGAAACCGATTAAGCAAGGGTTGAATTCTTCGCAGGAAAGGAGAGGACGTTCAAAAGCTTAGTGTGATCGAGACTCTGCCTCAGCTCTTAGCCGAAGATGCACATTCCTGCATCACGCGAGTGCTACCTAAGATACAACAGTCCTTGCCGACTGCCTCCACCGAGTTTCACATGGCTGCTTCGGTCGTCTTCAAGCAGGTCTTGGAGCAAAGACTCGTTAGCAACTCGACATTCACCGAAGTTTTCCTCCGCAGCATCTTAACCTCGCTCGACAGCCGAGAACCTGGTAGAAGCTTTGTTTACAATCTTGTTACGTGTTCATGCATCTATCGAATGCACATTGTAACGCGGTATAAAATATTTTTTCAGCTATCACTAACGCATGGCTGGAGACTATACTCGACATTATCGAATTACTGCCCGTGGATATCATAAAGCGCGAGGTATGCATCCAATCGCGTACAACGCAAAACGACAGTTCCTTACATTTTTATAGTTACAACTTAATATTTTATTACCACTCGCAGATTTTACCAATCGCGAAAAATGCAGGTCAGTTATCGCAGCCTGTTAATTCTAGGATAATGTGTTCTCGACTCATAGGAAAAATGTCAACCCGTTTCGATGGAATTTCGTAAGTATTAATCACTTTTTTCTTCTTCTTCGATAATATTTGGATCGCTCGAAGGATAAAAAATCGCGATTGTTCTCTAAAAATGAGTTTTTTATTCCAAAATGCTCATCTACTTTCACGGTATAATTTTACTCGACCGATGATAAATCTGTTAATTAATAAATACCCATTTATTCGATCGAACAGTGTGCAAAAAGATATTTTTCCAACGGTGCAATCACTTTGCCAGGATGTTAACAATGAAGTACGCGCTTGCGTGTGTCTGCAGTTGCATAACATTGTACGTAACGTAGGCGCCGATATTATAAAATTAATTCCATTTCTCGTTGAATTGACCAACGATGAATCGATTAACGTGAGACAAGCTGCAGTAGAGGCTACAAGTCACTTTTTACCTAAACTTCAATCAGGTATGCATTTGAAATATTTAACGTTGATAATTCGTAAGAAAGTAAAAAACAAAAAATGAAAGAGAACAAGGATAATTATCGTTAATGTAATTTCTTTGCAGAAACAATAAAAGAAGTTATGATCCCTCTGATCAAGTCGACATTCGAAAGTGCTGTGAAAACGGATGATGATGTTTTAGGTGTGATTGCTAAGGAGTATGGAAAAATTGTTGAAAATATCGATAGTAAGATTTTTTAGCGCTCTTTCATCCATACGATATTCATTTTAAATCCAAACTGTAACGCATTCTTTCTTTTCTTTTAAGAGTACGTAACCGACGAAGATAAAAAATGGTTTATAAGCTATTTTGAAAATCTTGCACAGATGGGTACTAAGAATTTAGAATCGTCAAAACATGATTATACTTTCAACGTGAGTCACGCTGAATTTTTTAAAATTATTTAATTCGATTATTAAGATAAAAAATATATTTTAAATGGTTTTCCAGATACTTAACAACGTTAAAGTAAGCGATAAATCCATAGAGTATCGTGAAAGCTGTGCTTCTAATATTCCTTCAATGTTTATTTTTGCTGCATCCACAACGGATGGAGTTACTTCATTGATAAGTACATTTCGAAATTTAATAAACGATTCGAATTATGGAGTGAGAAAAACAGTGGCCTGTATTTTACAAGATGTAATTTACCATTATTCTTGGTTTATAAATATCTGGCTTATAAATATTTAACAATTTATATTGATAGAAACATATTTTTTAGATTATAAAAATTTTGGGATCAAGAAGCAGATCGGTAAAGATTGAATTAATAAAACTGTTGAAAGATAATAACGAGGAAGTTTTGCAAAATTTAATTCCACATATATCAGACATATTACTTCGTTTATCGGAACATCAGCTTATTGGAATAGAACACACTGTAATAAAAACAAAATTTACCAAACCATAAGCCAACCTTTTTTTATCCACGCAATTTTAATCTCATTTATTATTATTAATTTCAGGATTCATCGTCGTTAGAATTAGGTAGAGCGATCATTAAATCCGAGAGTAAAATATCAACGACGCATAACTGGAGATTATCGGTGTTGATACTGACTCAATTTGAAACGTTACCAAAGTATTTTTCCAGTGACTTTATCTATACGTATATGGTGCCTATCGTTAGTAATAGAATCATGCATGCGGTAAGAAATGAAAATAAAAATTAATTTTAATTCACCAAAGTACATCAAACATTGAAAATATTTTACTTTTCGTAGAGACCATTACCAGTTCGTTTCGGCTGCTGGTAGAAGTTTACTTGTTTTTTTACGATATAATTTGAGTTTTCAACAAAGAATAGAAATAAGGAACCAGATTTGCACTGAATTTGCCCACAGCTCAAATTGCTATATGAGAATGATTTTTATTCGAATCATGATCCAGGGAATGTCGATATTCTCTTCGGTATATTTTAAAGAGCATTTTTGTCCTACTTTGTTAAATTTAATGGACGATCCTATTGCAAATATTAGATACAAAATTGTTACGCTTGTCCCTACGATTAAGGCTTGTCTTAGATTACCGGCAGATAAATTACTTTTGTATACTTTAGAAACAAATATACGTAATTTAATGAATAATGAGAAAGATAGAGATGTATCAGCTGCATTGGTCGAAGTTGCGAGTCAACTAGAAAGTATTCAAGTTATAATTGATAGTCAGCCGGTACGTATTAATCTTTTGATAAGATTCGTAAGTTAATTATTTATTTCTTCGTCTATTGATTAATCTCATTTATTTATATTTTTTTAGTCGCCGACGAAAATGAGTAGGTATAATTCTGAAGATATGAAGAAATACGAAGAAGAGAAAAAATTGGAAGCAATATCGAATAAAACTATTGCAAATGTTAAAGGCCTTTTGAAAAAACGCACCTATAGTAAACGTATGTAATAATAATAATATATTGTATCTAAATTTCTTAATGAAAAAGGTGACGTTAATAATTTAATATTCGCATTTAATTAGCGACGGCTAGCCGAATTTCAATGGTTGGAACAAGCTCAAACAATAAGGGGAATTTACAAAGATCCAGCGAATTTTCAAAATCTACGGTTGCATCAAAACCATCACTGACTAGACGTGAGATAAAATTTCTAATATCGTAAATATTAAGAAAATTAATTATTTCGATATTGATGAAATTTGGTTTTCAGAAAATGCAATTTCAAGTCGACAAGTGCCAGATCAATCTAAATCTAGGTAAATATTTTTCATGATTTTCCGACAGTTTTTCTGAACTATATTTCATAGAAAAGTGTTATGCTTTCGAACGACGATTTATCGCGTTGTAAATTTTTTTTCAGTTTTTCATTTATATATATTCTATTATAATTGAATTAATTATAAAATTTTATTATTAGTTTAATTTTTGGTTGTTTTAACACATACGTTTTTTATAACTTCTCTATTTGAGTACAAGTTTGTTTAAAAAAAAAATTAATCGCATTAAATCTTAACCTTTGATTTTATCTATTTTAAATGTTATCGAGGTCACTCGGTAATACTTATACAATCAATTCATTTTGATATTCTAAATACGTTCAATTTTCACTTTCTACGTCGTTGTTATTAAACTGCATATTTATAAAATTTATCGTACTTTTCTAAATATGCATTTTAAAATTTATTATTTAAAAACATAGATTAATGAATAGAACAAATAATAGATGTAATAATTATATTTTATTATAATTATTATAATCAGTGTTATTTTTTTATCGATTTGGAAACAATTTAAATCAGTATAGAACATAAAAAAGTGAAAAAACACTATTCTAGTTTATCAGCAAAAAGAAAAAATTCTTGTTCTATTTATTACAAAAAATTATTCGATTTAAAAACTCAGCAATACCTTATCACTTTTTTCGATATATTGTAAATAATGTGAATTAACAATAAAACATCGGCGTGTGCTTTTAGTACTTCTACTGACAACCTAACATCAAACTGGTCAAGATGTACGTCTAACAACTCGCGATTAATAAAACCTTGGGAAAGAACGACATCGTTTTGTCATAATACTAATTTAACTTCCACTAACCCTAGTTACGATTGCTTAAACGAATACGCAATTCAAAAAGGACAATGTAGCTGCTACGAATTAACCAACAGAATCCTACGGACTCAGCCTTTCTCATCAGGTTTACCAAAACAAACCAGCTACTCCGATTCGGCTGAGTGCTCCTACATTAATGGCCCTGATCAAAATAGAGCAACAAACTTATTTCACTCCGATCACGATTATAAATTTTCTAACCTTACTAAGCCTTCCTTAATAACAAACGCACGAGATGACAAGCATGATATATGGCAAGATTTAATGTTAACGCGTTCGAGTTTAATTAGCAAGTATAGCATACCGGATTTCGACAGATTTCAATCTCATTACAATCCATATTGGACTTTTAGTTCGATGCCAAAAATACCGGTTACACTAGTAGACGATGAGTTTATGGTGGATGCGGGGATCAGGATTCCCTCGCAACTTACCTCGTCGCAGAGTTCTTCGAGGATACCCAATGCTCAGGACATCCTGTACGGGAATAAAAAGGTAAGCAACAACGATCGGATACGTCGATGCGGTTCAACCTTCGACAAGACCAAACCGATGAGCTTTGGCTTACCGAGGAGATTCTCGATGGAATACGAGGACAGTGGTAAGTCGTTGCTGATGCCACCGCCTTCCTCGTCCAGTCTTTCGACCAGCAATCCAGAATCTCAGTACAGTCAGTCAAGAATGGACGATCGTTCCAATCAGTCTGGCGTTGCTCATCAGCAAAAAACGCGTTTCGGTTTCGAGCTGAACGAGAGAAAATTACTGGACGATCAGACGAAGAGAAATTTCACGCTCAGGGATAAAAACGGACCGAAGCAGCTTCAACCAAAAAACATCGTCGATAAGAATAAGCGACACTCGACGAGCTTCAGTATGAAACTTACAGATACCAAAGAATCGAAACCTAAATTTAAACGTCATAGTATGGAGGTGTCAGATTACGATCCGGGCGATTGTAGCACCGCTGGACGTACGTTGAGGAGGTTTTCAACTCTCGACGTCAATCACAATCAAGGCTTGAGTAAAATTCCCATCAGAAACATTCATACCTCCGGGAGTAGAACGGCACCTGGTACGCGAACTTCCAGTCCGATCAGACTCGATTCGGAATTGTTCGAAAAAGCTGGTTACGGCAATGCACCGAGTTTTTCGCACGATGGACGTCTTCGAAGGTTTCGTTCCAGCGACGAAGAGGTCGAGAAGTTCATTAAAAATTTTGACAAGTTACACCGTACGGATGAGAAGACAGCTTTGAGTAAACACGCGAGTAAAACTTTCGCTCAATAAATTTCGTTAACTTTGCGATACGGACGTATCCGAAGAGATTTTTACAATCCGTTTGAGCTTTTTCGGTATTTTTTTCAAACTGAAATAGAAACTTGAAACGAAAAGTTAATATCGATTATTTTAATCAAAACTATAGCCTTTTTCCTTTAACTTTTATTAGACGAATAATCATCGCGTTGTGTCTGTATCATATAACTTCGGTAATTAGGTATACATACAAATATTATTTCTATTGTGCCTAAATTCACAATTGTTTATTGGCTGTTCTCTCAAAGTATCGTTGCAATAATGCATTTTATATGTATTTAATTTTGTCGAACATCGTAATTACCAGAGCTCAGCATTATTAGATTGTAAAAATAGAGTTTATAATCTTAAAAAAGATTGTAGTAAGCTTTAGTTCGTAGTTGCTCGACAGTAATATATTTTCGTTAGAAAATCGCAAAAGAAATTTGTGATATATCGATTTTCAAATTTAAAACTCTAAAACTATGAATGAATCTGATCCGAAGCGTGTTTTTAAGAATATACAGGGTATTTTGAAAGACATGTGTTAACCAAACGTTTACCACTATCGAGCGTCATTGACGTTACGTTGACGCTTCGTTTATCGTTAATTTTAAGATATTATTGGAGGAAAATATTGAAGCTCGCGCGCTAAAAAAAAATGTCTATAAATATTTCTATTTTTAAATATATTTTGCGATTTAAGAAAATTCTTTTCACCTGCTCAATTTTTAAACCTAACGGTCTCGATATGTTTTCTAAGAAGATATTTAAGGAAGCGACCACGAAAAATGCTTTAATATTACATGACGTTCGATAAATAAAAATTTACGGTTCCTCGGAATCACAGATATTTTATAAAATTAATTTTGATCGAATATACTGTTGGAGGTTCGGAAAATAAAAGTGTAAAAGTAAAAAATATTTTCAACGAGAATAAAGTTAGATTATAAAACTTATATAGATTATACAATCTCCAAATAATCTTAATATTAATTTTTAGAAAATATAATACATACGATCGCAGTTGTACTATTAAATGGCGTTACGTACTTATTTAAAGAGCTGTTATTCGAAGAATCATGAATATACATACGATAAATTTTAACTGAATATAATATAGATATAACGAAGTTTTTTGTTGCACTGTATTTTAGATGAAAAGAATACATTTTTCGACGATTAGTCGTAACGCGATCAAGAAAAATTGTAAAGGAAGACTGTTAGTATACAGTAAAACGAAGATTACAACTTAATGAATACCACTCGGATTAAGATTTGTACTGATCCGGGAGAAAAAAATTTGGTCCAACAGTCACTTACCAAAATTTTTTTCTCCGATTACTTACATTGCGAGCATTTTTCTTTGGCATTGTGCCTCTTGGAACGTACCATTTACTATTGGAGTGAAATTGAGCGTAGTATTTGATATTTTATAGAGGAGAAGCTCATTATTTGTATTTTATAGTTGAATAAGTAAGCAGATGTTATTTGAGACATTGTAAATGACAGTATTGAATGAAACTAGTGTTAGATTTAGTTTGATATTTACGAATTGGAAAGGAAAAGATAAAGTAATGTAAAGAGAATATAAGAGAATATAGTTGGTCTTTTATTTACGCATACGTACAACTATAAATTGTTTTCGTTAAATATAAATCAAGAAAGTTTTATCGAATCAACGAATCTCATTATTAATATATTTTTGCGCGAAAAAAAGTGAGTTATTTAAAAATTCTTACAATTTTAAGAATACTCTTGTAATATTACAAATTTTTTCATGTACCGGTACCATTCGAAAAGCTGTATAAAAATGAAAATACTTATATTTTTGTGCGTATTTTTCATTAAATATCGACCTTATACCAATATTCTTGTAAGTAGCGAAATGTGTTTCAAAATTCTGTTAGAGAATGTACGTAGATTTTTTGAAGGATTACCTTCTCTGTGCATGTTTGTGACTTATAAATATAAGAACGTCTCGAAATATTGCATTAAAATTTTGTATAATATTGTGAAAATGTATACAAATATATAAAGTTAATATTGTCAAAAATTAAATGCCATATCACGAACGAAAATACAAACTTAATTTATATTTAGCGTATAGAGCTATTAGATACTAAAACAGAAAATTAATAAAATTGTACATCGTAAGTCAAAATGTATAGACAAACTATTGAAAAAGAAATTTTATTTATGCGTCAGATCTAAATTATTTTCGAATGTACGACTTCTTAAAAATAATAATTAAAAAATCTAACGGTGCGTTGTGTGTTTATACAGTACAAAGCCCAGATCCGCGATGAACAAGAAGTCATGAATGCGAAAGAAGCGAAGAAGGAATAAAGAAAATAAGGAAAGTTGGAAAGACATTCTAATTCTAACTCTAATTGGTTATCACCCTGTAAGAATACCCCATCATCATATTGCAGTGGACGCTCACTAATCAGTATGAAGTTAACCATAAAACAGTTGTTATAATAGAACTTAAGGTACATTATCATTAAAGAAGATCATATCGATTTCATTCATTTTATATTTTAATTCATACATTAATACTAATATTAATGGTATATAAACATAGATTTACATATTAAAATTTTAATAGCTCTAGAATGTAATAACATTATCAAAACTACACCACGTAGACTGATGTACATTGATTTTTAATTGAACATTCCATTTTTAAAAAATTTTTCTTATTAGATATAAAACTGAGTACTAAATAATAATTTATTATAAAATATTACTAAAAATTGAATAAAAGAAGATACTAATAATTAAAGAAAGATAATAAATAATTGATTAAATTTTCAACAGTCGTGTATTAGTTATCTTTCATCTTAAATTTTTTATAGTCTTAACGGAAAATTCTTAACATACTCGATCAAAAATAATATCATTAAACTTATACGATAGTTAAATTTGGTAAAGTATATAAAGTGACGTTGATTTTCTGTATTTTTGTTATGATATAATATTTTATCTATATATTTTAAAATATTGCTAAACGAAATCAATTGACTAACACATAATATAAAACGAATTATTCTTAAAATATAACTAATACTTTTAATTAATATCACAATTATTACGTCTATAATTTTTTTCATTTTTGATAAAAATATCGTTTCAGTACAAAATTAGTATGTAAAATATTTAGTTAGCCTACATAAATAGTGATTTTGAAAATTTATAAACAGTATTTGTGTAAATACAAGTAATTATATTATATCGTAAGTTGATAAAACATCAAAATTCCTTTAGTATTATTACTTTATCTGATACAGAAATATTCGGCTTTTGTTATCGGTAAGATAAAAAATATCTAATTTGAACGCAGATTCGATTCTTTAAGAATAGACGAATAATTTTATTGTAAAAACTGATTCGTTGAAATTAAGAATATCGTATAAAATTTATATTTTTGAAAGATTGCACTTTCGTAAAAACTTAAAAGAAGTCGGTTACATCAGAGATTCACTCGCTACGCTCTTAATAATATAAAATTAAAAATGATAGGATCGTTTGCTTGGTTAATCGACGCATTTATCAATGACCATTGACTCGAAAGCATCGAGTGACGAAGCAATAGAATCTCAGTGAAAATGAATATCCTTGTTGGGATGCAGAAATGTAACATGAATCGATTACCCACGACTATGAACAACTGTGCAGTTCACTGATCTTGAATTTCTATGTGCATTTTCGTAAATTCTACATGTGCAAAATGTCTATGAGCTGCTATTTACATCGATTTCACAAATTTTGTGCTTAAACGTTAGCAAGTAGACTGAGATGTATCTCGATATTTTTTCAACCTCGTAAATATTTTTATCGACTAGCTTAATATATCTAAATTCTTTTCATTATTTCTTCGAATTTGAGATTACTCTGTTGATATTTTCATTGACTATATAACGAAAACGAACATAAATAATGCATTGTAGTTTCGAGAAAAAACTATCATGAAAACCTTAATATTATCTCTTCTTTTTCAGTCAATAATTCTAGATTACTGTTTTATATATCAATTAAATAAAACAAACTGAAAAAAAATATATATATGTATATATGTATGTATGTATGTATGTATGTATGTATGTACATATCGTGAAGAGTAAGAAAAAAAAGTTTACAAAATTCCACGGCGTGTTAAAATTTACTGTTATACAATTTACAAATTATAGAAATATATTTCTAAAAATTTAAATAAATATTCCAATATTAAAAAAAATATTTTTATTCGATTATATACAATGACTTCGTATAATCAGTCACTGATTTTGAGCATTTTATATGTAAAATATACATAGAGTTTCTTTCCAACGACTTATTTGACTTTTCTGAATGAAAACCAACAAAAATATTTAAATAAGTATAGGCTTATTGTGTTTATGAAATATCTTTCATGAAATTTCTCCATGCAATCAAATGACGTTTATGATACGGAAAAATGAGATTGAATATAAAGTTATCGTTGTGCTAATTTTAACTATTCAAAGTTGATTCTATATTTTGTTGACTCAACTTTTTATATTAAATATCAGAATTATTCAATTTTTCTTTGTCACTAATAATTTTGCAATAAATATAAGCAATTTGTTAAAATGATCGAATGGTAAACATAGAATCTACGAATCTATAAATATTATCAAACAAATATGTACAGTATCTATTAAAAAATATTTTTAAATTGTTTTTATAATTACGTGTAAAAAGTTAATATTTTGTTGATACGAATACGCAAAGAATTTTGAAAAACAATAATAACCATATAAAAAAATGATACAAATGTAAAAAATAAATTGTTGCATCGAAAGAAGGAAGTTTGAAAAAAGCTATTGCGAAATGATTTAAAAACAACATTTTTTCATCGTAAATTTTTATTTTTATACATTGTATATGTGTCCATTTAAAATAAGGGAAACAAAAAATACAACAATCTTTTAATCATGCCTCATTGCAAAAATTTATGCTTCTGTAACTAGACAAATAATAAAATCATAGGTATTTTTAATTCATTCAAAAGATAAAAGAGTAAATCAGCCTATAATATTCGAGATACTCTATTCAAATAAAAAATGTTCAAAAAATAAATAAGGAACATTAAAGAATTAAAATATATATAAACGCTTTATCTTCATACTTAAATATTGCGATTTATTTTTATATAGATCTACAAAATATATTTACTAAATTTTGTGCCACAAAAAATAAATAAATATAACTAATGTACCAACATGATATATTGTACTTAATAAGGCGATTTCCGTATTATTAAGGTCAAGAAGAAAATATTATAAAATATAATTACGATACAATAATTAAAAAAAAATTCAGCTCATCACTGAAAAATATCATTCTGATGTTCATAAAATTGCGTGAATGTAAGGACATGTACATTTATTTCATTTTGTTCTAAAAAAATCAGAAATACATTATTTTCACTCATTTTGCAAGTACATTCATTAAATAAACCATTACCAATTTTCGTTTATCGTTTAGTGGTAAAAATTTAAATAATAAATTGTCGTAAATATGTTTACGTGTACAAAAACGTGTATTTACGTTGATATAAAAAAAATTATGCCTTCGGGAAAAAGGATTAAATTCGGGATTAAAAAAGCACTTCAACCATTATATAATTTTCAAAACTTTTATTTCCTCTACCTCTCTAGTAAAGACTTGAGATACTACAATTTATATGTGATTTCTTAAATTACTTACATAATATATGTTACATAATATTATATATTATAATTTAATTACCCGCTCGCTCTTAATTCTTATAGAAAACTTACAATATTAGATCGGTTTCGCATTTCTTCTTACTTCTTTCATTTTGAATCAACTATGTGTTGTAATAAATAACTCGCTCGGATTTTTATAAAAAATTTTGGAGCAGTTTATAGTAATCGGTTTTCTTTTCTAAAATTTCTTTCTCTCTCTCTCTCTCTCTCTCTCTCGCTCACTCTCGTTCTCTTGCTTTCTCCTCCTTACTATTTTTATTTTTGTAACTTGTTTCTTGATAAAATGCATCGAGCCGTTTGGTCTGGTACAAATAAGCTCTGTTTTAGACAGACTTGTCGGTATTATCGATATAGATATCAATAATACGGTTTGACGATTAATGACTATTCTAAAATTTTTGACAATAGTCTTTTTCTTAACAAAAAGTTTCAAAATTTAGCCACGTCACGTAAAATGTAAACGTACCGTGAAATATGAAACATTGGATTGTGCAACTCTTATTATAATACTTTATTTTCTATAATACTCTTTTTTCCTCAAGTCCATATTTTGTTCTCACTATTTTTTTTTTATTTTTTATTATGTTTTTTTTTTGTTTATAAGATGAATTAACTTGTCCGTAAGAGAAAAAATATGCTTTCTCGTTATAAAATACATAGACAAAGAGTAATATTATCTAAATCAATCCCTGATATATAACCAAGTACACTTTGTAAAAAATTTAGCCTAACAAACGTTTGATAAAAATTTTATAAAAACTAGTATATTTTTTTAACATACTTCATAAATAATGTATTATAAAATTTTACGAATATTCGAGTGCATGTTTTTTTAACATTTGTCACATTTTAAGTTAATTATAAGCATTTTTTGGATAATGTACAATGATACTTAAAAATTAAACATTTAAATATTGTAAAAAATATATTAATAACATGATACGTATCGTTTATTTTTGTTTAATAGTTTATACAAAATTCTATTATGATATCGATATAAAATAAACTTCTGCCAGGCTAAATTTTTTACACGAGGAGAAACGCGCGTAATTTACTTCGTACTCATGACTTGTATTTGTCTTTTAGAATAATGTTAAGCGCAAACAAATGGCACGGCCCAAAATACACACGTACATGATTTTGATCCTAACACTCCTAATCACACGATTAATTTATATAAATGCATATAATTTGTTAATTCGTTTTTATATAATTACCAATCTTATATATTAAAAACGCTTTAATATAGAATACTGCATTATATTTTGACGTTTGATTGAAATAATCTTTTTTTGATTTACCATATTTTTATTTAAAAAATCGATCGTCCTAAAATTAAAATAGCAAATAATGAAAGCAATCGTTAAAAAATCATTGAAAACTAATTTTGTATCTATTAAATTTTTTCAGCAACAGTTGATGTTACTATTAATAAATTGTACGTTTAACAAAGGTGAATATGTAAAATACGTTATTAAATAAATTTAATAGTGTCCTATTTTTATGTTGTATATCAGTGGTGTAGAATAAACGAAAAAACTAACGTTTAATTATTTGATTGCTTCATGATTAGGCCTTCCATCTTCCAAGGATATCCTGGAATGTCTCTCTATCCGTTAAACTCTCTGTAAAAGCATAATTGACACTATAGCTACATGTACATTCATTTTCCTGCTTCGTTTCCAATAAATTATATATATATACAATGTGCTTTTTACATAAACCTAAAACATACGTTATAAAATAATATATTCGAGTAAATTGACTTTAATGCTTGTAATTATTTTAAATATGCATGAATTGGTAAAATGGACTACGCGATATATCGTATTATTTAATAATGTTTAACTTTGCTACTTTCTATAAGAGAGTCTTTAAAACTCCCATTGTAAATCTGGCTATAGAATTCAACTAGTTTATTACATATTATACGACGTTATTGTTTGATTGAGACAATTTGATTGATAATACTTCCTCAGTTCCAAACATAGATTTCGAACTATTTGGGATCATGGGGTTCTTCTTTTTTAAATTTGATTTTTATCCTTTTGATTATAATGTTATCACTTTTCAAAGTACATTTATTATTACCGTATAAAAATACAAAATTTTGTAGTAAAAATTTGTGAACGTATATACGAGTCAAATTTTATGGCGACGAAAACACGACGGAGTTCGCAGCACTAAAAAAAACCGTGCCAGAAGTTTACGGCGTAAAGACGAAAGATATACTACTATCCAAACTTTCAGCTCTGTGTTTTCTCCGCCCTTGTATGTCATCGACTCGGTAACAACCTGCTCAAATGACTTCCTTTTGGTAACCTAAACACCGAAAACATCTTAAGTAAAAAAAAAAGCTCGCTTTACGATGAGAATATTAACTTATGCTCTTGCTTATCTTCGTTTAACGTAAAAATAAAAATATCAAAAGAAAAACATAATTCAATCATAGAAATAGCAGCTGTTAACAACGAATTGCTTGGTACTGTTAAACCATCTGCAGCAATACGCATGGCTAAGAAACTACCCGGCTGGAATATTAGAATGAAAGATGAGATACTCTCGGGTTAACCCATAATAACCAAGACTCGAGAATTCTATTATACTGAGTGGTACTTACATACCGCGATTAAGGAGGAAATATCGATGGAGAAGACGACGCAAACTACCCCATTAGAAAGGGATGGTGAATGTTGGAGATTCGTTGATATGTCGGGGAATTCTCGTAAAAATACATGTTGAAACAAAATATGTTTATTGCGGTTTGTATCGCTTGACTTTTCACTTGCGCTAAATTGAAATATGGCCTTTGTGTATAAAATTGAAAGAAGTCAGTCTTACAATCTCGAAGATCAATATTTGAAGCTGATATAGTTCGCGATATTTGGTGCTGAGCTGTACAGGTCCATTATTTAATTATTATTTTAACAAATTGAAATGGAGCGAAGCGAGGATGACGCGTTTTTTATAGTTTTCGATCGATTATATAAAATTAAAAACACTATTATTCCTTAATAATATTGATCCTTTTTTTTAATCATGGACAACGCGTATATAAAGGAATCGATCTTTTAGATATAAAATCGAACTTAGTTTAAAAATGCTTTGATGGGAAATCTAATATTTATGTAAAATCTCAAAGGGTAAAAAAATTTATAATTAATAATATCAAAAAATTTTTAACTAAAAATTTATAACCATCGATGAAATATTTAAATTATTACTCTTGGTCCCACCTTTCTATTAATTCCTTAATAATATCAATTTCCTGTAAAATTTTTGGATTCATGGTTCTCAGACTGTAAAAACGTCACTATTATTTCAGAATTCAATAATTTACGTTTTTTTTTTGCGCCGTACATTAAACTATATAGTCAACTTCCGCTTCAATTCTTACATTTCCGAAATAAATCTGGAACTAATAATGTTAACCGTGAGAATCCCTCTTGGAGAAATTCATTATACTAACTTCTTTTAAGTTGAGTGTAAGGTTCTTTATTGATTGTTCAGCAGAATAAAGATGTGCTTTGTTTCGGAGCTTCAATGAACCAACGAGACAAGCCCATTTTCTCTTTTTAGTAATTATCGGGATTAAATAAATATTTTAATGTTATTAAAAAATTAATTCGCGTAGTCCATTATTACTACATGTATTCAAAATAATGTGTCGTTTTAATTAATTCATATTTATAAGCAATATAAATGTGTCTTAGGATGCATAAAATAAATTTTTTGATAATGAAATTCCTCGTGTGTGAAATATATTAAGGATAATATAATAATAAAAAGATATAATTCGTACTTTTGGATTACACAAAATCAAACGTTGATTTTAAAGAAATTTTTTTCTTAAAGATAAATGAATTTGTGTAATCTATTTTCCGACTTACTTAGAGAGATTCTTTGGCACTTTTCTGAGCTCTCGCAGTGATGTATAAAAATAGGAAACTGTGCCGTCTTGAATTAAAGAAACGTTTTTTTAATATTTTAAACGACGGACAGTATAACATTCATATTATTTAATAGGAAATAATTTTCATTTGATTGAAATCGAAAAATGTAAAAATTCTGTGGTAAAAAATCAAATAATTAATATATTCATTAAATTTTACGTGATATGCCCTGAAAAATTTAATTTACATTTATCCACTAAATATATTATTAATAGAAGAATCGATAAATAAAACACGCATATTTTAAAGCAAAACTATGATACAATAAATCCATGCAGTTCAGGTACATAGAAATATATTATGTAACATATAATAAATAAAATTCTGTAACTGAGTCGCATGATATACGTAGAGAAAGTCGATTACTTCATAAAACCACTTTCTTAAGCACACGATTGATGTGTTAATTTCAAATTGCGCTAGATCAATTCTATGGTTCACGTTAAAAATAACTGAAAGAAAAAACTAGTATTCTTAAGCATACGATAACGGGCTAATAATATAATAGAAAAAATGTATATTTTTTCGTATATGTGATAACATTATAAGAATAACATAATAAAAGAGCTTTGCCCATTAATAAAACTATTTTAAATAAATAAATAAATGATGAAAAGACAACAAAAAGGTTTTAACACTAGAAAATCATCTAAATTAAATACCGAATGTTAAATACTAAAACATGCGCTTCTTGCGAAAGAACGGAGTCTTCAATATATTTATATTGTAAACTTATTTGAAATTGTGGCACAGCCAATGAAGTAAAGCGAGACCAATCGATTTAATAACAGAAATAATGAATGATAATCAATAATTGAAACTTGCGAAAAGCCTTTCAGTATCAGAGCTTTTAAAAAGTCCCATAGGAAGTACAAGTTGCGTTTTTTAAGTAACAAAGCCGCAGGTGCCAAAATATTGCTGACGAGCTCGAAAATTTCCGGGCCATCCGAATCATCGGACGAGTATAATTTTTATCTGTTTTATAAAACTCTCTTCGATCGTTTAAACTCGATGAAAATAATAATAAAAAAAAAAAAGAAACTTGTCTTCGAATCGAATTATGAAAAATGAAAATCGAAGCAAATTTAATGAAAAGTCATAAATTTTGAAATCTCTCGCGATTCGAACAACCCGAAAACCATCGGACGTGACTCGAGACGAACTCAAGGACGTTCAAACCCGATTGGAAGCTCCTGGGTATGCTTATAAAAAGCCTCAGGAGCTGAACACCTGTGCACATCACTGTCGATGCATTTCGAGCAGCCGCAACCGACTCGTGAACACTTTCTAGTTCCTAAGGTACCCGAAAACGCTTTTATCTCTTTCTCTCGCATTTCCTATTTCTCATCTTCTACGAATTCTGCCAACGGGCCTGACTTCGACAGTACTTGATCGATCGGTTGTATCCTCCTCGACCTGCTTGAAATCGAGGATCTAAGATATAATAAAATAAAAAACGCGATTCATGCGTATCCTTTTATACTAGGTATAAATGTGTACGCGCTAGAAACCACCCACATGCCCTTGGCGAAAAAACAAGGCAGAATTCTTGGCCTCGTAGATCAAAAATTGTGATCGACCAATCAAAGTTTTGGGAGAACTGGGAGCTATCAATGGACTCTTGTGCGTCTTTTTTTATATGCTCCGAAAAAACATAAATATTTGGGTATTTATACAGAGATGAATGTATAGGTTTTTTCCCTTTCTCTTTCTCTCTCTTTCTGTCTGTCTCTCCCTATTATTCTTTCACTCGCTCTCTTATTCTCCGTTTCTCTCTCTCTCTCTCTCTCTCTCTCTCTCTCTCTCTCTCTAACATGATTTATCGTTCGTTTTATCATTCATTCGGAGGAAACTTGAACCAGAATTTACTCAGCTATATATCTATATTTATAATTATATACTACCGTAGGCGGATGTCTCATTCGATCCGATTGCAATACGTGATTTTATAATTAATAATTTACATTGATCACGATGCATCGCTAAAACTTGTCGTGTACATTTGATGAACAAGGTTCTAGCCGTTACTTTATTTTTTGTTTTTATGGCCAAAGAAATATAACAATAAAATGGTTCGAGTTATTAATTATCAATTGGAACTTTTGAGTCTTTCTTTTCTCTGGAATTGTAAATAGTATGAGAAATTGTTAGCTAAAGCAAATATAGCTTCGTAAAAATGTCTAATACCTGCATACTAGTGAAAAACACTGACCTATTTTGTTTTAATTCTGTTCGAGTCTTTTATATATTTATAAAATACACAAATATCATTTTCCAGTAATGCCTAGTTTGCTCGTTTGATTCATAAAATAAAGGCTCTCGTTTCTATTAAAAGTAGGAATTAGTCGATTACTTTTGATCGATGGTCTTGGAGAAATTTCGATTTTCTTGGAAGCCATGAAGTACCGCAACAATTACGTATTTATCTACGTAATCCCATACTTAAAAACTCTTAATCCACAAGTTTGTCAACTCGAGCTCTAAAATCATGCTTAATATAATTTTAAAATAGTCCATCGTATCGCGAACTTGCACAACAATATTGTACCAAGCTCTTAGGTAAAAACTTCGATGTATCTTAGTCTACTTCATAAATTTCAACGCTTCTCCTTTTTTACGTTCCGGCAATGTAAATACTCAAAATTCCGAATACTTGAAAATCAAATATGGTTCGAGTGTACTGGTCGATTATTTTATATTTTACACAATATTCGTAGCTATAATTTTATAAAAAGTACTAGGTTATATCTAATAAAATTGTAAGAGGTGACTTTGTTGCCTTCAAACCTTTGTATTTCTGGGACATTCAACTTAATTATTGGATAATCCGAGGATATTTGGATAACTCGAAAATTCTCTATCGAGCAGACAATTTTGATAATTCAAACCCAACGATTCGAGTTCGATTTGCAATTTTGAGTACTCCCACATCTTTATAACTCATGTGATCGGATGACGATGATTCTCCTTTCTGATGAACGGAGTAACATTGGCGTAATTCGACGAGGTGCTAATGGTTCGACCCTGTTCCACCAGAATACTTCGATCAATTTTGTAATACTCCTTTCCACTCCGAGGACGTAAAGTTGTCGTTACGGCTCTTCCACCAATTCTGTACAGCAATAAGAAAATGTATGAGATATAGATTGGACGCGATTTCGTTGAGAATAATGTTTCCGGTGATAATGATTCGAGCTACTTTCTCAAATTTAGGAAATATTTAAAGCTTAAATTTTAACTTTGTAAATAGCACGTTTAAATTAATATCATTATACAAATATTCCGGTTTACAATTATAGTTTATAAATTAGAATTACCTAAGATTATCAGGAGCGTCCGAAGAAGAATGAGACGAAAGAGACAAAGTTTCTATATAGTCGGACATGTCCGATGTACCACTACTCGTACTTCGAGAATCGATGTACGGTACACTCGGTACTTCTCCGGGACTACTAAATTCTTTCGATCCTTTCGCTGGTAAACAATCGGGTATATCAGCCTCGGCGGAAGATGATTTCGTTGGCAATTTAGTTTTGTGAAATTGGAAAGTTAATTCTCTCAAAGGATCACTGGATTTGGATTTTCTTGGTAAACTACTATGAAAACAGGCGGGTGGTGGACTTTTTCTGTACATCAAAGGTATGCTCTGCTTCTTAACCAAGGTATTGGCAGGAGCGATCGGGAACTCGAACTCGACAAACTCGGCGTTTCGATGACTGAAAGATCCGGTTGAAACGCCGGAATCGTTGCTGCTCGAGGAATCGCGATTATGGACAGCCTTCGAGGGTACCGAAGACGATCTGCGAATTTTAATGGAAGATAAGGGTTGCGGAGATAACGATACCATGGCATGACCGCCATTCGCTTCGATCTCGGAATCAACAAGTTCGTTGTTCCCTACGACTTTATCCGTATCGCCGGGATATTTATGGATCGGTACGTTAGTTGTAAACGAATCCTTCTCATCGTCCAGATAATGAGCCGACTCGACGGAGTACGATCTTTTTCGTAAAAGCATTCCCAAGTTACCGTTAGCTTCGGAATTTGATATTTCCAGGAGACGACGACGGAAGTACGGACTAGAGAGCATCGCCGAGCCCGGAACTCGATATTCCGACTCCGATCTTTTTCTACTTATTTCGAGGGGCGACAATCCCGACAAAGCGGGATTACTCGAACTTTTGACTCCGCTGCACAACCTCGAGAGAACCTCCTTGGAGCAAGCGTTGTGGGCTGGTTGCATGGGTATATAACCGGGAACCGGCTTCTTTGGAGACTCGTTATCCTCGTCGACAACCAAATAATTTTCGCTCGATTCTTTGAAATGGCCACACTTTTGGCAGACTTTATCGTCCTCTTCGATGTTCTTCTTTTCGATATCGGCTTCGTCCATTTGCCCGACGAACTTGTCCGCTTCTTCCCGAGAATTGATTCCGACCTTGGACAGAAAGTCTTTGCTGTTCTCGTAATTGCCGAGCGATTCGGTAAAATGTATATTCGCGTAATTGGCTCCTTTAGCCTCCGGCTGAGTATCGATAACCGGTTCCACGTTTTCGTAATTGCCCTTTACGCTTTCGGAGGAGTGTATCGGACACTCGCCACAATTGCTCGAATTACTTAAAGTTTGACTAGTTTCCATGATGCTGCCGTTACTCGCGGAATTGTAAATGGCTAGTTGGCCACTGGCATTGACGACGGGCATCTTCCCCTCGCCGGAAAGTCGAACGGGCTTTACCGTGACTCCCGTGGGTTCTATGCCAGCACCTCGTCGACAGTAAGGTAACACAAACCCTGCCCAACTCATAACATTATGACACGGACAAGCTAAGCTCTTGGGAGCCTGTGGTATTAATTTCGCAGGACAGCCGCACTGTTGCAATACCACAGCCTGAGGTACGTGAGGCGTATCGTAATTGGGATAAGCTTTTGGTAACGCAAGACATTCTTTAATCTTTCGCGGAGTGTCGTAGTACTGGTCTCCTTGGAGATTTTGCTGTTCGAGCGGAGTGTGATGAGCCAAAATCGTCTTTGGAATATCGTAATTTTCGTAAGCTCCTATACCTGAAATAAAATCAATTCGACACGTTAATTTCGTTCGATTCAATTTATGGAATGTTATTATCGATAATAATTATTGCTCGCGTTAAATCCGAGCAATCGGAGCAGTTTCTTCTTTATAATATATTTTATATTTATTATATTTAGCCTTGTATCGAACGCGTGGAAGAAAAAAGTTCCGTCGAAGAGTATAAAAATCGTCGCAGCCTCGAAACTCTCCAACTCGATACGACGAATATTGATTGCGCACCGAACCACCCACGCACACACGCGTGCACGGGACGCGATAAAGAAAACCAAGTTCGTCGCGATAACCTACCGGTTCGCGCGGGAGTAGCTTTCCTGGGACACGTGCAGAGCTGCTCCGTGGGTAGCGGCATCGGAGGCTTCTTGGCCTTCTTCGAGGCAACGGACGGCTTCGGTGGTCTCGGCGGAAGCGCCAGGGGACTCGGCGACAGTCGCCGGGAGCTGCTAGCCCCGGACGGAGGCTTCTGCTGAGGCGTCGGAGGAGGCTGAGGCGAACAGCGACACTCGACCGTCTGAGCGCTGGAGTAGTCGCTGCCGTCGTGGCTACTGCCGCTGTAAGAGGAGAGCGAGATCCGGTCCGAGGTCCTCTGCTGCAGGTGCCCCAGGTGACCCAACTGACCGAGGTTGTTCGATCCCGTGGACGACTTGGACATCGCCCCCAGCTTCCCGATGCAGCTCGAGCACCGCTCCAGGCAGGCCGCGGACCCGTGTTGTCTCGAGAGAGAACAGCTCCTCCAGTCGATCCCCGTCACTTGTTCCGCGAGCTCCGAGACAAGCGAGCGCGAGTCCTCGCTCTCGGCCTCCTGGCGGCTCTCCGCCGAGGACCAACCGTCGCACTGCTCGTCGAAACTCGGGAGGATATCGCTGACCCTCGTCTCCGAGCGCGACACCTGACGCCTCGGACTTTCCTGGCAGCCGAGTCCTGGAAGCGAGCGCTTTCGCATCGAGAGCTTTCCCTCGGCCGCGAGCTGGAAAGCTCTCACGATCTCCTCGCCCTGGTCGCTTATGAGGACGTGGAGACCCTCGCCTCGACCGCAGCGCGAGCCGCCCTCGAAGCAGAACCGACCCTCGATCACGCCGTATCTGCGCAGCTGACCGATCTCCCAGGTGCCGACGAGTCTCGGAGGTACACCGACTGTCATGCAGAATCGGTGCTCCTGGACGTGGAGGTGCGCGGGTCCAGAGCTTAGCTTCGCCCTGGCCGGAGCGCTGGAGATGAGAATCAGGAACTGCTGGTCTGTTGACAGAACGAGGCGCTTTCCTTTAGCTTCGCTTAACCCTTTCCTTGCCTCTGCCTATTCCTGTTTTTTCCTTTATTCGATATAGGTGTACCGTTACTTTGTTATCACTATCCCGAGTAAATATTTATTCGTTCTTTGATCTCTGAACCACCGATCTTTTTTACGTCGGCTAAGTGTGCTTACAACGTTGCATGTTATTAATGTAATGTATGTATCGCGTATAATCTATTTAATTTTAGAATTAAGTGTATTATCAACGAAGCTAAAAGATTTTTTCCGTTTTCACATTTTCTACGAAACTTGCTCTTTTTAAATACATACAAGCGTAAAGTTGTTATTCGATACTTTATACATAATATTAATTTTAATCGCGCATTTTTAATCATATAATTTAATTAATTAGTGGGAGTAAAATAATAACTCTACTGCCATCGGCTTCGTTCGTGCATTGATTTGTACACCGTCATCGCCGATGCGAGAATATGTGTAGGTCGATAGTACGTCACGATAAATGTATTTATAAGCGTTAAAATTATAATATATTATGCGAAATTATTTCATTAAAATAAGAATATGTATACAACTAATAAAACATTTAATTAGAATTTATCTCATTGTGTTTGACACAATAGAATGTCAAACACACGATATTTTTAAATGGAATCGATTTATTGAGAATTAATCCAACAGTTATTCACGATTAGTAAAGGAAGTTTTCGATGTAATATTAAATTGTTAGAAAAATATTTGAGAACGGAATAAGTACCGTATAAATAATTCTAAAGTAATTTCTTAGTTTAGATTTTTAATAATAACTTATTCGAACTCGAATCTATTTTGAACGAATTTAATAAAATTGACAATTAACATGCTTTTGCTTTTTAATTTTTATCCCTCGAATAACAAATATCACTCGCCGTTATTTTTTTTCGAAACGAATCTAAGAATATATATTTTATGAATTATCGTAAATTTATTTTCGACTCAATCTCATAAAATGCGAAAGCACATTGTTAATTTGCATAACATTATATTCTTTAACAATTTAAACGATTTTCCAGAGTAAAATAATAGGCATTTTCGTAATTTAAAATAAAATAAAAAGACTTATTTCGATATCAATTTAAAATATCACCAACGTACAAAAGCTTAAACGATGTTTGAGGCGCGGATGAAAATAGCTGATTTAACGAGCCATTAATAATATGTGTATTGTTACACTAGAAGTAACAATATAATTGACGTATACTGTAAAAAAAGTTATAAACATGAAAGTCAAAGTGTATATTTTAAATACAGCATTGCAGCGATAGGTTTTTTTTTTTAATTAAAGACTATATATAAAAACGATAATTACGACCATATTGCGAAAGACACTTGAAAGAACATAAAATTATCCGACTAAAAATACCAACGCGTAAAATCGAGATTATGATTTTAGCGATAATAAGACACATTTGTTTTCAATTATCGTAAATATTTCGAAATAAGCGTTTAAATTTTCATCGATTCGGAAATAAAAAACGAAATCTCAACCGTCGCGCGATTATCCCTCTTGGCGTAGTGGAGGAACGAGCAAAGTGACCGAAAAAAAAATGACCAAAATTATCGGTAATTATACGCGGCAAGTTGTTATTTCGCAACAGTAACACTCGTTACCCTTATTACGTCAATAATGTACGCGTACAGCAAAGTCCCGCAGTAAAGTGCCATCGGCGTTGCCAGTTAACAACAACCCGAGCTCCTCGTAAAGGACTTTGCATTTTCTGTGCACGGCTATTCACCTACGCGCAACAAACTTCGATCCGTCGCTCCCGTCGAAATAATGGCATTTTGCAAAGGTGGAAATACGCGGAGGCACGAACGAAGCGAAACATTCGGGGAAGAATACATTTCGGAAATTATAACTAATTTATTTTGGTCTCTCTCGGCTGTAACAAAATATTTCTAGCTACTTTTATCGTTAATGCTTTTTAAACGGGTTTTCTACGTGCTTGCAAAATTTGTCTTTATCTAGTAGTTTAATAAAATAATATTATTCAAAGACCGCGTACGCTTTTAAATTAAGATAACTGTAACGACGCACTATTTTAAATCTTACGTGAAAAAAAAATTATCGTCGTATTTGATTTAGGTCGTAATTTGTATTCCCTTCGAGAACAAATAAATATGACGTTAAGTGCGATAATGAAGTGTATAATCGTAGCATTGTAACGGTGCCATGCTAAAATATTTTATACGAACTTCAATAGTTGAATCACCGCCCACTTTACAAGGAAAACATCGCATTAATCAATCGAATTGCTCGAGTTATACACTTATAAAATCAATACAACTTTTTATTAAGAGTAGAAGAGACCGAAGTTTCAAAAGATTGATAGACGAGTTTGAGCGCAACGGCTTTAGAAACGAGAATACACGCGTTAAAACTCGTGAATAGCTTGTATTATGAATTTTTATCGTTTCATCGCGTTTCTTTATGCTATTCGCGTTAAAAAGAACCATTTGTTTCAAGCCCGATGAACGAACAACGATTCGCCGATACAAACGTCCAATTAACGTACGCGTACACGTTTCGAAATTGGTAATAACGCTATAAAAAGTATTGGTAACGTTCGTTCTATTAAATCATACCTTCACCCAAGTTGTTGGATATTTTGACCTGCCACTGTATGAGCCTCTCCCGCGTGTCGAACGCAAGAACGACGGTCACATCTTGACAGATTATCGCAATTGTGTTCGATTCTTTGTCCAAGGTGAAGGCGCTTTGTACCCCGAGAAAATGTTGTAAGCTCAACGACGCTTTCGTCTGACCCTGTTTGTACCTATCCTTGCTGTCCCCGTAGAGCTGCAGATGCAGGCAGTCTGAAAGTCAGAGCACAATGGGTTTTTTAAAGAAAATTCGACCGCATCCCGAAAATGTACGCACTTAGCCGCGACGCACAAAGCCAGAGGGACGCTCGCGCACATGTACACACTCGTGCGTAAAAGCCTCTTTGGCTTTGGGATGCTCTTCTCGTATAGCTGCGTCACAATGTCGCACCGAGCTTTATATTTCCATTGAAAGATGTAACGCGTTCCGGTTTCGTACAATAAAGCCTCTTTTATTCAAAATAACGCGGCTCTAGCAACGCGCACGGAAAATATCGGCCGAGATTATAGTCGCGCGAGCCTAGATTCGAGAGCACCGAGGGGACGCGTATTGATTTTTCAAAAAATTATCCGACCCGTTTCGTTCGACGGGAGAGTACGTTTCCATAATTTATGCGCCACCTTGGTCGAGGCTCGCGATCGAAGAGCAATTCTTTAATCAGAGACGAAGCATTCCTCGGCGAATCGAAGCAGAGTGTAGCGGAGTGTCTCGGAGTGTCTCGGAGTGTCTCGGAGTGTCTCGGAGCGTATCGGAGTGTCGGTCTCTCTTTGCGTTTCCAACTTCTTACGCTTTAAATCTTACACCGACAGATGCAAGGTGGATGATCGAACTAACCAACTAACTAACTGCCTGCGGTAATAAACGTCCCCCCGGGTGACAAAAAAACAAATTGCCATTGTCCGTGCCTAATTCGGTGCGCTTCGCGGGTCAGTAACTAGTCTTAAAGGAAAACGTAAAAAAACTATTTTGGAAGCTCGTACAGGAAGCCGATACTTAGGGGTATTTTCTGTGCCAGCACGCGCTATTAAATTTATGTGTTATTCGATCCTGCCAATCCGTAACACATGTTCTAAATATGTTTCGTCCGAGAACCGAAGCTGCACTCGAGGGGAATGCGCTTCGACGTTGATACCCGAGACGCTCTTCGCACCCTGCAAGGGTCAGGGTCAACAGAAAAAAATACGAAACCAAGTCCCAAAAAAAGAGAGAGAGCGAGAGAAAGAAGTTACCGGCTGCGTTTGCACAAAAGCTTTATCACGGTTCGTTTCTGGCGCGAGTGTGAGCTCGCCGACACCTACGCGAGCCCAAGATAATTTGGAGTTTCGAGTGCGTCTCGGGTTCCCCGGTGCGTCCGGGGTTGCGCAGCCGTATTAAGGAGGTACTAAGGGCTCGTGCCGGCACTCGAGAACTAAATGTTTTTCGACTCCTCCCACTTCTTTCTCTGTCTCTCTCATTTTCATTTTCCCTTTGTCTCATTATTGCTTTTTCATATAGTCGCCGGAGAGAAACGTTCCTCCGCGGTCGACGTAAGCTTCCACCGACGAGCCGATACAACGGGATTCGGTGTGGGGTCCGATGAGCTGCTCGCGTCATGAATTATGTAGACGCAACGAGGCGCCTTTTCAAATTCAAATGACTGCACCCTGCGCGTTTGTCCGACCGTGAATGTGCGCGCGCGTCTGTATACACAGTATTTATGCACACTTACGAGCGCGCTTCTTTTTTGTCCGCGTGGCGTTATTCGTTAAAAAATGATGTTTCTTGACTCCTCGACGGGAGTACCCTTGAGTAGCTCGTAATGTTTACGAACGGATCTTCGAAAATGACTTTTTGATGGCCCCTTATTTATTTGTTTATTTCGAATAAAAGAGCAGAAGCAGCTGCCGATGATGAAACGTTTATTTTGTTTTTTTAATATATATATATATATATAAATATGTATGTATTTACAGATAAAATGCACGCCTTATCCGCGATAAGAAAGGACCGGTATATAATAAATAAGAGATAAGTTATTCGTGGGAGTGAAAATATTTTTCTTGGGCTGCCGAGAGCGACCGAGTGAGTCTCTTAAAGGATTTCAGCTGCGCCGATCTCTACTCTTCGAAATTTTATTTTTCTTATTGATCCTCGAGCTTACGACAATACTCGGGATGTAGTTGGAAATTATAAAAATTCTATTTAAAGCGAGTCTTCGCTTGGTTAAACGTTAAGTTGGACTTGTGTTTTCATTAGCGTAATATCATTTGTACTTAAAATAAAATTTAAAAAAACACGCATACTTTCGTCCCAAAGTATTCCGAGTATTGTAAAAATATTTAAATAACGTTTCTTTTCAAACCGTTGTTCGGATCACCGAACATTAAATTATTTCAGAAAGATAGATAAGACTTGTTTATTTTATGAATTTTAAACGAATCGATTGATCTAGCGAATGTCAATGTATTCATTGTTGGCTTATTCAATATTTTATTCCGATAAAACGCTTAGTTTTATATTTAAAAAATTTATATCAGTGGAGAAAAAACAATTTTCTAAAACAATCTCTACTTGTTTTCACATAAACGATAGGAAATATGAAAAATGCGTTCGCGTTGGTTAACTTTGACTCATAATCGGAGGATCTTGTGATTGATACGGAAACCATTATTTATTGTCAGATATCTGTGTTTTTAAATTTGAGAATGCTATGCGTTTCTTCAACGTCATTTTGATAAACAACCACGGTTTGAATTTTGCAACGAGTAAAAAATTATTCAATTATAAAAAGAAAAAAAAAGAAACCCATTTTCATTCGATCGCTCATTCTTCGTAATTGAGAGGTATATTTTATAATTTCTGGAATTAATATTTAAGCCACTCGTGCAATTTTATGAAAAAATATATTTCTCTGCTCGGATGAATCAAATTTCCATGAATTCTGTGACGTTGCTGCAAACGCACGTTAAAATAGTTTTTAAATTAGTCAAACGAAGTTATTATTAAAAAGTAGCACTGATAATTTAAAGTAGAAAAAACTTGTTTAATGTCGCGTATCTTATACCTTGGACTGTTTAAAATTCACGATAAAAAAGAGAAAATAAGCACATATAGTTAGATATAAACTGAATATTTCAAACTAATGGATGGAGAATTATTATTACAATATTTAACGCGCGCGTAACGAGAAAAAAGTGCATCAATGGCATAATTAAATATGACATCGACACACGGAGAGATTCGAAGAATAACAAAGGTAATGGAAACGAAACGAACTTTGCAAAGGCGAAAAGGAAATTAAATGTCTTAGCGGAATTTTTAATACAAGGTATTATCGATATCCTTGAGGCGATTACTCGAGCAAAAAAGACGATCGAGCTCGAACTTTTTGCACTCGGAGGCAGTGATGCATAAATTCTGCGAACGGAGTTAAAAACACGTCCTTGTAAAAGGACAGAGTCACGAAAAGTCGGAGTGTCGTCGAGTCCCCCCGGAAAAGAAGGATCGAGACGCCCAAAGAAACCTCCATGGCGCCAAAAGTCTGTCCGAGTCACGGCGCAAGCATCGCGCGCGTGTTATCATTTCTTTTTACTCTCTCTCTCTCTCTCTGTATCCGTGCCAGAGTGGAGTGTGAGAAAAGAAAGCCGGGAATTCTCTCGGCTTCCGTCCCCCATGAGAACGAGAGACATTTCTAGGATACAGTCCCTTCTTGATATGCGCGATGCCGAGCCGGAGGACGGAAACGCGCGGCGAGACAACGACGAGGAAAGACGAAATAAAAGTGGAAAAGTCAGCGGGGTTCGGTGGAGGCACCTGACACGCGCCCATTGTCCTTTCTCCGCTCGAAGGATGACTAAGTCGTAGTCCGCTCGGAACGCAACGACATTATTATGCAAACTCCCGAGATACGACGTTGCGTCTCTCTCACAGCCGCTGCACCGCTAATAATCGTGAACGCGACGTTGCGTTCGTGGGGAACACGACTCGCGGTGCGGTCTAATGCGACTCGAGCTACCCGGAGAAAGGGAAACGCGCGCACTTCGTCAAAAGTATCGACGCTTCCTGGCTGTCCTCCTATCCACGGCCGCCTCGCTCGATTTCTTCTCCCATTACCCGATGTACCCTGGATAACCGCTACCTTGATCGCGGTCTAACGCGTCCACATGGCCCTTGCGTGTATTCCTCCCTATCCCCCTCTGTTCCCCCCACTTCTCCCCCTACCTCCCTCGAGGTTCCAACTCTATCTTTTATTCTCGAGGCGAGGTCGTAACCAAAGGGGGGAATACGATCGTTCGACGTTGCCTTTGGCCTTTTTATCGCCGCTTTTCTTTTCTCCGTCCGCCTCTATATCTGTTTGCCTAGCACCGTTGGTCGCGAGAGCGATCGCAACGTCAGTTAGCGAAGCGTTGAATGTTTACAGATTCGAAGAGGGGCGCGCGAATGTATGCAACGCGTGTCGTAACGTCCGCTCGCCGAGCGCGAGCCGAGTCTGAATTTCGCAGCTCTCGAAACGGATAAGCGATGCATATTCATGCGCGTCGAGTAGCCTCCGCCGCGATTTTAGAGAGGGTTCGGAGAAAGGCCGACCACTCACGGATAATTTAGCGCCCGTAAAGCCACAAAGTTACACGAGGAATCGCTTTAGCCGAAAAGCCCCTCGCGACTCTGGTCGCGTACTTTCCCTACGTCTGGACGCGAGATACGTTTTCAACAACGCCCACGCGTCCGAGGACGTGCTCCGGTCGTCGGGTTCCCCCGTTTAGACGTTACCGCATCCAATGCGAATATTACGGTCTTATTGGACGAGGTTACTTTCGGGGGAGTATTATAGGGGGTCCCGTGCAGGCTTTGCATAATCGTGCTTCGGTGACAAAAAATAATTCGCGAACGCGTTGCTTTCGTAGGAATAATAGGATTCCGTGCGAGCTCGGGAGTTTTGTAATTTCGCGTATTGCGAAATAAAGGGAGGGAGATAAAAGACGGTATTTTTGGGGGGGCGAAAGCCGTACAACGATCGAGGCGTTGAAACGCGCAAATCGCGTTACATTACGATGGGCAAAATTAAAGCGCGCGATACAGGCAGAAAAAGATAGTACAAAATAAATAAAAAAAAAAAAAAAAACTCGTACGCTCGTCGATGGTTACGCGAGAACAAAGCCCTTTTTACGCCGGGCTTGATCTTTTTGTGCTATTTCAAGCACCTGTATTTGCGCTTTAGTTTCGTTTAACGAACGTTGTATTTTGATCGAATTTGTAAGCCAACTTTACCTGCAACTGGAGACAACTTCCGCATGACGCACCACCGCGATTTCCACTGAAAAATAAAGACAATATTTTCGTTTAGCAAAGTTTCCCCGCTATTATTTTAGCGAGGGTTCGCGTTACCGAGGCAAATAAATAAACGAATGTACGCGATGAACAAACAAACGCTTACGTGCGTGGGTGTGTGCATAGGTGTGCGCATAGGTGTGTGCATAGGTGTGTGGGTGGGTGTGCGCGTCGCTGCTAGAAAGGGAAAAAACAAATAGATAACGAAGGAATCGCGATTCCGGCGTTTAATCCGAAAACGCTTTTTCGTTATCGAAGCCGATCCTCCAATTCCCAAAATTCAACTACGAATGCTTTGCGCGCGGCAATTAAACGAACGGTACGCAAATTTTACGTGGATTCCCCGTGCGAAAGGTAAAAGCCTGCTCTCGACAAAGACCGCGTTTCGGATGTCCATTTGGAGTACATTAAAGAAACATTAGGCGCGAGTGCAACGTTACGCGAGAAAGCCAAGCCGTACGCGAACGAGTGCGCATCTTTTTTAAAGCGTCGCTCGCTCGTTGTCAAAAGCAAAAGCATTTCGGTTAATGCACAGCCCGGGAGCAACGATAAAAGCCATTTTCTCGGCCGGCCAACCATCGCAACAGAGTCAATATTTGAACAATTAAAAACGACCCTGAGCACCGGTGGTACTCGTGGCACTCGAGAACTACTCGCCCGTCCCCCGTTTCCCGTTCCACAACCCTCCAGAGAAAAACGAAAGAATATCCATCCCCCCCGAATGCGCGATAATAACCAATCGCTCGCTAATTAGCGATTACCGCGTGCACGTGCGCATTCTCCCTATTTCGTGCATAATGCAAACCCAGACGTGCGTTCGCGCACGCACCGACGGTTTATTTCCGTTTGCGGCTCTTTAGCCGATAGAGCGACATAGAGTCGCGATATAAATAAACGAGGTTGCTACCCTATCGAGCTTAAACGCTCTTTGCGCGTTTTCTCTCCTCTCGTTAAATGTTGCGAGAGCGTCTCGCGATCGCGGTATAACGGAGCCAAGCTCGATATTTCGATTTGGAAGCGCATTCTTTATGCATGCGCTCGCTTAAAGAAGTTGTCGCTCGTTCACTCGAGCGCATTCCTCGTCGTTACGTGCATTGGCTCTCCTTTACCTGCCGACCGTTCCGAGCCCAACGATTCGCATACTTGGCTAGTTAACGGTTTTTTATAACTCCGCGTGCACCGATTATTAGTTTATTTTTTCTTCGTTTTCTCTTTTCCACTCGGTCTCCCGACTTTCTCGTTTCCCCCCGAGGAAACCGGGACGTACAATTTCAAGAAAAATACGACGCGCTCGACTCAAAATGATTTAGTGCCCGGCTCGAGGGATCATAAAACTCTACGTAACGTAGCGCCACCGATTTTACGAGCTTCAACTTTTCATGATTTTCGAGTCGGCTCCTCGATACCCTTTATTCATCGTCTTCGTAATTCCTTGTTCGCTAGCGCTTCGTGAAAAGCATAATGAAAAGGCTCGCGCGCGGCTCACGGAGCTTACGACCGTAATTACGCGAAAAACAAAAGGAAGGAACGGAACGAGCAAAGCCGCTGAAAAATAGAAGAGAAAAGAAAAAAAAATAATAGATCCTCGTACGAGCGTCGCGTTCGCGATGAAAAGCCATTTATCGTTAATTTAACAACGATGAGCGCGATGAAAAAAAAAAATATGTGGAACGCGATAAGAGCACGGCTTTTATCATAGGAAGCCGCCGAGAGGCGAAGCTTTCGAACGGTACAAACGTTTACATCGCGATAATATCATTCCTTGATTTTCGCACTCGCCTCGGCTTTGATCGACGAGCCTTTTTACTCGTCGTAAGCTCGTTCTCTTTCTCTTTCTCTTTCTCTCCGTCTTTCCGTCTTTCCGTCTCCGACGACCCCTCTTTCGCCGTTTCGAGCCCGTCGATCCGGCATTATCAATATTTATGCGCCGAATGTAACGAAGGCGCGATAAAGATTATTTCGAATCGTTACTGCCCGTCGCGCGATCGAGCGCAAATACGAGATTTATCTCGAGGCTTTTAAAACCGAGAGGAATACGAATATACGCGCACGTACATGTACGCGTGTACGCGTATAACCAGCTTTGCACAAAGGCCGAGTAAGTGCATTAGAAAAACCGGAGAGAAGAAACGTTTCGGATATCGTGGGAGCTCGGCTCGTTCGAACCAGCGCTTTTGAAAATACCAATGTCGCGTTCAGCGTTATCGCGTTCGCGCGTACAATAAACCGAGAAATGCACGACTCGAGTCGAATACGGATAAAAGGCAAAAAAAGAAAAGGAAGAGGAGGAAGAAAACGAAGACGAAGAAGAAGAAGACGTAGAAGAAGAAGAAGACGACGAAGAAGAAGAAGAAGACTAAGAGGAATCTGACGATACGGAAAAAGAAGAAAGAAAAGAAAAAAAGAAAAAGAAAAATATTCCGCAGTTTCACGCCGCAAAGAAGAAAGGCGAGTCGCAACGCCGCGGGCGAATAATGGTGTGTTGCACTCGGGTGAAGACGAGGGCGATAAGCCGTCGACGAAGAATCGAATGCAATAGACGCGCACACGCGTATATCGCGCATCGGGAGCAGCGGGGTAAAGCCGAGAGTGCGAACGAAATCAATCGCACACTCGCTCGTTCGCTCGCTCGCTCGGTCGCTTGCCCCCCCCCTCAAACGGGAACAAGGACGGGTGAAAAATAAAGGAGCAGCCCCCCGTCGGTAGAACCCGTGCACACACGGGCCCGACGCGTGTCCGCGCCGCGCGCACGCACCGACAATAGGAGCCGGAGGAAGGGACGCCTAAAGCCAGCCAATTCGTTAGCGTCGTCGTCGTCGTCGTCGTCGTCGTCGATGTCGTCGTCGATGTCGTCGATGTCGTTGTCGATATCGTTGTCGTGGAGCTCCTAGTTACTTTCTCGATCCCCTTTTTCAAAAACAGAGAGAGAAGGAGAGAGTGGGATAGAGAGAAAAAGAGAAAGAGACAGACATCAATCGTTAATCGCGCTTCGTTTGATCGACTCTCCTGCCTCGCTGCCCTTACATAATGGCTCCTTTCTCTCTTTCGCCCTTTGCGCCTCTTCCCGGGGGCCAGCTGCCGCCTCTGCTCCCGATTCCCCTCGACGTCCGAGAATCGCCGCAGCGGGTGAGCCGATGGAAAGGTGGTAAAGGGGAGGGGAGGAAAAGCGCGGAAAGCGCGAGCCGGGACGCCGCGACGCCTCTACCCCCCCTCCTCCACCCCCTACCCAACCCCGATAAGAGGAGAAACACGCCGTTCGCGCACCTAACCAATTCTCCTACTCACCTTTTTGCCATCGCGGAACTTGACGTTCCCCTCGATAATGCAATTGTTATCCACCATTGTAGCAGCTTGCCGCCGAAGCTTTCACTCGCGGATTCCGACGCTCCCCGCCGCTGCTCGTATCTCACGGCGCATCCTACCGGCGCGCGAACTCCCCGAGCCCCTCGCACCCTCGCCCTCTTCTCCACGGACACGCGGCTGGTCCTCCCGCTGCTTCCACCTCCGCCGCTACCGCCGCTGCCGTCACCGCCGCCGCCGCCGCTGCTGCTGCTGCTGCTGTCGCTGCTCTCGCTGCGCCGGTTACTGCTCTCGGGGATCCTCCGAGCGGTCCATCCCGGGCCACGCTTCGCTGACCTTATCCCCTCGGTGATCTCGATCCAGCCGCCCGCGACAGCCGAGCTCCGAGAGCATCCATCTTGGAGTTGGTTCGATAGAGTCTGCCTTCTCCGTAAGAGCTCCGTGCGTGCGTCCTCTCGAAAGCGGGCTACGAGACTGACGCATCGAGCGAACGCTCCGAGCTCCCGAGTCCAACTCCCGAGACTCCCGAGTACGAGTTTCGCGCAAACGGCGCCGTCGCCCCTCCCGCCGTCGTCGTCGCCGTCGATTTCCCCCACCCCTAGCTCCGCTACCTACGAAGGCGCGCGCCGCTTCCCCGTCGGGTCCGAACGGACCGCGATCCTCGCTGGAGAGCATCGGAGCTCCTTTCCTTTCCCGTGACCGCCGTGGCCGCCTTGGCTGCCTTGGCCGCCGGCGCTTTTTCCCCGTTACGCGGACGGACGCCTTTTCCGCTCGCGCCGGGAGACGATCCATTTTTGTATCCCCGACGCGCGCGCTAAAGAGGACCCGGGTCCCGGGACCCGAGACCCGAGACCCGACTCGGCCTATTGTCCTCGGGGCTCCCCCTTTTACCCCTCCTTTCCTTTTCTTTTTTATCGCGTTCGATACGCTCTTTACAGCCCTCGCCCTCTTATCTCAGGGAGCGTTTTTCTTCATTCGACTCGGCAGGGTGGAAGGGGATTTCACGCTCCCTCGTCGCACGCGACTCTCCGAGGAATTTTTTTCGGACGTTCGCTCCGAGGCGAGTATCGACTCTTTACGACCGAACCTCGCGCGTCAAACTCTCCTAACGAACGCAGACGTCGTTCGCTTAATAACTTCGTCGTTGGAATCGCAATTTGCGGTTCGTCGCGCGCAAGGGTTGCAATATAATATTTAAGCGTCTATCGAAGATGGCGCGACTCTTCCTTAATTACGCATCGTACGCGTACTCCAAGGTATGCATGCAGGTGTGACGCGAAACGACAGCTCGAGAGATTAGCGGTCGGCTGTTAACGCTCGTTATCGCCGTCCTCGTTGTTGTCCTCGTCCTTATTATTATAATCCGCGTGCTCGCGCCCCGACTTCTCCCCGAGCTTCAACCGTACCGGAGCCGGAAACTCCGAGTGCCCCTCGCAATCCGGAGATGGAAATCTCCCTCTCGAGTCGCGATAAGGAGGATATCCCCCTTCATCTTATGGTGTTCTATTATTTTAAATGCGAGCATCTACGGTTGTAAAGGTTGCGATCGTGGATGGAATCGCTCGTGGCCCCGTGAAATAAAATTACGCTCGTAATTGATCGGAGGACGACAGCTGTGTTAGTTGCGTGTGGATCGGTCGATGATCTCCTTGCGTGCGTTAGAATTTTCGAACCAGACCTTTGATTATTCCGGTACGGTTCATAGGTGGCGCATTGATCCGAGTATCCCGATACTTTATTGATACCGCGATTGTTCCTACGGTATTCTTTTATTTCGATCTCGGAGTTGGATCGATTCGAAATAAAAATCGCGTAACGATTTTACGTAACGTTGATCCATGATGTTTTACTACGTAAGAGTAATCCGAATTTTTTTTTTTGTTTTTCGAAATCAACGATTTAATTGTTGTTTTTCTTTCGGTTCGTTTTGATATCGATCTAAATGAACCCATTGTGTTCGAAACTGGAAATGCAATTAATGTACGTGCAGCAGTTTTCCGTAATGGATGGTTTACACCCCTCTATAATTTCTATAATAAATGAAAGTAATATCATTGATTGACTATGGCATTATTTCTTCGATTAAATTTTTAAGCACTATTTTTCTTTTGACTTGCTGTATTTATTGTTTTATTATGTATTCCATGCTCTTGTATATTTCATGTATCTAAACAAAATTATTGTTCAAGATGATAATTAATTCCAATATATTCTATTGTATACGTTCTGTTTATTACGTGAATGTTATATGTGCTTTTAAGACAATATATGATAAACGTAATTAAAAAATCTTCGTAATATCGTTCTTTCAAATATTTTAATCACCCTAAGTAGGAATTTGTACTTTCAACTTTACAATTTCTTATGGATAAACCATCTAAAAAATGTCCAAAATAATCCATATTTTGAGAATGTTTCATCGAAAAGGAAATAATAAAATATTGTATTCGTTGTTATCTTCGAGTGTACAAAATAAAATCGTTAAAAATTTTTTTCTCAATTTATAGGCATTGCGTGTAATTATATTCCCATCAAGCGATGTACAAAGGATCTACGGAGGGACAAATTTCTCCGTTAATATTTTACGATGAAAAAAGCCGATATCTTTTGAAATATAATTACCAGTGTTGGAAAAAAAACCGTAAGCTAATTTTAAGTTATTGATTTTTCAATCAAAATATAGCAATTTAGGTAATAAAATTAGTTGGACGATTGAACGTAACAAATAAGATTATTTCGAGTTAACGTAATATTTACAGCACCTCGATGAAATTCGAGATACAAAGAATTGAACAAAATATATTGTTCTATAATCGATATTATATCGTTCTATGAACCATTAAGCATCTTTCGAATATATCGGTTCAATTTTGTTTATATTATGTATTTAAAAATGTATATTATCTCCTAATGTTGTTAAATTTTGGATTTGAAGCTACCGAACAATTCTATTAAACTTCAATTTAGATTTTAAAAAATGTTAACCAAATTTTTATTGGAAATTTACAAATTGAGTTTCATAATGTATGAAAATACGTACAAACTTTTATATCAAGATTCCGCAAACTTCAAATTAAGTTTAAAATCTAAAACTTAAAACTAGACTATGTCAGAGAAAATACTTTTTTAATCGAGAATTGATATGAATAAAATAAATTTTATTATCCGTCTTTCGATTTTAGATTAGTTTATTCAAATTACATTTTTTCTTATAAATTATTGATTTATTATAAATATGAAAATCTCATTTTTAAAATGTTTTTATTTTAAATATCATCAAAATTAAGTTTGCCTTTAACCATAAAAATTAAATAAAAAGTAATATCATTTTTTAATGATTTCAATAGTATTTTTCAATAAAATTTTTCTCTTTTGCAATCATGCAATTTTAAGTGTGTATTCAATAGCGCCTAAATGCTTATACATCTATAAGTAAAACTATAAACCCAATACTAAGTAATTTATCAAACATACTCTGTATTTAATACAATATTTAATTTCAAACTTTTAATTCGAAGTCATTCCTGCGTATTGGCGATATGCCGAGAATAAGTAAAGTATAATTTTAGTAGGAAACTTCTCGAGTATATATCTTGGTGGATATTCTACATTACTTTTAGCTATATATATAACGAAGAAAAAATTTAATTTAAAAAAATTGTATTATGTACAATTTACGTAATTTCTTGAAATAAAAGGTCATTTAATCGAGTTTACGTATGTACAGTAATCCCAGTTTCATTCTCTGCGTATAATATATTTTAAATAACATAAATTTCTTAAATATTTATAAATAGTTTAAAAAAATTTTATTTAATAAAAAAAGTAAATTAATGTTTTAAGGGATAATTCACTAAACTATAAAAATTTACACCAAAGGTACGTATAAAATGTATGTTAAGCTAATAGACTCATGTATAATAAATGATGGCACTAATTACTTTTTCCTGCTTTACAATTAAATTTGAGTACGTACAACTTGATTTTCCTTGGACATTGTTCGGAAAAAGAATATATTTGGTTGAATTATTTTCTGAATATTGTAACAGAATGTATTAAAATTCAATTTCTTTTATCCAAAACGAGTCATTATATTTATTGATTGTAAGAAATGTAGTAAGAACACTGATATTCTTATTGAAAATGGTTTTAAAAAAGAAATACTAGTCAGCATTAAATTGATTCTCGATTTTATTGTTCAACTCAATATATTATTTCCAGTTATCTCCAAGAAGCTTTAATACTACGAAAATCTTATAAAAATAATAACAATACCTACTTTTTATTTAGTATTTCATTAATTTATGCTTTCATAATTTTATTTATTAGAATATTTTTTTAATTAATGTAATAATCTTAATTAAAATTAATAAAATGTTAGAGCTTATACTACTAGTAATAAACTAGGTTTTAAAAGCTTAGTCTATATTAAATTTAATTAATTTGTTAGTTACTCGACATATTTATGTTATTTTTTAAATTTGAAAACAGTAACATATTCATGTTATTAAATAAACTTTAATAAAAAATTATGTTCTTTTACAAAAGGCTTATAAAATAAACAATGCAATTTTGTTTTTGGTTAAATGCATCAATACAAATAACGGAAATAAATTACTAATCATTTTACGTGTTTATTAAACTTTTATTTGGAACATTATATACGTATATAAATGAAATATACATAAAAATTGATTTCTGTATATGAATATACATTTTTTAAATTATATTTAAAAATGAAAATTACGTACTGAAAACGAAACAAAGATTTTAATTAAAAAAATGTAGGAATGATTATTATTCCAATTATTATAAGTATTTTTTTATTAAAATAATTAAAAAATTCGTGAAGTAAATTGATTAAAACAAAATTAACTTAAAAACATTTGAAATATTCGAAAGGAATAATTAGATTTTATCTTAAATTTAAATCATATATGTTCCGACGTATTATATTAAGACATGCATTCTAAATTTGTAAAAAATTTAAGATCATATTTTAAGAATCTAATTAAAAAATATTTTAAGACTTTAAAAAAAGGTTTTAAAAGAGTTGTGTATATTTAACAATGTATTTCCAAGCATCGAAACTGAATATTTTAATTTACATTAAGATCAACTTTTAATCAAGAAAGTAGCGGGATTAAAATAAAAGCAAATATGGTGTAAAATCTAGAAGAGTCGCGATTTGTGAATATTTCACGCTTTCCATTTGATACGTTTCGCCTTCACACGAATGCACGAATTAATGTCACTATTCGAAACTCGTTTTCTTTGCAAGGAATTAATTTTAATTAAATGTATAAATTAAAAAATTAATTTATTGATTTTATAATACATATTTTGTTCACACTATATACAAATATAAAATCGAGTTTTATTTTACTCCTCCATCAACATTATCTCAAGATTTTTAATCTTGCTACTCCTTATATCGTCGAATGTGATTTATGTACGTTTGTATATTATTGTACTTCAGTATGACAGAATACCGATTTCGAAATTAATTTAATAGTACACTATTTTAAATCGTATAAACTCGACTCTACTAATCCGTTTTAAACGTTTTACTGTCTTGATTTTACACAATGGAAAATGTTTTCTAGTCATAAATTAACGAGAAACGCATAACATTTGAAGCGTATTCATTTTATAATAGATCAAGTAGTTAAATCTATTTGGTTCTCCAAGTAAAAATAAATTTTTATGCATAGTATACGTTATAGAAATTTCTGTTGCTTCTCTCAGTATTTGGCCTTCTGATATATGCGTAACATTCGAAAAATCACATACAATTTTTGTTTTTAAAAAGAGTTTTTTTTTATCAAAATCTGAGAAACTTATATTTATTTCTATTATCATCGCTAAATATAGTTGTGCAAAATCATTAATAACATGCATAAATTGAAAATTATTATATTATCCAATTTATTCATTTTAAAATGTATATTCAATTGTAATATTGTGGTGAAAATAAATTATTAACTTTATTTAAATTTTCTTTACTACAAGGTAGTAAATTATTCAATTATATTTATTATTTAGTAAAATGAAAATTATTTTAATCGTATTTCTTTACGAGTTGATTTAGATTTTTTTATTCATATTATGAATTTGAAATAATAAACTTTTTAATCAAGTAAATTACTAATGAATAATTATTAATAATTAGTAATATAAAAATGTTTAGTTTCTATAATAAATATAATAATAAAGTAAAAAATATATATATAACATATAAGTATGGTAAAATATATATCAATAATACGAATTACATTATTTTCATAGAATCATCAATGTTTATTAAATTTTTTTTAAAAATATTATTTCTTTATGGTTTGAAAAATCTAAAGTTTTATTACTTCATTAACACACGAATATTATTCTGTAAAGTCTAATTTTACATTCTATTTTCATCTTAAATTAATTGCCTAATAGTCCTTTAGTCTTAAGTATCCATACTAAAATTCTACTAACTAATCTTTTATTTCCCGTGCGTATTACGTTTTCCGTTTTCTTTGCGTGATTTGATTACTTTTATACTACTTAAACAAGTATAAACGCTATTTATCTCATTATTATATACATATATATATTTATATTTTATTAGTCAACACAAATATTAAATACTGTAGCTTTAGATATTCAAAAGATGTCTTAAACATTTGTAATAAGAAACGTGTTCAAAATACACATAAAACTTTTGATATCAGTATTTTATAAACCTTGTATTTAAAATTGTTTAAAATAATTAGTACATCAACATTTTATTTAAAATGTAAAAACATATTTTTAATCTTAACATTTATTTAATTTCCTATTTTATTTTATACTTACTTGATTTTATATTTAAAGATTTTTATAACAACATTCTTGTAATCGAATTAAAAGACGTATCAATGATCCATTATTTATGCACATATAATAAATTTTAAATAATTACTGCTATTAGTATTAATTTCATGTCTTTGTATTGAAAAACCCATTAATTATAATAAAAGATTTTGCTCTAAATTAATTTCTTTAATACGATTGCAAATAATGAGTCGTTGTAAAAATTTGTAATCTTTTAATCGTATCAAACTATTTTTCACATTAATTTCTGTATAAACTCGGACGATTTAAATATTAATTCAGTTTTTATAATATATTTTTTCAAATATTCTTTTTTTCTTTCTATGTTAAGACAGAATAATTTAAATAATAAAATATTCATTGCTTACTGTATGAAAATATTCAAAGAAATTCATATTTGCATTGCTAATTGAGATTGCATGGAAATGTACAATCGATGTTAATTAGTAAGTTTGTTTACATTTGAGCGATAATTGATTGTGAAAAGTTTAAGTGAAAGCTTGCACTTTTACTCGACTCAAATTCTAACGTTTAATCATTCGATTATTGCACAAATCAACATTTTTGAAAAGTTAAATACAAGAATATCTATTAGACATTTTCCAAATTGAAAATACCAACATCATCAAATCAAAAGCGACAGTAATTTCCATGAATTTCGGCTGATACGGATGTAAGTTCCTTTATTTTCCCGTTTACATGCTTTTAGTAGTCAGTACAATCCAGCCATTTAATTAATATTCAGGACTCGCACGAGTAAAGGAAACAGCAGAAATTCACCGATTTACATACCAAGTTTATTTGTCAGCGCCATCTGTGCCAAGTATTGTATTTTAAAGAATTGAAAATATAAACTGACAAATCGTTTTTTCAATTGATCTTTAATGTATTTAAAAAGTTAGATTGGATGTAGTTTGTTAATTATCTTTTATTCTCTATTTTTCGTACAAGTAAGTGAGTTTTATTTAGTAAAATTTTTACCGTTTGCGTTATTTATTTTTAACTTATTTATATTTTGTAACCTCTTAAATTGTAAATACTGTTTAATACATTGTTTATACAAAAACAAGAGAAAAATTCAAATTTTTTAAATGTTAAATAATATTTTGTTTATTAATAGAGTGTATTATTTTATGAATACTTAAAATTAGGATATAAAATATAAAGTAAAAATTTTAATTGATAAAAAATAACAATTTACAGTGAATAAAAAAGAATGTGTTATACATGAATTGTACGATATTTTGGAAATAATAAAATATCCAGAAATAGCACAAACACGTTTTGAAGAGTTTGAAAATACGATTTTGACTGGAACTAAAAGAATAGATTTATTGTATTGGCTGCTACAAGAAAGTTCGGGATTTAATAGCTCAGTTTTCAATAAATTAAAGGATAACAATCTTACTGGTAACAATATATATTAATTTATTTCAAACTATAATATTAATTTTTATATTTATTTTTTTTACTCTTTTTATCCAGATAAAATTATCAAATGCTATTCACAAATTGGACTCTGCAATGACATCAATATTTTATTAGTAATTTTTAATTATTAAATTTGTTAAATTTATCATATAGTATATTATATTAATCCATTGTATATTTATTGTACATTTTAGGGAAACTGTCATATCGATAAACAAATAAAATTTTTCACTTTATTAACTTCATTTATAAAAAATGTCCATTTAATAAATACTCAAATACCAGAAAGTACACAAACTACAAACACTTCGTTACAAGTAAACTTTTGTATTTCATAATCATTCTTACTAAATTAAAGCTTGTTTTTTATATAATTTTCAATTTATAGGATAATATTGAAAATATAAATGATTTTAATATAAACATACAAAATACAAATGGAAAAAATGAAATTAATTCGAATACAGCAAAAAAAATTTTAGAATCGCCAAAAAATCTGATAAATCAAAAAATTAATGAAAAATATAGTCTCGACGGATTGTGTACTCATATTCAGGTAATTTTTTAGAATTATTATATTAAAGAAAACTGGCAGATAATTAATAAATGTTATGCAATTTCAAAAATACTAGAAAAATATTAAAGAATTGAGTGAGCAAAATACCGATGATTTAGAACCATTATTACAAAATTTTAACTCAACTTTTAAACAACTTGCATCTTCTACAACTCAAGATATAAATTGTAATATATTCACTGAATTTTATAATGATTTTTGTCAAGATGTACAAAATATACATTCTACAATTCTGAGCGTCAACAAGGTTTGTAATTTATTTAAAATTGTTATAAACTTTATTACGATAATTAAACAAATCGGAATTTTTTAGACCTTAACAAATGAAACTAAAATTAAAAATCTACAACTACCAGATATTTCAACAAAAACAACAAATCCTTTAACTACAGCGATAAAAGATAATATTGTTTTAAACGAACAAGCAAGAAATATAATGAATAAAAATGTAACGTACAATTAATTTACAATTATTACATTTACATATTTCAAAAACTATGAAAGCATTGATTTTATATAACAAAAATAAAGGTTTGAAAAATGAATTGTCGTGTGTATTTTTTCGATGTTTATTTAAATGCAACAAAAATACATCTATTTAAGACCTCGGACGTTCCTTCTTTTCCTTATAAAGTGCAAGCAACGAAACGTTAGCAACTTTGACAACCTTAAACCTTACTCCGGGAATGTCACCAACGGCGTGACCTTTACGTCCAAATCCTGCCACCAAAACTTCGTCGTTTTCTTCGATACAATTGAGACAACCGTCCCGAGGTACGAACGCTGTTATTTTCTTTCCGTTCTTTATCAACTGTACCCTGACGCATTTTCGAATGGCAGAGTTCGGCTGCTTAGCTTCTACACCACTGTCGAATAAAAAATTATGAATATAGCTTTCGTTTTCCAAAAACTTCCGTAAACTCATATTTAATAAATGATTGTAACAAATAACTTACACTTTTTCTAGGACGATGCCTTTCGCATGAGAGGCACCACCGAAAGGATTAGCTTTCCATCTTGTACCAAGATGAGCTTTTTTATAGTCTTTATCGTTCCAACGCTGATCACGCCTGTGATTAACGTGCTTACGCGCTGTACGAAGACCACGAGGTTTACCTAAAATGTTAAATTAATATAAGAAACTGCTTTCATAATAACTTTGATATTCTATGTAAACGTCAATGTGTTCTTTTGATACTTTAAACATACTTAAAGTAGAAAAATTTCGTGTACGATATTATAAAAGCCGACTATAAATATATTTACGTATCGTCGATATAGAATTATCCAATCGTCGAAAATACACTTTTTGATAAAATTCGAATAAAATTAAACATTCAAACATTAAAGGCTACGGTAAAAATTAACAATATTACTTAGAATTATAGATAATTGTCACACCCGACATTAACGGCATAACCACGTTTTACGCAAACGTTATTAATGCAAAAAAATACATGAAATTAGAGCGTCAAACATAGTTACAACGACGCAATAAAACTTATGTACACGACGAAATTTAACAAGGATCACCACATTTTCGTTCATAAAGAATATAACATTAAAAATGGTAAAATAATAGACATACCCATGTTGTTCGATGTACAAAACAACCGGAAGAGATCACGAAGCCATTGACGGAAGCTCGAAAGACGCTAGTTTATAATTGCAAAGTATTTTGAGGTTGGTAATCGTGCGATTTACGTTTACGGGATATAAGGTTTTGGAATCCGATACAATATCAACATATTATTATTTTATTATTATTAATGTTTATTTATTTGAATCCAACAAATACAATATTTATACAATGTAGGTTTTTTCGATCATTATAAACAATGATTTTCCGTATAACAATTACTTATGACCAATATGCGGTTATATACATCGATCGCCGTCTTACAAATTATTTATTTTGTTTTTGTATTTTTTATTTATACACAGAAAATGGGTAATATAAAAAACTGTACATTCGATTTTTTTTATTTTTGTATACATGTGTGGATGTGGGAGAGGAAACTGGAATGTTGTAATAAATTTGGGAAATGAGGAATGTATATTTATTTACATATGAATATATTCAATTATTAAAATTTTAATCGTTTTAAGAATTACTTACATAGTAGTTTAATTTTACATCATTTATTTTTATTTGTATAATTATATACTAAATTTTGTATCTTTATATGTATATACTCGGGAACTTTCTTTTTTTTTATTTATATCATTATTATTATACAATTATGTTAACCATCAATATTTTTAAGTGTTTCTCTTGTTTATCTCTTTGTGATAAATTCACATTGTATATCCATAGATTATTACTTTTGCCGTTTAATAAGTTAAATAGTTATTTTAATATTAAATTTTTTCTATTAATATGATATATAATTGGAACGTTATTTTTATCTTGTAAATATTGTTTATTGTCTAAAAATGTGAATATTTCTGGAGGGATAAAACCTATTTTTAAATATTTTGAGAAATATTTTGGATTTGGGTATGTGATATTCTAAATTAAACTATTTTGTTACGTAGTGCAATTTTGCATAATGATTCTTATTTAATTTTAATACATGGCAATCTATTTTTTATTGTATAATATTTTATTTTTTACATATTTTTTTTATAAGAGGTTGACTCATTACTGTACAAACTAAACAGACTCTTATACATTTATTTTCTTTCGAAAATTCTTATTTTTTCCATTTGGTGTGCCGTTGTATTGTACCAGATAAGGTAACCGTATAATAGGATTAGTCCGATAAGTCCTTGGTAACATAATACCTTTATTCTACTGTTTAAGTGCTTTCAATAAAATAATTATATTTTAATTTTGTGTCTGAATCTAATATAAGGTATTGTGTTTCTTGGTGGGACTGCCTATTATTTAAAATTTTTTTTTGTAAAAGATATCGATTGTTATGTAATGTTTTGTTAAGATCGAATAAACAATGAATATAACTATTGTATATATTGAACATATTATTTTTTATTCCTCTTTTTAATTTATTAGTTTTTCCATAATTGTATTATTGAGCCTCATTTTACCAAGTATAGTTTTATTTCTGATATTAATATTATATCTGGATTTTGTTTCTCTATTAAATTTAATAAGTTATATTTTTTTTGGTTTGATATTAATGAGTTAAATTTCTCGATATTATTTAAGTGTTTTTAATGTTTTTTGATCGGAGTTATTAATATATTTTTTTTATGATTGTGTATCGTTATTTTGTGCATTTTTTTTATATTTTGCAAACTATTATTGATAATATTATTAATAAGTTTTCTTGGTGATTTTTTAGTTTTTTAAATTTCGTTTATTTGTGATGGCTGCTGATTTTAATATTATATATATTTTCTTTTAATTCTTATATTGCTTGCATTATGTTGTTTAACATTTGACTATTATCTTTATTTGTGTGTGTATTTATGCATGTAGATTGAGTATTATTGGCTATTTCGTGAATCTATTTGGTTTTTTTTGTTTCATAATTTTTTTCTGCAATTTTCTTTTTTATTTCTAATATTTTTGGACAACCCGTATACGAAACAGGATGTTTGAAATTTTTGCAATGAACACAGTATAAATTTTATTTTCAATTTTTGTTTCTGTATCGATTTGACATTCATCGGGTTTATCTGGTGAACGCATTTTGGCACATTCGTATTGCATGTTACAATTATATGATACGTGAGCCAATAGTTGGCAATTGCGGCATCGAATATGATTCTTTTAAATTATGTTTTCCCAATTTATTCTGTCATAGTATAAATATTTTATACTTTGTAATTTATGTACGTTACTATTTTCTAAAATTGAAACCATATAAACAGGGAGTATTGAATTTTTTTTATCGAATTTTGTGCAGTGAAAGACGACTCTTTAGTAAATTGAATTTCAGTTGTTTGCAATTTATTTGGTTCTTCTAATATTTCTACTTCTGAGAAATTTTTGTCTAATCCTTTTAATAGATATGTGAATTTTTTCATTTCCAGTGTAAATGTGCTTTTTAATAGTTTTTTGGTGTTATTAAAGTCATCGATTGTTATTAGATATAATAACGTTTGTTACTGCATACGTTTTTCTGTAGTAGTCTAATATTTTCGGTTGTTAGATTAATTTTATTATAATATATATATATATATTACTTCAGATGTTGGTGTGTGCGTTTCGATTTTTTGGAATGGTGTTTTCTTGTATTATCATCATTACTATTATTTTTTGTGGATTCATTAATTATTTATTTTAATATATTGATTTCTTCTTTTAAATCTATAATAATATTTTCGTAATAAGATGTATTTATTTTTTCTTCTTATAAAATTTCTATTTCTAAATTATTAGTATTTAATGATTTTGTCTTTAGTATTTTTTTCTAATTTTATATATATTGTATCGATAACTTGTTTAATTTTATTAGGTTTCGGTAAAAATTGTAAATTTACATTTTTTCCTTTTTGTAATAATCTTTTACGTTGTGTTCCAATTATTTTTTCTACGATGGTTTATATTTTATTTTTGTTTAGTTGAATTAAATTATTATTTATTTTAATAGTTTTTTTTAACGATGTATAATTTCTATCGATGTCGCTCTTTGATAATTCAGATTTTCTTCTTAATTTTTTATTTATATATAAATTATTGCTTATTTATATTCATATTATTTTTAATAAATTATCGATTAATACACTATTCACTACTATCACTACTTGTGATATTTTTAAGATTTTTTTTCATTTACTTTAGACTAAATTAATATTCTTTATTCCTTGCGGAAGTAAAAAGAAATTCAGTTGCGCTAACAGGAATTCGATGTTTAATGTTCAGCGGTTAGTAGTCTACTGATAAAATGTGTTGTTTTCGATATCAAATAATTGCTGATATTTGAATAATAAGAATTGTAGAAGTGTACTTTATGAAACGAGATACATTTGGTTTATTTAAACAATAATTTTTTTCAAGTTTTATTTATGATTCTTTATCGGAAATTAAATGTTTTCTGTTTTATTTGGTATTATACAATTAAAATATCGGTATATGGAACTGGGCCTATACTACGTGTAATAATGTAAACTTAAGGTTAGAAACTTTAATAATTAAGATTTTAAATAATTAAACTTGTTAATAATGTAAACTCTGACACTAATTTGTTGAAAATAATTTTACTCTTTGTGTTTGTTTCATAAAAAAAAATTTTATTTACTAATTTCTTATATTTTTTAAATTAAGATGGGAAATTAATTAAATTATTATTTAAATTATAAACTAGAAAAAATGTACATAAAATAAAATGGAATTTTTAAGTTCGAAATAATATAAGTTTATTTTTTAATTATGGCATTAAAATCAAACATTTGTTTAATAGAATAGCGATAACATAATTTGTATCTACTTGTTTTTCGATTAAGAATTCAGGTACGTATCTAATATATTTTATTAGAAACTACACTGCTGATTCCAATATTGATGATGTCTAATTTGCATTTTTAAATGGTATTCATTTATTTCGTAGGACAATTTTTTACTTATTTTAAAAAATACAGTTTAACGCTTTGAAAAGGAAAAATAGAACATCGATAATGGAGCTTGAGTTCAAACAAACTAAACGAAAACGTAAATCTAATATTCACGAAATTGTAAATAATGTTTTTAAAAAGTCATTTGATATTAATTGCAATGAAATATATATACTTCCAAAACCTGAATCAATGTTTGTTGAACATTATTGGGAAATAAAAGAATTGCAAGAATTAAAATATGATTTAAATAAAATTAAATCCAAACTAAATAATTATAGCTATAAAAAATGGCATCGACATACATCTTATAGACGTAAAGCAAAATGTATCGAATGGTTTATAATTAAAAATTTCCGACCTGAATTTATTACGAAAGCTTGGTGTAAATTTCATGAAATTATATGTAAATATCCTTTGGTTCCGAAAACAAATCTTTCGACGAACAATAATAAATTTTTATCGTTACATTTATGCGAAGCTCCTGGTGCATTTATATTATGCTTAAACCATTGGCTAAAGACAAATGCACCAACATTAAATTGGGATTGGTTGGCAATGACGTTGAATCCATACTACGAGGGAAATTGTAACAATGAAATGATAAGCGATGATCGTTTCATAATGTACACAATAAATAATTGGTTTTTTGGAAGTGATTATACTGGAAATTTAATGATTTATGAAAATTTGAATGCGCTTATTGAAAAATTCAAAACGAAAGAAAAAGTCGATTTAATTACTGCAGATGGTAGTATAGATTGCACCTTTAATCCAGCCGAACAAGAAAGTATTGTAGTCAATCTACATTTTTGCGAAGTTGTAACCGCTATACATCTTTTAAAAACAGGAGGGAATTTTTTGCTGAAAACTTTTACTATTTTTGAACATCAATCTATTTGTTTAGTTTATTTTTTATCTTGCATTTTTAAACGAATACACTTTTATAAACCTGTTACCAGTGGAGAAGGAAATTCGGAAGTTTACATAATATGTTTAGAATTTAAAGGACTAGATATTGTTTTACCATATTTACCTAAACTTACAAAAGAATTTGAAAGAAATTCGAATAAAGCAATGTTTAAAGAAAATGATATACCGATAAATTTTTTAAATCAAATAATAAGTTGTTCGCAATTTTTTAAAAATTATCAATGCCAAGTTATAGAAAATAATATTATGACATTTAGTACTGATAAATTTTTCACGTCAAATTCAAAAGATGAAAAAATTGCAGAATTGGTTGCCAACCAATTTATGATCAATTTTCCATTGCAAAAGTTACACAATAGTTTGCATATTGTTGGAAGGGATAAATTAATGAAAAAGAATTATCAATATTGGCACAAAATTGAATCAGAAGAATCATTTAATGACATCCAGAAAAATCAACTTATGAAACCAGTAAATCGTTTGTTAATGTATAAGAATCGATTAAACTATTATTTAGAGTCATTTTCAGAACCAATCGTTTTCAAAGTAAAAATATTATATTATTCGTGTACTTATGTACTTACATTTTTTATGTATTTTTTTTTAATTTTTGCTGTTCTGCATTTTAGTCAACCAAAGATAAAGTCGATATTAATATTGATATAGGAAGACCATTTCAAAGAATTCAAAGTTCAAGATTTTGTTCTAAAGAAGCTCTGATAATTTTTAAACTTATATTTCAAACAGTAGATATGAAAGAAAATATACTGCTATCTATACCCTCTAAAAAAGTTATAGTGGAATATGAATTAAAAATGCAACAATTTTGGAATAATATGTTGTATAAAACTCTATATTTTCAGTATACTGAAATCTGGAATAATGATAAAACAATTACTTCTATTAAGAACACTATTAAAAGTTTGCAAAAAGGAGATAATTTAGTCTTATTTGGATTCCTTTTACTAACGCAATTTAATGTGGGTTTAATATATCTTCTAGCATGTACTTTTGATAGTGTAAAATTCATCTTAAATAAAGAAATTGGTTGTTCTATGATTTTTCATGATTTTAAAAATAATGAATTAATTTTACAAAATATTGAACAAATTTATGAAACTTCTAAAGATGCTATTAAAAGCAATAAAATTGCTTTTACAATTTTTCCAATACTGGAATTGTACGGTAAGACTTCAAAAAAATATTTTCTTTTCTAAATATATGCATAGTTCGTATTTAAAAGTAATCGATAATAAAATATTTTAGATTCTGAATTATGTAATTTGGTTTTTACATTTAATAATTGGATAGCACAATATTGTGTAAATTGTATTTCTTCAATATATGACGAACGTAACAATGGAAGTTCGTTAGAAGTGTAAAAAATGTATAGAATCAAATGTTATTAATGTGCTTTACAATTTATCAAAAAATGTATACCTTTTTTAAATTAAATAAAAATATTTTATTTTAATTTTGCCAATGCATATTATAATTTAATTAACCATTGTAAATAAGTATATACATAAATTGAGGAAAAAAATACCGGAAAAATAAATGGTCACCCTTCAAGTCTCAATCATGGCCAAAGCTACTAAACTTCGATCATTGGACGAAGATCGATGATATTTGGAAAATCCTTGAGTCTAATATTTCAATTCATATAAAAGAGATACTTAAAATTAATATGATGCCTTGGCACATGTTAATATGTGATTATTTATAAATACAATAATTAAAGTTATCATAAAATGTACAAATCGTTAAAAAAAATTGGATGCAGCAGTGTAAGTTTCTTAAAATAATAATATTTATGATTTAAATTGTCGTTATTTACATTATAAAAAATGCAAATTTTATTATAGATAAAAATTTTTCAAAAAATGGCAAAATTTGGAACTTTAATGAAATGTTTTCGACATATATCTTCTCAAAATATTATTCCAAATATTTGTATAGTTGGTGCTGGACCAGCTGGATTTTATGCGACGCAACAAATTTTGAAAGTTCGTTTTCAAATATAATTTATTTTTTAATGATTGTATGATAATTTGCATCAAACATTTTATAAATTTTTACAGAATGTTAATAATGTTAACGTAGACATAATAGAAAGATTGCCAGTTCCATATGGATTGGTAAGATTCGGTGTAGCTCCAGATCATCCAGAAGTAAAAAATGTCATAAACACTTTTGATAAAATAGCTCAGGATAAAAGAGTGAAATTTCTAGGAAATATAAATGTAGGCAAAGATGTTACCATTCAAGAACTCAAAAAATATTATAACGCTGTTCTATTGGTAAATTATTAAAAATAATTATAAAAAAATCCAATTTGAAGTTAATTAAAATATTTTTAATGTAATCAGACATACGGTGCTAACGAAGATAAAGTATTGAACGTTCCTGGAGAAAATTTAAAAAATGTTATCTCGGCAAATCGTATCGTAGGATGGTATAATGGTGATCCTGATCATAAAAATTTAAATATTGATTTGAGTGTTACGGATGCTGTGATATTAGGACAAGGAAATGTGGCAATTGATATAGCAAGAATCCTTCTATCTCCTATAGAACGATTAAAGGTAAATTTAAGAAAATTGTGGATTATAATTATAAAGAAGAACACAGTCGTTAATTTTTAATTCGTTATTTTTATTTGTACTTATTTTAAAAATATGATTTTAGTTTAATTTCAACAAATTATTTAAAACAAAAATTTTTATTATTTTTGTGTATTTTTTAAATATATTTTTAACAATTGTTTACTTAATTATCAATTAGTATTAAAATTTTCTTTTGCAGAATACGGATATAACATCTTACTCTTTAGAAAATTTATCGCAAAGTAAAATTAAGAGAGTCTGGCTTGTAGGGAGAAGAGGGCCTTTACAGGCAGCTTTCACCATAGCAGAACTTAGGGAATTGTTAAAACTTGAAAAATGTAAAACATATTGGAGACCCGAGGATTTTAATGGTATCAAAGAAATTGTTCCTAATCTGGCAAGGCCCAGAAAAAGATTGACCGAACTTATGTTAAAATCTATTCAAGATTCGCCTTTAGATACTACAAAGTACGATAAAGAGTTTCATCCTATATTTTTGCGTGGTCCAACAGAATTTTTAGGAACTGATTTTATAAATGGTGTAAAACTTTCCATTAATCAATTGGAAGGCGATGATTTATTAAAACAGACTGCTAAGTCAATTGGTACATTTGAAAATATTTCATGCGGTTTAGCTATAAAAAGCATTGGATACAAATCTACTCAAATCGATTCAAATCTTCCATTTGATTTTCGTAATGGAAGAATTTTAAATACATTTGGAAGAGTGGAAAACGAAATTTATACCGCAGGTTGGGTCGCAACGGGACCTATTGGTGTAATTCTTACTACGATGAATAATGCATTCAGCGTGGGTAAATTAATATCGCAAGAACTTAATTTATTGAAGGAAAAACCTGGATTTTACGAATTAAAGAGACTTCTTCAAGGTAAAGGTGTTTACATTGTAGATTATGAAGGATGGAAAAAAATTGATAAAGAAGAATGTAAAAGAGGAAAGGCGCTGGGAAAACCTCGAGAAAAAATTGTAGATATTTCAGAAATGATACAAATAGCTTCTAATTGATAATATTCAACGAGGAATATAGATCGAGTAGAGATTTTTTAATGGAGAAATCTATCTTTTATGTTAAAAATGATTGGTGTGGTCTGTATTGATAGGAATTTACGCGTAAAAACATTTCAATATTTCATAGATTTAACGGTGTCGGAATAATTATCAAAATATGAACGTATAATTAGTTTTATTAATTTAAAAATTGAAATCGATTGGCGTATTTTCAATTTGTCTACATAATTTGATAGAAGATAATTTTTATAAAAATAATTTTGTACATTTACGCATATAAATACTTTTAACAATTTCTAACTAATGAATATTTATAAAATTATTTTTATACCAATACTACATACCAATTAAAGATAAGACTTGTAAAATAAATTTAAAGCATGTTAATCGTTATTCTTATAATTATACACAATGAAATGTAAGTAAAATGTATTTTTGTACATAACTTTTAAAATATTATCGATTTTTTTATTATTATTTATTGGTGTATATTTTTAAAAATTAAAGAAAATATAATGAAGCGATAATTATGATGAAATGTATTATTAAACAAGGATTTTTTTCCATGAAACTATTCAAAAATAAAAATAAAAATGTAATAATTTGCGTTCTCATTCTATTTCTGTTCATAAAAAAGTAGCAAGTGCTTCTAATTTTAAATATACTTGAACGAAACTTATTCATATTTTCACATAACTATACTTCAATTTCTTCTAAAACAATGAACAATAATAATGAATTCAATACAATGAATCAAGTCAAAGAATAGACAATAGTTTTATCAAAATTAATTTATCCAACATATAATATTCGTATCACGTACTTTACACAAACGTATCCGGTTTTATTTAAACATAAAAGAAACGGTATAACGGAAATCATTTGAAAAATAATGTTTTGTAATTAGATTGAAATTTTTCTTTCATAAAATTAACTTCAACAAAATAATCGTAAATCATAACCGACTATATCTAGACGTATTTAGCTTCTATTACATCTACGGAGTTCTTAAACATAGTTGTGTTGTGATCTGTAACAAAATTATAAACGAGGTAAGACTAGAAACAATAAATGATTTATCAAAATGTCACAGTCGATTCCTGTTATACGACAAACGTATCTACTTTCTCTCTGTATTTCATAATTGCTTACAGAATTCCAAAATTCGTCATTTATGAGTTTCCTTTGTGATATAATCATAATATACATCAAACAACGTTTTCATCGTAGAAATGAATTTCTATTTCGCTTTATTCATTAATGGTTTTATATTATCTACTGAAAAATTATGAATGTCTTTACTATCTTTACTTTAAATGCATTATTACAAAATTGGTAATGAACATTTTGTAATAAATTTATAATAACTTCGGTGCTATTATGTCCCACTTATATCACCTCTTCTATAATATTTTCATTTCTTTTATAGATTTTCATAAAATTAACTAATGACTTAAAAATATACATAAAATAGCCAAATAGTCTATAAATTAATATTTTTCTTTTTACCGTTGCTTTTAATAGTAAAAAGGAAAAAATATTACAATAATAATTGTAATATCGGTTATAAGTATTGTATGAATATGTTAACTACTTATTACTAAATTGCGGTTAATATTTATTATTTGTTATCGTTTAAATGCTCCAATTTTTATTAAAAAAAAAAGGATTTAATGAAATACACTAAATTGCTCAAACCATAAAAGTATTGAAAAAAGGTAATTATTATTTCTAATTAATAAACTAGGTTTGATAAATTGAATTCATAATTACGATTTATGATTAGAAGTATGACAAAATATTACATCGCCCGAATCATATTAAATGAATAATAACGGTAAAATCAACGTGTAACAAATATTAAATAAAAGGTAAATGAATTATTACTCGAAGATATATAACATCCTCTAATATCGTTAAATAAAAGAATATAAGTCGATAGGGATCAGAATTTTATTTTTGAGTTAAATAATTTAGTATTTTACTTTAAGTTTATTTTTTATTCTTAAAATTGGAAAGATTTGTAAAATATTCAGATAATGGTAGAACAACAAAATTACTTTAGAGATTAAAAAATTGTTTTCCCGAAGCTTTTCTTTGTTTGTTTTTTCTACTTTATTTCATAAAATAATTATATCAATCGTAACAAATTAATTTATAACAATTGTGTGTATATTGACATTTTTTAATACTCGCATATATATATATATATTATGCCTGAGCATATCTGTACTTACCATTCATACTATGTACTGTATTATTAATCAGGATATTTATTGATTGTATATGATAATTTCATAATAACTTGCATTAATATTAATTGACAAATGAATTATTTAAAGTATTGCTATAAATATTAAATATCTAAATATTTGGACATTAAATTAATAGTGATTGTTAAATATAACGAACAAAATATTATTATGGAAAAAGATTATGATGCAAATTCGTAAAAAATATCTTTACCTATAGAAGTTTTTACTCGTAACAGTATTCTGGTTATTTTTTTTTAGCGTTTTTATAATCTTTTTTATAGAAAATTTTAAAGTATTTTGCCGACTGTTTGAGGTTTATTATTTTAGGTAATACGTTGTACACGATATGTAATTTCTATAGTATGTTTTTATTATTTTCTTTTAAATTAAAATAGAATAATAAAATAGAAAGAGAAAAAATTAAAATCGTATAAAAAGAAAATATGTATGAAAGTTAATAAGTATTTATTAAGTCTTTTCATTAGCAAATACATTAGATAAATTAAAATGCAGTGTAAAACATTTAATACTTAAAAATAAAAACAACACTTAAGTATTACAAAAATAAATTTGAAATAACATTTAGATGTTGCACGTGTAAAAATAATATCATACAGATATATAAAAATATATTTTTAATCAATTAATTTGAATATATATAGATAATTAATTATAAGAAACTTTGTCACGATAAAATAAATAGGAATTATAAATAGTTTTAATGAATGAACGACATTTTAATTCATAAATCTTATTTAAAAAATGATCTAATAGCAGAAACTATTATCTACGAGTAAAAAAAAACATCTTATAGCTTATTATTTTAAAAATTTTTATTATTATTCAATTGATTAAAAACAAAATCAATTATTTTATTTGTTTTATAACGAAATTCGATGAAATAAATGAAAGTTTATTTTTGATAAAGCAGCTATTTTTGTAAATTGAGGAAAAGTTTCAAGTTTAATAGTTTATTTTATCTGATTTACTCACATGTCAGCTAATATCAATCTAAGATATTAAATTACGATTCACCATGCAAATATATTTTAACCTCCAAAAAATTTTAAAAGTTTTTTTTTTAAGTCGCTGTTAAGAATTTTATAACAATTGACAAACTCAAAAGAAAATCTGCGAGGATGTTACAATGAATATTCAATCATATTTACAATTGACTTTGGCCATTATTAAACCTGATGTTGTTAAATCTCCGTTTGCATTGAAGGTATTTTTCTAATATTGAATAAATTAGTTTATATATTATTTGAAAAGATTTGTTTAACTTTCATCCGATGATTATCGTTTATTAATGTACATGTGTGCATTTATATAGAATAGAAAAAATATGTAATAAATTCTGTTCTTTATAAATACTTAACAATTACTGTAACGATTAAACATTTTTAAATATTAAATTCAATTATACATTATTAAAAAATTTTATTCAAACTTTGTTATTCGCATGTACGCACATCTGTTTGTATTTTATTTGTTTGTATAGGAGATAAGAAGATTAATAATTGATAATAATTTTAAAATTGTAAGATCTCGTAGAAGTATAATTAATATTATCGAGGCTCAAGAATTTTATGAAGAACATAAGGATAAATTTTTTTTTAATAGACTCCTGACATTTATATGTAGTGGACCTTCAGATATTCTTATTTTATCAAATTTAAATGCAATTGCAAAATGGCGACAACTTTTGGGACCAACAAAAGTTTATCAGGCTCAATTTTGTGCTCCTAATTCTATAAGAGGAAAATTTGGTCTATCGGATACAAGAAATGCAGTTCATGGATCAGGTATAAAAAAAATTTTATATTAGCAAATACTAAATAAATAATTTGCTTATTTTTAGATTCTGAACAATCAGTAAATAGAGAAATAGCTGTATTTTTTAAAGATTTTAATGTTAAAAAGTGGTATGAAAATGAAGAAATGTATTTTCAATCAAACCAATTGTCTTTTAACCCTGATCTATTTATACATACTATAAATAATAAGGACCTGTTGAATGCAAAAAAATCTTTAAATATTTAAATAATTGTTTTCAATTTTTAAATTATAATGTACTTGTTATCTATTAATATAAATAAATGATTTTAAAATTTGTTTATATATTTACATTATTATTTTTTAAATTATTATTCTTGTGAAGTCAAAGGTTATAATATTTGAAAACACTTTTTATTTTAAAAAAATAGTGAATTATATTTTGTGTTTAACATTTGGGTGTACAAACATTATATAAGAACAATTATATACAATTTTTCTTGAAAAGTGAAACTACCAATGAACGAATGTAATGCAAGATATTAATCCGTGTAAATTTAGAATTATGATAAATAATACACAATAATTATCGAATTGATTAAATCAATAATCAATATTAACAAAAACTTTTGGCCTAGAAAAAATTTTAATACCTTCTTCTAGTTTAGTTAATTGCTTTTCTATTTCCATTTTTCTTTTCTGAGATCTCAATGTATCTGTTCGAATAGGTAACATATTTAATTCGTTTACAAATTTTTGATAATCTAAAAAAAAATTGAATTTAAAAATAAATAAATTTATAAATATTTATGGTTAAAACTTACTCTGTTTTAATACATTAAGGGTTTTTCTACGTTCCTTATCTGGGACAGGAACATAACCATCGGGATAATCCAATTCTTTGACTGCAGCTTTAGTTTGCTGTTCTTTTTGCAGCGTTTCCTTTCTTTCTTTAATATATCTATTTAAAAAAAAAAATTTTAATTTTTGATTAATTATGTTCATTCGATCTACGCTTACTTTGGAACTACTCCGATACGATGATTTGGTTGCGCTGCATTATTACTAAGCTGAGATGCGAGTTTACTAGCTATAGAAATACGTTCTTTATTTAATTTAACATAATCTACATCGTCATGTAAGGAACATTTAGAACCAGTTTTATTCTGACTATCTTTATTTTCTAATTGATTTGTATCATCTGTACTAGTTTTCAAATCTTTTGTTTCTGTAATTTTGATCGATGGATATCTAAAAATAAATATTTTATTGAATTTAAAATGTCGAAATAGAAAAAATGAAAAGTTATACAAAGGGCACCTTATAACTCCTTCTAAATACAAATTACTTAAATCATTCGTATCTAACGTTTGAACCGCTTGGTTTTTACTGCTTTTGTTACTTTCGTTTTTAACAACTTCATTCAATTTTTGATGTGTAACATTTTCTTCCGAATGTGCTTTTAAGTTATCAATATTTTCCTTTTTAACATCTACTTGAGTTTGACAATAATAGCCTTTTCTTAAATTACCATTTATGGATGGCCTCAATACTTTTTGAGAGGCGGTTTTGTTATTTGAAAGTACAAAAGGACTCTTTTTTCGATTTTTTTGGTCACCGGTAATAGACTTTTGTTTTACCAGTTTTGGAAATTCATTTTCTGAAATTTCTTTATTATTTAATTCCTTGGATTTTTCATTACTGCTGATGTTCTGGTTATCACCGACTTCAGCGTGCTTATTCAAAACTTTGGTAGGCTTTAATACAGGCAGTTTTAAATCTTTGGCACTTTTGTTATTAGTATTAAAAAGTTGTTCCATTTTGCGCAAACTTCTTACATTTTCTTTAATAAAGTTCTTACGATGGGGAGGTTCTGAAAATAAATAACCAAAATTATATGATAAAAAATGATAGAAGTTGTATCGAATATGAACATGTATATATATATATATCATACTAGGATCGGGAAAAAGGCTCTTTAACGTCCTTTCTCGCATCATTTTCCTTGTCTTTTATAATTTACAAAATATAACACAACACAACTGTAAAATTGAAAGAAAAACATTCAAGTTTAAATTCAAACTCAAATCAGAAACATTTCAAGAGTACTCGGATTGCATAATTTACAATTTCGATGTTCTCAACAATGAAATTAAAGTGATAAATTTTAATCACTAGACATATCTACAATTTAGTTGCCGTTGTTCCTTGTATTTTACCACGGAAGGTATACGGACGGCTTTGTTTACAAATTAATGGCCGCCATCGATGTTTTTACATCTTGGTATACTTTTCCAATTTGCACCCCTAACGGCTAACTGTGACCACTAGAAATATCATGGGAATGGATAAATATTAAAAGAAAGTACGTTTAACTTTAATTTTAACAATCACAGCTTGAAAAATATCTATATTTCACTCTTGGAACGAAAAAATTTGGATGCGAGAAAAATACTAAATTAACAAATGAAAAAAGCATATAGCAGAAAAATTAGCGATTAATGGCGGACTTATACCGGCCTTCAGCTGATAGTTCATCGGGTTAATGAATTCAACATAAGGAACGTTTCTTTGTAAAACAAATTGTAAAATTTCCGTTAAAGTTAGAATGAAGCTATAGACTCTAGAATTTAACTTAATCGATAGACCCTAGAATTTACTATAAAGTGTTGATAGAGGTACGATTATTAAATATCATAGTATTTACATACACAGTCTAACGTAAACGAAAAAAAAAAGAATTAATTTTTATTTATCATGTGTATTTTGATATTTAATTTACATTTTATATGTATTTTGTATAAGAAATTTGAAACCCGATGAAATATCTTACGATGCATTCTGAAGTTTAATTTCAAATTAGTACCGATCAAAAAGTATTCGATTAATTAGAAGCTGCATTAAAACCTGTCGAATCATTTTTTATTATAATTTTATTCTGAAATATTTTAGGTGAACGCATATGTACCTTTTCAAATTATTTAAATTAATTTGTATTCGTAAATACTTATTTCCATTATAGTATGAATTTGCACGTAAAAAATTTTGTTTTAAATGAAGTGCACGTGGAAAAATTCTAATTAATTTATATTAAGTTTTCGACTCGATTTCACGAAAAGACGATCAAACTTAGCGCAACAGTTACCAAGGAAATGAATATATTTATTATAAATAAATTTTTCGTTTTAAGGTTTTTCCTTCATTTTGTTTTTGGAAAAGTAAAAACAATTATAATTTGAGATAAACTAATTAGCATGGTTCTATTGGGAGAAGAATTTCCAAACTTTGTTGCTCAATCAAACATCGGTGAAATTGATTTTCACAAATGGTTGGGAGACTCGTAAGCAATTATATATTATTTTTATATCTTACAATTATTGTTATTCATTATAATTAGATACTCTTCTTAGATGGGGAATTTTGTTTTCTCATCCAAATGATTTTACTCCGGTATGCACAACCGAATTAGCTCGAATGGCAAAACTAGTGCCAGAATTTCAAAGATTAGGGATAAAAGTTATTGCAATTTCTTGTAACTCTGTAGAGTCTCATATGCAATGGATCGAAGTAAGCATATATTAAATAACAAAATTCAATTCAAATTAATATTAATCCAATGACCATCGAGTAGCATAATTAAAACTGTTTAACTTTCATAGCGATTTCACATTGTATTAAAAAAATGTACTAATTTCATGTTAATAGGATATTAAGTCATATGGAAAACTATGCAATTTGCCTTATCCTATTATAGCTGATGAATCGAGAGATATAGCCATAAATTTAGGAATGTTGGATCCTGCAGAATTAAACAGCGATGGTGTACCAGTAGCTGCAAGAGCAGTTTTTGTAATCGATCCTGAAAAAAAAATGCGACTCTCAATTTTGTATCCGGCGACCACTGGTAGAAATTTCGAGTAAGAAAATTTTTATAGCATTTTTTCACATTTTAAATAAATGTTATAACTTTTTTATTCGTTCTTACGATATATCAGTGAAATATTGCGGGTTGTGCATTCTCTTCAACTAACAGAAAAGTACAAGGTAGCGACTCCGGTTGATTGGAAGGTAAATTTATAAGTTTTAAAAAATAAATATTTATATCGAGTAAATATGAATTATAATAAAATGTTTTTTTTATTTTATAGAATGGTGATCCTGTGATGGTTTTACCAACGGTTTCAGACGAAGAGGCAAAAGAAACGTACGGTAACAACATGAAAATTGTTTCTTTACCTTCGGGTAAAACATACATTCGAATAGTGCCCCAACCAATGCGTTGTAAAAAATAATTTGGAAATTAAAAAATAACGGAAGAAAGCACAAATCATTACATTTAACAGGATTTAATGTAACTTTTTATACAGAGACAAATTTGAAGATGTACTTTTATGTTATTTGAAATAAATTTTTGATTTAATAAACATTGATTCGTTGATTCAAGTGAAATTCATGTCTGCAAACAACAAAAGAAGCCGTTTATTATTTCACCTAATATATAATTAAAAGTACACTGCATTATATACATTTTTCCAAGTACACGTTTTCACTTATAATATCTAGGCGAATTGTATAATATTTACAGTATCGTTTAACAAGTTATTACTAGTTTACGTTTTTCATACTATGATTACACTATTATGCGTATAGTATTTAATGTATATAGCAGCAGTTATACAAAACAGTTCCTGGTGAAAACCAATACGATCGAAAAGGATAATAAATTTAACAAAATTATATCTCGTCATATAACGTTATGTAATTAAGAATTAATTACCACACAAAGGATTACATCACAAAATACTATTGCCCGCCCTCGAATGTGGTTTATCACGCGTTTGTTTCACTCAGTGTCCTCTTTTATTCACGTTTATTTAATTATTATTTTCTTTAAATAATCAATTTCACTAAATTACTTATAATTTTGTCTTACCGAAAATCAAGAATCACTTCTACGCGCGTTTATTATTATTTTCATTCTTTAATAATTTTTGTCAAAAGTCTAGCGTCTTTTCGGTGGATCACTTTTAAAATGTTAGTACTAATCGTACAGTGAACCAGACTAAAAAAAAAGTTCCGATTCAAGCACTCGTCGAAGAACCGAGGCGCCTCTCTACTCCGACGAGCCGTGACTCTCCTGCTGTTCGGATTGTTGCAACTGCTGCTGCTGCTGCTGCTGCTGCTGCTGCTGCTGTTGCTCCTCCTCGATCAAACTGCGAGCCTGTCTCTCGGCAGCAGCCCTGGCCTGTCTTCCGGCGCTCGAGCGCAAGTTCTTCCGCTCCAGCGGAGGTTCGGGGTTCAGACGTTTGGCGCTCCTCGGTTTTTTGCTCTTCGTACCCTTGCCGTCCTCGGACTCGGACTCCCCGGCGCCCGGGAGTTTGGAGGTGCCGTCGGAGGACTTGGCCCCGTTCGAGCTGCTGTTGAACGCCTGGAGCGGCGACAACTGGGACGCGTCCTCGATGGGCGGCTCGCTCGACTCCTTGCTGCTGTTGCAGGCCCCGTCGTGCGACGGACTCGGCTCGGGGCTCGATTGTTTATGGGGCGTGGAGGGTGCGGAGGGCGGGGCGCTCGCGGAGATGGGCGAGACCGCCGGCGAGGTGACGGCTTGAGAGCTCGAGGACGACGAGGTGGTAGTCGTGGCCGTCGTCGTCGTCGAGGCGGTTGCGATAGTCGCGGTCGGAGACATCGCCGAGGTGCTCATGGTCATCGACGTCGTCGTCGTCGCGGCGGTCGTCGTCGTTGTCATCATCATCATCATCATGGCGGTGGTCGAGGTGAGAATGGGAAGCGGCGAGACCGGAGCGGACGCAGTCGTCGTCGGCGTCGGGGTGAGCATGAGCGAGGACAGACTCGCGGGCGAGGGAGCGGGTGTGAGGGTCGGAGTCAACGGGGGATTGATGCTGGCGGTCAGGGTCGGGGTCAGGGTCGGGGTCAGGGTCGGGGTGGGGGTCGAGGTCGGGGTCGGCGTTGGCGTCGGCGTCGCCGTAGGTGTCGGCGTAGGTGTAGGAGTAGGCGTCGGGGTCGGAGTCGGCGTCGGCCTGCTCATCGCCTCGAGCAACTCCGGCACGGGCACGGTCAGAGGCAGTGTCAGAGGCAGGGGCAGAGGCAGAGGCACGGTCACGGGCTCGATGGTGGCGGCGATCTTGGGCGTCGGCGAGCGAGACGGGTAAGGTAGAACGTTGTTGATCTCGCGGTGCGAGGAGGGCGGACGCGAGGGTGGGCGGGACGGCGGCCGAAGAGGCGGCGGAGGAAGCGGGTTGCCGTCGCGAATCGAGCCCACCGAGGAGAGATTGTCGACGTCCGCCCTGTGATCCTTGGGATCGGCGCGAGGCTTCTTCAGAATGGGCTCGAGGGTGACCTCGAGAGAAGGAGCGGTGTGAGCCTCGATGGCGTGTCTGTCGGGGGTTCGAACCCTCTTCGCCGAGACCTGCTGCAAGCTCTCGAAGTTCCTCGTGAAGAGCTCGGCGCTCGTCTTGCTGAGCTGCTCGAGGGCCTCCTTCATCTCCTGTTCCTTGGTCTTGCGTTCGATGCGCGCCGACAGGTCGGCGATGTCGGCGAGTTCGATCGTCTCCATGGTGACCTTCTTCTCGGACTCGGCCTTCTCGGCTCGCTCGGCGGCCGCGGCGGCGGCGGCGGCGTTCACGGCCGCGGCTCGACGTCGCTCCTCGGAGGCGGCGGCCGCGGCGGCGGCGTGAAGAGCCGCGTCCGTGTACTGCTGTAGACTGAGCGCGGGGTCGAGCGAGTACCTGGATTTCTTGTCGGAGTCCTTGCGCTTCATGGCGTCGGCGAGGTCCCTGGAGTGTCTGGAGCTGGTCGAGGCCGAGGCGGACTTGCGCGACGGAGTCGCCGATGTACTCGCACCGGCGTTCGGAGGATTGAGAAGGCCGCACTGGGCGAGGCTCTCGTAGGCCGAGGACACACCTCCGGGTTGCATGGAGAAGGGATTGAGCCCACCGAGGCCGAGCGGGGTGTACAGCAATCCGGGATTGGGGAAGAAGAAGGGGAACGGCGTCGTCGTCGGCATGGACGAGGAGGTCGACGTGGACGGCGCGGCGGATTTGCTCGTCGGTGGTTCCATCTTTGTGCGCGACTTGCTTGTACTACTGGTGCTCGTGGAGTTGGTGTTCCTCGTGTTCGCCGAGCTGACGACGTTAGTCTCGGCCTGGCTCGTCGGAGTCGCGCCCAGTGCCTCCATACCCGCGAGGGAGGGAAGACCCAGACCCGCGAGATTGGCGAAGAGCGAGTTCGTGAGGCTCATGTTGCCGAGGTTGCCCAGGTTGCCGAGGTTCCCGAGACCACCGAGGGCTCCGAGGTTCGGTAGTCCTCCGAACGGCATCAGGAGCGGATTGTTCTTTGGATCGAAATTGCCGAGCGAGAGACCCGAGAGCAGGGAATTGTTGAGATTGCCCAGCGCTGGGAAGTTCAGTCCGGATGCCATCGACGTGGCGATGTTAGCTTGGTTCACGGACTGTTGGCTGTTCGGACTCGGCATCATCGGTGGTCGTCCCGGACTCTTGCCCTTGTCTCGGCTTCCTCCCCCCCTTTCCTGGCCCGGCAACCGTTTTTGTAAATCATGCGGAAGATTGCCGCGCTCTTTCACCAATTCGGCCCACTTGGGGTCGACGTCGAACATCGGATTTTCCATCAACCATTGCCCGAGTCGTTTCAATTGAGGAGCTTTGCTTCCGGTTACCTGTAACGATAGTTTCGCGAGTTGGAGCAAACGTTGGCAATATCGAGACGATCGGGTGCGTTATTTCACCCTCAGCCTCTACTCGTTAAACGCAAAGATTACACGTCGTGTCTTACCTTTTTCCCGGTCAGTCTATTTATTACAGCCACATTTTCTTCACCCGTGAGCTTCTTCCAGTCGAGCAGAGATGGATCGACGCGAGGTCTACGTCTTCTCGGCGCGTTAAGGTACTCCGCGCTCAGTTGCTCCGTGAGCGCCGTTTGTTCCGCCAACCATTTATTGACCTTGGCTTCGTGCGAGTAAGCCCCGATCTTCGAAGAATATTCGCTAACTTTGTTTATCTCGGCGATCATTGATTCGTAACTCTTTCTATGGCTAGAGGAAGATGCGTGAGCAGCGTTGAATGCAGCCTGTTGTTGTTGCTGCTGCTGTTGTTGCTGTTGTTGTTGTTGTTGCTGCTGCTGCTGTTGCTGTTGTTGTTGTTGTTGTTGTTGCTGCTGCTGCTGTTGTTGCTGCTGCTGTTGCTGTTGATGCTGTTGCTGTTGCTTCTTCACGAGTTCTCGATTCTGTTGCTCGGCCTGAGCCAATAAGGCCGAGAAACTGTCTTTGTGCGAATGCAATAACGGAGGTGGTAATTGATTCGAAGAACCACCGGAAGCTCTCGAAGACGGAATCGATGTTACCGTGATGGAGAACGGCTTTTGCGACGTTGGTGGTGGGTTTGGAAGGCCGATGGGTGCCGAAGTGGGAGTCACCGTTACGTTAGGAGTAATCGTACTCTTTTTACTGTGTTCGGGGTAGTGAGTACTCTGTTGTTCCTTCTCTCTTTGCAAGCCTTGCACGATTTCGTCGAGTTTCCTTCTCTTTTTCTCTTTGCCCATCACGGGTTCCTCCACAGCCTGATTAAAAAAATCGACAATTTCGTTTTAGTATTAGGCGTCGTTGCTCGAATAATATTAAATAAAAATGTTATCAATAATCGTTTAAACCAATACGTACAATATTTTTCCTCTTTACGAATTTATCCAGCATACTGTCCAATTTTCCTTTATTGCTGTTCATTTGTTTAGCCTTGTTAGGCATAGAAAAGTCTTGCACCTCGTTCATGATATCTTTGGTGCCGATATCCACCGTTGGCTTCGAGGAATACCTACAAAAAGAAAAAACCGCAAAAGTTAGAGAAAAATATCGAATCCGCCGTTTCGACACCGTTAGAAAAATGCAACGTACCCCGATGACAAATCGATAGGAGTAAGTGTACTCGAAGTCCCTGGAATTATCGTCGGTTTTCCAGGTACGGTGTACTTCAAATCGAAAGGTATAGCTGGTGCTCTAGCTTGTTGGTGAGCTGGTGGCGGTTGAGAAGCCGTCGATCGCCTGGATTCTTCGACCGGCGAATCCTCGCTTACTTCCCAGGTGGTACCGCTGGATAAAACAGGTTTACTCAACTGTTGCGGTGGTTGAGACGCCATATGGGTACTATTCAGTAGCGCGTGAAGTTTGGCTGAAAAAGATTGCGTCACTTGGTAATGAATTCTTAATTGAATAATATACGAGGCTCGAAAATGTATTTACCTCGCTCTGTTTCGACGTCGATCGCAATATGCCTTTTCCGCTTCTTCATGGCATTTGAATTATTACTGTTGTTGCTCATGTTACCGATATTGATATTATTACTGATAGTAGTGGTAGTGGTGCTGTTGTTACCGGTACTGATGCTATTAATATTGATATTATTATTACTGCTATTATTCATGCTCGTAGGAATTGGACGTGGTATTCCATGGTCGGTAGTAATGGTTATAATTTCCGATTGATCTTTTTCAACCGTGGCCTCTATTTCGTCACCAGCGGTAAAGTTTACGGAAACAGGCCACTCCTTGTGCTCGATCGCATGCACGATGTGCATTAAACGAGCTTCGATAGCGTGTTCCTAAAATACGGACGTTATTAAATTATGAAAATAAATAAGAAATATTTTATTGGTATAGTGTGTACGTACCTTAGGCCATTTGATGGATTGATAATTGTGTGATAAAAGCTGAGCTATCGTAGGTTCATTGTAATCTATTCCTTTATCTCTCAGTACAAATGTATCGATTTGAGTTAATCGTGACAATGGTTGAATAACCTCCAAGTCTGGGAACATTGCCTTTAATTCGGCGGCTTGCATACTACATTTATCTTCAATTTTCGGTAATGGTAGCTTCTCTTTGCTAATTTTAATAATTTTTTCTTTTTCTTCGTCAATTTTTTCTTCTTTGATCGGATCAACTTTAGAACATTCGTTAGTTTTATTTTCAACTTCACCTTCCGGAAGTTGCTCGTTTCCTGTTAAAGTTTTAGGTTTCGATTCATCTTTACTTTCCTCTTCTTTATCATTTTTGTTAGTTTCGCTATCCACTTTCTCCGTATTTTCATCTTTGTCTTTATTTTTTACTTCGACGTAATCTTTATCGTTCACAAGATTTTTCAAATCTTTTTCGGACTCGTCGTTCTTTTCAATTTCCTTTGATTCTACGGATTCATCGGCTTTAGATTCCGAAGTTTTACTTTCTTCGGTTTCTTCTTCATCGATTTTTTCGGTTTCTTGTTTCTCTGGTTTTTCTACCTCTTCTTCGGCGTTGGAAATTTTATTTTCAACCGCGAGCTCCGACTGTTCTTTATCGACAGATTTTTCCTCCGCTTTCTCTTCCGTAGATTTTTCTTTTTCTATTCCGACGATCGTAAGTTCGTCTTCGACTTCTTTTTTCAGAGATTCAACTTCCTTCTCGGGAGATAAAGCTTTAGTTACGGTAGTAATCGTCAAACCTCCGGCAATAATTTGCTTTTCTTCAACTTTGTTTTCCGATTTAACGATCGTCAGTTCCACCTGACTCTTTCCAATATCGGACGTTTTATCCACTATTTGTGCGATATCTTTTTTAATACCTACCTTTTCAATTTTAAGCGTACCCTCGCCTTTTTCCAATTTAACTAAAATTTCATCTTTATCAAATTTCAAAATGTCCTCCCTGTTCTCAATTTTAATCGCTTTCTCGGACTTATCGAGGTTTTTATTAGCCTGATTTTCTCTGCAAATACTCTTTCCCAACATCTTGTGGAACGAGAAATCGGGATCGTTTAAAATCGTGATGTCGGTTCGTCCGAGTCCGTGTTTAGCGGCACCGAGTAGAAGCTCTTTGTCGTGCCTACCCGGCTGCCACCAGTCCGGAGTGTCTCCCGACGGTTGACACAAGCAAAGTCGTTCCTCTAAATGCGGATGCGATAATATTTCTTCTCGAATTTTGCTCAATAAATCTACGCGATCTAATATTTGTCTGGCCTTGTTAGGACTCAAAAGGTCGATTGGAATATCAGCCGAACCTGAGGCAAGTAAAAAAAATACTTATTTAAAAAATTTATTCGAAAAATTTCTAAATTTGTAATTCGACAATGTAGGAAATGTCCAGTGATTAAAAAAAATTACCTTCTTCCTCGCTGATTTTGGCGCTGCAAACTTTTTTGCACATGGCTCTAAACGACATGTAATATTCGGTGAGATCGTTATCGTTCTTTTTATCGAATCTAGCGATGCTCTTGAATTTCATCCAATCGTACTGAGCCTTCTTTCTATCATAATTTACACCATAGGTCGATACCACTCTTAAAAATTCGCTCTCCTCGCGTTTCGTCCATTTGGCCTTTTGCTCTTCGATGCGAGTTCTTTCGCGTTCTTTAACCAACTGTTCCATTTTTTCCTTTCTTTCCATTTTCTACGCACAAAGTTTAAATTTTTACAACCACGCGTCGCGACTCGATCAAACACATGCATACGTAAATCCCTTCCTCGTACGCATACGCAATAAAATAACAAATTAACAAAATAAAAAATTGGTCCAACTAACCAGTAGATACATGGCTAACTTTTGCAGGTCCCAGCTTTGGATATTCAAAGGTGGTTCCATCGTAGTGGCACCCTGGTGATTTCCAACTTTGATTTCCTGTCCAACCTTTCCGTTGTTAGGCAAAGTCGGGGTCTTAATGTCTTCCTTTTTATTAACGTTACGCTGATAAGACGTGATCACGCGTCTCAAACGCGTATTTAGATCAACGACGGAAGGCCAAGTTTTCTCGTCCTCGGGGATAATTTCCAAGCCGTCGTGGCTGCTGCTTGCTCCGGCTTCCGGTGCGGGGGTCTCGCCTTTGCTCGAGACCGAGGGCGAATCGATCGTGCCGAATTTCTCTGAATCCTTACCCATACACGAGGACTCACCTTCTTCGACTTCGCTAACATCCATACTCGGATCATCCCTAAATTTATAATAAATTCGTCTTGTAATCAAGGAATGGCGAATCTTACACGTGGCAAATTTTCAACTTTACATTCACGGTTGATCGGCTTACATTTTGTAATAGAATTCTAATATTATTATTATTACTTTTTATCATTATTATTACTAATATTATTATTAATATTATTAATATTATTATTATAACTACTAATTATAGTATTATTGATATTAATATTATTATTATTATTATTACAGAAACTGAAAACGGTAGAATTTTAAGTAAGATAGTCCTTGAAAACCCTTAATTTTCTAGGTAATATTATCAGCATTCGTAAAACCTTTGATGATCTGAATTTGAAATGCTTGCTTTTCTTATAGGAACTAGTGACGAGTATAATAATAAAATATGAATAAGGGTAGAGAGAATAACATAAAAGAGCATACATGGCAAAGCGCTTTATTTTCACTGGTTTTTTTTTTCGAAACCAAGCACCATGGGTTAAAATTTCGTGTGAATATTTATGACCGGTATATGATTCGATTTGCGGTACCAGCGAAAACATGAAAAAGCGGATATGTGTCGTGTGTATTCAATTCAGCATGCGATTAGCACTTTTTTTTGAATAGCAGGATAGCGCGCGAGAAGAAAAAGAAAATGATAAATCAATCGAGAGAGAAATCGAGTGAGAGTGAGCGTGAGAGAAAGAGAAATAGAGAGAGATAGAGAGGGAGAGAGAGAGAGACAGAGAGAGAGTGTGTGAGAAAAAAATTCTGTACTCACTTTTGCTTGTCGGTCGGGGAGGGGAGAGGGCAGCTTGTAATGAAAGAAAGCGTAGGGTCGTTCCTCATCTGGTCGAAATTTTCATAGCCGTGCTTGTAGCAGCCCACAATTAATGATTTGTCAGCTGTAGAATCCCACCACTTCACTGGCTTCTCTGGCAATTGTGGAAGGTTTATCCGCAACGCACTGTAGGGCGGTTTCATTTACAATTTGCCAATTTACATATGCCAATCGATCTCTTTCGTCATTTCTTTTCTTATCTTTTCTTTTCTTTTTTTTTTTGTTTATCGTTTTCTTTATTTTCTTAATAGTGAAAAGAGACCTTAAATTTTTTGAAACTGGAGTTTGTTTCTTAAAATTTTGAGAAAGATGTGACGCTTGATAACATCAGAATTCATTACACAGTCGTTTAGGCTTACGTTTACGAATGTTTACATCGTTGATAAAAATGAACGTTAAAAACAAGGATCGATCACAAATTTTATTGATTCGAGTTAAAATACTGATATTGTCAAACAAAGGAAAAATTGTAAAACTCTTGCCCTCAGACACAGTGCACTGCATGGTTTTCCTTCTTACCGTGTCACGCTGACAGCGCCGACCCATTTTGGTTCCGGCATGGAGTCTTACTTAAATTCTTATATTTGAGTATAAAATATATGTCTATATGCGAATGATAAAGTAAGGATGAACTAAATTTATTAGTAGCCAGTAAATCAGCGGCGCTTTGCAGCTATGAAGGTAAACATAGGTTGGCTTTGAACATTCCTTATACAGAAACAAGTCCCAGGGTGAACAAATACATTGCACATGCAACTGTATAAGCGCTGTGTAAGCACATATGTGAGTGCACGATGTTTCGCGATAAATCGATCGAAAAATGACAATTAAGCAAAAAACAAAATTCACTGACCTAACGTGGACGCCATCGTTGATGTGTTGCACCAAATCCCCGATGATCTCGTGCTTTATATAATACAGCATCCTGACTCGCAGCAAAACTCTATAAATTAACAAATAAATTTAATCGTTAAGATAAACACGGTCGATTTATGAGAAATAATTTACGAACTTATTGGCGTGTCGACTCAAATGCTTTTTGTAATTGCTCTCTAGAAATATATCTCCGTCGTATTTTTCAGCGTGACTCCAGTGATTGGGATCGCTCGGGCCATTATTGTTAATAGTGGTCGATCCTCTCGTTTCCCGAACTCTACTTTTCTTCTTTTGTCTACTATTTCTATTGCTACAACTCGTTTGGTTTACAGGTATCGTTTTAACTTTTTCTCCATTTTCTAAAGGAGTAATAAGATCCCATATAAAATTTCGAATTTTTTCGTCGCCTCGATAATATCTTAGACAATATAGTAATATAACTCGAGCGCAATCTTCGATGTCAATTTCGCGCCATCCCCGTCGAAATTGACTGTGTTGCAAAATCTCCTCCCAACGTCCCCAACCAAAGGTCAATAAACCTCGTTCGACTTTAAAGCATTCGCTTCGAGCCCAGTTGCCATAGACCACTTCACCTTCGCGAGGTACATATTCGTCGTAAAACTTGCGAGATTTTTTATTAAATTTGTCTCTGCTTCGTTTTTTACCTGTATCGAAAGAATTTTATTTATTTAAATTTCTAAAACATAAATTCTCGCGAAGTTCGACGTTTATAGCGTACATCGATTACTTTTTAAGATGGTCTACTTTCAAGCGCTTTAAGTACCATTTATTTTTATAAATAATTCATGATCAAATCCAATTTAAAAAAGCTAAATATGCAAAAATAAAAAATATCAAAACTACTTCATAATTTGCTTGAAACAAATTTCAAAAAAACCAAATTAATCAACATATCGATATAATAATAAAGCAAACAAATTGATTAATTTAATTGCGTTAAAAAAACCAAACTATTTAGTTTTAATAATTCTTGTTCAAACCTTAATTTAACTTCATCGTTGGTTAGTAAAATTATTGTTAATGCTTTTAATATTAAAAACGTTATTAATAGAAATATTAAGTTTTTTTAAAATATTATTCAATAAATACAGAGCTATAACGGTAAACTAAAAATTAAATAAAAAGTAATACATGCGTATACTTATAACGTACCTCTACCTGTTAAACTACCGCCTGTTTCATCATCGCTGTCATCGGAACTGTCAAGTTCGGACATGTCGACCACAGATTCATCATGACCGTATCGTTTGATTTGGGTTCTTCGTCTAGGTTCAGAAATAACTAAATCCTCTTCCTCTTTCTTTTCCGTTGTATCAATTTCAGCTTTCTTTGCCCATTTTTTCCAAAAATCTGGATCATCGATATTAATGTCCGATCTGTTCGAAGAACATGCAAAGCTAGCTTTTGAGAAGGTCGATCCCTTTTCCGCTTCAATCGTAATAATCTGAAATCGTAATCAGTGTAAATGTATCGAATAATTTTTAAAAAATATTTATGTACATACTAATTGAATTGAAGGATATTTTAAATACCTGTGTTCTCCTTGCTAAAATCAAATCGATATCTTCTTCGCAAAATTTGTCACCGGCATTATCGTCGTCCATAATTGCTCCATAAGCGCCCTTTTTTAACAAGTCTTCAATTTCCTTTTTAGTCAACTGTTTGTTGCCTGGATCTTTACCGCCTTGACTTGTATTCATCGATTGTAAAATTGCTTTATCTAATCCCAGTTTCAGAGATGCCTTATCGAACATCTCTCTTTCGTACGTATTACGACATAATAATCTATAAACTTTTACCATTTTTTGTTGCCCTATTCTGTGACATCGAGCTTGTGCCTATTATCGAGTATTAAAATAAAATAAATATATATGAATAAATTTTGGTATTATTACTAATTATGCATAAATCAAAGTTTTATGTATACCTGAAGATCATTTTGAGGATTCCAATCACTGTCGTAAATAATGACGGTATCCGCAGCTGTGAGATTGATTCCTAAACCTCCGGCCTTTGTACATAGAAGAAATACAAATCTATCGGAATCTGGTTTACTGTATCGATCAATAGCCGCTTGTCTTAAATTTCCTCTAATTCTTCCATCTATTCGTTCGTATGGATATCTAAAATAAATATTTATTTAGGTTTTTAAAAATAGATTGAAATGTTTACAGATTATCAAATAATTAAGAATTCGCGTCATTTACTTTCGATAAACCAAGTAATCTTCAAGAAGATCCAAACATCTGACCATTTGACTGAATATCAAAACTCTGTGACCGCTAGCTTTTAGTTTAGGCAACAGTTTGTCGATGAGAACCATTTTACCCGAACTATTGACTAAGGCTTGATAATATGCTTCCGAGTCTTCTTTTTCATGTTTGTAGTCGAGTTGAATCTGATCCTCTGCTCCATTAAGTAAAAATGGATGAATGCAACATTTTCGCAACTCCATCATGGTATTCATTAAATTAGGAATATTGGCCGAAGTCGTGCCTTTAGCAAGAAACGAAAAATTTCTTTCTAAAATACCACGATAGTATTTCTTTTGAATATTTGTCAATTCAACTTCGACTACAGTTTCTTGTTTTGGCGCAAGAGATTTCTCAACGTCTTCTTTTAATCTTCGTAACATCATCGGTTTTAAAAGAATTTGTAATTTATGAACTTCATCTTCGCTACTTAAATTACCAAATTCTTTTAAAAATGCTTCACTGCTAGCAAACTGAGTCGGTTCAAGGAAATTCAATAGCGAAAACAATTCATTTACATTATTTTGTAACGGAGTACCGGATAAAAGAACTCTGTGCTCCAAATTCAACTGTCTGAGACCTTCGAGTAATTTACAATTTCTATTTTTCAATCTATGAGCTTCGTCTATGACGCACAATCTCCAGTTATATCCTTTTAGTTCGTTGAAGTCAGTGATAATAATCTCAAAGGTCGTAATAAGAACATTAAACTTAATAAGATCTTTTATTTGCACGCCTTTATCATTTTTATAATAAACTTCGTATTCGGATATCATCGTTCGACTCGCAGCCCTATAAAAAAAATTCTTGCTAAATAAAAATCGAAACCCATTAATATTCAACTACATAAATAATAAATAAAACGTACGATCCATGATATACAATGACGTTCATATCAGTCCATCCTTCAAATTCTCTTTGCCAATTGGGAATCGTTGATAACGGCGCAATGATCAAAAATGGTCCACGAATACCGTACTTGTATACTTCGTTGACGAACGTTAAAGACTGAATAGTTTTTCCTAGACCCATTTCATCCGCTAGTATACAATTGTGTCCATTATACCAAGAAAAAAGCAACCAATTTAATCCTTCCAGTTGATACGGTCTTAAGCTGTTACCGCTTTTATAAACTGGTGATTCTTCTAATTTAACCCATTGAGATGCTACTGGTTTCTTTTTAGGCTATAAAATTTTGAATAAAATTTAAACGTTTAAACACATATTATTACATATATATGCATTAAACCAATGAAAAATTATAAGTTTTAATACATACTTTCCACTGATCTTTCGCGGGAAGTTTATTGAATTTATGAAACTGTGCTATTTTTTCCGGATCAACATCTTCTTCTAATTCCCATGTAGAATCTTCGTACTGCAAAGATCGCCATTTTACCAAAAAATGTCTCACAGTTTCACCGGAAGTTGGATCGGTGTGAGTCGCTTCATCGAGTACTCTGTCTACTTCTACAAAGTCTGGATTAAATGGATCGTCTTCGGTCTAAAAAAAAAATCCAAACGAATTAAATTTTTGTTCGCGAATTTTTTACTCGAACAATCGAGCTATAAAAATATTATTTTCAGGAACCGTACATTTTCAAATATATTTGTACTTTGTTGCATTTTCTGTTTAAACCTCTTCAGTTTTGCTTGTATTCTTTTATCACCTTTGTATAACTCTTCTTCAGTTCTCCACTCACAATGTAAATATGAAAAATTTCTATACTTAACAAAATACTCTTCAACTTCAATTATTTGTGGTTTTTCATCCGAAACAATCGTGGATTCTACTTTAGAAACTTCGTTATGATCCGTTTCAGCTGTCGGCTTATTCGCAATTTCTTCTTTTGATTCACTATCTTCATCCACATTATTTTCACTTTTCTTAGGTTGCTCTTGATCATCCGCATCGTCTTCTTCTTCTTCTTCCTTAATATTTTTAACTGTACTTTCTTTTAATTCTACGCTTTCTTTATCTTTATCTTCTTCAACTTTTTCTTCAATACAAGCTTCATCCTTTACATCTTCGTCATTTTCTTTCTTAACATCGTGTTCCAATGTATCTTCTGTGAGTTTCTTTTCGGGTTCCTCCTTTTTGCAATTTTCTTCATTAGTTTCGTTTTCCGCATCGGATAACGATTCCTCTTTAGATTTTTCTTTCGAATCGCTATTTTCCGTTTGCTTTTCATCGTCGTTTATATCAGTTTCAGGTTTAGTTTCATCAGTCTTGTCTATGGCAGGTGGTTCCGGTTTGATTTCTGGAGCCGGAGGTTCAGGCTTAACTTCTCTTTTTCCCATACGCGAACACAAAATGTGTTGAACAACCATCGAGTCCTCATCGGTAGTATTCTTAAAAAACAAAAAAACATTTGAAATTATCGTATCGATCGATAATTAGTGATATTAGTGAAATGATTATATCGAAGGACGAACTTTAACGACAAACACTTACAATATATACAAAATTTGGTTTGTTAGGTCCAATATCACCGCCTTCGCTTGCCTTTTTGTCAGATATAGGTTTGGTAGCACCATTACCATCAGTCTTCTTGCCTTGTAAATCTGGATTAGGCAGTTCGTCGTCTGAAAACCGAAGCATTACGTCATCAACATACTTCTTACGATGCGTGTTTCTGGCCGATCGTCTCTTGTTGTCATCGGCTTCGGGCGAAGGCGGTGGTGTAGCTGCCAGTTCCTCACCGTCCGAATCTGGAGCTATACGGCTTTTCCGTTTCCTACGAAAAAATGCGGCAAAAAATAGAAAAAATTAACGTTATTCGATTTAAAACGATATCCATGTTTTATTTTACGAGTTCCAGCTTACTTTGAACTTCTAGGAGACTTCGAACTAGATCCTTTACTAGGTCTTTTACGACTTGGGGTTTTCTTCTTTGCAGGAGTAGGAGTATCAGTCACTTGACCGTCTTGACCATCTTTCTTTTCTTCGTCGCCAGGTTTCTCCGATTCAGACTTTTCGTCGCTTCCTTGCTTTGACTCCGATACTATAGGCTCAGTAGTCGATGAATCGACTTGTTCGTGATCATCGTCTATCGATACATTGGTCGATTTAGCCTCGGAATCTTTGACAGCGGTTGAATCGGCAACATCCTCGTTTTCACATTTAGTTTCCTCGTCTCCCGATTCCGACTTCACTTTTCTAAGATTAGAAAACATAAGACAGAAAATTATATCGTTATTCGATAGATTAAATTTTATCGTAAGCTTTGCAAATTGTATCGTTTGCCGAGAACACTGTGAATAATCATACATTTTTCAAAATTTGTTTCCAAACGCGTATCTCTATAAATAAATTATCTTCGTCTACACGACTTTTTCATGAATTTGAAAAGTGACAGTGTTCTAAACAGTGTTTCGCGTATAAATAACGATTATTATTACATTTGGATAAAAAGAAACTCACTTTCTACTACGTTTAGGCGTCGACTCTTTGCCATCTTTCTTCTTTTTCGGCTTTGGTTCTTTGGGAGCTTTAGGTTCCTTGGGAGGTTTAGGCTCCTTCTCCTTTTTCGGTTTGGGTTCCTTCGGCTCTTTCGGCTCTTTCGGCTTACGTGGTTTCCTCGGCGGTCTCGCTTTTTTCGTTTTAACGGGCCACTCCTCCTCGACATCACCGCCAGACGTGGGTTTCATGTCTTCGACCGAATCAGCAGCGCTGTCCACAATATTGCTGCTGTCCCCGGGCGTGACTAGATTATCGGATACTGGTTGTTCCGGCTGTGTCGTCGGTTGTGCCACGATCGGCGCTACGACTTCCTTGTCCGCCTTCTTCCTGCTCTTCTTCGCTCTCGACGTGCCTTTGGTTCGACCTCTGCCGGTCGTGCTCGATACTTGAGGGCTGTCCACGACCGCCGGTGCACTGAACAGCGGAGTCTGGAGAATACACTGAGCCCCTCCGTTGCACTGTTCGTTGGTTTCGTGTTGTTGAAGAGCTTGCAACTTTTCTTGCAACGCGACAATTTTTTCTTGCACCTCCGGCGCCGCTGGCATGCAGTACAGTTCCTGTAGCTGCTGTTGAAGAGCAGCACGTTCCTGGTGATGAGTCACGGGAGCTAAAGGATTCGTGAATCCGGGAGTGATGGACGTCGGTGTATTAGTCGTTGTCATATAATTTATATTTGTTATGCCCGTGCTGTTGACCACAGCGTTGTTATCGCTGGGCGCGTGATAAGGTTGTTGCGTTTGCTGTTGAGATCCCACCACCATGTCGTTCGAGTACATACTGTTCGTTTTCGGGATATTCGTGTACTCCCCGAAAGGCGGTTGTCCGGGAGCTGCGTTACCTTGAGAACTGGGCATCGTCCCCGTAGTCACGTTGGCATTGTGCACAGGGGTTAGACCAGTGGTTTGACCGACGGCGGGTACTTGCTGAGCCGCTTGCGGAGGCGCTCCGGGAATCATAGTCGATGGAACGCTGCTCGCTGGACTTTGGGCTTGAGTTACTTGAGCCGGTGCTTGATTCGGTACTTGATTTTGTACTTGCGACGATTGGTTCGGAACCTGATTTTGTACTTGCGTCGACTGATCCGGAATTTGATTCTGCAACTGCGTGGATTGGTTCGGTATCTGACTCGGTTGAATCTGCGACGGTTGATTCGTAATCTCGTTCGATGACTGAACCTGCGACGATTGATTCGGAATCTGGTTCTGTACCTGCGTCGACTGGTTCGGAATTTGATTCTGTATCTGCGTCGTTTGACTCGGAATCTGATTCGATGGTTGAACCTGCGTCGACTGATCGGGTATCTGGGGCTGACTTACGTTTTGATGCTGTAACGGAGAAGTGACTGCGCTGTTGCTCTGAGACAAGACATTTACTTGCGGTGTTTGCGATGCATGAGTCTGCGGCTGAGCTTGAGTCTGAGATTGCAAAACGGGTTGTGGAGATTGTCCTAATACTGCTGCCTGAGGTTGTACAACCGGCGATTGACCGACCGGAGTCACCTGCATTTGTTGCGGTGGGCTCATCGTCGACGAGGTTGGAGGTATTATTTGTTGCTGCTGGGGGGCAGTTAGAATTTGAGGTGGAACCACGGGAGCCTGGCTAACCTGAGTCTGACTCGTCGGAGCCGCGGACACCATCTGGGATTGTCCCATACTTATTTGCGGCACCGGGGACTGCGAGCATACCAGCGACTGCGACTGACTGACCAATGGCTGCTGAGTAAGCGGCGACGTCGGGCAAATTGCTTGCTGTTGGGCAGAGCTAATCTCGGATGCCTGATCGTTCATCTGCGTATCCGCTATCGTGTTTTCCACGTTGGGTATCGAACTTTGTACTGGTGCCGAACTGACGACAGGTTGCTGCTGTTGCAACATTGGCGATACGCTGCCGCATTCGACGTTGTTACTGGTACTAGTGGCAGGCAGTGATTGTACCGGTTCGATATGCGAGGGATTTACGGATACAGGTTCCATCGGTGCGTTAATTTGGGGAGCGTTATGAATAGGGCTTTCTCTTTGTTGCTGATTTAATACGTCCTGATTATTTATCATTTGACTTTGCTGGCTCGGCTGTTGCTGATGTGATTGCGGTTGTGATTGTGGCTGTAGTTGTGGTTGTGGCTGCGGTTGTGGCGGTGGCTGGGGTTGATGCAATTGCTGTGGCTGTGGCTGTTGTTGTTGCTGTTGCTGTTGCTGTTGCTGCTGCTGCTGCTGCTGTTGTTGTTGATGATGTTGCTGTTGCTGTTGCTGTTGTTGCTGTTGCTGTTGCAACTGCTGATGAGCCATCGATTGATCTGGTATTTCAGTCTCTGGAACAGGAGGCGGATGCGGAAGGGAGTGCACGGAACTTTGAACGATGTCCGTAGGGTCCCTCGACGTTGTCTCCACTACATTGTGAATACTTTCGTTTCCATTAATAGGATACAACGGAGCGCTCTGCTCGGACACCACCGGCGGAGGTGGCTGCTGCTGCTGATGAGGCTCCATCATACTTCGCCCATCGTTCAGGTTCATCGACGGCCTGATTTGAGGCGGTGGAGGTGGTTGCTGTGGTGGCGGGGCTTGAGGCGGTGGCTGGGGTTGATGCTGCGTCGGTGGCCATTGCGAAGGCATGGGCATGCGAGGTCCCGCGTTCACCGGTCCCATGGGAGGTGGCGCAGTCGGCTGTGGTAAGATATTTGGCGGGTGAGACATCGGTGGCCGGGATTGATACTGGCCGTAGTCTTGTGAAGGAACGTTTGGATTCGAGACCGAAACGCCTGGTATCACCATTTGTTCGAGGGCTTGCAGTGTCGTTTGTTGGGTCGAGCCGGCGGAGCTTATCGGCATCGACGTCGGCGGACAAGGGGAAACGGACACCGGTTGAGGCTGCTGTTGTTGTTGATGCGGAAGCTGTACATGAGGATGAGGCGACAGCGTGCTTGGCTTCGCAGGGGACATTATAGGCCTAGAAATTTTTTTTATCGTTTAACGTATTTTTCTTTTAAAAAAGTCAATCTTTCGATGCGCTGAATACGTTAATTTTAGCTATAAATGATATCGAATACCGTTACAATTTTACGATTAAGATACGACATTTTTCAAATCGTTTTATCGTAATTTGTTTTTAATTTATGTATGGTAACATCGACGAACCTAACGTATTTATAAAATCAGAAGTTATTCAAAATTTATACTTTAACTATTTTTTTTTAGAGTTAATGGTTTAAGAAAAGATGATTTTAGTAAAAAAAAAAAAAAAAAAAAATTTTAATTTATAAAATTAATCGTAAATTTTATTTAATTTTATTTATAACATTGCTAAAAATGTACGATAAATTTTTTATTATCTAAAAATAATAAACTATAAAAAATATTACTTTATCGACGAAAAGAAGTCGCACGTTTTTGTACTTTCAACGTGTCCGCAGCAAAGTGAACCTAAACGTTAGATCGTATATTACATCGATCGTAAAAAACGTTGCAAATGTGAAGGAACGAAAATTAAATAAAAAGGTAAAAAGTAAAAAAAGGTACGTATCAACCGTTAAATTAGAATTACGCACGATCTTTTAATCGATCGTGTGTAAAGGACTCGAGGATCGCAAATCGTAATCGTGCGTTTAAAGTGCCAATAAATTACCTAGGAGACATTTGTTGTTGTACAGCTGGTGGTCTAGGAGACATTTGAGGTCTGGGAGACATTTGAGGAGACGATTGCGGGAACGATGCCCTGTACTGAGGGCTAGTTGCATGCTTCGCTGGGCCGTATTGAGGTGTAGGACCCGGATGTTGCGGCTGATTAAACATTTGCGACGAATGATGCGGATACTGAGGATCCATGGGTTGCTGCTGTGGTTGCTGTGGTACAGAATGCTGTGTATGCTGTTGCGTGTGCTGACCCTAGAGACAAACGATTAACGAGGCTCTCGAATTAGTTTTCCTTTTGCATCGTTAATTAATTACAATCTCTCGATCGATCGCGAACGAAATTCCAATTTACTCTATTTTACCGACGGCGAGGTCCGACACTTCGGTCGTTATCGTAGCAAAATCGTAGTAAAAAAAAAAGAGCTCGGAATCCCGCGTATAAAGTACGAGAAGTTTAAAAAGTTACTCTCGTTCGCGTTATAGGTCGGGTTACAGGTCGGGTTACAGGTCGGGTTACAGGTCGGGTTGTCACTCACCAATGGTGGGTACTGCTGGTGCGAGGGATGCGACTGATGGGTCGAATGGGACGGATGATGATGAGGCATTCGCTGGGGTTGCTGCTGAGGAGGCTGCGACTGCTGATGCATCGCGGGACCGAAGCCCAAGTAACTCGAGGAGCTTCCGTACATCGAGGCCGCGTTTCCCTGCTGATAGTGCTGCTGCTGCTGGCCCACCATGTGCTGGTAGGCGCCGCTATTGGTTCCGGTCTGCATCGCTTGGTGCGGCACACCCATACCACCGATCATTCCCTGCTGCGCCGAGAAGTGCTGTTGCTGCTGCTGCTGCTGCTGCTGCTGCTGCTGTTGCTGCTGCTGTTGCTGCTGCTGCTGCTGCTGCTGTTGCATCTTCTGACTCATGGTGGGCTGCTCCTGCTGGTGACTGTACTGCGGCATGTGCTGCCTGTAGGTCGCCGGCTGGGGTATCATCTGGTTATAATGCCTCTGCATCTGGGGATAGGCACTGCTCTGAGCTGGCCAGGCCTGCATGCTCGGGTCCATGGCCATGTTGGCGCGAGCCATCGGATGCTGCTGCTCCATCGAGTACATACTGTCCGAGTAGCCCGGGTATTGGGTTGCTTGGCCGGGGTGCGGACCTTGGGGTGGGCCCCGCTGCTGGGGCCCGGGACCCGGTGGGCCAATACTCCTGCCCTGGGCCTGGAAGGCGGCGGGCCCGGGCCCAGGTCCCGGTACCATTCCGCGTTGGGGTCCTCCGGCCCCGGCGCCGGGTCCCGCCTCGAACGTGCCCAAGTTCTGATTAAACATACCGCGTTGCTGCGCCGCTGGGCTCTGCAAGGGATTAGTACCGCCGAATTCAGATCCACCGAATGACGTTAATTTTTGCAACGGAGATTCCTGGTTAATGCCGTACGACTGGTTAATGTAACTCCCTCCTCCATTGGGGCCGGGATTCGGACCATCTCTCGACACTACGACGGAATTGCTTGCTGCTGTCGGGTCAAAGTGATCATTCCCCCCGAGGTCAGGAAGAGCATCGAGCATCGATCCACTGACATCTTCGCCGAATAGGTCGTACGAGTCCATGTCTTTACGCTGCACGACTCTTCGCCTCCTTGTCGGGCTTGTGGGAGTATCGAATAGTTTCCTCTAATACCAGTAGCGTTCCCATCATTGCTTCTCTGTGTCTTCTGAAACAACATGCCAATTTTACATTTCACTCGGCTACTCTTTACCTCGATCCAAAGATAATTATAGCTTAGATAAAATTAACGCAGGCTTATTTCTTTTCGTTTTCTTTTTCGTTTTCTTTTGCGTTGGCTTTTGCCATTTCTTTTTCTTTATCTTTTTCTTTTTCTTTTTCTTTTTCTTTCGCTTTTTCTTTCGCTTTTTCTTTTGCTCTTTCTTTTCTTTACGGGTTGTCGACGACATCGACGTTTGCGGTAGACACCAAAGGGGAAAAGCTATACGCTTATGGCTCGAATTATCATAACCGCTATAACCTTTCCCCTTAAGGGTCCACCAGTTTTCCGCAACTTCGCTTTCGTAGATTAATCGTCGATCCACGTCACCTGTAAGAAAGTGTTTCTCCTTCGCAACGCCACATGTATATTAATTTTTTAAAAATAGCCGGGTCTACACGCGCACGCACTATCAACGACCGAGAACAAGTTCAGTCACCTACTTGTTTTATAACGTTTTTACACCGCTCTGACTAACGCGCTTCGGGGAATAAATAGCTTTCGTACAAAATATCCGCGATCGCTGAGTCGATATTAGTTATGCCAACGAAATAAAAATGCATCAGCTGATCGAGCAATAATTACACCTACCCAGCAAATTATTTAATAATCGCGCGATCCGCGAAGCCAACGTTAACTCGCAACGGCTTTTAATTCGATTCCTTCGATAACGCTCGCTTCGTAAATTATAATACGCGAAAATGTAAAAACATTTCAAGTTACGAATACCGTTGAGTTATTACCAACGAGAGTCGAGCTCCAAAATTCGTTGAACGTTAACGAATCGAGCGCGAGAGAGAGACGAGGTTTCGGCTCGGTCGGAACGAGTACTCGAAAAATCAATCAGCATCTCTGTTGCGTATTATACGTATACGCGAGCTGTATCAAAGCCTTGGCGAATAAATAATTCATCCCCCCACTCTGTCCAACTACCGGCCGAGGAAAATCCACGGTGGAAGAAAAGCAGTAGCAGCGTCTGGGAAATCGATTTTCAGCGCTCTCGCAGTGTCTCCGGAATGCACACACAGGACATGTTGGATAAGCCGATGGAATGACAAAAATCCATCGAGCGCGTACATCCGCTCACTGTCTTACTCTCTTCCCAACCGAGAGAAAGAGAGAGAGAGGGAGAGAGAGAGTGAGAAGGAGAGAGGGAGCGAGAGGGGGTGAGACGGAGAGACGGAGAGAGCGCCAACGAGATCGGGATAGCAAGAAGATTATCGAGAAGAAGAAGTAGAAGAAAAAGAAGAAGACGACGAAGAAGAAAAAGTAGAAGAAGTGGAAGAAGAAGAAGAAGTAGTAATAGTAGAAGAAGGGAAAAGGCATAAAAGCAACGTCGAGAGAAGAATACCGCGACGCTTGACGTAATTACGAGTACAGTCGCGACTCGGGCAAGTCCTCCTCCACAACGAACGGTTAGGCCGTAAAGGGCGAGCGGTGGCGACGGCGGCGGTGGTAGTGGTGGTGGTGGTCGTGGTGGTGGTGGTCGTGGTGGTGGAGGCACCCCTCGCCATCAACCCGCCGCACAAGAGAAATCACGATTTTATTAATTTGCTGCGCCACTGCAGAGAATCGAATTCTTACTGTTGGTCGCTCGAGCCCCTCCTCCTCCTCGTGGAGCTCATAGTAGCGTCCGGCTGCCGTCCTTGCGGTGGCGTTGAGGAGCCAGCATGGGATGCGCGGTTTAGCGCCGGCTCGCGGCCGGAGCAGAAGGACGAGAATTTAAGAGAGCGGGCGAACGAGCGAAAGAGCGACCGAAAGAGCGAGAGAGAACCGGAGAGGGAGGCGGAGGGAAAGAGGGAGAGGGAGGGAAGACGCGCGTCGCGCGCACCGAGTCGCGGAGGGCGACGCGCTCGACGACGAGGACAACGGAGAAAAAGAGCGAGAGCCGCGGCCCTACGCCATATTATCGCGCCTTCGTACGACGACGACGACTACGACGACAAGCACACGCGGACACTCACACGCGCGAGGTGACACACGAGACGGAGACGGAGACGGAGACGACGTAGACGTAGACGTAGACGACTACGACGGCGGCGGCGGCGGCGGCGGCGGCGACGACGAGACGCGCGAGATTCACGAGACGACACACGCGTAGAGCGAGCGGGAGAGAGAGATCGTGTGTGTCCGTATGTGTAAACGAGAGAGCGAACGAGAGAGCGAACGAGAGAGCGAAAGAGAGAGGTGGAGAGAATGAGAATGAGAGAGAATGAGAGAGAGAGAGAGAGGCAAGGGCTGTCGCGCGACGCTCGATACACGCCGCTGGTGCTGGCGGCGTCTTTGGTTTTCGCGTTGGGGAGCGCGAGGCCCGCGAATCGACGAAGGTCGTGCGTGTGTCCGTCGTCCGCCGCCTCTCTCGCTCCACCGCCTGGCTGCGTATCCTGCGAGTCGCGACCGGGCCGGCCGCGGTCGCCTCTATCCCTGTCCCTGTCGCTATCGCTGTCGCTCACTCCGACGGTTCGTTGCCGCCGCGGCTCCGCTCCCGAGTGTGCGCGCGTGCGTGAGCGTGCGCTCTGCGTTTTCCCAACGGGAGCGAGCGAGAGGAGCGACGACGACTACTACTACTACTACTACTACTACTACTACTGGTACTACTACTGGTACGACTACGACAACGGCGACGACGACCTCCTCCTCCTCCTCCTCCTCCTCCTCCTCCTCCTCCTCATCCTCCTCCGCAGCCGTCGCCTCCACCTCTTTCTGTTCCGCGGCGTTCGACTCTTCCTAGTTCCTGAGCGCGCTGGCCCCTCTCGTTCTTTCTCTCCGTTTTTCTTTCTCTTTCTCTCGGTTGGACGAACCGAGCCACCTTCTGGTAGCCGCGCGCGCGAGGAGAACGGATAGCACCGACGGAGAGAAGAAATAGGGAGAGAGAGAGATGGAAGGAAAAACGGTGGCGAGGTGCAAGCGTGGCCCGAATCATTCCATGCGCCGCATCTCTCTTGCTCCCTTACATGGCTCTCTCTTTTTCTCTTCCACGCATCTCGCCTCCCTACAGCTGTTTCTCTCTTTTCCCTTTTTATACGTACGTACGCGGCGGGCGTTCGCCGTCCTTTTCCCGCGCTCCGTCTCACCGAACTCTGCGGCTTTCTCTTTTCTCGCTCGTCTCTCCCTCTCCTGGCTCCGCTCCGAAACGCGCGCACGCCTTTCCCCTTCTCGCTCCTTCTTTTCTGTCTTTTTTATATTCGGAGCGGGCAAGCTCCCTGCCCCCCACCCCCCGCCCATCGCCCCTCGCCCAGCGATTCTTCATCGCTCCTGCATATGTACATTCGTACACACGCGCGCCACCGCCGTACGCACACCCATACAGAGCCACGATCGCCGACGTCGACGTCGTCGTCGTCGTCGTCGTCGTCGTCGTCGTCGTCGTCGCGGTCGTTGTCGCGGTCAACCTCGTCGTCCATCTCAGAGTCGTCGATCGCCCGCTGTCCAATACGCAAGCGAACACGAGGTATGCGTGTACGCGCGCATATGCCGGCTGTGCGGAAAACGGACATAAAGAGAGAGAGAGAGAGAGAGAGAGAGAGAGAGAGAGTGGGAAGAATGGGAGCCCTCCTCGAAGTAGCTCCTCCGACCTCCGAAAGAAGCGCATAATACACGTTGCGATCCGTACCGCGAATCGCGAGCTATTATGTGCGCTCGGTACACGAGCGGACCTACATGTTATCCCCGGCTCCGGTTTCTCATGCCGCTCTCCTTTTCACGAGGCGCACGTATTATATTTTATTCGGAAAAGGGGCAAAAGAGCCGGACGCGACTCGGCGCACTGCGATTATCCCCCAAAGATTGACAAAGAGCAGAGGTACACCCGCGGAGGAACCGGACGGACGAACGGACGAACGGACGGACGGACGGACGGACGGATGGATGGACGCTCGGCCAAGTGGGAGTGATGAAGATAGACAGAAACGCACACAAGTACGGAGACGTGAAGGGAAGTGGCGGAAAAGAGAGAGAGCTAGAGAGAGGGCGAGAGAGAGAGAGGGCTAAAGAGAAAGAGAGAGAGAGAGATGAGCAACGCCGCGACGCGCGTTCTTTCACATTGGCATCTCGCGTCGCGTGTATACATATATATATATTTACTCGTTTTCCGATGCCACCACGACAAAACGAGAACAAGGGAGAGGAGTAGACGCCATGGCAAAATATCAGTGAGCACGCGCTACTCTCTCTCGTTCTCTCTCCGCGCTCTCTCTCTCTGTCTTTCGCCTCGGATCGCGATGGATGTTCCACAGTCGTCATTTTGTCTCGCACGATCGTTTTTCATACGAATGTGTGTAGTACGTGCTCCGGCTTATGCACAACGGCGAGGTCGCGTACGTATGCACGCGCATGAAGAAGCGCGAGAAATTGCCGATGCCAAAGGGCTAAGCCCCCCCGAGCTCTTTCTCCTCCCTCTCTCCACCTCCTATGCTCGCCTCCCCCGTTTCGCCCCACTTCTCCGCGATTCTTTGTATTACGTTTATTTATTTGCCTTTTTTCCCCGAGCATTTTTATCTAGATGCACCGCCGCGTACCGACCTCGCATCGTACGCATGGAAACGTCGATCGATGCTTATTTTCGGCTACGACGCGACTCGCAATTATAAACATTTTTGTTCCGTCCGCGGCCTCCGAATCAGCCTCCGAATCAGCCTCCGACTCTGCCTCCGTCCATTTCGCGTTTTTCCGTTTCCTTCGCCTCTCCCCTAACCGCCGTCGACGGTTATTTACAAATTTTGTTTACTTCTTTAACTATGTAATACCGACGAGTATTCGATTAACGATAAGATAAGCGAAACGCGATGATCGAACCTACGTAACTGCAAAAATGTACGCGTATATACCGTTCGTTTATTGTTCGAAACTTTCCATCCTAACTTCGCGTTGGCCTTCGTTTACTTTTATTATTGGTTTCCTTCTTTCGTTCTTCGATTCGAAGTCATCGCGGATCAACGCACCTGAACTCGCTCGTTCGTCCATTCGTTCGTTGGTTCGCTCGCTCGCTTCGTGCTTCTTTAAGGCGCCGGTATTTTTGCGATTTTCGAAAGTATCCGGTTCAAGAACGTAAAAGATCTATGCCTCGTTTCGATACACCAATTTTTCGTGAGTCATCCCGGCCAACCCAACATTTTTTCCAGGTTCAAGACGGAACTCGATCAACGAGGCGGCGGCGGCGACGTTAAGACTCGGAGCCTCGGTGGCTGCACGCGACCGCTCGAAGATTAATTTATTTCGAGATTCGCGAACGCTTCGCTGCGGGTCGATCGTCGAAGCTTTGGACGTGTCGGAAGGAACGGGAGGATTTAAAAACCGGTATAAACAATATTAAAATGTAAACAACGACCGCCGCGATAACAACACAACCACAAAGACGACGACGACGACGATGCCAACGACAACAATAATAATAACAACAACAATGAACAAGTCAACAATGGCTCGAGCTTTAAGGCGCGCGCGTCAAAATACGATGTAAAATTCATAATCCACGATGTAAACAGTCTGCGATCCAAGTTAAGTTTCGCGAGTTACGAAATTAAAAGATCGGTATACGCTCCGAGTGGAATGTAGCTCGGTCTTAAAGATGATAAGTTGGAAGAAGAAAAGTAAGAAAAGAGAAGGGGAGTAAAGAGAAGGGTTTTGGGTTTCAGTTTCGATGAAACAAAACACAAAGCACCTGGCACCGAAACGCCCTACGGAGGAGCGAAAGAAGTAAGACGAACATTCTAGAACATCGTAGGAAATGCGCAGACACCGACGTCTGACCTTCCGTGTCTTTTTCTCGCTCTTTCTCTGTATTTCTCTCGCGCGTACTCTCTCCTGATCCCGTGCACTCTCACGCGTGCGTTCGCCGCGCACACGGACGTAACGCGTAATTGCAGTTGACTCGCGTGCGCGAGCGAGTCAACGTTCAAACCAACTTCGAGAATACCTAATGGAAATAAAACAAAAGATAACATAATCGCGAGAGTTAGAACCCACGCGTTCGAGAGATGCTGCCGTTACTGGAGCTCCCAAAGATCCGAAGAGCGGAGAACAGATGAAATGCCTAGTCGAGTCACGAACTCTTTAAAACATTATTCGACTCACCTACATTCCAATCCGCAAACTTTTCCAAGCAAACGTCCAACGTATTCCGCGAGAATCCGCGATTATCCTCGAGTATCCGGGAGAACCGAAGATTCGTCCGAGTACGTTACATCGTAAAGACGATCTTGACATTGGCTTTGAGAATTTTAACGAAAAAACTCGAACGGTGCTTCGAAAATTAAGGGCTCCCTCGACTTTACGCGTCAAAAGATCCCCTGGAAAAATTTCTTCCCCGCTACTTTGGTCGTATTATAATTTCTTTTTTTCAGACTTGGACAACGACGGGGCCCCGAGAATTCCGTTGTATATGGTTTTCGTATTTCCGATAAACTTAAATATTCTTTTATTCACAACCTAATCTTAATTCGTGAAGACGATACGCTAGGTTTAAGGATGACAATCGATGTTGCATGGTCGGTTCATAAACGACAATGGAAATTTCGATGGAGGGGAAAAAAACGTTTTCAATTTCTTTGCCACTCTCTCGAGGACCAGATACTTAGCTTTTTTGGATTTAGTCACGAACGAATCGAATCTTCGTTAATTTTATTTAAGATAGAATCGTATATTTTCGTATTTTTGGAATTTTAATGGTATCGTTGTTTGCAACGGCTATCGATACATCGCACGAACGCAAGTCGAAAAACTGATTTCAATAGCGACATTTTATACACCGTTTCGTTTTTTTTACGTTGGAAACGTCGCTTTTTTAGAAATAACGGCTTAAACTCTTGAAAATTTCCATGATTTACGTATAAAAAATGGCCAAACTGGTTATTGGACATGTTTTTTGATACGGTACTATATAAAAGTACAAAAAAACGAATCGATTTTCGCTGCAAAAAAAAAATTCCCCTCCTCGTTCGATATTTTCCAATGTCACATGGCGATGAGCAAAAAGGAAACATTGAAGCACAATTACAATTACATTTATAAATCATTAACGCATGCATAAAAAAAGTATTAAAAGAAAAATACGATTCTTACAATGTTACGAATTTTTAATTGGCTACAGTAATATAAGCGGTCACGCACACACTCGCAACGTGCTCACACAGTCGCACACGTATACTGGCGCCGATCCCCACACTCCGAGGCAGGCCGACGAGAGCGAGAGAGACGGAATAGACCGGCAAAAGTGCGTTGCTGCGCACGCGTGCTCCTACGAATGCGTGTGTACGTAAAGTGTGAATTTTAAATACGGCGGCACACCGAAATTCCCGTGTAACCTCGCGACAAAGTCCGGGACGGGCGCACATATTCGCATTTATAAAGTAAAGCATCAAGTGTGTTTGCTACTAAAGACGAAACGAGCAATTGGTAATAGCGAGGCGGAGCCGAAATTACACCGGAAAAGAGAACCAATCAGAATTTACCTTATAGAGCGGCACGAGTGCCAGGATACTTGATTAACCAATCGTATCCTGCGATTCTTCGAGTACACAAGCCTCTTGCACTCGCGTATACCTACAATGTGTTATGCGAGTGCCGCGAATGAAAGGTAGCGGAGGACGTAGGCCGACGCTGATACCCGGTTCGAGAAACGAAAGAAACCAAAGAAAGAAAAAGGAAAGAAAAAGGAAAGAAAAAGGAAAGAAAAAGGAGAGAAAAATGAAAGAAAAAGGAGAGAAAAAGGAAAGATAAAGGAGAGAAAAAGGAAAGAAAAATTGAAACCACCGAGGCAAGATACCACGCCGACTTATTGACAAAATTTTTCCATTTTTATACGCACCTATTCGCCAGCTCTTATCTCCGCTTTCCGCCCGATGCATTTTTTTCCCGGCTGCGTTTACACGACGCGCGCCTATGCCTACTTAATAATTACGGTTAAAGATTCTTCCCCTTATTAAGCTACAATTTATGTACCGACCAATCAATGCCTTCCTACAATTTCTATCGAGCCCAGTCTTTTTAAACGTTTCGCGTAAATAATGTAAAGAAGAGACTTACAACGTTCGTACGATATTCCTAGTTTCTCTCGACTTTTCCGTTCTTATATAAGCCAGTTAAAATTTGCGTTAAACCAATCGCGGTGAGATTCATTTTTACTTAATAAAATCGTGTTTTATCGATAAGTCCATTATTAAAAATGATTAGAAACTGCTAAAAAGCAATTACCGAATCGCGTTTAGTTGTAATTTCGCGTTGCAATTACGAATGCGAGTACGCGTAACGTTATCTAGGTTTTCGAATAACGAAGATTTATAAATGCACGCAATAAAGCGGATGATAATTTTACGTTGGAATTACTTATGTAATTGACGATTAATCGTAACAATGTTCAAAGAATTACTTTATCGACTTTTCAAAGTTAGTTTATTGTAAAGTAAAGGCCGGAGCAAACGTAATATTTCTCTCGAAACTATTCGAAACATTGCTGTATTTACCGCAAACTTTGCTCGCGTGAGTTTACTTTAATAATAACGAGCCAATGACGATAAAGACAATAAACGATTCACGGTAAAAAGAAAAAAGAAGATGAGAAAAAAAAAATGGAACGAAAGAACGACGGAAAGAAAGAAGCAAAAGAATCATCCTTGATAAAATTTAATAAAATCATATACCGAGAATCGTCATCAATTATCTAAATCGAGACAAATTTTCGCTACACGTCCGTTCACTTCTCGGAAGATAGTAGGTTACTTTCCAAAGACCGTTTCAAAAAGCTGAGCGTTCCTCGAGAGCGATCGAGAACGCGGAAGCTGCTCCGAAAAAAAGGAACGGTTTCACCCGAGAAAGAGAAACGAAACTCGTGTGTGCGGGAGGAGCGCTCGAAATGAAAGACCCCTACTCTCTCCCCCCGCGCGCTCGAACACGCACTCACACCAACTCGCCCGTCCACACGCACACGCACACGCACACACACACACACACACACACAAACGGCAAAGAGCACTCGGCACACACAGTCACACATAAATGTACACGCACATGCAATACACAACACCTGACCCCGTTCGATGAAAAATTGTAATAAACACTCGGTTGCGTTTTGCACTTGCCGAAATAACAATTGTGTCGATGCAGCACAGTTTTTTTACGCGGAGGGAAAATCACGAGTGCAATCGTACGAACGATCAACGTGCGAGCACAGCGATCGAACTCGATCGTACGTATCTCTCCCTTTTCCTTGCCCCCTTCTTTCTTTCTTTATATTTTTTGTCGTTTCTTCTCTTTTCCATTCGTTTTTTTCTTTCGTTTTTTTTCAAGCGGTAGTAAAGAAGCAAGAGAAACATCACCTCGTTGTATGGAAAGTGTGCGGCGAGTCGAAATAGAGTGACGCCTGGTGAGTCACTGTTTAAAAGAGCGTCGATCCTTTTCGATGCGAAACAATCGGACGGATTTTCGCTCAATTGTTATCTCGGTGTCCATTTTGTTTGGTTAATTACTGAAGAGGCGGCGTTGCTGCTGCTCCTAAGCTCGGCTGTGCCGATGCCGCCGACGCAGGTTACGTTGACACATGACCGTTCGCTTTTCTCATTCGTTCTTTCTCTTTATCTTTCTCTCTCTTCCTCTACGTCTACTCGCTTCCTCGGACCGCACGGGAAAGAAAGCGCTCGGGGACACGGACGCATGGTCGCGATAAAACTCCAAAATTTATCGATCACCGCGAGTCCGAACCGGCGACGCGAGCGTACGCTATACCCTCGCCGGGATTTCCGAATTCTCTCGCCTTTTACATTTATCGTTTTTTTTCCCGTATTCTCATCCTGACACCAACCTAACCTTTCGTCCCTCTTTCTCTCTCGTCATCTCTTGCACTCGCGCGGCTGTCTTTCTCTTTTACTCGCTCTCTTTCTCTCCCTCCCTCCCTCACTTACTCGCTCGCTCGCTCGCTCGCTCGTTCCTTCGCTCTCTCTCGCTCTCTCTCTCTCTCTCCCTCGCTTGCCACTGCAAAAATATACATGGTACTCGATCGCTCGCATAAGTGTACGCACACACGTACGCGTTCGACGTGCACATTCGTTCGCACACATCGCTTACTCGTGCATACATAGATATACAGGCACTCGACACACAGAATAGAGCAAGACACTGGAAAATCGCTGCTTTTTTACCTTTTTCTAGCCAGCATAAACTGCCAAGAAGTGCACATCCGTCTTCCGTCTCGACGACGAATCTTCTCTTAAGAGCACTTGCACTCGCGATACACAAAAAACTTCGATCTCGATCTCTGTATGCGGCTGGTAACTTTTCGTTAAACTTATTCGTCGGGACGCTAAATCGCGCGCGAGGCCGCCTTTACCGTAAACGAAATAGCTCCGAGCGAACGCGATACATCCTCACCTAATGACAGGTTTACAAATACTGATTCCAGGGTGATCTGCACTCGGGCAACTCGTTTCCTTCCATTGTGCGTCCCCAGAGATAAGCGGAAATGACGTTCACCTCGTCCGTGTGGAGTGGAGTAACTGAGCCGTTAGCGAGAGTTCTTATATTTGTGTATATATAAACGTGACCACGGACGCACTAACACGCCGACGCGGACCAACGAAGCGGCACCGGGGATTGGGGAAGCTCCTTCTACACGGCCATCTTTCCTTCCGAAGCTATATTCCTTACTATAAGGTATACTCGACCTCAACGGCAGCGTATATTTCTCGTACGGATTCCGGCCCCCGGCACTAGACACAAGTAACGCATGCGCGATCGACAATTTTCATTGATTCGTCCGTGTCACGCGCCCTATACGAATCGTTACGATTATTCATCCTTCCTTACCTTCCTCGCTCTTCCCGACTCCGTACGCGAAATATTTTCGCAGCCAGCTTTGCGAACGCGAGAAACCGTCCTTTGCTTTCGAGCCGAATATTTTTTTAAGCTCGCGAACGTGCGAACGTGCAAATGTACGAATGTAAGAGGAGAGGAACGTTCCTACGAAACACTGATACTTTTTTTAAAAGTTTTCTTCCATCTCTCTCCCCCCTCTCACGCTCTCGCTCTCTTTCTCTCTATTTTATTTCAATTTTCAACTGGATTGTTTTAGCGTGCATTTGTATTATATAATTATACAATTATAAAATATTCGATTTCATAAATAGATGCTCGGTCTTCGTTCGTAACGACAATTTTACGTAGTTACGAACGATATAATATTATTTGTGGTGACTCAACGGTATTTTTCGCTATTACATTATCGTTTAAAACCTAATTGGGTTATTTTTAATGCTTTGTGAAACATTTAAAATGAAATCACGAATAATAATATAATTTTATTCTCAAAGAATATAATATTTTTACGAACGTAAGATGCATTTCGAACGCAAAGATATACTTATTTTAAAGTCGAAATTTATATTAACCAAGGCAAGGTAATTCGATAATTTTAAATATTATAATTTTCGAATCGTATATTTTGTAAATAAAAACTCGTACAGTGTAAATTTTTCGATTGATATTATGTCAAGAAAATAATTATGAGTTGTAATGAAAATATTTTTTTTTCTTAATGCGTCGACATCTCTAATAATTATAATTAGTCGGTTATCGCGACAATTACCGTAAAATATTATCTAATACTCGGCAACCAAATAGATTATATAAATATAATTTTTATCATCGTCGGAACCTTGCACAAAAAGTAAAAATCGATCGAAATTCTCCCAATGATGGAAAGTCTAAGTTATAGTTACATCGATGCGCAACGACGATTAAAATATTTTGTTGGATCGATCGATCGATCGATCGAGTCTGTATTACTTTTCCTCTGCCTTACGCCGTCTATTAAAAATTATGCTCCTTCCAATTGAAAAAATCTCGGTAATAAATACCGAAGCAACTAACGGGACACGATATTACCAATCGCAGCTACATTAGAATTTCCCGCGCTGGTCAACGACGAAGAATAGTCGAAAGTCGCATATCGCGGGACCAAAGTAATACTACGAGTTTCTGTCACTCCCACGTGGCATCGCAAAATTCCCACGACCTGGAGATCCGACGTGATTTTGGGTAGACGTCGAATCCTGTAACCGACGGTGCGGACTTGGAGGCAAGGGCTCGATAGGCATCGCTGATATCTCAGCAACCTGAACGAGGCGTTGTCGTGACAGTTGACAGGTGGTTTGACATTTGGCCGCGCCGCCATCGTCGCGCTGCCGCCTCTGTTTCTTTCTCCGTCTCTCTCGTTAATAGTGTGTATCGCCCCCTGTATGCCATATTGCGTGTGTGGAGTACACACAGAGAAAGAGACTCGCAAGAATCGTTTCGAGAATCGCGTACTCGGGCTAAATCGCTAAGGGAGTGGTCTTAATGAGCCCTTATTGAGGTAATCGCAAGGCTCTGGGTTGATTACTACCTGGATCGAACAGCTGATATTTTTTACGGACGCACGAGCTCCCGGGGGACACATCTTGTCGAACGTCCGCCCGTGTGCACTTGTTTGTGTATGTGCGTGTACGTACATCTGTTGGAGAGAGTAGTTTTTTTCGACTGCATATAGACACACAGGAAAGGTGAGCTTCCCCTACGTGTCTCCTCCTTCGATCTTTTGCGCGTCCTGGTCAATTTTTACAGTTAGATGATTAATCGTGCGATATTCATCCGAGAAAAACGTGGGTATATAAAACTCGGGATTTGTCGCTAGTGACGTCGGCTTCGTTACCCACTACCTGCTGTTGCTAGCAATTCATTTTACAATTTAGGTTTCACGAATTTTGTTTTACGAATATTTTCATAGGCGGGCCTTCGTTAACCGCTAACTCCAAATTTATTTTAACCTAATGAGATTCGTCGATTCGAATGATTTTTTTCATTTTACTCGTTTCTGACAAATATAGTCATAGTGAAACATCAACATCGTAAAGGTATCTGGTCTTTGTCTTGACTCATGAGCGTAATTTTATTATTACTCGTACTGATTCCTTCTTCTTGAATTCTTACTGTTAATTTTTCAATCGTTAAACTTTGTATGAATTTTTTAAATAAATCTGTTTTATAAATTTTTTAAATGTTTTCCAATGACAGTTATTAGCTAATGAGATTTACCGTAGATAAATTTATGTGTATATATATATACGTGTATCTATATATATATATATATGTATGTATACACATAAGATTTTATATTTATTCATAAATTTATTCGCATTATATTATGTACCGTGTGATGTAGAGTGAATTGATTCGATACTTATTTTGTTTAGCCTATGGTACAGCTTACAAATATGATTCTGCATCCTCGTTTCGTTTAATGTAAAACATTTTTATTTATAGGTTCAAGATGTCGGCGGGTCCCTACAATTATTCTTATATTTTCAAGTATATTATTATAGGTGATATGGGTGTAGGTAAATCATGCTTGCTGCACCAATTTACAGAAAAAAAATGTAAGAAAAATGGTACTAAAACGATCGTTTATGTAACGTGCACGCGTATACATTAATCTTTTTTTTCAGTTATGGCTGATTGTCCTCATACGATTGGTGTCGAATTTGGAACTAGAATTATCGAAGTTGCTGGGCAAAAAATAAAACTTCAAATTTGGGATACAGCTGGACAGGAACGGTTCAGGGCAGTAACAAGGTAAAAATAATACATATTTGTGGAGCGATTAGTTAAAATTGAATCCGTTTATTTAGCGTAAAAAGATTAATTTAAGTAAAATAAATTAATTTGTGAAAATACTAAAAATGTATTACAACGTTAATTTTTTAAAACTAATAAACGTTTATGAATATAATAGAATTACAAATTGAAAAATTATCTAATAGTTTTTTATTGCAGACAACAAAACTATATTTTATAATGGTTTTTAAAAAAATGATCATTGTTTTCAGATAAATAAAATTTTAAATACGTTTCTAACATAAATTAATTATCATATAAATTTTATGTTATTTGCATTTTTTTACAATGTAATATTACATTCTGTACGATGTCGTTATTATAAAAAAAAATGAATGTTTACTCAAATCAGATAGTACAATTAAAATTTTATTACAGACTTATATGCATTTTATATTTAGATTGTTTTTGTAGATAAAGTTTAAATTGTTTTTTTTTAATTTAAACCTTACATATGCATTATTATTATACATAAAAGTATTTAAATTTTTCTTTAAGGTAATTATGGTTATTTTTTAAAGGATAATAAAATATTAATTATTTCAACTTTATTCATAAAACTGTTATTTCTGCAGAATAATTTATTACAACTCCTCGTTATTTGATAGTAAAATTTGTAAGCACGTGAACATTTTTTAACCATTAATCAATTAATCTTTTTTGTAAGAATAGAATAAAAAAATTATATAAGTCATTACATTATAATTCTTTTTAAAAGTTGAAACAAGAATTATCCCTGGCAATAATACAGTGCAAAGTTAGTTGAAAACATTGATTTATGGCTTTAATATTTATGTTGGTAGAAACAAGTTTATTATTAGATTTTATACTTGGTATACGCATTTAAAAATCTGATTGTTATATCTTATCTGAATTTAAAAATTTACATAACTAATTGAAGAAAATTTTTTCTGAATATAAATTACTTTGTTGTTAATAAATAATATTTTATAAATAATTAAAAAATAAAATTGATTTAATTTAACTTTTTAATATTAGTTGTCATTTTTGTTAATTTAAGGATAATCGTTATAGCCGAAATTTTAGTACAATATTTGAACATTTTTTTAAACTGTCATTGTTAAAAAATTTATAAAAATGAATTTAAACTTATTTGTTTTAAAATTTTCACGAGAAATATTTATTACTGTTATAAAATTGAGAATAATTGAAATACAATTAATTGTCTAAAACTGTTATTAAACAAAGATAGTATTTAAAGATAAAAATTTAATTAATAAAAATTAATAAAAATTTGTAGTTAATTAAGTAGTGGTAACATTTGACTGAAATTAGATTGTGTACAATAGACTATTATTATATTATTATACACCAAATGATAAACGAAACAAAGCTATTATAATATTATAATTAATTAATCAATTAAAAATTTCATATATATTAATTTCATAGGTTTTGTTTTAATTTAATCTTATAATTTAAAAACTAAAATAACTTGTTTTATTTCATAGGTCCTACTATCGTGGAGCTGCTGGAGCTCTTATGGTGTATGATATAACTCGACGCTCCACTTATAATCATCTGAGCAGTTGGCTGACAGATACAAGGACTCTCACAAATCCAAGCACTGTATGTTTTTCATAAATTTATGTAATATAATATAATGTATAAATAATAATCACTTGTTCTTAAACATAGGTAATATTTTTAATTGGAAATAAAAGTGATTTGGAAGAACAACGAGATGTTACTTATGAAGAAGCAAAGAAATTTGCCGAGGAAAATGGACTGATGTTTGTTGAAGCTAGTGCAAAAACGTATTTAACGATTTTTAATTTATGTAATTAATTTTATTTAATATTAGATTTTAATTATTTTATTTATTGGTATTTTAGTGGAGATAACGTGGAAGAAGCCTTTTTGGAAACTGCAAAGAAAATCTTCCAAAGTATACAAGATGGCCGGTAAATGTTTTTCTAAGCTATCGATGTTATAATAATTAAATAATAAATGTAATTTATTAAAAAATTAATAAATATATGATTTATCTTTTTAGTTTGGATTTAAACGCAGCAGAATCAGGAGTACAACATAATCCAAGTCAACCTGGTCGCACTAATTTACAAGGAGTATTGAGTGTTCAACAAGGAGGAAAAGACTCATGCTCTTGTTAAGCTATTATTTATCTGTATATAGACCCTTTTATGTGTTAAACGGGGTTCTGCATACTGACAAAGATGTAGGTTTTATCGACAATTGTATTACAATCAGTAATACCTCTATTTTAATATTTTTCAGACCTTTGTTATAAATAGGCAAAAATAAATTAAGTTACTACTACTATTACATATTGAAAGCCAATATATATTTAAAAAATTTATTCATATAATAAAAAGTAGTAAAATGAATATATTGTAAATTTATACAGGATTATTTTTTATTATTATTTATGTATCTTTTTTTTAAATCAATTTATTTATTATTTGCATTCATAACATAAAATCAAGTGATTGATGCTCGTGAAGTACAAAAGCATGAAAATTTAATAAGTAGCTAACTATTTAGTTTAATATGATTGTCGATAATAAAGTCTATCAATATACGAACAACCCTGAATATTGATAATGCATATATGGTTTACATAAAAGTAAAAAACTACGTTTTGTTTAGATCTTTGAAAAAAAGTATTTACCTAAACGCTAAATCATTATTCAGAATGTTTTTCTTCAATTGGCAAATAAATATAAAGGATATATACACTTTATATCGTATGGTTATAAATAATATAGTAATTTTTTTAAATAGTTAAAAGTTATAAAAATATTAATGCGACTTTTTTCTTAAATAAGATTATATATTATAATTGATAAACTCAATTTCATAATTACATGTAAATTATTAAGGTATTGTTTTTGTTATAAAAATTTAAACATATGAATTAATGTATGTATCCTTAATAATAATATTTAACTTACTTTTGCCATGATGGAAAAATATATACTATAATATGAATACTTGCTTGATGGATGAATTATTGAATAATTGATCCTCGCCATGTTATGAAATCAGCTTGATTTTTGATAATGAAGTGCAAAATCAAGCAAAAAAAATTTATTTCATTCCCTTGTGTACTATGTTTAGAATATAAAGGCGGGAACAAAAACTGAAATAATAAGGCCCGATTACGCGTTTTGTGAAAAATTGATTTTTCACATGTAACACATTTTGTAAAAATCATCGCGAAATTAATCGCTATTCTATATAAACCAAAAGAAAAAGATAGAACACTAGATCATACATAAAGAATGTAGCATCTAACAATTACTAAATAGATCGATAATAAATAAGTAAATAGTAAAGGTGAACATTTGTATGACCGTTATAAAATGTATTTACAAATACTTTAACACCACTGTCACGGTGTGCTTTATCTAATAATACTAAATTCTAAATGGGAAATTATTGTACTGTTGTTATTATTTATAGCATTAAAGGAATTATAAATTGTATATATAAATGATTTCTTTTACAAAATGCAATTATCAAGATAAGTATTAAAATCAAAATTGGGCCTAATTAAATTTTATTTTCCCAAATGGTTTGTTTTATTGAGTCCAGCACTAAGATGTATACGAGAGATATTTTCAATTTGCAGTATTTAAAAGATGTTAAGTGTATTAAGTTTCAATAATTAGTGAGACATTAACTTTGCTATGTTTGCGATGTTAGAATTTTTTTTTATAAATGAAATCATTCTAATAGTGAAACAAATGAATATTCATTGACTATTTCTTTATAATTATTTTATATTAATCTTTTTTTACCTATATACATATGTTATGAAAAAATTTAGGAACAGTTATATTTGTAATTAAGCGATTTTAATCATTCATACGTAATTTCAACATGTCATTTTAAATATTGTCAAATTTGGTGATTATTACTTTTAATGTTCATTTTGTTGTAAAAGAAATATAATTAAAGTAAGCAAACCTAAATAAACTTTAAAAATTTATTTGTATTACATATCGATTTCTCGAGAAGATAGCATAGCCTTTCCTGACATTAGAGATAATTTATTGTTGAAAATACAAATACCTTGATTGTTGTGTTTGCTTATTGTGCGATTGTCACATGTATAGGATGTATGTCTATATAAATCATAAATTTATGTATTTTATTGTTTAGAAAGAAATATATATTTAAGTTTTTTTAATATCTAATATAAAAAAAAAAGTATAATTAAAGTTACTATCGTATTTTTTAAAACAAATATTTAATTTTTAAATGCGATTTTATTACATAGAAAGATATATATAAGTATGAAGTAATAGGTTATGTTTATAAGCTTGTTAAAAAATGGATTATGGATTTTGTGATTTATGCATTAATACAAACAAAAATAAAAAAAATTTGAAAGAAATTTTGCTTAAATCATATAACGGTAAATAATTGTATAACTTAATAAACGTATAATTAATTATGCTTTTCAATATATTTTATTTACGCTATAGCTGGTTACAATACAGTTGTAATAAATCAAAATATCGATGAAAATATATTTGATAACGAAAAAAAGAAGAAGAAAAAAATTAATGAGAATGATACCGTAACTTCATCCATACCCGAACCTATAGATATTCAAGATTTAATAGAAGAATTTAAAGGAAAACTTAAGATTTTAAATAGAATTACTTTTTCTTTTTCCGATCCAATAAAAACTCATTCTTTGGTTTGTTATTAAAGTGTTTAATATAACGATACTATTTTACGATATTTAAAATAATTTTTGTGAATTAAAAACTTTCAGAATCAATTACCTATTTTGAAAAAATATAATTTATATGCCATTATTCCAAAAACTCAAGCTGCATTCCAAGTAAATAAATATTAATATTTATTTGTTATCGAGTCGTGTATATCATGGTTTTATTTTTAGTTTGCTTGTTCTCAACTTAACACAGATATAATTACAATAAATTCAACCTGTTCCAATTTAAAATTAACTAGAAAACTATATTTCCAAGCTACCGAAAAGGGTATTCATTTTGAAATCCAGTATTCCGATGTTATAAAAACTAATACAAGGAAATTTGCTATTTATTACTCACATTTATTTCATACGTTTGGAAAAAGCAAGGTAAAAAAATCTAAATGACTATTTATTCAAATTATTTTAATATTTTACTTTTAAGAATGTTATTATATCAAGTGGAGCCAATCATGAATCTCAAATTAGAAATCCATACGATGTAATCAATTTGTATCCTTTTACGAACAAAATTAATTTTTATAAAACTTCACAAAGTTAGTATGTTCCTTAATTTTATAAAATTTAAATAGAGCTCGATTATTAGGATTGAACGAAACAAAAGCCAAATTTTCTATACTTCAACAAGCTCATCGTGTACTTTTAAAAGGAGGTTTGTATTTTCATTTAATTTGTTTATCATTTTATGAAAATACTCATTGATTTTAATTACAGAAAGTAGATGTTGCGGAAAAACCCTATTTAAAATTTGTTGTCCTAAAGTGGATGACGAAACAGAAGACAATTCGTTCCATGTACAACCAAAAAAAATGAAATTAAACGATTCTAAAAGTTGTACCAAATAAAACAATTAGTCTATATCAAATTCATAGAAATTTTTATGATTTATATAATAAACGTGGATAATATTATACTAGACTATTCGATTTCATCATTCATTTCAATTGCATTTACTCGTTATATTTTTAATAGAACTTAAATAAAGGAAAGTAATTCCTTAAAAAAAGAATTTTACTTAAAATTTATGCCAAACTATAAAAAAGCTCTCGTTAAAAGAAAAAAGAAACGACTGATATTCAAGACACATAATACAAATATAAAGCAAACTATACGGAACTGGTTTTTAACCGATATTTTAAGATTCTCGATTTCATACGTCTTAAACTTTGGAGCGAATCTATCAACGCATGCGCATCGTATAAAAATACCAATAGCAGTAGAATCGAGTATAACCTACATAACCAATAAACCAAGTAGGGATGTTACGTGCCTAAAATGATCCTACCAGTGTAGTGCTGTATATATGTTTGGTGGTTCTTAATACGGGTCGCGGAAGTGAGAACAGGATCATTAGGATTATATATATTTAGAAGGCGGAAAGTTCGTTTGTAAGGTGGCTGTTTTAGAAGCACTTTATTATAATGCAAAGTGTGATAAACTCTGTTAAGGGCACTGCGCTCAGCGTTGCTGAATATCTAACCCCAGTTTTAAAGGTTTGATTAAGTTATTACATTTTTGTTATTCATCTAGATTATTCTGTTAATTATAAATTATTTAATGATCAACGTCTCAAATGTTGTGATTGAATTAAATTTTGTAATACGAATCGATCAAACAAAGACACTGTTGCTTTGATTTAGGAAAGCAAATTTAGGGAAACCGGAGTCTTAACACCCGAAGAGTTCGTTGCTGCTGGAGAGCATCTCGTGCATCATTGTCCGACATGGCAATGGGCTGTTGGAGACATAGACAGAGCCAAACCGTATCTACCAAAAGACAAACAGTTCTTACTTACTCGCAACGTTCCTTGTACTCGTAGATGTAAACAAGTAAAATCTATTGATATTATTTTATCGTGTTTTACTATTGATATATTTAATTTCATTGGTCGATTCGTATTTATAGATAGAATATTGCGACGAACAAGAACAAATTATAGAGTCCGATGATCCCGAAGGTGGTTGGGTAGATACTCATCATTACGATGTGAATCACGAGGGATTAGATGAAAAAGTTTCAGAAATGACGTTAGAAACTCAGCCTTCGTCTGTAAATATAGTCAGAGATTTCGAAGACGACGAAGACGATGAAGAAGCAGCCGATATGGAAGCTTTCGAAGTTAGCGGTATGCTCGATGAACAGGATAAAGTAAGACTTTTTATTGTACATTGAAACTTCACTTTGAGATACTTTTAAAATTTATTACGAAGGTGCTTATATCGTGTACATTTTTATTTAAAGTATACAACGGATGCACCCAAAAATGACAAAGAAATCGAAGACTTATTTTCCGAAGGTGAAATTATAAGAACACGAACCTACGACTTACATATCACTTACGACAAATATTATCAAACTCCAAGATTATGGCTCTTTGGTTACGACGAAGTGAGATAATATATCATTAGTATTTGTTATAAATAAAATATATCGTTGTAAGTAATTATTAATTATATATATTTAGAATCGGAAACCATTAACCGTTGAGGAAATGTACGAAGATGTTAGTCAAGATCATGCAAAAAAAACTGTTACGATGGAAACTCATCCGCACATGCCTGGACCGCCGATGGCTTCTGTTCATCCTTGCAGGTACTTTACGTTAGCTTTATTTTACCTATTATTTAGAAAATAACTTTTCAATATTTATATTTGTAAAATATTTTATTTTACAGACATGCCGAAGTTATGAAAAAAATTATAGAAACTGTGATGGAAGGAGGTAGGGAATTAGGAGTTCACATGTATCTTATTATATTCTTAAAGTTTGTACAATCTGTTATACCAACCATTGAATATGATTATACTCAAAATGTAACATTAACTAATTCAAGCTAAGTACGAGACACATCAGATTCTATAAATATATTTAAACCGTGTCTCGTTAGTTTTATGAATATTGTAAATGAATTTATCAGTTGTAATATAATTTTATAAGTGTAGAGATAATCGTGTTTCCAAATTTATTAAAATATTTGAATTTTATATCAAAAAATAAAAAAAAATAGAAGACAGTAAATTATATAAGTCAGTCAGCTTATTAAATTTTAATAGAAATGTAATCTAGACGAATTCGTATCATAATTTCGTAAAAACATTGCGTACTAATAACTAAGATTGTGAGCAATAGTAGTAAGTTATACCTGTGAAAATGCCTAGTACCTTACGTACACATCGTTATTGTATCAAAACTCTTATTTTTAAGTAAAAATGAAATGATTATAATGAGAATTTAAACGTGGTCAATTTTATTTATATATTACCGCAATTTTTAATTAACGATACTGTAAAATTTTTTAATAGTTTAAAAATTGTACACAAGTTATGTAATTTATTATAATGCTATGTAATACAGTTTATAATATAAAAGTAAGTAATTATTAAATGACAAATTGTTATTAAAAGTCAAACACAGTTTAAATGTGAATTAATTTTTATTTAAAATGTGTATTGTTCAAAACAGTACACGTTATAATATAATATGAATATATAATTTTTTATTTTATTAATTCATAGAAATAATTTTAAATAAGTTTTTGTCAAATATATTTTCTAATTTGAATACTACTTGTATAATAATACACACTAATCTAAAATAAAGATTAATTTTTTTGAAAACAAAAATTGTTATGAATATTTACAAAATGCAAATATTTTATTTACAATTTTATATTTATTAAATTAATAATATGTTAAATTTAAATTGTAAACGATTTTTTATAGCTTTATAAATTTATAAGAATGATACAAGATATAATACACAAAATTTTTTCATTTCGTGTAATTACCGTCGCTTATTGATATTTATGTAATGATATTATTATCATCTTTTAGAAACACATTAAATATAAAATTTTAAAATTATCACAATATTTTAAATAATATTTATAGTATATCTTAGCTATAAATTTATTTAAACTATAGTCAGGTACTCTGAGGCTAATTGTAAGGGATCTATATTCAGAGAAGTTACTAATCGTACTTTCTGTCCATCTTGAGTAATAAATTCTATAGCTTGTTGACCATCAGCTAATTCTAGACGATCTTCTGCATTCATTTGATTAATTGCCGCAACAGCTGTAGCGTCGGTATCTTCATCCTGAAAAAATAATAAATGTTTTAATTATAGTTAACGAATAAGGTCGAGACGCTTTTATTAAAAATTTAATCGCACTTCTAAAACTTTTACTATAGCTTCTGCATCTGTTTGAATCGTTGAAGCTAAAGAGATCTTTGAGTCAGGATTTTCTTTTGGAGCAAGAGGTGTAATTTCAATGTCCGAAGCTATTCCTATGGACGGTGGTAAATTTTGAACTCTTATCGTTTGATTTCCATTCAATTGACTTACAAATTGTCCTTCGGAAAATAACTGTCGCGCATCTTGTAACGATAATGGAATGGCATTACCATCTTCATCTGTTATCTACAAATATTTAATAAAAGTTTACTAGTTATTCGAGACAATTAGTCTAAATTTATGCATACAGAGTTATATTAAAGTATCTAAATTAGAATATATATATCGAACTCTAATTCTTTTGTAATCGATTTCTCAATATTTTTAGATACTGAATAAAGAATTTAAGATTACAATTGTATATCTTTTATTGAAATTGAACCCATCTTAATATTTTGAATTCTCTTAAGAGTTTTCAAATAAAAATTTAAATTACATGTATATATTTACAGATGAAAATTATTTTTAATGAAAAATATATAGCTTAACATTTTAAATTATGTAATTTTTGAGTGAACTAAAAATATGTATATAAAACACTTTTTTAAAATAATAAATAAAAAATTTAATTAATTCTATAAAGGTACTTTAACTTTGTTTTTTTCGCATTTTTCTATAATTGATAAATTTTTTCAATTAAATCATCGAAACAAAAATACGAAGGAATTATGTCTACTAGTTTTGGCACACAATACTTATTTCATAATAAAAATGAAAACATTTTTTTTGAAGAATAAACAATGTCATTTCTAATAGAATTCTGAAATGTTTATCTGATATAATAATCAGTTTAAAAACAAAAAGCTTATAATTAGTACGATTATAATCTCATTATCCGTAACGAGTAAATCAACGAAAACATTTTTTTAATTTAATTTGAAATAAATCCTACTTTCATTGCAAGATTCTATTAGTTGAACTGTTTTATAGGAATAATTATAACTATAAATATATATAAAATTATCATAAATTTGTTTGCAAATGTAATTTCTATTTCTATGATATAAAATTTCGAGATAATTAAATAATCTAATACTTTAATTAATTTTTACAAATTTCTTAATTCCAATCTGTTAATAAATTTTTATCGTTACTGAGAAAAATTAAAAGATTTAATAATGATATATCGTTACGTATTGCACAAAATTTTTAAAATAAATACAAAAATAATTTTTAATCGATAAGTTTTTATTCGTACGATATATTTATAAAATTTATCAATTTTAAATTAGTCTATAAATATATTTACTTTACATTTCTGTGTATAATTACTTTTTAATCAAAAATAGAAATAAGTTGATAATACTTTTATCAATTCAGTGACCAATATCTTTTTAAGTATCAATTTGATATTATACATCCGAAGAACAGTATAAATGAAGAAATTCAGAGGGAATTATTTATCTATTGTTCTCAAGTTCATAAGAAAAGTGTTTGATTATAAAATACAATTATAAATAAAAATGTTAAAAAATAGATAATTGAGCTCGTAAATAAATAAAAGAAAATATTAATTGTAACTGGGACGATAAACATTCGATAAACATCTTACATTTATCGACGTCTTCAGGTGATAAAACTACAATGACTGAATTATTCTAAAATAACAATTACACGAAATATTTGAATTTGCATTGTTAAAATTCGTATTTTTTAAGTTTAAATCAAGGATTTAATTTTTTAATTAAGATAGTTAACATTTTTAACGCCTATTTTTCCATCGTCTCTTATCATTTTTGTGTATAATAATGATTGAACGTCAATTAATCAGATTGTTATGTAATAATGTTTAAACTGTTTCATAAAAATACAATTTTTATACACTAAACACACGATAAAACTAATAATCGAACGAATATAGCACTTGATATTTTTAATTGTAGTAATAAATATTTGTGTAAGTTATAAATTGACTTATTTAAAATATTGAAAACTTACTTGAAGTTGTAAATCCGATTCGGCTCCAAGTTCTATATTATTTGAATCTTCGTTATTGATTGTTGTATTTAAATTTGACTCTTGATTCGCCATTATACTTTCTTTATCTACAATAAGTTATATTAATAGTTTTAGTGAAAATATATCGTTTAAAATTATATTATATAATTTAAAAATAAAAAAATACTTACTAAGTTGCAACGAAGGTGATTCAGTCGTATTATTTGGATCTTGGTAAGTCACATAAATAATTTGAGACATATCGTCTTCAGAAATTTCATCCGCTGTCATAACTTGAGTTAAATTATTGAGGGTATTTGAATTTTCTTGTTCGGAATTGGGTAAAATTTGCCAAACTTGTCCTATAGCAGTTCCTTCCGTCACATCATTAGAATCTACTCCTGGATTTTTATGTACCTAAAAATATTTTTAATACACGCGTTAAAAGTATTCGAGAAATAATTAGTATAAATAAAAATAGTATCTAAAAAATATTTATTTACCTTCTTATGCTTTGTTAAATTTGAACAATCAGCGAATGCTTTTCCACAAACCTCGCAATTATACGGCTTTTCTCCTAAAAAATATATTTAAAGATAAGAATAATAAAAACAATAAACAGAAAATTTAAATTCTTACGTTAAAATCATTACCTGTGTGAAGTCGTAAGTGTTTCTTCAATGCCCATTGTTCTGTAAAATCACGATTACAGTATGCACACTGAAACGGTCGTTCCCCCGTGTGTCTACGAACATGACATTTCCACGTATCTTTGTGCAAGAAAGATTTCGCACAAAATTCACACTTCCATGGTCTTTCGCCAGTATGTCTTTTTACATGCAACTTAAATTGTGAGGATGTTGTAAATTTACGACCGCAGTGATCACAGCAGTATGGTTTTTCACCGGTGTGAATGCGCATATGTTCTTGTAAATTACCATTCTGAGAAAAACTTTTCGAACATACATCGCACTTGTATGGTTTTTGGCCAGTGTGCGTCCTGTAATTAAAATAAAACGCTTAGATTTATAATATTTTTAATTAAGATCTTACGTATGTAATAATAAATTTTACCTATAGTGCAAAGTAAGACTCGTTTTATGAGCAAATTTATGGTCGCAAAGTTCACAGAAATGTTTTTTCTCTCCGGTATGAGTTGATTGATGATTTAATAAGTTTGCTTTTGTTTTAAAAGAAGCATTACAAGATTTGCATGGATATGGTCTGTGCTCCGAATGAACAAGTTGATGTCGTTGTAATAATTGTTTGTGTTTGAAACTTTTTCCACATTTATTACACACAAAGCGACGACCATTATTGTGTTCGCTTAATTTATGATACATTATTGAACTTGGATGATTGAGAACTTTTCCGCATATATCGCACGGAAAACCTTTATCCGATTTATTATTCTAAATATTATATTATGAGTTAATAAAATGTTAAATTTTTTTCAAGAATACTATTTACTTTGAATTACACGACTATAAAGTATTATTTTATTTCAGAGAAAATAAAGTTAAAAAATATATTGTTTTTGGTAAAGTCCAATTCTTGTAAGAATAGAAATTATAAATTTACATTTTGTTCAAATACGTATAAAAATAATGGAAAAATATAAACTCTATTACAAGTATAAAATAGAATTTGCTTTGAAATAAATGAATAATAATTATAGTCGTTTAAAAAATGAATTCTATATGTAAGTAAAATTTACTTTACTTTAATAGATTACGATAATAATATTTAAAATAATATTTTACCTGATGAACTATTTCTTTGTGACCTTTTAAACTTGATTGATAAGCGAATGCCTTGTTACATATTTCACACATGAAAGGTTTTTCTCCTTGATGCACTACTTTAACATGAGTTTCTAAATTATTTTTTGATTGGAAATGCTTACTACATTTTTCACATTTAAATATATTGTCAATGTCTTTACAATCAGAATCTCGTGACGATTCTTCTTCCCTGTGTATATTTTCCTGATTTTCAATATCGATATCTTTTAATTCGTTATTTTCTAAATCATTTAAAGATTTAACATCGTTAGCTAAGGCTGTTAAAGAATTTGAAGTTGTAGATGATTCAACTTCGTTTTCTAAATCATTTATCAAATCAATAGATTTGTTATGTTCCAGTTTTATATTTTTTTCTACATCGTTTATCTCTATCACCTTTTCTCCATTATGATTTAACGTTTTTTGATGAAAAACTAAATTATCTTTATTAGAAAATTGATTTTGACATTCGATGCATTCGTATTTTATCGTCTTGTGAAAACTCTTATGAATAATGTATTTACTACGTTGTAAAAATCCCTTACCACAATAGGAACATATAAATTTATTTTTTCTTTTTAATTTTGATTTCCGTATTTTTGATTTTGTACGAACTTTATTTCTGTTAACTACTACTAACTCACCCAAATTTTTTCCTTCTATAGTTTCCAAATGGCCAATTACTTCTGCAACATATTATACGATCGGTAGAAAATTGCATTTAAAGCATTGAAATGTATATAAAAAGAAATATAAATACCTGTGTCGCTATTGCTACTATCTATACTTGACATATTTAAATTTTCATTTCCTTCATACTTCAATTGTATTTCGTCTTCGTCGAAAACACCTTCTTCTTTAAACATTTTTTCTAATTCTTTCCCTTGCACCGTTTCCATATACCTATATAAATTATAATTGAATTACCATTTATCATTTAATCCAAACATTTACAATATCGATTAAAATATTAGAATAATTATTTCGTAATTTATACCTCTTAGGAACTTTACGTTTTCTCCTTTGCCTTCCATCTTTATCGAATTCGTCTTCATCTTGCTTATCTTCTTCTTCTTCTTGACTTATTCCCTCTACGCATTCGTCTTTCTCAATTTCCTAATAAATAAAAGGATAAAAAATCGATAAAGTATTCGTTAAAAACTGTAAGCATATACGAGATATTAAAATAGAAATTTAACGAGTTTACTTTTAATTCTTCTTCGGATGAAGTTTTCGGTGGACGACCTCTTTTTCTTTTAGGCTTATCTAATCCTTGCATTTGTAAACTTAAATCATGCTCCGCGGCATAAACGGATCCATCGGGCATCACTGAGTAAATAAAAAGAAATTAATTTCTATAGCGACGCAAGATAACTATTCCGAAGCCTTACCATTAATAATAATTTGTTGCTGATTGGATTCCGAAACTGAATTATCATCTTCCGCTCCAAATAATTCAGAATTTTCTAACGTTATACTAATGCTCTTTTTTTTAAGTCGACTTCTTTCGATTCTACGTTCAAAATCAACTTGCTGCTTCCACATTTCTCGTATTTTACGTTGACCATTAATAAGTAGTTCAAAAAATTGTACGGTTGCTTCCAACTGAATATTGCATCCAGGGCATATGGTACGAGGTAAGTTACCATCGTCGTGAACCTGGAAATAATTATAAAATGATTAAATTCGATAAGCAAAATATTAAATTTTCAGTCATCGATCAAAAGCAAGAAGGTAATGTTAAAATTAGTTATAAATTGTTTTTGTACATATAATTAAACGTTATAACCGTTTAATCAATGCAAAATAACGATAAAAATTTTAAATATTTTTCATCATAAATATAATTTAATATTTGAATTTAATTTTGAGCTCTAGTCTCGTTTTTGTAAAATTAATAAACAACCGCTCGTTTATTCGAAAAAAGAGTGACAAAGCATAAATTAAATAAGGATCTACATTATGTAAAAGGAATATTCTATCGAATGATTCACTTTTGTTAAAGTTACAGTGGCTGTAAATTTCGCGCTGTATAGATAACAAATGTCAAAAATGATTTGATCCATGCAGTAGGTATTTGTGTTTCATGTTGTACGATCGAAATCAGTAGAGCCTCCATATTGTAAAGGATAAGGAAGTCAAGTTCAAGTCTTGATTTTGGGATCTGTTCGAACCATCAAATTCCCGCTTCCGTACCTTGAGCGGCAAATAACGGTTGATCATCGCGCTTAACTCTGTTTCCTCGGATTCATCGGTAAATAACATTTCGCCGTTGTCGTTGTTTTCTGCACACAAACGGCAAGTTGTCGAATCGTATAAGCGAATCTTCGCCATGACAGCGACCGCTGAAATGGATGAAGTATTTGGTCGAGTCAGGTGGCGGCGAATTCAGTTTCTCTCAATGGCTATTTCCTCCGTGGCCCTCTATTTTTATATCGAATCTTTCACTTTTATCTATTATTCCAAATCATTCGAGAGGTGTGTTGTTGTACGTTCGTTGCATTTTTAAATACGTAATTCCATATTTACAATTCACGCCATCGAGGAAAGGTTAAGTTAGCAAAGTTCGAGCATAAACCTTAGTCATACATTAGAGAGGTATCTGGTCTTCTCATTCTAATTTCTTATATTTGTACATAAGGCTTCAATCAATGTAAAACTTGAATATTTTATTTGCTTTAGCCATTTTCATTTCACGCGTGCAATGCGATATTTCTTTTTCGTAACTTATAATTTATTAGTTTAAATTTTTATAACTTTTTTTTACAAGTTGTTTATTTTATTTAAACCATAATTTTTTACAGAATAATTTCAATGGAAGGAGATGTGTTCTTTGTTGCAGTTTCGAATCGAAAACGTTGAAATCTGCTTTTTCCAATTTTTCAAGATAATCCTCTACGACGATAGAGGGTAAAAAAATTATCCGAGAGTCCTTCTTAATTCCAGGTTTTAAAGATATCGCCTGTAATAGAAAACGAGCGATCGGTTAAAATATCGGTTAAACTCTTACTTGAAAAGTACTCGCCTTGTTCAAATGTTGCTTGGCTACGCACGATACTTCAAAAATTACATCTTTCAGTCGATCCACGTTCGTGTTTCGAAACATAGACTCGTAGGATACCTTATGCTTCGCGAGTATGTCTTGAGGTAGAACTACGCTTCGTTTCTGGGCGTTATAAGGTACGGATCGAACCAAAGTGACTATACCTTGAGCTTTACCTAAATGACTAGCAAAGTGATCCGTATTCACGTCCTGTATTCCTTGTGCTTCTAAAAGTAAATAATATATAGAAGAGACCGTATGTTCGGCGTAATTTTCTATCGATTCTATATTTGTAAACATCGAGTTATTTAATTTGTTAAATCTCGCTTCGATCAAGCGCTTAAAGTAACGTTTGGACAACTTCTTCTTCTGCAGTATCTGCAAATAAATTTTATTATATAAAAGAATAAGAGACACGACGACACACCCGTAAACTTACTCTATGAAGTTCCAAAGCCGTCGGATTTTTTTTAGGTTTATTATTATAGATGTCGTTTAAACATTCTTCCCAAAATTGAATTCTGAGCAAGCCGTATTTACCGTCCGTAATTTGATCTTCGATCGTAGCTATTTCCGTATTGAAAGCTCGAATCGCAAACGCACTGGATCTTATACTATTCGGTAAAAGTAACGTGCATAAAAAACTTTCGTGATCGTTATTCCTGAAAAAATATTCACGTTGAAAGTTCGATTACGTTCAAAGTTCGAATCGATGGTTATAATAAATCGTACTTTACTAAATTCAAACAATATTCGGCAGGTGTTTGCTTCGCCGACGTTTTAAGCCATCGCAATTGACAGTATCTTAATTTCAATGATTTTTTCACCAAAATCAAAAGCATATCGAAAACTAAGAATAAACTACCGGTCCCGATTGTTTATAAACGTCCCCAAATAAGCCCAATTTATAATTCTTATTTTTCAGATAAAACTGGGTCCTCTGGTACATAACTCATCGGCCGCGAGGGGACGCAGCCATCGGCGTCCATTTTTCAACCCGGTACGCTTATCGTGTCTACGAGAATTCTATGACTAATCAACAAAGAATTTGCGCCTACGGAGGTCCGAGTACTAATATTTAATAGCGTCGTTGCACTTATATACATGGCTCGGATCGTTTCTGCAGCGTGTCTTATTTTATGAAAATAAAATCATTGAAGCTACCTGGAGCGTGGGATCACGATTAAACATCCGAATTTAACGAATTTTTACCACAAGTAAGTCAAAGGTTTGAAAATTTATTTCCACTTTTAGCTCGATCGCGAGATATACGCCTGCCGTTATTGCCGCCCGCAACGCCGAAGGTCTCCATGTAAATCGTGTTTGTTACAATGCACGATTCGATTAACCTATCGTACGAAACGAGCGTCCGTTCTCGATTCAAAGCCTTGTTTTACGTTAAATAAGTGTGTCGAATCATCATTATTATATTTGTTATGTAATTGTTGGTAATTCGCTCGACGTTAACGTTAATTATATCCTACGTGAAAATTGGTTATAGCGGACATTTTTTATAATTGGATATTAGAGTGTACACACGCTGCGAAATTTCATTAAGCGCGATATTTGTTTCAGGTATGAGGCGAAAAAGCGAACGGAATAAGGCTAAGGGCTCCCCGGAGAAGAAAGTAGAGAAACCAACGAGAAGGACAACTCGTCGAAGAGGTAAAGCATCGCCGTCGACTTCACCGGAAAGAGAGAATACGGATGACAATGTTTCGAGCACACCATATTCGGATGAAGAAAAGGAATCGCGACTTCAATCGGGGGAACAGGGCAATGATCGCGAAGAGTTGAAAAAGGATATATCGTCCAGCGAACTTATCAAGTCTGTTCTTGGAGAAGGTGAAGAGGATAACGGGTCAGTATGGAAAGTAGCAAGAGCGGATGCGTCACCCGGAGAAATACAGAAGCTGAAACTCTGTAGACAGCGTAATATTTCAGAAGCATCAGACAGTTCTTTAAATAAAAAAAAATCAAACAAGTGGCCAGATAGTGATGAAGGAGGCGTCGAGGAGGCTGACTCAGCCGACGAGCAAATATCATCTTCTCAGAAGATGATTATTAGCAAACAGGCTGACGATCCCTCTTCTTCGCACCCAGGTCAGGACTCCAACGAAGAGGTAAGTGATTACAAGGAGAACCTGCCTGAAATCACTTCAGCCAACTTGTCTGATGATAAAACAAACATAGATCAGCTAGCAGATTTCAAGGAGAACCTGCCTGAAACAACTGCGACAAATCTGTCTGAACAACCAAACTATGAGGATAATAAGTCTTCAAGTGTTTCGACAAACCCACCCGGTGATAATTCACACGTGGATCAATCGCTAGATCGCAGGGAAAATGTTGCAGAGTTTACTTTGGAAAATTTGCTCAATAATCAACAAAAGGAAGATATTCAAGAACATTTAAACCCACCTGGATTTGATTCAACTACAACGGAGTCGCATCAGCTTATTAATTTGATTGTCATTCCTAGTACCAACGAAGAACATTCTAACGAGGCCGTTCCTGCGGATAACACTCGACGAATTAATCAAGAGGCAACCGTCGAAGAGTCGACTGCACCGTGCGGAGATGCCACCGTAGAGGAAATAGTAACGAAGCAAAACATAGTTTTGGAACAAGAGATTCCCGTAATTCAAGAAAATGAAATGGAAAATGTAAAAATCATTAACGATACTGGTGTAGAAGTTCAAAAGGATTCAAAAACAGAAGAAGAAGAAGAAGAAGGTGAGATAAGGGAGGAAACGGAAAGAGGAAGTCCTAAGATTGATTCTGTATCATGTAATACGCGCTCATCGAGTTTACAAGATGCTCGTGTCAAACATCCCGAGTTATCGCGCTCGGATACTTCAGAAACAAACGAGGAAACTAAGAAGACAAAGAACAAAGGAGCTCAAAAAAAGGAGGCTGATTCTTCTAATACGGATGAAGTTAAGAAAAAGAGCAGGAAAGACAAGAAAAATGAAAACCAAAAGACTCTCCCAACCGAAGCAGAAGCAAACTCTGTTTCTACTAATATGGAGTCTGAAATTGAATTATCCGAATGTAACGTGGAAAAAGAAGATATTCTTGAAATTATTGAAAAATCAGATGATTTAAATGTAGCGCTATCTACCTCGAAACCAGTAAAAGTTAGTTTGAAGAGGTCGTTGTGAGTATAAATTTTTATATAAAATAAAGTACATTTAACGTGTTACAAATTTCAATCCAAACGATAAATTTACTTTAATAGCTCTACTCGATTATCAGCCGATTCAGAAACAAAGAAAGATGAAAACATTAACAAAAAACCGGTCGTGAATGAATCTAATCAAAATAAGGTGTGTATAATAATAATAATAATATAATAGGAAAAAAGTTGTCTTAACAAAAGTAATCGATTTAAAACCGATTTTTTCGTTTAGGAAAATCATGTTGATAACGAACAACCCGATCAGAAAAGTTCTACAAAAAGGCGTCGTTGGGGTATGACAACGACTCCCGACATTGCACCAGCATTTTCAATTTCTACCGATTCCTTAAAGGTATATTATTTTATCGTAACGACGATTATCTTAGCTTATGCGATAATGTGCTTGGAAAATTATGTTAAACTAATTATCTATGTTCCACATTACAACAGGCCTTAGTACCAGGTGCAAAGCCGTTATCTGTTAACGAGGTACGACTTAATAAAGATGAAGACGATGAAAGGGAACATCGGAAGCATAAAAGTGAAAATTCCGGAGATCATAAATCAAAATACGACAGTGTTTCAAAAATGGATATTAGTAAAAAAGTGGATTCAAAAATTGATAATCATATAGGTAACGAATCTTCCTTATTGTAATCTTGTTTATTATTTAAATATTATTATGTAAAAACTTATCTAACAAATTTTACAAATTTACAGCTTCGAGACGAAAAATTACCGTCGTTAAGGAAACTCCTCGTCCAAAGTCACCAAGCCCACCCGAAGCGCAAGCAACAAACATTCTATTAATAAGAAATTTGGTTCGTCCATTTACTTTAAACCAAATCAAAGAACTTCTCTCTCGTACGGGTACAATAATAGAAAATGGCTTCTGGATGGACAGAATAAAATCGAAATGTTTCGTAGAGGTATTTATCGCCTACCGATAAATGATAAATTTTATACGTGTCGTCGATATGTATACAATTGGAAATAATCGATCGTTGAAAATTGATTTGTTTCAGTATGCCAACGAGGATCAGGCTTTCGAGACCAGACAGGCACTGCACGGAGTCTCATGGCCACTATCGAATCCAAAGAAACTGGTCGTCGACTATGCTACAAAAGAGGACATGGATATGGCTCGGGAAACTATAAAGGATCAACCGACTGTCCGACAATTAGAGCCTATACCGACTGAGGTATGGCAAAAATTTCACTGGTCACGAGATCAGAAAAATGCCTTAGTCAATAAGGTATTTTATGTACTCAACTAAAATTGAATAGATAAAAATACCTGAGACTAGTGTAACGGGTTAATCCACAAACTACCTTCAGATTACAGTTATACGCGAGTGGGACCTAGGCAAAGAAGACGGTCAATTACACGTGAAAGAAAAGGATCGAGAAAGAAAAGAATTCGAAAAGAAAAAGAGGCAAAGAAGTAGGAGTCCAATACTCGAAGCTCATCTGCCGGCACCGGCACGAAAGTTCAAGAAGAAAGAAGAAGAACCTCCTACGGCAAAACTTTTGGACGATCTCTTCAGAAAAACTAAGGCTACCCCCTGCATATACTGGTTGCCGCTAACCAATGAACAGGTATAGTTCGAAGAACCGAGCTAACGAACAAACGAACAACGAACGTAATAATCCGAGCGATCCGATTTAATCGATCGATTTTGCTTGTAGATTATAGTAAAGGAAGAAATGAGGAGACAGCACATGGCTGAACATGCGCGCAGATTAGAAGAAATGAGACGTGCCGAACGAAATCGAGACACGCGTCGTCGTCGTAGTCCCAGAAAATAATTTTTTCACAGTACCCAAAGGACAAATTTCCCATCCTCCTTTTGACTTGAATCAGTTTGACGAGTCCTCGGCACGTTATTGTGATCGATGCAAATAGCGTATAATTTAATTCGTATTTTACGCGATTTATACGTTTCCGTACTTTATTATTCAAATTTTTTTTTTTGGATAAAACAAAGTATTGATTTAATTTATAGTTTCTACGTTGCAGAATATTAAAGCTATTCTAGTTTATATTTTTTAAAAAATTCAGATTTTTTAATTTGATAAATTTTATTATTTACACATTCTTCGACTAAAAAGAAATTTTTTTGAAATACGAACGAAATCTTACCTTGCATGGAATCCTCATCCTTGATCCCTGATCCTGATTTTCATCATATAAGCCGTGCTTCTTACAGGTCAACATACTACTCTAATCTACCAGAGGCATCATTCTGCCATGTTCCTAAAACTACAAAGCCATCCACTTCTCCAGAGGATTTGTATCACATCTAAGGAAATATTTTGATCACACAAATTTGGTTTTTTATCTTGTGTGTATTCATTGCGTGATATCGTCGTGGGACTTACAAGACAGAAAATATTCCAGTCGTGATCGTAATTGGGATCGTATTATTTCTCAAGTAAACAGTTTGATAGGCAGAAAGTAAAGAGCTAAGCTCAACTGTGAAGTATCGAGTGCAAAACACTATGAAAAAAACTTTCTCACGTTGTAGTATTCATAAAGCTTCAATTTATTGTTATATTACATTATCTAAGAATACCGTACGGCTGCAATTTTTTTGCTATCGATATGTAATGCAGCAAAGATACACCGTTTAAAACGAACATTTATTCGTATTCAAGAATCAACTGTATATACGTGTATCTGGTAATAGAACTAATAAAAATGTAAAATTGCTAATATTACATACAAAGCTTAGTGAACACATTTCTGTTGATTTGTAGACATCAAACGGTATTTAAATGTATACCTGTAGCTGTTTTTAGTGACTTCTAATAAACGAATTATAAAAATTTTGTAATTAGTTTAGAATTATTTTTCATGGGTACATCAAGGATAAAAGAAATGCATTTTTTTCTGTACACAATTTTATATTTGTCGTTAAAAAATTTACAGTTTTACAGAAACGCTTATAAAGAAACGTTTTCAGTGAATGAATACAAGACTTATTTTTGCCAATAGTTATCGCATTCGCATGTATTTTACATACATGTGTATGTGATAAGCACAGCTTATTAAATAGCTTATATCTAATAACATTATTTTTAACACCGTAATAGTAATTTACAAACGTTATCGATGCATTTATATGCACTCGAGTTTGCTAATCAAAGGTCTCGTAATGAAAATTCTTAGTAAAAAATCAAAAGCTGAATCGCTTTCGCTTAAGCCAATTTGTACACTTTTTTTTATTATCGCATCTATAAATTATCTTAATTTTATTTTCGAAATACATAAATCTTAAATCACAAATAAGGGATAAGGAAATGTTTACTTATTCGTGCAAAAACTGGCCAATGTACAAAAGATACGAATATTATCGTTACATTATTAAATTTTTTTACGAATAAATATACTTAAGTTGACTTAAATTAGCCTCACTGCATTATATGTAACGGCTAGCAATTGATATTTCGCGTTTTTTATTTTATTTTTATTTAAAATATTCTTATATTATTGTAAAGGTTTATTTAGATTTAAGATTGTAGAATTCTTTGTAATAAGTAAATTATTACAATAATTTTTCTGTAGATCACCCACATTTCGTAGAAATCAAAAAATAAAACCAATTACTATCAAACAGCAATGATGTGTATTCGATTGTGAAAACTAGCGTACATTTTCTTTACATTTAATTTTATAAACATCTGGAGATATATATATATGTATGTATGTACGTGTACAATCTTACAAAGTGCAAAATTTTTCGATCCACGATTTCAATATTAATTTTAATCGATCGATGTTATAAATGTATTTTACTTATCTATTAAAATTCAGAATTTACCTTTTTTTAAATTGCTTCGAGATCTCAATTTATTGAAAAATATAAAACAATTTTTTATTGGTTATTTCTAATTGGCAATATCTTATTTTCAATTTAAAATGAATTAAAATTTGTTGGAATCTTTGTTGCGAGATTATTTTGTTTTTTTAATTATATTAAATATTAAAACTAATGATAAAAATCTTAATCGTAAATGTAAATATAATTTGAATTCTCGAAAGTAGGTAAGTTACATGTAATTGAAAATAATTATTTAAATTCACATTATTTTGTTTTTTATTGCGTTTTAATATTCATCTTTTATTTATTATTATTTTTAAACCATATCTTAGTTCAAATAACGATTTTCTTATGTTAAATGGTAGAACAGTTGTTTTTAAGACTAAATCAATCGAAATCTAATCATTTAAATTCAGACACACTACTAAACCTGATATTCTATTAACCAAAATATTTCCGAGTAAAAACCGTTAAAATTAAATGTGAATTTAAATATTAAGCAAATTAAATAGATCCACTTTTTCTTCTAGTGTACGAAATAATTATTTAAGCCGTACGAAGAATATGTTTACTTCTGAGATTAACTTTCTTGAACGAGTTCGCTAATAAAATAACGCACCGAATATAAATTTTCGAACGGCTTTAAAAGCGTTGTTGAAAATAGTTCATTTTCCATGACCCTAATTTTGATTAGTTTAAGTTCTCGATATACAAAGTATATTTGTCAACTTCAAAAGTCAATGTACAAGTTTGCGTTGTGCTTAACCTTGGTAATAAACTGATATACAAGTCTACTATTACTTTTTCAAGATTCAAAGAATTAAGACTAATTATTATAAAGGAAAAATTTAAAAACATTTGGCGCAGTTTCTTTTTCAATTTTCTTGGCTCTTATTACTGTGATTTAATACTTTATAATTATTATATAATTTTTCTGCTTACTTAAATATTAATAATTAGCTTTTAATAAAAATGAATATAATAATTACAGTCTATAAAGAAATATTAAATTTTATATTTAAAAAAAAGGGCGATTTGAGCATGATTAAATTTGATTAAAGAATTTAAAGCGACAAAATCTATTTTGGTAAATCCTAATAATGAAATATCGACCACCTATTATACGATGATTATATGACGGGTGATCTACGCCTAAATTTGGTATTTTTAATAATTTCAATGCAAGATGTTTAAAGAATAAATTTACTTAATCGTAAATTCGAAGTCTTCGCAATAACTTTACTTATTCCTTATGATTATTTGAACTTCAATCGTAACCTTTATTAGTAATCTACGACTAAAATAAATAAAACTAATTATAACAACAAACTAAATTATAAGAAATATTAATAATGAACCACACGAATAAAAGTCAATGTATTTTGTAGTTCAAAAAGCGTTAACAATCGTCAGTTGTTTTTTCAGAGCAAGGAATTAAGCAAAAGTCTGTCCTTCTGCAACGAAGTTTTATGTATAAAAAAATATGTATGCGTCATCTTTCGTTGATGGGAATCGCTATTAATAATGTACGGTATAGAAAGACATTAATACAGCTTTAGTAAAATAATTTTACTCGACCATTTTTTTTACATCTATATTAAAACAATCTTTGATCATAATTACGAAATATGCGTTCAATCGTGCGCAAATTGTCTGTTATTAATAATTTGAGTGATAAATAGTCTAAAAGTTTATCCTAATAAATAAAAGCAGTCTTTTAGATATATTAAAATTTGGAGTACGAAAAAAATTTTCTAGATCATAAGAAAAATACTTTTACATTTTTTCGTTTATATTTATTTTGTGGCAACGCAGTAATTTTTAAGATAATTTTAACGTACAAAAAAATTATTTTATAGAAAATTTACATATTAAATATATATGATCATTCGTGTTAATTGTTGCATATAAAATACTTATAGACGTAATATACAGAACATGCAAAAAACTGCTTCAGATATATCTAAAAATGAGGGAAAACTTGAAAAAAAGGTAAATATAAAAGTTGTCTTTGGTGAGCGACCTTATAAATTTTTAAAACTAGTTCTTCGTTAATTATTTTTAATTTGTAAATTGGTAAATTTTCTTCAAAATGTTTGTAATTGATATCAATGGTATTTTAAAATTACTATGTACTAAAAATCAACCTTTACGAAACTGTATTATTTAATACAAGCTATTTCAGATTATTTAATTCCATCGTATATAACATATAAAACAATTTGAAATACCTTGATGACAATTATTAATGCTTTTAATATTAAATAGAATTGATTTTTGACCTGATTTGACTTTCAGTCAATATTTAAAAAATTATTAGATCACTCGATTAATATTTCACAACTCCTGTATTTAAAAGTTTATTGTATAACTTACCTATTTTAAGACATTTAAGAATCTCGGTCTTTTCGTATCCTTATAAGGTATAGACATAACATAATAACATCACTTGTTACGAGTAACTAAATAAACTTAGCATAAATATATCTATATATATATATATTCGCGATAAAACAGGTAAATAACACGATTGAAATTCAAAATTAATCATAACAAATAAATAAATTTTTCTTATTATAGAATTGTTATTTAGTCGACTTTAACAACACTGTAAATTTTTCGAACAAACCAAAAACTGGCAAAGAAACCAATAGAACCTGAAAGAATGATTGTATTTAAAATATAATATAATATAACATAATATAATTATGATTAATCAACAAAGTAATTACCTGTTAAGAGAAAGAATAAATAAACCATAATCATTGTGTATCCAAAATATAGAAAAGTGGAAGTGGCATCTTCGATATTTAATTTGGTTACAAAGTAATGAATGCAATAGATCAATAAATAAAATGCTGTGAAACCCGACGTAAGGAAACTACGCCACCACCAGTGGTAATCCTAACATGTATCAAAATTAATTAATTATCCATATGAATATGTGTACAACTGTGAAATAGATTTTAATAATTTTACCTCAGCGCAGAGGTGGAAATAACACAGAAGAATTGTAGTCTTTGAACATGTAATGACGAGAATTAGAAATACCAAAAATAGAAATCCAAACATATAATACATTTGACTCGACCTGTTAAATAATTTTATTATAAATATTAGTAGTTTTTATTTTTAGATTCGATGTTCTTCTTTTAATAAATATATGTAGTATTTAAATTGATATTTAGTCAAAATTTATGGATAATTATGTTTTGTATTGGTAAAATTTTCTAAATTTATAAATAATGTAAAAATTATTTCATAATAAAATCTGTAATGAAATAAATTTTAACTTTTATAATTACTTAACATAATAATAATAATAATAATAATCATAAAACTAAAGAATGATCACTAACATGGAGTATTTTATTTATAAAAATGTCAGATTATCGCATAATGAAAATTGAAACATAAATATAATTACCATAATGAATTCAATATAAAAAATAATTGAATAAATATGCATCCGAAAGGTAAAACACCTCCCATAATAACACCGGGAATAGCTTGGGTACAGAAACTTTGCTCTGGAATTTGACGAGGTATTTGGTTTGTTCGAACTGGATGTTCAATTGCCTAAAATATATTTTTCTTTCCTTTAATGATTGTTCAATATTAAAAATACAATTCTTTTTAAACGTGTTTTAGCTTACCCTCTTCTTGAAACCGAAATATGCCCCGATAAATGTTAAGGGGACGGATATACCAAACCATAAAGCTAAAATAGTGACAAGGGTACTGAATGGTACTGCAGCCGAACTTTCTTTAGCCCAAAATATAAGATTCATAATGAAGAATAAACTAAATACAAGGCTAAAAGAATATACATTATTAATACATCGTTAATAGTTAGTTCTTGTTCATTATTGCAAACATATAAATCGGATATATATTTTTCATTTTACACAAACGTACCCAGGGCTTAACATCGATGTAAGCAGAACGTTTGATTTCCATTTTTCGCCACCGAAACTTTTATATATTCGAGCGGAAACGTAACCCGCTATTATGCCCAGACAAACGTACCAAACCATTGCACAAGTCATTAATGCTCCCCTGTTCGCAGGTGACAGAAAACCAAGGCATGCCAAAGCTACGTATTAAAAAAGAACAAAGATTTAATATTACACGAACATTATTTGTATAACATTTAATTTATTGCAATTAATAAAGAAAAAATAATATATTCTTTGATTGAGATTATTTAAAAAACAGATATTCGAAAGTAAATTTTTAATAGCTTTTATATAATAAGATTTAAATCCAAATTTTATTTGTTGTAATTAAAAATAGACATAATTATCAATTAAGTAATTGAGAAAAAAATTATTAATGTTATTTTATAACTGATATGTTATCAATTTTAGTCATGTTACAATATTTATTATGGAAGAAAATGATGAAATTTAAATGCATAAATTTGATAAGATAAAAAATGTATAATTAGAATCCAAAGAATAATATAATGGTCTGATATTTGTTCACGTACAGTATATAATATGTAATTCGTCTTATTTATTTATTTTGTAATTTACTATAGCTTCTTGTGTTGTACTATCATGAATGTAAAAAATTATTTAAATAGTTAAAGGTCTCAAAAGAATATTATTATACTTTAAAATAAACGATGATTAAATGTAATAAATAAGTCTTTTTCAATTTTTATTTTTCATCAAGTAAAGTATAAAGTCTAGACTTATTTGTAGCTGGAATATCTATTTAACGAATTATTAACATGTTTTTTAAATAATCATAACCAATAATGTACTAATTTTCGGTAATAAATAATTCGTTTAACTATTTAAATAATAAAAAAACTAAATTAACTAAGAATTTTTGTACGTTGATACCGAGTTCTTGCAATAAAAATGGAAACAAATTGCGTATATGCAATTAACACAAAAACAATTTTAATTTACCTAATGTAACGAGAGTCATGAAAAATACTTGTACACCAGAGCCAAGAAGTACAGACAGTAACATTCCTTTTCTTGGTGGCCGAAAAACATCGCCATGTACAAGCTTCCATCCGAATTCTTCTTGAGCATCTTCTCCGGATTCAATCTGAAAATAAGCCTGCGTTACGATAACACAGACATAGACGTAAACTAATCACAATTTTTACACAAAACTTAATATTACAGTTAATCGATTATCCCATTATACCATATTATAATGCAAATCAAAAAAAGTTACGTATTTATTTTAACAAATTTATAAATCGTAAGTTATTGTGTAATAATGTGCTTTCAATATCATTTACACATCTACAAAAAAATCTTGAAACTATATATCAATTAAATTTATTTAGCAAAGAAACTAATTACAAGCAATTTTAAATAATATATTCATATTTTTGTAACTTACTTGATTATACCGAGCAATGTCTTTGTGCAATGTTCGAAGCATTATCATACCCACCATTCCAGATAAGAATAAAACAATAACTAAAGAATTAAGTATACTGAACCATTGAATATTCGTATGTGGCATAGATTCAAGAATGTAATCCCATCTGGACGACCATTTTATCGTATTATTTTTCTGCAAGTATTTTATTTTTAAATGAATGCTTTAAAAGAAAATGATAAAACTTGTACACTTTAAATACTCACTTGAAAACGAACGCTATAGGTATATACAACGTCCAATGTTTGTCCTTGACCTAATGGTTCCGAAGGTATTTCTAACGGTATTTTACTTTGACAATCGACATTTTTATCATGTTTAATACTGCGGGGTGTGACTTTAATAGCTATAAAATGATTAATGTATCGCAGATATTAATTTTTGTTAATTAATCGAAACTTTTATACTATAATTATAATTAAAAATGATTAAATTTATTTACATATAATTCGACCGCTATTTTCTTTGGTTTCTGTGTTCCAATCTTCATCGGCTCCACTGTGATATGTAATTACTAAATCAACGTGATTGAATAAGTAATACGTTTTAGGTTTATTATAAATGTTGGGCTAAAATTGATAAAAAATGTAATCGAAACAAAATTCTACATTCAATTTGAAAAAATGTATGGTTTTTTTTTAACTTACATCGATGCTACAACTATCTTGTTGACTCCAAGATTCTTTGACGTAACATCCCATTGGAAAACCAATACTACAGTACTGGTAATCATCTTTCAGTGGATAACACCAAGTCACTGGCATATTATCTATACAATAAATGTACAATATATAATTAACTCTACTGGTTATTACATAAGTCACGGATTTACAATAATTACAATAAGTATTTTATTAAAGACAAATTAGAGTATTTTTTAAATAGACGTTAGTATGAAAAAACACCTTGATTGCAAATTAAAATTTTTTATAAAAATGAGTTTTGTTCTTCTTAGAAATATTAACGCAAAATTATTATTGCAAACAAAACTAAAGTTGAGCCTACATGAATTCAAATATCGCGTAATTTAAACCATAGTTAAAATAATAAAATACATATTGTAATGAAAATAGTTCTCTCGTTCTTATAAAAGAATAAAACCTTTTAATTACATACTTAATACAGTATTTCGAAAATTGTTTACTTACAAAATAAATCGTAGTATCATGTAAGTTGTAGAACTACAAAATAATGTATTCTAGTATTTTCTTTTTAAATTAAAATATTACGGTTTATCGTTTGAAATTTAATGTCGTTATATATTTATGCATTCTTACGTTATTACTGTGATTTTATCATTATCAAAATTACATTTTATACGTTATTATTTACTTAGTGAATATTTGTAGACTCTGTTCACTTATTGAATTAGATTGTTTCAACCCAAATATTATTTGAACGTTAATAGTAATTTGGTGTACTCAAATATATACTTAATAAAATAAAAAATATATGAATGAATTGCTATGATTCTAATATTTATTGATTACTTAAAATCAACACTTTCGTAAATATATGAAAAAGTATTAAATTGGGTTTTATCTTTATTAATATCATGATTAATCTCTAAATGTATATATAAAAAAATTAAACGTATAGATATTAAAAATTATATTTAATTTTTTTTTAAGTAAACATAGTGGAAACATTAATTATCCATCTATAAATGTTTTAATTTTATTTACATTAAGATGAAAAATAGAAGCAGTAATTTAAAAATGTTTAAACAAATTTTTTATATTTATTTTTTTAGATTAGTTGTAATTAATATTTATGTTTTACAATGTTATGATACAATTGTTATTGTGTGTAAATAAAAAGTTTTTTATGAGTAAAACAGCAGTGTATATCATATCAGGTTTATCAGTTAGATTTGTTAAATAAATTACACTTACAATATTTGTATTAGATATATATCGAGGTACATTAAAAAATGTATATATGTTAATTGGTTGTTTTCATTACAGTAAACTATTATGTATTCGAATACATAATTATCAAATTATTTAATGAAGTTAAACTATACTTAAATTTTTTAATATTTACATTTAACATACAGTCGTTTATTTATCATAATCAAACATCGTAAAATGTTTAGTTTGCTTAGAACTTTCTAATTATTATTTATACGGATAAATTTATTTTTCAACTAGGTTTAAATTAAATTTTCAATATTTAATGATATACTATAATTTCATAATACAATAACAACAATGTTACTAAATGGATAACAATTTTTAATCGATTATCAAATTAAGTTAATTTTGAATTTATAAACGGTATTAATAGTGTTTCAAAGTAAGACTAAATGGAGAAGTTATGTGTTTACACATGTTTAACAAGACACCAAGTTATTTAACAGCATTCTAATTTTAGAATTTAAATATTTAACGCTTGCAGTTAAAATATGAAATACGAACATAAAATGAACATTTCACAAAATACTTTAAACTTTGATTAGCATTTAATGATGAATATGCAAATCAGGATAGATCTTTTTTTTCTAGTATTTCTTAATTATACGAGAATAAAACGATAGTTTTCCATAATGAATTTATTAATGAAAAAACATTAATTGTCTTTAAATTTGTTATTCAAACCGTAATTTAGACTAGTATTATCGATTAACCATTAGTTAATAGTAAAATTTTGTATCTTACCAACGATCCAATGATGTTGATAAGAAAGTTGCATTCCAGTTCTGAGTAGTTGCAATTTTTTTTCATCTTTATCACCAGTATATTTTTTTCTACAAACTTCTGCACATCTTTCTTCTTTTAAGAATTTTAACTACAAATTAAAATTATTTTGTATAATATGTAACAAAAGTACCCTTAAATTTTAAAATTAGAGAATTTACATTTATAATATGCAAAGTTAAACGAACGAATTTAATATAAAAATAAAGATAAAATTCATTAATCAATTATTTTCAACATTGAACAATAGTAAAATTGTATAGAATAAAAAATTGATTATTATCGTTAAATACATTTAATTTTATCGTAATTTTATATACGTAAAATAACATATTTAATAGTTGTATTAATTTATAAATCAATCGACAGAGATTACGTAATAAATTACACTTTCATATATTTCAATAAATTTATTCCAAAGAGATAAGTAAAGTGATTCGACGAAACTACGCAAGTCGTTCCACAAAATATTTATTCTTTTAATTTAATCTACGACCGTCTTAACAGACAAGGAATTTATAACGAAAGTTACGTACAAAATGTAAATTATATTTTAAAGCATCTTACTTTGTACGATGAAAGTCTTATACGTTCCCCGAAAATAATTTGGCCCAAATTTTCAGCAGGCAAATGATTCATATCGATAGGGCAGAAGTCAAAACTGTAAAAAAAATTTCTGTTATTTATCTTTCTTTGCAAATAATTAGTAATATTTATAATCGATACTCACTGGTGATACTCGTACGGTATAACAGATTGCTCTGAATTTAGACGATTTACATACAAACTTATGTCGGACTGAAATAAATAAAAAAACGATCATAATTAAGGTACAAAAATCTGTTTTTAAACATCAATTTTGAAATTATCTAAACAGTAACAGGACTATCAGAGTTTATTTTATAGTAATCGATCAAACCAATAATAAAAACAAAGGAGTGGAATCTTGGAACAGGATACATAATTTTTATATTAAATCCCGATCGTTACTTATAATAAATCATATATTTTGAATACGAGTGAGAATAAAATAAATAAGGTAGGTTAATCAAAGTTATATTATATCAGAAAAACGAAGGTTTATAAATAATCCTTGAAAAATATAATAATCGTAGGCGAGCTTTAGACGTACACATATAATAAATTGTCAAGGGTGTGTGCATACGCGCACACAAAGTAGTCCCATATTACAAAACAAACATAACAATAACGTCCAAGTGATAAGAAACACCAAATGTCTACGTATGCTGTTGGCAGGAGAAGCGTATTTACGAGACGCCAGAATTTTCCTTAATAAAACATACCTTGCATGTTTTCGTTGCCTCCGTGCAAAAGTTGACCGGTGCCAAGCCTGGCAGATAAAAAGCGCTGCATCCTTCCAGAATGCACAAGGCACATAATATTAATATCGTTCTCGTCATTCTCTTCGATCTCGGCAATTGTCCGCACGCACAATACAGGCACAAGACGTCTCGTCGTTTTTGTCCGGTACCGCGGTTAGCCGCCGCGCTACGAATTCACTTTAGGCTTCGTCGCTCTCTACATCAGCGAACGTCACTCGCTCGTCGTTATCATCGCGCACATCATCGACTCTGCTCACCCGGACCTGCTGATTTCCAATTTCTCCTAGCGCATCCACGGGGGGAATACTCGCCGAGACCGAGTGCCTCGCCACCGATGTTCAACGCGTTACGGACCCTCGTACATTCGAGCTTCTGCGATCTGCCATTGACACGTCATGAACACCCGCAACACGAGAGATAAGCCGTCGCTGCGCGAACGAACCGACGAGCAACACGAGCGCGATCTATAAGCTTTGCATTTACGAACTGAACGTAAGTCCGAGCGATCGCGATATCCATAACGATCATCCATAAAGATCATCCGTAACGATCATCCGTAACGATCGTTTACAGCTTCATTTTTTCGTTCATTTTTTTTTAACTAGACCTTGAGCCGAGATGAACACGCCGATGAGCTTCGCTGCTTCCGACTTCCGAAACGGTCCATTTTTTTTGGCTAAAATTTAAGAAAATGCGACTGATTTTGTGTACGCGTAATACTATATAATACAAATGTGCGTACGGGTGAAGCGGAAAAGCGGTAGTCAAATTTTACGGCACTCGAAATTCGTTAGATCTATAATTAAACCACTCGCGATAAATATAGAATAATAGCGATTGTATCGATCGAGGGATATTTTTCGAAAACAAATCAAAATCTTAGACGAGTTTTCGATAAAAAATTTATTCGATTACGAATTTGAAATTATTTTTTACTTCTATTTTTTTCGACTACGTATCGATATATATTTTAAAATAACGAATCCAATCGATTTATTTGAACGATTTATTTAAAGACGTGCATTGATTTTTTCGATTTTTTTTCTCGGTGTATTTTATTAAATATCAAACAGTTTTTTGTTGAATAATAAAATAAATATAACTATTCTTCTAAACGTAATTTTTCTGCATCTATATCAATTTTACTTATAATAAAAATTTTTATAATGACTTTTTTTCAATATCGAGTATTAATCATTTTTTATGAAATATACTTCAGGACAGGTATATAAAATTATTTTGATCGTTTGTGAAATGAATTAAAAAAGTGGATCAATCGATATCGATGTTTACGTATAAAACTAAAATGAAATTTTTTGTTTAAACTATAATAAATAAAAAATAAATTTGAATCGCCTAACGGATTATATTAATTTATTTTCTTGAACTTACATTTAAAGATATTTTAAATCTTATATCCACTTTAATTTTATATTATAAGTTTATTTACAGTTGTTTATACAATCGTACGTGAGTTATGAACTAATTATAAAGCAACTTTAATCGTCTATATAACGAATCAAAATAAGATATTTATAATAAAATAATCAATTATTTGTCAATAATAAATATAAAAAAGTTAATTAAAATTAAATTACGATACATCGATGCTGTTTTTATTCAGATCTAGAAAGACTCTTTTATTAAATATTGTATACGAAGGTTAATTATTAGATTGCGTTAAATATTACTACTTATTTAAATGTACTAAAATATTGTATGTCTATTGTTACATATACCGCGTTTATAGAGAATCGTTCGCTACTCGCAGTATTTGGAACATACGAAGATTGCGGAAATAATAACGACTCTTGTATTATGAACGTGTGATTATTCTCGATTTGTAATCGCTGCGATAGAAAGAGAGAGAGAGAGAGAGAGAGAGAGATTGATACGCTACTTGTATTACGTTCTTCTCGATATATTATTCGAGGTCTTTTGTTGAAACTTTTTTTCGACTGTGTTATCGCAACTCCTCGGCTAATGGTCCTCCTTTGTATCGGAAGGATGATAATTCTGACTTTAATTCCTCTTGTTACTATAATGAATGTGAATCGTCGAGTTTGGCTTGAGTATCTTTTTACTTTTTGTTTTCGCCACTAGATTTGTAAAAACTCATAACACAGTTGATGATTTTATTTATTTGGAGTTCCTTTATAACAAGTTATAATAGAACTTTTAACTGCTAGCGATGCGAAAAATAAAGTTTCAATCCCTAAATACGGGCAAGGGACTCGATAATCAAGATTTATAGAATCAAGTTAGAAAGGTTGCAAATATCGATAGCACCTGTAATTGTTAGCGTGGACGAATCGTTACGAGGAAGTTTGCGGTCACGGTTCGATATTAAATTGATTGAAAATCCGGTAATATTAAAATCGATAGTGAGAATTCATCGGGAAATCCAAATAGATTTTTATATCAAACATTTTTTATATCTGTTAAAATATGAAAATCATTTATTTAAATATTGCGATTATTGATCAAACTTAAATATTTTTTGTATCACATTACCATAATAAAAAGTATAAGATAATTTCGATAACAAAACGTATTTCTGTGCGATTAAAGACAATAAAATCAGTTACGATATAAATTCATTTACATAGGAAGTTTTCGTTCAAAGCATCCTATAGTAAATTTATCAGACGTAAATTCTTCGAGTTATATTTTATTTACTTGATTATTCTTGAATTTTTTTCCAATTTTGAGTATTTGAAACAAATGATGATCTTACTGATTTTAAAATGTCAAAAATTGTCATTTTTCGAGATGAAATATGAAAAATAATTGCTTTTAAATTAAATTGAATTAGGAATTTGAGAAATTATTGTGAATAGTAAATGTTAAATAAAGATAAAAAATGAATATTGTAGTATTGATTTTAATATGACAACGGATATAAAAAAGTTGTCCGTGTATACGATCGAAAAAAAATAAATATTTTTTATCTTACAAGGTATGAAAAGTACGTATGAAAAATTATAAGTAAAATATCAAATATAAAACATTACTATTAAATACTGAAAATATAATAATATTAAAAAATTAATTACTTCTTTAAATAAATTTAAAGAAAATTAAAATATTAATTAAGAATATCATTATTTATTTAAAATTTGGAACGTTATCGAAGTTATTTCAATATATTATTCCGTTCAATAATACATACAATTAAATTGTAATATTTCATTCTAATTTTATAAATTCAATAAATCATCAAATTGCATTCTTAACACACATTGTATTCAAGAATTGCTTTACTTTAGGCAGGATTCTGGTAACGGCTGAAATTGTCCTCGTCACCCATTAAAAATGTATGTAATGCGAGTATACAAAATTGTGTAATAGAACTAGTCTAATTATTTTGAACATTTTACATACCTATTATGTGTAGATTCGAATTTTTTTAAAGTAAAAATAAGATTAACGACTACTTATGGAAAGACAAGAAAACGGTCGGCATACCTATAGAATCACATTTCTCGATTTAAGGAAACTTGTTTTAAAGGCTGATTTTCTTTCGCTATTTGTATATATAGACATAAAGCGTATAAAATTAAAGACATCTATTTCCAATCAAGTTCTTGGAACATTTACCGAGCTCTGAAATCAACGGAGTAAGAATTCTAACATAATGTTTATGTAGACATTAAAAAAGTAAGAGTAATAAGTTTTCTACAATGATTTCAAACTTTAAATACAATTTGTAGTAAAGCGAAATCTTAGTAAACATAAAACAACATAATCATGTTTTAATAGTTAAAGTTTATATTGGTTTTTAGTGAAAATTAATAACTATTTTAATGAATTTATAAACTAGTAATTACTTCATATCTCAATTATAATAAGCGTGATTACTATAAAATTAAAAAATTAATCTAGATAAAAATTTAATTCGACCTAATCAACTTACCAATGAATTTAATAATTTAAAATTCGGAATTAAGATGAAAGTGATATGTTTATGAATACTTTAAGTGTAATGAAAAAAAAATAATTTCAAGTTTTTAATTTAATATTCAAATAATTTTTACTTCAAATATGGAAATATCAAAAGAAAAAATGAACATAATAAATCTAATAGAACTAAAAGGTGATTCATTATTTTAGTGAAATAAAAATAATATAAAAACAAGAATATAATTAAATATTTAATCGAACTTTTTATTTATATATAAAAATTATTAAATATAGATGTAAAGCAATTTCAGCATTCAATAAATTATAATATTTAAAAGATTTATATTTAATATTCAACTTGATTATAAAACTCGAATTATATAAAACATTTATATAATTTTACTGCACATAAAGTAGCAATAAGTGATTATAAGTAAATTTTAAATAATATAAAAATTTAAATATAAAAGAAACAAGAGAAAATAACGATGTCGTATTTAAAGACTAAAAGTATCTAAGATTAGAGTTCTATTAATAAAGACTATAAGTTTTTTATTCACCAAATTCTTTACAATTATTTTAAAAACTTTGCTTTTGTTAAATAAGTTTAATATTAGTATTCTGACTTATTTATCAATTAACTAAATATAACAGTATTTATTACACTCTTTAAAAAATACAATTAATATGATCAAATATTGCGAACCCATCGAAAAAGTTGATAGCATTTAATCTCTAATCTATTCTCTTAGAATTTAAATTAAAAATAAAAGAATATGCGTTACGATATTTCGTGAATAGATACGATAATAATAAATCTGCTTATTCAAAAGTTAATAAACTCAAAGCATCGAGAATAGTACAATATAATCGTCTGGCAACGTTATTTAAATGTCATATTAAATAGTCTTCCAATAAAATATTTCAAATACCGATTCTTACTTCCACCAGCCGCTTCGTATCGTCGCTGCCCTTGACACAATCACAACGTCAGCAACGAACTCGTCTCTTGGATTTCATCCTCTTTCGGAGAGAATTTATTTGAATTTTTACTCGTAGACAAACGGAAATTAATATTCATGAAATGTTTATGTACAGAATTTAAGATATATATTAATATTTAGTTACGTATAGTTGTCAACTCGATCTAGAAAATTATAATACATTTACAAAATTGATTTCAGAATTGAATTCAGATGAGTAGAAGTAACAGGATCAATTAACCGATCATAATTCATGATTCAACGATCGAATGAATCGATATATACGATGAGTCTTACGAAGCTACGATTGAGATAATAAAGACGATAAATTTAATTGTATAGATGATATTCTCTTCAGCGGTATATAATTTAGATACATTTTTTTTTCAAAAATTTTAATTTAAATTATTTAGAAAATCGGTTTTTAAATTTGTATTTTTAATTGGATACTCCATAGGAAAAGAAACTGTTTTTTTACGTATCATTGAATATGATTGAAATAACATATTGGCAAAAGTTTGAAGATTTGATTTTTTATGCAGATTATTTTTTTGGACATAAACCTTCTTTAAGTGTACGAGAATGAGCCAATAAAAAAGTCTTGAAAACTTATCCGGAAATGGAGTATATCTTGAATTTCTCATCGTTTCCAAGTACATGGAATTATTGGATGTAACGTTATCGGATCGGCTTTAATTTTATGCTCCTTTGCACTTTGAAACAACTACTCTAATCGGCACGTTAATTTAGCACGTTTTAGGACATAACTGAATATAAAATTGTTATCAGCAATAACTCATCAGGATGAATATCCTAGATGTAGTGATTCCACTAGCCACTAAAAACGACGATTTTGGTATGATAGAACCTGTAACTGTGGAAAATTATAGCGCGTACGAAGTCATTAATTAAAGTGTGAGAGAAACGATTCGTTGTCTAGTTAGACTTTCTTAGGATATTATGTTCCATTACTCTATATTTTAAAACAGGCGAAGTAGATGATACGGGACGTCGATTCCTCTGCCGACTTATTAGATATCGAAAATCAGATACGATTCAGTCATGAGTTGACCGAAAGGATTAATCGAATATTATGGAGTCGAGCAGGTAAATATACGATGATAAATTGTACGAATATTAAAAGTCGGGATATCCTCAATTTCGTGGGATCTATCGAAGCTATACAAATTTATTCAAATAACGATTTCCTTGTTTCGTAATCGTGTAAGATATCGTCACGATACAAATGTTTTACTACAAAAATGTCGATGTTTCAAATGATTGATTGTAATTATTTATAACTTGGAGATACAAGAATCGTTTTATTCAATCCTGTACTGTGACAATCCGCACGTACGAAACCATAAATGTATTTCAACTTTGACTACGTCTAGCAAAGCTATCTATTTGGATAAATTTATAAAAATAAATTTTAACGCTATAAATTGAATACGTCTCGTCTGCAACGTATTTATACCCGAAATCCGGATGCCAGCAAAATAACGTACAGTTAAGATTGTTCCGAAATAGTAGATACCTTTTAATTACAATGATTGTAGGAGACAAGTTTTTATTTCTGGTACTATAAGCACTTTTTTCATTCGATTATTTTTTTTTCCTTTTGTCTTTTTTATTAATATTGTAAGGCTATTTGATATTTCTTTCATTTCTTAATGCACCCTTTGATTTTTTTATTTTAAATTTCTATTCTTTAATGTGTATGCATCATTTAATATATATTTTAAATTGCCGTCTTTCCTTAAACTTATTTCGTTTTGACGTTTATCGCTCGATAACATTTTATAAATTTTACGGCTCGTCGGGTCTAAAAACTATTCTTTTATCTTTAATTCTAATATACTTATTTTCTATTCTTCTCTTGGTCTGCTATTTTTATAAAATGACTATTTGCGTCCGTCAACTTATTTATATGCGTATTTCACTATTAAAATTTTTTGATGTTTAATTAACAATATCGTAAGCAAATCTTGTAAGTGGAACTTTGCTTTTTTTCAACTTGTAACTTTCTACGATATCGGTTTAAGTGTTGAATTGATTTTACAAAATTAGAAAAACTAAAATAGATTCATTATATATTTATACTTTCGTCTGCAAATTAATCTTTCTAATATAAATATACGAGACAAATATTTAATTTTAAACGAATTTTTGAAACGATATTTTAGAAAATTTAAACGCATTGTAATTTTTATAAGTATATTTCAAACAATCTATAAAGTACGAATCGTATTTTACGATAGAAATTTATATAAATCGAAAACGCGTATATTATTATTATGATTCAACTAATGTCTGACATTTAAAAATTTATTATCTCGTCGATACTCATAATATTTCACATATGTAACTTTTTTATTTAATATCATAGGAAGTAAAAAAAAACTATTTAAAATTATTTTTTTAAATTGTACCTGAAAACTTATCTGAATTCTACAATCCGTTCTTTTTAAACATGTAAATTATCTCCCTAATAAAATGAACTAAGTTTTTATTGCTGTACATAACAATTTGTTTAAAAAAGTTGTAAAACTGTAAATCTACGCTAAAAAATATTAAAATTCAATAGATGTAAAATCAGATTTTTAAGTTGAACGATGTTCTAAATTACATAAGAAACGTATTTTGATGAAAATTTCATACAAGTTTCGAATAAAATATTAACATATACAATTTACGATTAATAATCTACTTTGTTTCATAATTTATGTAATATATATCTTTGTAGATAATTACTTTATAGTCGTGTTTCCATTTAATTCAAATTAAAAATAAATATATTAAATATGTTATAATGATTAATATATAAAACTATAAAACTTAGAATAATGCTTACATTCGTTAAAATATCGTGTGCAAAAGTCAATGACACGATAAATTTAATTCCTTCCTATATTTTGATAATTTCGTGATTAAACGTTTGTCTAGCCACAAATAAAATTTTTAAATTTCTTGAAAATTAATAAGATTAATTTGAAATGTAGAATATAATTTGGCTTTTTATAAACGAATTCAAAATGAACGAAGATAAAAAATAATTTAATACAATTTAAGTGTAACAGTTTCAGAACTTTAAATTTAAAGAAAACTTTATTCATTACATCAGATTTTTATATTTAATTCTTAATAATGTACTTAATTTTCGTTTCTAATTGATACGTGTGATAAATATAATTTAAATATTTTTTCAATGATTGATTCCATTTTTCTCTAATAATTTAGTTTATTTTACAATATTTAATAACAATTTACACTTAACTATTTATTTTGAAAATAATATCTCAAAATACATACAAAAAATGTTTTTATAATTTTTATTTATCTTACGTATGTGCTAGATGTATGGTATTTTAAAAATTAGTTTTTATTTCGAATAAACGTTTATATAATTTATGAAAATTAATCATTTTACCTAAATTACAAAAATATTTGCATTCATGCGTATTCAGCTGCTTTTATGCATACTGATAAATAATTATAACTTATACGTATATTTTAGATAATAAATACATGAAAATTAATGTTTATTCTGTATAATTAGAAAATATATATGAAACTAATGTACAATATTGAAAGGAAATATATTCTACATTTAAGAATTATTTTTCTTAAAAGATAAATTAAAATCTAATCACAATTACTAAACATTAGATAAAATAAAGTTTTGTTTTATATTTTTTATATTTTACAATAATGTTTATTGTATATTACTTACCTTATTTTGCAAAATAAATGTATTTCTCTAATATAATTTACATTTTTTGTAAAATTGATTATATCTTTTAAATTAATAATTCGAAATATTTTATCATTTATATTTAATTTTAGATATGTTATGCTAGTATGAAAAAAATAATTTTACTTTAGAATTAATATAGTATGGTAAAATCATTTCAATAATAAATAATAAATAAATTGAAAACCTTATTTTGATATTAAGCATAGTATCTTAATTTTCGTTGTCATCTATAAATAACATTACATCATTTATTTTTAATTATTTATCTTTTTCAGGTATTGATAAAGAATTTCAGAATTTACACATAATTATACAAATTACACGTAATTTGGATATTGTTATTTTAATTTGCATACGTATTTTCTTGAAGAATCGATATGAATATTTAGAAATTAATTATAACTTATTCTTTAGCAATGAATAGATTGAAATATAAATAAAAGATTATTGTACTTGTTAAAATAAATTTAATTCAATAGTAAGAATGTAACAAATATAAAACAAGCATTTTACTGGGAATATACTTAAATCTTCAAATGTAGAATATTTGAAAAGATAATAATTTCATAATAAGTACGCAATTAAGTTGTAACTAATATCTATTATCAAATAACAAAAATTAACTTCTTCAGCAGTCGTCGTAAACATAGTCAATAGTAAACATCTATATTACTATACTTCTAGTTTCTTTATTAATAAAGACGCATCACAATTAACATATTTTAACCATAATCACTTACTTATTATTGGCTAATTATTTAAAATTGAAAATAAAAATCACGTTTAAAATATTGTCAATTAAAAAAAAACTCAATTAAAAATGTCACAATTATTCTGTTCTTTTTTCCCGGAATTTTTCACTAATTAGAACAGTTTATAAATTAATTTAACAATTATACAACACCCTTTATTTCGCCTTGTAATATTTCTTTACAATTCATTTTCTAATCTGAAAACAATCGTAAATTCAATTATAAAAAAATAATATTTAAATTATAAATGAACTTACTTGGGCTTTTTCATTTCATCGGTAATAACCGTTTCAACAGATTCTTTCAAATCGGTAAATAATGTTCGTCGAGTCTAAAATCAGTTAGCCATATAGTTAAATACATTCTGTATATATTTCGAAATATTCGAAAATGTTATTCATTTAGACAAATTGAAAAAAACTTACAAGGTCAGAGTTTCTATTTTGACATAAGTTCACGCTGCAATTACAATTTTCACATGATACTTCATTTTTTCGACATGTACAGAGTCGAGAAGAACATTGCGTTTTGCAGGAGCATTTTATTTCACCATTCGATGATCGTTTTATTCCTATTTTACTTTCTCTCGAAATATTTCTGGTCGTATTCTAAAAACAAAAAAGTAATTATGAATATCGATATTTGCAATATGAAATAAAATAAAAGGTAAAATAATAAATCATACCTCGAGTTTTTGAATTCTATTATATAAAGGTGTTTTTCTCCAATCTGGATCATTTTCATCATCATCTTCTATAACACTGTCATCTGTTAAAACAAATGAATCATAGGGAATAGTTTCTAATATGGTCTTCGATTTAGTTTTAGCCTTGGGTTTTTTCATAATATTAGTATTTGTCTCCATTAACACCTGAAATAAAAATAGATGATTAAACATAAAAAATATAAGAATTAACGGTAAAACGCATATTTTACAACTATTTTTATAATATATAATTCACCTTATTCTGTAAATTAGAAAGTTGAACTTTATATGAATCAATTTGACTTCGTAGTTGTTGTATTTGATTATCTTTTTCTATTTCAGCTTTATCTTTTTCGATTGAATCTTTATTAGTAGATAAGCCTAAGCAATCTTTTCTCAACTTAGAATTAGTTTCTCTAATTTCATATTTTTCTATTTGTGATTTTAATTTCTTATTCATTTCCTAAAAATAAATTTTTGTTATAAATTTAAAATAGATGTCAAATTGTTTTTTTTTTTTTTTACTTACAATAGCATCGCTATATTTTGATTTTAATAAACTATGTTGTTTTCCATTAGAAGCTGTTATTTCAAATAAAGTTTTTAAAGCTTCTTTAGCATCTCCCATTGATGATATTACATGCCATCTAGTTTTTGCTCTATTTTCTATGTAAATAAAATAAAATTATAAATTTTAAAATATTTTTATTTTGTTCAAGAATTTTTAATATTATTTAAAATGTTGATTAATTATTAAATTGTATTCCATATTTTTAAAAATCTGAATTTTAGCACAATTTTTAAATTATTTTTTAATAAAACTTTAGTTTAATTAATATTTTCAAAAGTGATCATGAAGTATGAATTTCGAGTAAAACATAAAAATATAAAAAATAGTATTTATTATACTTATTTTAATGAAATTTGAATATTATAAAAGAATGAAGAAACAGTCGAATAATTTTCGATTGTCGGTCGTACGTAAAACATAACAAACAAAATTCAATGCAATATCTAATCTGTCAATAACTATGACTAAATTTATTTGTACAAGCCGCAAATCCACGTAATAACACAAACAGTAAAAAAGAAGAGATAATATACAATAAGTAAAAACAGAATAAGAAAAAACTCTTTATCATTCATCTATCAATGCATTAATGTGTATAAAAGAAACTGCATCATTATAATTATCATCTCTTTCATTCTCTATCCATCTATTCGTTAATTTTATGTATAATTCATAAACGAATGACGTAAATTCAACTGAATTATTCGATCTACATTTCTACTTGAAATAACTGTGTTATCTGGGGTTTAACTTTTATTAATAAAAATTTAACTTTAAATTCTTTAGTTATTTATATTATTATAGTATGTATCAAATTTAGTGTAAGAGAATTATTTTTATTCGATTTATCTAATTGATTGTGGAATTGTTATTATTACTTTTCTTTATATAATCTTTGATAACTAAATCAAACGTAAAATATAATATTTTCGATGAAACGACGAATTTATATTTTATTTTATTGTTATACCTTGATTAGATTCTTTGATATGCTGCTCTAGTTGTTTAATTTGCGTATTTCTTAATTCAACAAACTCCATAAGTTCCACAATTTGTGCTTGGTTGGATAATGCATTTGCTGATTCGTTGTTTAATTGAAGCTCTGCTAATTGGCTAGCAAAATAAGCTTTATCTTTTTTAAGTTTATCAAGTGTACATTCAGCATCAACCGTACTAAGTAATACTTCTAACTCTTGCGATACCCAAGAATGCACATCTTCTTTAGCGTTTGCAGTTTTCTCACGACGTTGAATTGCTTTCTTTTGTAAATCTAATGCATCCTAATTTAAAAAAATACAATTATAATAAAATAAAACATAGAAATATAGTAAAAAAATTTACCTTCAGCCTTTTATGAATAGCTTGTGCTTCTTCCATTTTCCTTTTGAAAACATTCTTTTGCTTATTATGTTCCATCTGTAAGCGAGTGATTTGATTAAGACGTTTTCTATCTTGATCTTTTAATTTAAACAGTTCTTGTTCTCTTGACCTTTTCCATTTATTAAAATTGTCAGTTTCGGTGCGCATACTCCTAATTAATTTAACTTTGGTTTGTTTTAAAGAGAAAATTTCATTAGTTAAATTTTTTATATGTATATCTGACTTTTCTTTATTTTTAATCATCTTATTTTGCTCTAAACATTTGCGTGATAATTCGGTAATCTTTTTCTCTAGTTCTTGAACTTTTTTACGACGTGCTTCCGATATCCTAAACAGAATGAAATATAGTTAGCAAAACGTTAAAACATATCGAAATAAAGTTTCGTATACTAACTTTGCACTAGCGGTATTAGATTGTGCATTGCGAAGTGCTTGCAAAAGTTGTTCCTTTTCTGTTTGTAAATTTTTTATTTCTTGTTCCATTTCTTCCAATTCTTTTTGATATTCTATTATTTGAGAAGAATTTTTTAGAAGATTCGAAACTAATTCTTCTTTTAATGCTAATTGCTTATTTATAAACTGTACTTCATCAACACGCTCAGCTTGTTGTAAAGTATGTTCTTCGTGTTTTTCATCTAAATCATAAGTATCATTATGTAAACTATTTTCTTCTAAACTAGTGGATGTTGATTCAGAACTAGCACTTATATTGCTGGTTGATTCTACAGACAATTCATGAGTAACTAATACATCGTTCGCTTTCTTTTCATCTTTTTGTAGAGCTAAAAATTTTATAATTTATAAATTAGTTTGAATCATCATTTTTATTCAATACTTAAAAAAATTTAAATATCTTAAAAAGTTTACCTATAATTTTTAGACAAATATTTTCCAAATGAGTTTTGTGATTTTCAAGATTATTAGGATCGTTATCAAATTCTTTTAAGAGAATTTCACAATCTTCTAATATTTTAGCAACAGAATTTTTTAACTGTTCCCTGGACTGTTCCGCTAAATCAGCTAGTTCATGCATATGAACTATTTCGATTAAATTAGCATTTAATTTCTCGGTCAAACCTCTCAATTTTCTTTGTAAAGTTAGATTTTTTTCCTGTAACTCCATGTGCTCCGAAGGACAAAAATTTTCACCGTTATTTTGACCAAACATAGCTGATTGCAATTCACGTATAATCTTTTTAAGATTATTTATTTCAGCTACATGAGGATCTTGATTAACTATTGGTTTATTCTTTATTTTCTTTGCACGATCCGCATACCTTAATGTACTAGTAGTTTCATCTATATTATAATCTAGAACATCATTATAAGTTTATCGAATATATTTAAATTAAGACCTAACATTTAATCAAATATTTAATGGTAAATTATATTAAAACAATAAAGCTTATTGCTCTGTATACCTGCAGGGCTTACACAAGCGATCATTAACGTAACTGAATTTCCTCCCAGTGAATCTTGTAGCAAACGAGTCAATTTGCTGTCCCTGTATCCGATGTACGATGAATTACTACCTTCGCCTAGTTGCGAAATTACATTTCCTAAAGCTAACAATCCTTTGTTAATGTTAATACCCTCTTTAAATCTCTCTCCGGTTGCTTGCGTTTTCTTACTCCGTTCCGAACCAGCCAAATCAACAAGATGAAATTTGGCAAATTTAGCAGTATTCCTGAAAGAAAGGAATACTTTAAAATTGTCGTTCGAATACAAAATTATGCAAGACATTATACTAACGGTTCGTTTTTCTTTTGTTGATGTATAGATACTGTAAATATAGCATGGCTACGGCTACTTTTTACGTTCATAGCGGTAGCTCCGGTAGCCCTACATACGGAACCATCGGCTAGGCACTGTAACGTTTCTTGCGTACTGGTAACAAGAATTTCCGATAAACCAACTACTTTAATACCTCTCGTATCTTCTCTAATATCAAGGATGCATTGATTTCGAGGTTTCTTCGATAACAAATCGTACAATTGTTCTTTGTACAATTCCATGAATGCAACCGTCACTTTAAAATCCCAGTCTTGTTTCTCTTGAATTATTTCAAATATATCGTTTACGGCTCTTGGAATAACTCCGCAATTAATATCGTTTTCATCATAATTCGTTCCCATTGAAAAAGTTTTGCCGCTTCCGGTTTGACCGTAAGCCAAAATCGTAACATTGTAGCCTGCGATACGAAACGTTAAAAAGAATTAAATACGTTAATCTTATCGAGTTACCAAGTAACGATTACTTACCTTCAAAAATATTTAAAACCATATCTTTAATCGCGGTATTATAAAATTGCTTTTGAGAACTTTCCGAAGGAAAGACATAGTTAAACGTAAAAGTTTTATCCGTAGGCTGAATTTTAATTTGTTGTTCTTCGGCGATAACATTTAAGCACGTTTGGCAACCTTTGTCTTTTTCTGATTGAATCAGAGGCCTTATTCGAACAGCTACTTTTACTAAATCGTCACTCATCTGAAAGCATTTGACATTTTCAAACTCTATTTAATAAATTCAATAATAAAGACACATTAAAAATAAATAATTGCTTTGTAAAAATCGATTATTATTATATTAGAGGAAAACAGCATTATAATTACGATATTTGAACTTTGTATTCAAATTTGCAAATTTACATTTTGAGGATCATCATTTTTTGTTTAAAAAAGAATAGTATTCATTTAAATATTTAATATATTAATTATTAATTTTTCCAAAGCCAGTTCATTTATAGTTTAGAAGTACTAAATAAACATGTAAATATGTAAAAATGTACCTTAAACATGTAAACGTTTCTTTAGTTAAAATATGAAAATTCAGTAAGCGTATTTGAAAATTACACACGCACGTAACAGCAATAAAAACACTACATTCTATAAAACATCGCGTGTAGTATTCCTGGAGACTTTCCCTCCAAAAACTAATGAATCAACGCGTCCGAACAACAGTCACAACACGACTTAAAATTAATACCGCACGTATATTCGGTACGAGGATAACGAGTGTGTGCATAGGACACCGGACGATCTCAACCGTATTTTTCAATTCAAATATTGGTTAGCCGAACGAACGACAGAATGCGCGGCTAAACGCGCAAGAAACAAAACACAGTCGTAGAGAATCGCCCCCGAGGGCAAAACCTCCGACGCGCGTTCGGAAATCCTATGAAAGTCGACGTCGCGGACGCGTAAGTTCACGCGTTTGCCGCGGTTATCGCTGTTCTCCCAAGCTCTCCATTCTTTTCGAGAGCGTTGTAGAAATGGGCGAACGTGCAGCACCTTTTCGATGTATTTTGCAAACTGAAGTTTTTCAAGAGGATTTCGTGCTTCCGCGCCGATTTTGCGAGGACGGTCTCGACGATAATTCAATCTCGGATTTGACCGCTCTCGTCGGCTTTTTAACTCGGGCGACCGAATGTTGGATCGAGGACAAACGCGAGGATAAATGTTGCCGAACTCATCGAATTCTGTGATTTTTTTCTATTTCGTACGGAGCTTTCACTAATAACGCGAGTGTTACATTTTATTGTTAGTGTCGATACAACTCTTTTTACGTTAAGTTCTTTTTTTAATCTTTAAAATGTCTGTCACATACGCCCAACGAGGTAGACCACCTCCAACTCCTGCTCAAATACAAAAAGTATGCATCGGTGTTTTAAAACTTGGTGTCTTTAACCTAAGATTTTTTTTTTCATCGATTTCCTTTGCTTCTAGATGTTGGATGAAAACAGTCATCTCATACAAACGATACAAGAATTCCAAAGCAAAGGAAAGTCTCAAGAATGCATGCAGTTAGTGGAACAAATTTTTAATCACCGTTTTAAACGTCGGTAGTCGAGACGACGATTCACTTTGCTCATGCTTGTGCTTTTTTTTCTTCCAGATACCAGCAAATATTGCACCGAAACTTAGTTTATCTGGCATCCATCGCGGATGCTAATCAAAATATTCAAGCGCTACTTCCTGTAAATATACGTTTTGATGTACCTCTTTTTCTAACTCCAATCGTCGATTCAATTTTTCAAGTGTTTTTTCCACGACCGTAGGCACCTCAAGGTATATCCAACGGACCACAGCATAACATGATGGCGCCTCAAGGTCCGCCGAACGTTCCAGCTTCGGCAGGCCCGGGAGGAGAAATTCCACCCAACGCTCAACAACCGTTACCCATGTCAGGTTTTAATCAGGGACAACCCATGCCGCAAGCGGGTTACAGAGGACCCGTGATGCCTGGCCAAGGACCAACCATGAACAGTGAGTCGATCGATTTATACCCGATAGTAAAGATTTATAATTCGCTAACCGACTCGTCGACTTGTTTTCTAGGACCGCCGTCGGGCCCTGGTCCTCAACAATACAGAGGCAATCAACAAGGTTACCCTCCGCCGCAACCTCCTCAACAAGGTTACCATCCACCTTACGGTAATCAAGGCCCGACTGGAAATTACCAAGGTCCTCAAGGCAATAATTACGTGCCTGGACAACCGAATCAATACGGTCCATCCAACGCGCCTCAACAACAGGGTTACCCTGCATCCAATCAACCAAATTACGGACCTCCTCCGACCACGGTAAATAATTACGGACCTCAACCCGGTGGTTATCCGCCTCCCAGCACGAATCAACCCCCTTCGGGGTACGGACCACCGCCGCCGAATCAACAAGGATATCCACCCTCCAACACCTCTCAACAAAACTTTCCGGCCACGGGACAGCAACAGCAGCCCGGACAATACGGAAGTCCGAGTCCGCAACCCAATTATCAGCAGCCACCCACGCAAGCCCCGCCACCGCAAAGCGCGTACAATCCGAACCCTCAGTCTGGAAATTACCCTCCGCCATCCTCTCAAGGATACCCGAACAACGTTCCACCCCAGCAACAATATCCACCGCCGCCGACATCGAACGCTCAACCCCCTCAGCCTCCCGGACCTCAAGCTCCGCAATCGGGTCCCCCTCAGCCAAACTACGGTAACCAACCGAGTCCCGGTCCCGGTAGCGGGCCAACGCAATACGGACCAACTTCCACCGCTCCTCCCTTCAACGCGACAGCAGCCAGCGGTGCGAACACTTACGCCCAGAGTAGCCAGCCAACGTGTACACCGTCCGCGTCCACGCAAACCTGCTCGCCCAACAATCCACCTCCTCCGACGTCCCAGCAGGGCAATTATTCCCAGCCGACCCCACCGCCGAATTGGGGAACCCCCGTTCAATCGACCCACCAACCACCGCATCCGCCGCCTCATCATCCGCCTCATCCACCTCCGCATCAGCCGCCTCATCAGTCTTCTCATCCGTCTCATCAACAGCCGTCCCCCCATCCGTCGCACCAGCAACCGTCTCCGCATCCACCGCACCAGCATCAGCCACCCCCACCGCATCAGTCCCCTCATCAGTCACCCCAGCAAGCTCCACCCTCCCAAACTCCACCTCAACCTCAGCAGCAACAGCAGCAGTCGCCTAGTCCTGCGCCGACGAGCTTTCAACCTCCGAGCGGTCCACCGCAAGGACCCGGGGGACCTCCCCAACCTCAGCCTCCGAACGCCTACGGACCCCCGCCGCAGTCTCACCCCGCGACCACGCAAACGTACGTCCCACCGGCACCCGGAGGTCAACCGCAGGTTTACCCTCCCCATCCTCCTCAACCGAGTCAGCACTACGGTCACCCGCAGTATCCTCCTCAGAACTATCCGCCACCGCCCGCCGGCCAAGGCTACGGACAGTATCCGCCGAGGCCTCCCGCGGGTCACATGCCTCCGCCACCGGGTCCTCAAGGTCCTCCTCCCAATCAATACGCTGGTTATGGTTATCAGCCTCCTCCACAATAAAAAGGGATAATCGTACTACTCGCGCGATTTAATATCAAATTAATTCTACTTTTATCGAGTAAGGAATTTTATGTGGCTTCTTTAATAAAGAATTCAACAAAATATGCCATGTTCCTAATATGTTTTACTTATTTTATAATTGTATAGCTTACCGTACCTAATTTTTTTATTTTTCTCATAAATTCCTATTTCAGTTTTTTCGAGGATTGATAATCGTATCGTTAATGATTTGCCAATAAAGCGATACGGTTTGTACTTTTTTAAAAGTTTAACGTTCAATATTTAACTTTAAAGTAAATTGTTTTAGTCGAATTGACTGGAAGAAAACGGCATGAAATTCATAAAATTCTTTGCATTTTTTATACCCGTATTGTATATTGTAAATTTTGTCGTTCGAAAGTTTGTAGTTGATTCACCGAATAATGTTTTTATTGATATGTACAATTAAAATATAGCTGTTGAATTATTTTAACTTTTATCGTTACTTTTAATCAAAGAATAAAACCTTACGTGGATGAATCGATTGCTAACTAAAGAATCGTTTTACTGACTTCATGACAGACTTTCTCGTCGATAAGAATAATTAATTAAAAGCAATAATGGAGATGTTTATTTTATAATCGTGCGTTAAGTGTTAAATTTATAAAGTAAAGGAATCATTAATTTTGTTAAAAATCGAATTATTTTAATATTTATTATAAGTAAATTTTAGAAAATTTCTTAATTTAAATACAAAATGTTACTTGAAAGTTTAGGTACATCGATGATAAAAAATTTTTAAACTAAATGAGTTTAGATATAAGAAAAATTATTCGTTTACAACGATATTTGTTTAGATGATTTATGATCGAGTATACATTTGCTTTAAATTGGAATTTTAATACTTTTACTTTTCTTCCTTCTTATTTAGTATGTGTATCACATACATTGTAAACAATTTTATAGATATATATATGTATAATTAATTTAAATAGATAAGATTTTTCTCTTCAATAGAGTGTTCAAAGTTCATCTTTTTCATTTTTTTCAGTTCTCATACATTCACAATTATGTTTTAGTCTGGGAACCTTTTCCATTTCCGGAAACACTCGTACGGTACTTTTTAATCGTTTGCTCCATTCCTACAAAAATTCGGAAACGTTTTAATATACGTATACATTTTTTTAATGCATTAAATTATAAATTTGTAGTATATATTCTTACTTCCATGAAGGAGACATAATAACAAATTATATTTTGTGGCATCAAATTATCTCTAGCGTATTGCCTAGCGTTTCTGCTGATCTTGTAAGCCTTTTGGTCATTATTAATAGCCCAAGTTACCTTTTTAACTAAATCAGATAAATCCGAATTTATAGGAATATAGTGTTTGCCTTGTTTAAGGTCTCTGTAAAAAAATTCATAATATTTTGATTTCTGTTTAAAAACTACGGAATCACCAGCGAGTAAATATGGAAATCTATACGCAGCTACTGTTCCATCGATGTTCAGTTGATATTTATACTAAAATATAATTTTGTTTAATACAAAAATACTTAATTTACTATAGAGAATATTTATAATTCGCATACCTCAAAAAAGTCAAAAAATGACACGTGTTTTTGTTCGGGGCCATATTTTTTTATTTCATTTTTGAAGAAGAAAAAATTTGTGATCGATGCATTAAAAAGATGTGGATTTAATCTTGCTATGTCTATTAAATCGAGTCGTTCTCTTCTAGAATCTCTTCCTCTCCAAAAAACTTTTTTGATTTTTTCATTCCATCCTAATTTTGAATTACCTTGTACCGATAACATATCCAATATTACACTATAGTTAAAAAGTATATAATATAAATTGGATAAAAAATCGAATAATTAAATTTTTATTTTAACCTTTCCATAGCTTTTACAGAAGATTCTGTAATATCGTACGTAGGAAGAATTATGTCTTCTGTGTCTTCCGAACCACACCAAGAAAAAATAGGATAAACATTTTTATTTTTAGGAACTAGAGGCCAATCTCCTAAATTCATAAAAAACTCAACATCCGGTAATATGGTTTTTCTTGTTAATGATAATAAAATTGTATCTACAAACATTTTGAATCCAACGTGTTCTCCATAACATTGCCTATAAATCTTAAAAAATTATTACTTAGCTGATTTTTACTAATAGTCTTTCATTTCAATTATAAATTTAATTCGATAATGTAACATACTTCGTTTGATTTAATTACATAGTGACACATGCTAACGCTATTTGGCTTGTGATAAGTCGTAATTATTTTAGTGCGTAAAATATCAAAATCTACGCTTGGAAATAATTCAAGATCCTGTAGAATTTGAGAATTGTTCTGAGTACATTCGTTAGTTTCTATCCATGATTGAATCGAAGGATTCGGACAATAACACTCCTCTTCGTATATTGGACCTGTTTAAATTAGTTCATTATTTTTAAATCATTTTGAATAAAGTTATTATAAATAAAAATTTTTATTTATACCTATAAATTTGGAATGTCTCGAATACACCATTATATTCCATACGAATATATTTATTTGGAGGTTGAAACAAGTATTATATATCCTGTATCGAATAATAAAACTACCATCTTTGCAATCGAAAATTTGGTCCCAAATGTGACAATTCATCCCTTGCAATGTTTCTCCCTGTATCGTGAATCTAATCGCACTTCTCCCCACGGATTCTGTAATACTTTAATAAAAAAAATTAGTAATATTGTATAGAATAAATTAATTTTAATTACAACATACACACTTGATTCCATTTTCATTTACAACCTGTAAAAAAATATATCTTGCTCTTAAAGTAATATTTTCAGGATTGAGTCCTGGACCCCAAACAATTGCTTTAATTTTATCGATATTATTAATGTTTGCAATACCTTGTACAAAATCATTTGTGCAACTATAAAGAGCAAAATTAAATAGAAAAAACATCCACATTTTGCCGAATCAATTAAATTAATTTCTTCTCTAAGGTTATCTCTACCACATATTTTACTTGTGTATCAACTTTAATAAATTCGTGAATGATAGTTTATTTAAATTCAGTTTTTGTAATCGAAGCAACCTGTTAGTTTTACAATCATAATTATATTATGAATATTTTCATTTTTGTTTGAAAAATGTTATACATTTAATGAAAACAAAATAACACGAGGTTTCCATTTAAACTATACGTGTTTAAGAAAAGCCGGTAACAATTGTAACGAGTTGACACTTGACAATCATTTTTATTACTCTATATTATTCTATTGCTGTTCTTTTATAAAATTACATTTTACTAATCAAAAACAGAGTATAAAACATGAGAGTTTAACGATTAATTAGGTGGAAGTAAAATCGATTTAAATTGACAGTTTCATATGTATAACGAATTAAACATGGAGTATTGATAATGACTTTGCAAGGTGTAATCACGCCATCTTTGAACAATTTACGAATTTGACATTTGCCTTCCCGCGAAAACAGATAACGCAATTATGAGTTGGTGCGATTTCTCAGTACAATAATAAAAAAAACAGTATTACGCGAATGTGTGATATATTCTTTATTTAAAAATAGATGGAACTATTTTGTAAGTATACGATACAAAACCGGAGGCGCCAGAATAATCTTGAAAGCTCTGCCGGTGTCTGATAATTAACAAAATATTTGTTAATTTATAATAACTTTAACGAACTGTTTTTTTCTCAAATACGTTAGTCTTATGTATTTCACAATGTATGACATATGCAACGAAGGATTGAGCAATGATAAAAGTGGAATCGACATATTTTAAGTACAAATACAAGTTCACTAGTAATAAGATTAATAGTTCTTATACGTAATAATTCATCCGAAGAAAATTATTATCGTCACGATAACAAAATAAATTACAATTGTAAGTACATTCACAATATTTATCAAAGAATTTCTTCATTGTTATAAAAAACAATTGCTTCAATCACGAATCTAAAAACAATTTATTGGTCATTTCTAATATCACTCGCAAAAAATTTGTTTTACGATTTATCGAAGATTTTTCATCCGTATCTTCCGATTAATAATAAATATACATTCATTTTTTATTTTAATTGTACGATGGATCGAAAAATGATTGCAAGTGAAATTAGAACGGAATAAAATAAAAAATAATTAGAAATACATATATTTTAAATTAAGTGTTTTTACGGAATATTATTGCATCATTAAATATTTGAAGTCTTTGATTTGGTTGATTAACCATAGTGAAACTCTAAACTGTATTAACTAATTCTCGTTCATAAGAAGTTGATAAAAGTTGGTATACGCTACTTAGATATAATAAAGCCGAAGCTATTTTTAGTTTAAGAAATCGTTTTGGCCTTCTTGATTCGAAAATCATACAGTATACAAAGTAACTATAGTGAAACCATAAATAAAAATGTAATTTTCTCCTTGAATATTACATGAGCATCCGTGAAATATGTAAATTTTATTAATTTAAAATAAATTTAATATTTTACGATACATGTTACATAAAACATCCGTTTAAGTTTAAGGAATTTATTTAGTATATAAAATTTACTTAAATGAAGCTGCAAACTATCAAATATATCGTATTTAAATTAAAATTATTTTGAAATTTTCACTCTAATCTAAGATCATGGGTTATTTATTTATTAAATAACATTCGCACAATGAAACTTTCGTTGTTTAGATCATGTTTATGTAATTTAAAGATTTGATATTAATGCGATAAAAATGTTTACAATTTACTTCTTAGTGATTAAAAATGAATATCTTTTGTTAATTTAAAGAAATAACTATTTTATCAAATAATTATTATTGTTCGTCTGTTATGTCGACATAAGGTCACAATGGATCGACGTTCTTTCACAATAATCGCTGATACTTTTAATAGGTGATTTCCAAAAATATACTCTTTCAATTTAACCTAGGATTTTTCGGCCGAACTTCGTTTACTTTAACTTAGCCTTGTATACGTTATCTCAATTTTTATTATTGCATAATAATTCGCAGACGATTTAAACACTCGATACATTTTATTTTAGAAATTATTGCCTCAATATACGTATAAAATGTTAATTGTTAGATAATTGTCTTTTTTTTACACCATGAGTTATAATTAACCTTTTATTATATTTATAATTTTAGAATATCGACACTATTCCAGAAATTTAATAATTATCGAAAAATCATGTAAATATAAAAGAAGGATCAAACAGATGTAATAATACAATTATATTTTAAAAAGAAAAAAAGAAGAAATAGAAAGATCGTTATATATATATTTAAAATAATAATAAAAACATTAAATCAATATTATTTTTTTTTAACAAAATTAAATGCAAATATCATAACCCAAAGAAATTACTGCTTTCAAAATAATTTTCTTTTGTAAAATCATAGATTTAGTTTATGACATATTTGTAAATAATGAAATAGCAAAAGTAAAAGACAAGATTGTATATACAATCAGTCTTACGTAACGAAAAAAAATTTGCCTTCGACTCGTTGGAAACGTTTAGAATCATATTGAAAATTTAAAGTGGTATGCACGATAAAGAAATAGAAAAGGACGAAGAAAGAAAAAGAGGTAGATTTAGTTCGGTAGTTGCATAAGATTACGACTCGCTTTCGATTTGTGATTTGTTTTCACGGTAAGAATTTTTCTTTTCGTTAGAGCCAATAATTTCACGATGAAATATTTAAAAACATCGATAACATATATTGTTACATGTGCACGCTATTAATTTTAATAAATATATATCTTTTATCTATAACAATAGTAATTTCGTCCGGTCTATATATATATTTTTTTTTATTCAAATGTCCGTCGTTTATTACAAAAAGTAAACAACGCAAAGAAAACTGAAAGATAAAATTAAAAAGCATAAATATAATTTAAGCGATTTATTTATAACGTGTATCATAATATGTACGTAACGAATTGGCATAATATTATTAGATTAGTTACGCGTGTAAACAATGCAAAGAGAAAAAAGAAATCGTTTCGATTACGCCGAACGTAGCTTTTGTACATTCATGGGTTTCGCGTTAGTTCTAAAGAACGCCATACTTTAAACGATTTACATTCGATGAAAATAAGAAATTAGACCAAGGCTAAAATTTTAAAACGGTTCTCGTGTGGTGTGTAAACACATTAAAAAAATGTCCATCCTCGCTTTCGTACCGATTGTCAATGTATTATTAACATCGGTACCCGCATACGATCGAAATTTGTTTTTAAGCCAATGCGACATCTTCCTTGAACTTTATCGCAATTCAGTCTTGGCTGCCTCTTCACACGATATCTATGTATGATAGCGTCTCATAGGCGAAATCTCGCCAATGAAAACCAAGCGGAAGAAAAGGTATTTTGCGCATCGGTATAAAAAAAATTAGCTTCCCTCTCATTAATTTCATCGTTTTAATTAAATAAGCGGCATTTCCAAAGCATAATCGAATTAAGTTAGCCCGATTCTCGTCAGCCACGATAATTCGTTTTCTCTTTTGATTAGCATCGTTTCCGGGAAGTCAAGCGTGCGCACACATTTAAAGCTATTGTTCCGTGGCGTTTATCCGAATTTCGGAGTAGTAAAATACGCGTGAAAATTTAAAGGGCCGCAAATGGATAATTAAAAGGATCGGTTAATCGCACTTAAATACTTGTAAAATAGAACGGGGAGGTCGCGGAAAGGCCGTGGAAAGGCCGTTCGTATGACTAGTTTCCTCGATCGGGTGCATCGCGTTCGATAAACTAGTCATACGAGCGAGCGTCGAGGATGGGAAGGGTGAAGGAAGCACACGACACACCTGAAACGACCGACGGCAGACCGAACGGGATAGGAAGCCGAGCTTATCGCGCTTATAACTGTATAGGAAAACACGTAATTTCGATCGAGTAGGAAAGCAGCCTTTAACAGTGCTCGTATAAGTTAGGTGAGAGATTTTTCGGCCATTATAAATCCGTTTACATCGCGACCATCGTCGACGATTTCTTGCGATAGATCTCGCGAGCGACGCTCGTAGGATCGAATCGATTAAAAGATTGCTTTGCGTTTGTTTCGTGTTTCAGGAGACCCCGTATTTGCGCCGAGCTCTCTCATCGTTAAGGATAATACAAAATGAGAGGTCCCGCGAAGAGGTGGGAACTCTTTTAGCCACCCCGGCCAGACGTAAAAGGGTTGTATATGTCTCGTCGCATGCGCGAGACACGCAAGCATCTTCCAATGTCCTCGTCGTCGTCTGGGAACTGTTCATCTGTACGTCTTGTGACGACGCGTCTTTAGGAAAACCAAACTCCATTTTACTTTTTTCACCTCTGTGAACATTTGTTTTTCCATAATAAGGATATTGTTGTTGAAAAAATAATGTGAGTGGATTGTAGTTTTATCGAGGGCATTATCCTCTTGTTCTTCGTTTCTTTTTTTAATTTTTTTTTCTTCGATTACTCATTTTTTAAGTTATATATCTTCCGTTGGTTCGCATCGCTGGGTGTTGCTCATATCTAAAAAAAGAAAGAGAAAAGGAAAAAAAATAAAGAAAAAAGAATGAAGAATAAATAATACAATCTTTCGGATTTAACGTATCGCGAATGAAGCTGGTTGTCGAAAAAAAAAAGAAAAGAAAAAAAACGAGAAATCATAGTTTTATAATTTTTGTTATTATCAAATTTTTGATCGAAAGTATCGTAAACTTTGGTGACTTTGCGAAAATGCTAAAAATGGAAGGAATATTCATAGCGAAAAAGGACACGTTTCCTAGAAGGAGCGATGACGTTAGATAAACGACAGGATCAAAAATAGTCGAAGGAGTTGGTGTTGGATAATAAATACGAAAGAAAAGAAAACAAAGGGCCGAAAAAAATAAAGCGAAAGGTTAAGTTATCGAGAGTAAAGAAAGAGAGAGAGGAAAAAAAAAAGCAGAAAAAGAAAATAACGAAAAGATAGAAAATTATTCATCGCGCAGAGAAAAACGTCGGTCGAGGACAGAAAAAAAAGATTAAGTTTCGCAAGTGTGTGCATTGGAAAAAAATGGGGAAAAGAAAGGGGCGGGGCTCTATTAGTGTATGAGAGAAAGAGAGAAAGAGCGAAAGAGGGGGAGAGAAGTGGCCTTTCTAAAAATAGCTTCCTGGGATGGCCGCTCCGCTCTCCTCCTCTCCCTTCCTCTCCCCTCCTCTGCCCCCCCTCGAGGAGAGCGAACGCGATTGGCCGCGAGGTTGGATAATCGGGAACGACGATTGGCTGTTGGGTCGACGCGCGACGACTCGGACCGACGACGACAACGACGACGACGACGACGACGATGATGACGCCGCGGCGGCGGCGCTGGACTGCGCAGGTCGAAGGGGCCACGGTGCGGAGCGGAAAGCGGAAAACGTGCCTCGAAGCCAGTCGGCCGTCTCGAGCGAGTCTACGCTGGCCAGAGGAGATCGCGCGCTTAGCTCAGCGCCTCGCACGCCTTTGTTCATTTACCGCATACATATACATTCTCCATTGCGCCTTGGCGAGGCGTGTAACTAGACCATACTTGACTATTAACATTGTTATATTTATATTATACAGTCATTTTTGGGGCGCGACTTGCGCTCTCGTACCGTCGCATTGTTAGGGTATTTTACTGGAACTTTTATTATTCGACTTTTCGTTATTTACTTCTATTTTTTGTTTTTTTTTTGTATTTTATTTTATTTTCGTTTACATATCGAACTGGGGGTTTTTTTTATTTTATACAACTGTTCGTTTTCAACGTTATCGTTCTCGACGCTGCGTTATTATTTCGAACGCAAGCCGATTTTTGCCGTAGTAGCGAACAAAAGCCCGACTCTCTTTCCGTATGGATCGATACACGGCGTTCTAGAGAAATAGTCCTTTTTTCGCTCGACGAAAAATCCTGGCATTTCTCGGTGATTCGAGTTTACATCGTTTGTACGAAATTCAAAGAAATCCGACGAGTTTGAGAACATCGGAAAGATTGTATTTGAGTACCACACATAATAGAGGATCATGCGATCGTTGAGGAAGCAACGGGAGAAAATGGCGACTTGCCACGCAATTGCTCATATTACGTAAATGTGGAACGTATCTTTTCGTGTTTCGTTGCAGATCCCATCGTTCGTTGATCGGCGAAATGTCTTGAATTTACAAGAAGAAAAATAATTGACGAGATAAAATGGTGAGTTTATTATTTGTAATGTGTAATATAATTTTTCTATTGCGTATAAACGTTGATATATATGTCTATAGCGCGCCGTTTTCCTCGGTCCCCTTTATTATCGTTACGAGTTTAACATATTTGCCGTAGAGGGCGCCCGGTGTTTCGTTCCATCGTTCCCTCGTTGTCCCCCCTCTCCTAATCCGGCAACCGGTGTCACCGATAGTGGGGGGGCCCCGAAGATTCGCAGCGATCCGCCTTCGTGGGAGAAAGAGATCAATAACCTTCATTGACTGACCTCTTGCTCCATTTCGTTTTATTGTCGAACGCTATACTATCTTCTTATTGCTGCAACGTTCGAATAAATACGAGGAATCTTTTGAGTCTCGTTAAAAGTATCGCATTACCGCTGCGCCATTTGTTTAAAAATCTTCTGTAGAATACGTTCGATATTTGCAAACGTATATATTTAAATTCCTTGCTATGCGTTGTTAAATGTTCGTAGAAATTTTTTTCTTGTTGTTACGTCCATAAATCGCATGTATAATTATTTATTTTGTAGCGGTACTGTGGCATACGAGGATGTAAATTTCGAATCTATCTTTTTTATGAATTTTTCACGATGGTAAATTAATATCACGATTCTTGGTTTTTTTTAATCCTATATAATCAAGTCGCGTAAAATCCTATAAATTACGTCTATTTTTAACATGTAGTAAATTTGATTTATACGTTTTAAAAAATATATAGTTAATTTTAATTTAAAAAAAAAGAGAAATCTTGCGAGCTACTATAAAATTTTCTTTTTAATTTTCGTTAGTTGTCGAATATTATCTAATGCTTCTGAAACTAACAGTAACTTGCCTTTAAAAATTTATATATTACACTGTCTTACAAAATAAGGGGTATGGGTAAAAAATAATAGTTTGTTCTATTTTACCGACATTTTTATTTTAACATAATTTCTTTATTGTTATTTTTTTTCTTATTTTTTTTTTCATCGTCGATTGATATTTCGCAACGTATTTCAATCGTGCAAACGATATCATTTATTTAAAACTTCTTACTTGAAAGAATTTTTATATCTGTGTAACGTTAATTTTATAATTATGTACACGTAATTGCTTAAAATTTATGATAATTATTGGTGAACTCATTCGATGCAGTTAATATAAATTTGAGATTTTGTGGTGGAGTGTCGGTAAAGTAGAAAACAACCTATTTTTTCTAAGAATAGATAAATTTTATTAATTGTAAACACGATAGTTACAAAATATAAATAAGGATAACAATACTTAATTATTTCTATAAAAATAGTTTTTTTATTACAATAAAAAATAGGTTTAGTTAATATTTTTATAATATTAAAACACTTTCAATAACAATAATATAATAATTAATTTATAATTGAATATTAGAATTTGAATATCATTAATAATATTTTTTATTATCACTTTTTATTATGTAATATTAGTATATCTAGGTTTAGGAAACATTTTTTTTTACCTAAAGGCTAAATAAAAACGTGGATAAGATTTATATTTATTACATTTTAATAATATAATTAATTTATTTTATTTTTTATTGTAAACAGTAATATAATATTAATTTGTATAAATTAATAAACCAATAAATAGTTATGTTGAATAATTCTGAAATATTGAAATACGCATATAATGAACCATATGGATTGAGTAAATTATAAAAATAGTATATTTAAAAAATATATAGATTTATAATTTGTTTGAAATGCATTGAGTAAAAAAAGAAGATTATATAAGGAAAATTAATAGATAAATATTTGCATAATAAGAAGCGATAATAATTAACTTTTTTTAAGGTTTGATATTAATAATTTTTATTTGTTCTAAAAGCAAATAAAATTGAAGCTTTTATTCTAAATAAATGCATAAAGGCATTTTTGCCTTTATGATGTAACAGATTTATATATTATATTTACTCAAGGACAATGACCTAAATTTTTTTTAATATTATTTAAGAGATAAAAAAATTATAATGTTAATTTAATAAAATTTTAATTTACATGCACAACAAATTTAATGATAATTCACTTAGATATATGAAAGGTGTTATATAATTAGAACATTAAATAATCTATGTCAATGCCATATATAAATAATCTTTATAACTTAATTTATTACTAATTTCATAAGTAATCTTAATTTAAATGTTTTTCTCGTCATCTATTTCATTTTTTCTAAAAAATACTTCATTTGTTATAAAACTCATTTATAGTTATATTTTTTAATTTTATTGTAATTTTCATAGAATATATATTTGGTAAATCTGATCTATTGATGTGTTAAATAAATAATTGTTACAAAACTACTGTGATTATTAATAAAGAATATGTTAGCTCTAATTTACTGATAATTAAATAAACTATAATTTACTGTATTTAAATAAATTGATATCATTTTATATTTATATTAAGTTCTTATTTCTTTTGTCTAATGTATAGAATAATCATAAATATTATTATCAAAATCATCTATAATTTAATAATTAAATTAATTATTACAAATGTTACAATGTACATTAAATAAACATACATATATTGTAGCATTAAATGTTTTTTATAGATATTCAACTTAGATAAATAAAAAAATTGTTAATGTATTCATCAATGTTTATTTCATTTTTCTTAAGTAATGTGATCGATATAAAATATTTATACATTATTTATATTATAAAATGTATATAATTGTTAGATTAAAAACTAGTATTTATATAAAAAGAGTATAAGATTATAATACATATTTTTTTGATTCTTTAATTAGTATTATTAGTTTATCCTTTATTTGGACTATTAAAATGATCTTATTTGAAAGCCTTTAAAAATTTTAAAGAAATTTACAAATATTATCCAACTTTAAGCTTATGGCAGTTATTATATATTACAGCTTTTTTTTAATTTCACAAAGCTTACAACTATTAATCTTGTAGACGTTATAATTATTTCGTTTATGTATTACTATTAAGTATATTTTTATATTTAATATTCTTATTGTCTTTGAAAATAATTTTTAATAACATATATATTCTTTATAAAAATAAGTGAATAATCAATTTTTATTAATAACTATTGTAAATAAGTATTTATATGAAACTAGAATATTTTTATTACATTTTTCAAGTAAATATCATAAATAAATTAGTTATTTACTATTATTATCGAAAAAGATTATTCAAAAAAGAAATGTTGTTTTGTTTTAATTGCAGCCACGCATAGATCCATTGTCATTACTTAGGTGTCTAAGTGTATTGCTGGGCCCAAATGGTGGCATTAAGAGCAAAGATGAAGTTATTCGCTTAGCCAATCTTATGACAAAGTTTTCTAAAAAACTTGTTTCAAAATGCATTTATATTCAGATATTGAAGAGTACAAATCCAGAACTTCTCAGCCAGTGAGTTAAATATTATTACTTTCCTATAATTTGGAAAGATTTATTGTAGAATATGTAGATATTTAATATATAATAAAAGAATTAATTTATAGTCTTGAATTATTAAAAAAGTTGTAAAGGTCGCTAATAATTGTATAAATACAAATTTTTACCTACTTTTTAATTTATCGTTATCTTTAATAGTGTGTAACTTATGCATGAAATTATTACGAGCATATTGAGACATATTCTTATTCATTTAAAAGAATAAAAATATGAATTTTTTACAAAATGTGCAAGATAAAAAAATGGAACTCTGAACCATTGGGCAGTTACGTTTAATGAACTGAACTTACTGATATGTTTTCCACATTTTCATGAACTAAAATTTATTTTTATAATTGTGTAATTTATGCATGAATTATAAAAGTATAATTTTTTTTTTTCTTTCAGATTTATGGGGGCTGGTGGTTGGAATCTTATTCATATGTGGCTCACCGATGGTATACTAGCTAAAAATTGGGCTCTTATTCAAGAATTATTGGAACTTTTATTACTATGTCCAGTTGACATTGAACGTTTAAAAAGTAATAATTGTCCAAAATTGATTAAGGGCCTATCGAAAGAAGGTAGTCATCAGGGTGTTCGAACATTAGCCAGTCGACTCGTAGAGCAGTGGTTAAAAATGGTTAAGGGGGAAGCCACGCCAACCGTGGTAGCGATACAAGCTACTACGATTCCTTCTTCGATACATTCTGCTATTTCTCAAAACAATGTTGCCCAGTGTCCCAATGCGAGTATTACTCCTGTTACTAGTCAAAGTATTAATAGTGAAAACGCCGTGACAGTTCAATCAAGTGATTCTTTAATTATTCAAAATTCCCCTGTTATTCAACCCGCTGAAGTTCAGCAACAAACAATGAAAACTATATCTCCCCAAAAATCACAATTACAAATTTCTACACATGCACTTGATAAATTACAGACTGTATCGGCTTCTATTTCCCCATCTTCAGTGTATAAAATTACAATACGTGACGGCAAACAAGTTTTAACGCAAGTTCAGACTGATGCAGCAAATATTAATGCAATAAGTGTAAGTAGTTTAAATACAGAAGTTAATGGTGATGTAGACAATGTGCTTCCTACGGAAGATGAAGAAAAAAAGAAAGTAGAAAATAGTGAATCCATTATTGAAAGGATATCTGTGGATCAAAAAAGTACTGCAGATGAAATTTCAAAGGATAACTCGAGTGAAGTGAAGGAAAATGCAGTTAGTTTTAAAAATGTTGATGAAACGGATAGTATCAAAGGTAAAGACCGTAAAGATGAAAAAGACATCAGCAGTGATAGTAGTAAGTCAACTAGTGACAAAGAAAATCGCGATAAAAAGGTTGATAAAAAAAGTGTTAATAATAATTCAAGTTCTGACAAAAAAAGTAGTAGTCATACTTTGTCTTCTAACAAAAGTTCCAGCAAACATAGTTCTAGTTCTAGTAAGCATAGTTCCAGCAAACACAGTTCCAGCTCTCACCGATCTAGTTCAAGAAATAGTAGCAGCAGCAGCAGCAGTTCCAGGGATAAGTCTTCCAAAGACAAGGAAAAGGATAAACATCATTCTAGTAGTTCTTCAAAGAGTTCAAGTAGTAAATCTAAGACTGAACGAGATAAGGAAAAGGAAAAGGAGAAGCTAAAAAAAGATCAGGCTGAAAAGGATAAGGCAACACTGGAAAAACTTCAAAGTCAAGCTTTAAGTACAAAAATGGGAAAGATTCCTAAGAAAAAGGCTGACGAAGAAAAAACGGAAGATTCTTCTTCTAGAAAGTCTTCGACGGATTCCAAGGATAGTTTCAAGGAAAACAAAGATAAAACTGATCTTAAAAAAGTCGCAGCGGTTTCCGAAAAGAAAAATATTTCGATATCTATTGAAAATAGGAAAAATTCTCAAGATATAACTTCAAGGCCCAAGACTGTTAAGACTTTTAATTCGAAATTCAGATCTACAGGTTTAGAAGAGGAAGTCAAACCTCCTCATAGAGGAGCAAAAAAGGCTGTTTCCGTATCCGATAAAAAAGCCTTACCTACGAAACCGCCTTTAAAGAGACCTTCTCCATTGAGAGAATCCGGTGGAACAGCAGATAAGAAAGCCAAGTATTCGTTGGATTCGTCTACAAATTCTGCGGGCGACGAGAAAAAAGGAGGAATCAAACTTATTCCAGCTAAACCAAAGTGTATGTATATCTCTTTGATATTTTTAAATACATATTTCTAATCCCGGTCCATATTAAATTCTTTAAATTGTATTTCACATATACTTTAGTGCTTTTTTAATGAGTAATATTTTAAAAGCATTTTAAAATTTACCGTTGTGTAAGTTAGTCGAATGATATTATCCGTTGATAAATTTGATATAAAATTCTTTTAAAAGCAATATATTAAAGTTGAATGTAAAAAAAAAAGAATTAAAAAATAAAAAAAAAACAGTTAAGATCGTTTGAAATTATATTTTACGTACCGTCGGTATTAAATTTTTAGTAACTGATATTCAGAGGTGTTCTCTAATTAGTAAAATTTACATTAACGATACAATTGTCTTGAAAAGTAGTTCAGTCAAAATAGGTTTATCTTTGCTGTTCATCATTGCCAGCTGATCCTTTGAATATCGGTAATAGTATGTGTTAGAAATACATGTTCTAACATTTGGATATTGAGTTTGCAGGTGGACACTCACAGGAGCGATTGGTGCAAAGTTACATTTTTTCTCTATACTTCACATTTGATAAATATAATTGGCAATATTGTTGGTTTATGCGAATACGTAATTTTACGTAATTTTACTTAATTTTTGTTCTACTAACCCTTTAATTCTTGCAGGCTTTACCCAAAAACTTTTATTCTTGTTTTTATTCTTATAGTCACTATAATGATTAAGTTTTACCTAAATAATATCCTATTATAGTACTAGTTCCTCTGAAAAATTTAGGAGAAAAAAAATAGTGATTATTATTCATCTACAACAATGTCGAGTTTTCAAGGAATTTTCATCAGACCGTAAGAAGAAAGAAGACCACGGATCATCGCTTCATCAATTTTTAAAAAATGTGATGAAGATCCAGCAGGTAACCTTCGATAACAACAATAATTAAGAAAAATTGTGCATTTTTTCTAAATGAAAACTGATAAAAAATACAAAGAAAAAGGACTCTAAAGTAGCGTCATTTTATAGTTTAAGAGTGAATGAGCGTGCGAGAAAGATCGAAAACATTGAAAAAATCTCCAACGTGCGAGCGGTAATCAATTCTTTAGGTAAGGCACCAATGAGCAAATTTTTGTCTATCAATTTTTATTCCCTTGTACATGTATACCCTTTTAAAGCTTTTCAATAAACTATCAAAAATCTGGAAAAACACATTGAACTCTTGGGTTTCTATTATACATACGTATTACTCTTAAAGAGAACCGAAAAAATGCGTTTATGCATATGCTTTAATCGAGCCCATCCAGATTTATATCCTCTCGGTAACTTTATTTTAACCACAATTATTTCAATTGAAATTCAAAAGAATCGTAAACACGCGCTCGTAATGGTGTTTCTTATTATGATACATAAAACAAAGAAGAAAAAAACAAAAACGTGCAGAGAGTAATTTTTTGTTATCCTAGGAGATATAATATAATGTTCCTACGAAGCCTCAGGTTCGATTTTTCATGTGCAAAACGATCTTCCGAAAACTTAACAACGCTCATTGACATGTGCTCGATCGTTATTTAATTTGCGCATATTTTAATGTGTAAAGAATATTTTTCTACCGCCTAACACCATTTCGACGCGCACATTTTCGGGAATGAGAAAAATCCAGTTATATTACGATTTCCGCACGAATACCGAAGAGAATAGAAATTTGCCTTGGACACGATCTATCCCGAATCTCCTATGAATAAAAGCAAATGAATTGATGAATGAATTGGTGAATGAGTAATTACACAATACCCACGGCATCAAAAAAAAATATTACTTTTTTTTTCAATTTCATTAGTTTTAGTAAAATGCTAGCTCTTTAAAAGTAATGGGTAAAATAGAATTATCGATATTTCGCGGATATTATTTCAGTGAAATCAATGCGTAATTTATCATATTAAGTTCAATTTTATTTTGTCGTTGAAGTAAAATGAGATGTTGATTTTAATTAAACGATTTTACTTCGGATTTTACCGCCGTCACCGACGATTCAACTCTTTCATTAAATTTTTATTATTTCATTTAAAAAAAAAAAAAGACACGTGTATTTATATATTTACACGTGTATATATACATCCATATATAGCAAAATTTTACAAGTTGAAACGCACAGTATCGAAAAATATGGGAATACGAAGTCGGAGAGTTTAAATTAAGTTTATGTTAAAATTAAAATGATTTGCGAGGGTTATTTTATTACATATCCAATTATATAAAACGTGACGTGGGATTTGCGTGTGCCCCGATCGATAAGAAAGTAGAAATTTCACACTAAATTTTGAAAAAAAGAGTACAGAAAAGAATTAGAAATTTTTTTTTTTTTTTACGGCATTCGGAAGGAACTAAGGGGACTGAAAAAAGAAGCTGCAACCATTCAAAGGCTCAGAATGGAAGGCGCAAAGCCCGACTGCCAAGGATCATCGCAGCTTCTCTCGTTTGATTCCTCGAGGAAAATCATTTTCAATCGAAGATTTAAATCTGTCGATGGCAATGAAGCGAGTCGAATCCTTTCGATCGACATGTTCTTTCAAACGGAATCTATACCTAAATTTAACGTAAAATTATTCACCTGCACCATTAACAAATCTGCTTCGATTCTTAACGTTGCGCACATTCGATAGTTTGAAATAAAGGAGCTTCGCGTTCGTAACGAGAATTGAAAAATCGAAATTTCGGATTTCCTCGACGAAGGTTACGACTCGGAAAGTCGCGCTTAGGTACAAACGATGTGCTAAATGTCGCTGCAAACGTAAAGAGAGCGAGAGAGAGAGAGGGAAAAGAGGAAAAAAGGAAAAAAGGAAAAAAGAAAAAAATACGCGAAAGCATTCGAAACGTGGGTTTTGCATTGGCTCGGTAGACCGAGAGAGCAAGATTCGTTTCCCCGTTCACGCGGCGTTGTTACCTCAGCTTCCGACGATAACGTAATCGCCGTGTCGAGAGGTTCGCGCTCTACCCGTCTCGCTTCCACCCTCGCTCCGTCTCCCTCCAACGTTAGCAATGGTAGTTGTACATTACGTTGTACATAGTCGTAGTAGTAACAGTGGTGTCTGGTGGTGGTGGCACGACGGCGCACTTGCGCAACGACCGACACGCGGTTTGTGCATAAACTCGCTCGCGAGCTTTTCGTCGCCGTCGCGGCGTTGGGATTGGGAAGGAATGGGAGGGAAAGAGAAGGGTAGAGAGAAGAAGAAGAAGAAGAAGAAAGAGATAGTTAGTGCGTGTCGTGTGAGAGAAAGAGCGAGAGAGTGAGACGGACGGACGGACACCGATGAGCGCTCGATGTTTTTGCGACGGTACCTCGATTTTCGCTCGCTTTACCAGCGCATCGACACGTGTTTCAATGCCACTCTCGCTGCGCGCATACGTTTCAAACGTAGATGGATATGTAGAGACACGTACGTAGACGATATGTATGCGCGTGAACGAGTGTGTCTATTATATGCACGCGGGTACGTATGGCTCTACCTCTCGGTGTGTCGTCCGAGTTCGCGGCTAATCATCCGCTGCCGTCCTGTAATTATCTACGCCGCTCTAGCGAGGAAGAGGAGGAGGAGGAGGAGAAGGAGGACTCCTTTACTTCCTGCGCGTTCTTTTTCTTTGTTTTTTTAATTGCGCAATTTCGTTGATTAACCGCTCTTCTATTTTACTTCAATTTTTTTTCTTCCTTTTTTTTGGGGACGTTGATTTTTTCGTTCGATGCGCTTTGCGGATCAAAATATTGTAATTTTGAGAAGCGCGTCGTTGTTTCCCTTAAAATCGCTTGACTATGCACATTTAGCATCGAATTTAGCATCGAACACGGATATACTCGAAATCGTTGAGAGTTACGTCTTGTGATGAACGAGACGTTTTCTAATCACTTCTATGTACGATTTGCGTTACCGGTATATTAGCGCTACAATTATTTCGAACGATTTTATTCCGAGTTCGTTCGATGCGAGTCAAGATTTGGAGGATCGTCTTTGAAACGAGAAAACGTACTTTGTAAAATTTCAAAAAATTATTCACCGATGTTTTTAAAATTTTAATATTTAATTTACACGAGATCATCAAATTTGTATCGGTGATTCGTGGCGTTATTTTGTCTTTTGAAATGACGCCAAATTTGACACAAGTACAGTTTCCGAGTGTTACGTTTAAAAAAAGAATTTTAAAGGGCGCCGAAATAATTATATAACGTTATTACTCTAATTTAACGTTCTCTTATTTCGTTAAATGTAACGTACGCGATAGAAATGATTGCGTTAGATTTAATTTTATATCACGAAGGTACGATAAAATATTTCAATGCATAATAATTTTAATATACGGGTATCGCGGAATAGTAATAATAAAAAGCAATGATCGAATGAAATAGATATTAATTTTTTCATTTGAATCGAGAATCAATTTTAAGTGAAAAATGTTCGTTTGAACGATAACTTCAAATCTATTTTTATTGATATATCGTTCCTTTTTTTTTTTTTTTAGACGCGATATGTTAAGTAGTTATCGAATCACGCATAAAATTAATATATTTTTGCGTATGTTTAAGAAAAAGTGCGAAGATTAATTTTTTACTCGTTACGAATCAACTTAAAATTTAAAATCAGTTTTATGAATAATAGAAACATTTTTTTAAGTTAAAAGTATTGTATAATAAAAAAAATTTCATTTCGTATAAACATAAATTATAATTTTTAGTTGAATACATTAAATAACGAGAAATTTTTTTAAAGGCGCAATCTTGGCAGAATTTTAATTGAATTCGTAAAAAAATTGCGTAATAATTTATTTGCAACGTAGATTTAAGCTTTCCGAAATAATTATTACTATCGCAATAAACCAAATTGATTAAAAGTTTGGAAATTCTTTTTGGGTATATTATAAATTTAATTATCAATTTCGGTCTTCTAAAAATTTTCTTCCAGAAAGTAAAAAATATATAATTATAAAAGTATAGATTTATAACGATGATAACATGACATTGACCGTCAATATTCATTATATGTGCTTATATGTGCCGACTTTAAATAAATGTAGTAGTTATAAAAATATTTGAGAAGATAAAAGGAACGACGTTCTTTCCCTTTTTCTGGTGTAAGATGCTCATTTATCTTAGATATATAAAAAAAAATAAACAAAATACTTTTGTTATAATTCTGTTTAATTTATGTATATGAAAAAATACACGAATACCTTTAAAAAAACAGGTGACATGTATTTAAAATGTTTGAATAATTTTATTTAAAATCTAAAAAAGGAATTGTATTATTTGAAATTCAGTTAATTTTCTACACGTTTTTGCGTGCCAAAAATCGTGTACTAACTAATAATCAAGAATTAACCAATTTACTTACTGATTTATGAATAACTAAAATTATAATAAATTTGGAAACAAAATATTAAAATTAATATGATTATTATATTTTATAAGTTGTATATGTTTTAGCTTTTTAGTTGCTCGTTAGATGGAGTTCTTCGTTCTTCATTCGATTTAATCATTCCAATATTGTAATTAATTATTTATATTTCTTGCGTAACTAAGAAATTATGCTAATTACGGGTATTATAATTTAAATTCAATTTAATTTTGTTTTTCTTTATTTTTTAAACTTTTCAAGATTTTAACGTTTCTAAGGTCATCGTTTGCACTTACGTTTTATTTTAAATATTTTTTTTTCGCGTATGATTTACGCGAATAGAACTGAAATTTGTTTTCGATAGAAAATACGCGTGAAAAATATAAATTTAAGATTAAATTAATTGGCCGTTATTATCGTTAGTATTTCGAATAATTAAAAATTAATACTTTATGGAGTTGGTATTTACTAATTGAATTTTGATTAAAATCAATCATGCATTTAAGCACTTTTACATACGCGCATTTTCTATAACACATATTTTAATACATTCTGCTTTAATTTACTAAATAGAAACGGTGTTATAAACTAATAAACTGTTTATGCCGTATTTTCAATCATTACGATATATAAAATTAAAAATGCATAAATGTAAATGAAAATAAGTTTTGACTAAACTAAATTTATGTTATAACTGTGCTCATCAAATTTAATAATTATAATTTATAAACTACATTTATTTATATAAATTTTCGTATAGACAAATACAAATATGAAAGCGCAAAATGATTTGACGATATTCTATTAATGGATTTTTCCGCCAGAGATCTTTAATACGAAGAATAATTTTAAACTGCGTTTTATTCAGATACAAAATATACAACATAAGTCTACGAGTTTTTTATTATTAATATATAACATAATAAATATGATAATTTGTACTAAATTTGTGACTTATAACGTTCTATGTTATTAAATTTATCTGCGTATATATTATTTAGTTATTTTTTATAAAATTAAACTAAAATGTATATGATTTATTATAAATAAAGTTAGTAAATGAGAGTCAGTGGTGCTTATTGAATTTTTGAAAAACAATAAAATATTTATATTAAACATTATGTATTCATATATTGCTTTATGTTTTTTTGTTGCAAAAACTATAGTTAAAAGGCAATATATTGACTTATCCAATGTGTTTCATCAATTTTATAATGCTTTTTTACTAATATATAAAAAATTTCATATCTTAATAATGATAATAAGAATAAAAAATTAGTGTTTTCATTAAGAGTTTGTTATTTTTAGAATCTATATTTATTTACGTTTACTGTTAATTTAATATTTTAGCGAAGGATAAATAAATTTTCTTATAATAAAAATAATTAAGAAATTTATTTTTATTTTTGGATGTTTAGCTTTTATTAAAAAAATAGTTTTTCATTTATTTTTCGAATCAATCGATTCACCGTATAAAATTACAACGAATTTTCGACACGATATTTTCGAATACATATATAATAATACGCTAATTGAATATTTCAAAGCTCGTTTTTCGATGTAAAAAAAAGTAACGATAGAATAAATTTATAAGGAGAGTTAAAATTTCAAAAGACTTCGAATTGCTATATATTTATTTGTTAACATAAATTCATTAAATTTTATATTAAAAAAATTCGATCCAATAATATAATTAGCATAAAGTATATTTTCAAAGAAATAAATATAATTATAATAATTAGATTCAATTTAATAAAATAATATAAAATTATTGAAAGTTTAAATTGTTATTACGAATCACGATATATCATAATTTTTATATTAATATCTTATAACGGATGTATCTATGAAAAACGAAAACTATCGAATTATTATATATGTATTTTGTGCGAAATTAATTTATCTATACGAAATATCGTAATTGCTGTTATGTTAATTAAAAAATGTAATTATATTCTTAGATTATGAAGTATTGATATTCGATTATATAGGAATAATTTTATAAAATTGTTGAATGTAAAATTACGTATAATTTCGTTTATTTATTTACAGGAAATTTGCATCAATCGCTCCTCACCCATCAAATTTATCGCAATCTATGTTTCATAATTCAATATTTATTTATTTTTTCGAATGAAATTATTTTATAATAATGTGTTTTTATTTTCATTTTAGTGATGTTGTTACAAGAGAGCGACATGTTTATGGACGCACTTACGGCATCGACGAAAAGCAAAGAACCGAGGAAAAGGAAGCGACGCACTTCCATTACGAAGGATGGACTTTCTGATCCTAAAAAATTAGAACTTGGCAATAATGAAAATAATCGGGACGCTTCCTCGCCACCTTCCTCTCCGACATCACCACCTTCGCACTCCGGGGCTAATAAGGACTCGGAAGACAAATCGTTAATGTCTTTAAAACCCTCGTTTAAGGTAGTTACGAATTTTTTTTTTTTATCAAGAGTATCCAACTATAAGTTTTTCATTGTTGTAATTCGCTATTGTGATTCGCTTGCAGTTTTATCAAGATACTTTGGAGACCGACGAAGAAAGGGATGACAAGCATAAATCGAAAACGGATACTCATAAAAAGGATATGGATAACGATACTAACGAGTCAAAGAAATCTAAGAGAGAATCTAAGGACGACGACGACGACGATGACGATGAAAGAAGTAGAAGTGAGTTTGAACTTTAAAATATATTTTTTAACTTGGAAATTTGTTTTGGTATAATATTACCGGATAAAATTATTTATGATACAGTTTTCTAATTATAATCACAATTGTATTTTCAGCTCCAACTCCAGAGGATGATTTCGACGATATGAAAAGTTCCGATTCTCCCGATGATCCGGCTGCTGCGGTCAGCGAAGCTCTAAAAAAAGAAGAACACGCAACGCTCGAAAATCGACCGTTTGGGACTTTAAAAAGCGTTTTACTTCTTCAGAAACGAAAGGGACCAAAGAAGAGTTTGAAATGGAAAACCGAATTGGAATCTATACGTTACTTTGAGTTGGATGAAACCGAACGCGTAAACGTTACGAAAACATTTACCGACATGAAACAAATGGAAAAGCAGAACGAAAGGGAAGCATTCCAGATGGCACGAAAATTAAGTGAGTACTCGCTCGCAAATATATTCCAACGATAAACGGAATAAAAAATTTGATTAAAAATCATGAAATTACAATGCGTTTTTTTTCGTCTCTTAGGTAGCGAAGATGTAATGGAGGAGAAAACGTTGTGGAAGCCTTTAATTCCAATTGATATGCCTCCTCCACTTGTTGAATGTGGCAAAGACAGTCGAGAAAAGGACATTCAATACGCTCGTGAAAAAGGCATTCTTCAAGCTCTCTATTTTAATCGCAGCATGTAAGTTAAAAAAAAAATCATTTCTAATTAAATTATATTCGAATTAGATCGAATTTTGCTTCGTATCAACTTCGTATTAACTTGGTATTAATTTCTTTTATAATCTACAGGATACCAGACTCTCCGGCAGAGCCTGACGAAGAACGGCACCACATTTTTATCGAGCCGAAAGTTATTCCACTGGATGACCTTACGGGAAATAAAGATAGCGAAAAGGATTTCACGGGTGTACCGTGGCCAGAACCAAAACCACCGTTGCCTGCTCCATCGACTATAATACAGAATCCATATTTCCAATCATTCCGACCTAATCAGCAGCAAATGATGCCTCCGATGGGAACTCAACCACCCCTGACACCCATGCCTCAACAAATGATAAATTCGATTCCGCAAATGACTCCAGAAATGACCAACACAATGCCACCCGCGAGTAGCGGCGGCGGTGGATGGAGAACCGGGGATGGTAAAATCGTAGTACCTGATCCCGGTATGACGCCTATGCCCAGCATTCCAACGAGTTACAGCCAGTCCATGGAAGGCTCGCCTATGGTGCCTCCGAACATGATGGGACCACCGATGTACAATCAGGAAGGATACATAATGGGCCCCGACGATATGGGATACAACAATTTCCAAGGACCTCCCGGTCCCGGAATGTACGGACCTCCCGGACCCGGAGGACCACCGCCTCCCGGTCCACCGTTTCAAGGTCCGAGGGGTCCACCCATGCATGGAAATCGAGGAAGGGGTGGACCGCCCGGACCCGGATGGTTCAGAGGTGGCCCTCCCAGAGGGATGCCTTGGAGAGGCGGCTGGAGAGGCAATGGTAAACAGCCGCCGGTGTGTCGTCAATTTTCGAAGAACGGCTATTGTCGGGTGGGTGACAAATGTCAGTACCTGCATCCCGGAGTCAATTGTCCGCCATTTTAAAGTTAGCCTTTGATAGAACGAACGATGTCGATGAAAGTTAAATTATTGAGCTGCAGGCCGGCGAAGTTTGACGATGTTCCATTGTGATAAACGCAGTCTTCGGAAAACGCGCCTTGTAGTCATGTGTTTGATATTTTCTCATGAGATGTGAGTTGGGTCGACGTTATTGCAACAATGCTTCGGTCGATAAGCAGAAATGATTAATTTTTGATCTTCGGGAAGTCTTGCATTTGCATGCACATCGAGCAATGAGAAAGAGAGAAGTTTAATTTAAATGGAATTGGACAGTGACATTTTTTTGCATCGAAAGTTGTAAATATTGCAATTGGACATCACAGAGTTATAAAAGAGACACTAATTTTATTGAAAATTAGCAAAGTTTTATTTGACAATGTAAATTATTCTTGTAAATATTGTTGTATAATTTTGTAAAGAAATACTAGTTCTAATGTAAAGGAGACTGTTTTTATTAGATCTAGCGAATGCAACTAGACAGTACTCGAGTGCATTGTAATAAAGTTGGAAGTTGAATGAATGGAATGCATAATAATTAATAAGCAGTGACATTTAAAGACTTAGTAACAAATTTTTAAGTATCTTGTCAGATTAAAATATATAACATTTTTTACAATTTAAGGGAAGCGGTTAATTTTTGTATACAAATGATCATTATGTTTGTACATAGTTGTAAATGAGCTGCTTGCAAAAATACACATGTTATGCATATTTTAACAAGTAAAGTATTATTTTATTATAAAACAATTTAGCGTTTAACATTTTACAATTTTTTTTTAGAAACCATTTATTTATTTTATTATACAAATATCTTATATCAACGTTATTAAAGTTTTTATTACTGTAACGTGGGTCTATTTTCGTTTACGCTTCTCTACATTTCTACTGTAAAAGGAACTATCTCTGGATACATCTTTGTTGCTATATCTGTGCCAATTGTTATGTTTTACTTGTTTCCAATTATTGAATCTTTGTTGCAATGTATACCAAGGATCGACGATGGGTGGTTTTGTTGCGTTTAATGATTTTATTTTAAGAAATTCTTCGTCTTTATCTGTATAACGATCTTTAAATTCTTCTTCGCATTCTTTGATAAAATTTGCTTGTTCTTCCGTTAATTCCATCTTTACTTAATTTTTATACGATTTAGGTATAACAATGAGTGAATCGGCAACTAAAAACGATTATTATAATAAGTCGTTACGAATAATTTTATATAAATAAAAATTTAACATTTATTTATCGCTTACAATTTTTACTTAATAAACTATCAAGTTTAAGTATAAAAAATCTGTTATTCGTTGGCAGGTACAAATCAAATATCAAAGTTTCTACTGGTTCAAAAAACCTGTAAATAGATATTAAAATATAATTGAAAGAAATTGAATATCTTAGTTTACATAAATAATATATACTATACCATCCGAGATGAACAAGGCATTGTTTACAAATACAAGGTCTCCAGGCATAACCAGGATACCAACTGAAATTTTTTTGCAACTAAAAATAATTTATCGTAATAAGTAAATAAATAAAAAATAAATATTATTATAAGCTTAACAATTTAATACTAACATAATGAACTGGAAAACACCGCGAATGAGATAAAGCAATGGAATCAAATTTTATGCCTAATGGATTTTTTAAAAGCTGTATTTCAACTTCTTTTTTTTCAAACAGTGTTTGATTTGTTACAACCACAGCTTGAGGACTTAAACGATTAATAATATCATTTGCATCAGCAAGGTCTGCTCCACATTGTCGACACAGAATATAGTCTGAACTTGCATCTGTGAACAAACATTTGGAATATAAGAATTCGTTTCTGGTTAGAAAATTGTTGATGATAATTAATCGTAACGCTATAAGGTTATGTTTGTTAAGTATTTGCTTGAAAATAAAACAAAATATAAATTAAATTAATCAACGTAAAATAATAAAAAATTAATAGTAAAAGAAAAGAAATAATACCTTTCCCGATAGAATTCAATTGATCTTTAACATCGTGCGAATATGTGATATTTATAGCATCAAAAAAAAGAAAAATTAATATAATAAAATAAAAATGAGGGATGAACCAAACTTTACTTCTCATTAGGGTATAATTAAAGGAATAAATAACTAACCACCACGTGGTTTTTATTTGCAATATGCTGTTTAGATTCGACAGCATTTTTACAAATGAATGATGAAATTAGATGTTTATACCATATGATCGCATAGGAAATTACGTGGACGTTTTCAACAAAAGAGACGTCACTAACGCAATATTGTAATGTAAAAACAATCTCACTTGCGCTACTGTTTTCTGTACTTATAAAACTTTGTATACTTACACAATTATACGACGCAATATAAATTAGTTTATTAAAAAGAGGATTGATAGAGATAAGAGTTAAGGTAAGGCTTCGAGCTGAGTCTTGGTGACGTCACTTTATTACTAGGTAATGCTTTGGAAAACGGAATTATAAATATATAAGAAAGAGGGATGAAACGAGAACACTATTAGCTATTAAGAGCGCGGTTAACCTATAATCCAAGGAAAACAAGTTTTATTACTTTCGAGCGTGAAATATTTTTATTTATTAGCGTTTAACAAATGGCTTATCCAGTAAGTTTTTAATTTTTATAACAGCAATTTTTATTATTTTATTTGCTTTATTGTAAGTGACTTCAATCTTTTATAATATTGATATTTTTAAACTTATTGTAATTAATTAAAATAATATAATATAATACTAATATTTTGTAAAACAATAATGTGTTAAGGTAATAAAAAATTATATCGAATATAAACTTTGTACCAATTTATTGTCACTTTTAAAGCGTAAGTTTAACATAATTTTTTTATTCTTAGGGAAATAATTATGGATCGACGCAGGATGCGTCGCAAATAAATCCACAGGTTCAACAATGGTTTGCTTTAGCCGATAGAAATAGTAGCGGAAGAATTTCACCCTCAGAGTTACAATTAGTTTTAGCTAATGGTCAAGGGGGAACATTTTCCGATAAAGCTTGTTGTTTAATGATAGGTAATCGTTAATTTTAAGATTTGGGTAAAATTTTTTGTACCTTATTTAAACTACATTTATTTATCATTTATTTATATTTTACAGGAATGTTCGATAAAGATAAAAAACATTCCATAAATATAATCGAATTTCAAGCTCTCTTTAATTATGTTAATTCATGGTTAGGAGTTTTCAAAAACTTTGATCGCGATAATTCTGGTAGTATTCAAGAAGAAGAACTTGCCGCTGCTTTTACACAAATGGGTTATAGATTTAAACCTGAATTTATTACCTTTTTAATGAAAAGACACGATAATAATAACCAAGGAATTATTACCGTTGATCAGTTTATAGTATTATGCGTTCAAATACAAAAGTTTACAGGTTTGTATTATATTATTGACTTTAATTAAAATTTATAATCGATCGAATAATTTTTCTATTTATAGAAGAGTTTAGAAAAAGGGATACGGAACAAACTGGAATAATTAATATTGGATTTGAAGAATTCTTAGGAGTTGCCCTCAATTGCAATGTTTAGGATACCTTTATTTATCTATTTATAATATTATTTTTAATACTTTTACAATCTTTTAAAATTATATTTAAATTACTCGATAGAATTTCGTAAGCATTTGCTTTAAATAATTTTACATGTTGCATAATTTATAAAAGAAAAAAATATTTTTTTAAATTATTGACGTTTTTAATATTTTAGTGATTATAAATTTGAAAATAAACTGTGATTTTAAATTCTAAGTAGACTACTAATTTTTAATATTTTAAATTATGAATGTTATATTATAAAATAAAAGGAATTTGTTTATAAACAAAAAATTGTACAAATCATGCGTAATAAATGAATATTTATGTATATTGTTACTATTTATTTGCTTTGTACTTAATTCAGAATAATAGTATAGTTTTATATCTACATTTTTGTGTTATCTGGATGTTGCCATAGAAACGAATTCCACTAAAGTACAATATATTATGGAGTTTGTTTTAAAAGAAGACAGTGGTAACAGAAACAATGCCAATATTAGATATATATTCTAATAATGTTAAGTATTTATACAAAGTTCGACTATGTTCTATTAGTGCCATTGTTGTAATAATAGCAATATTATTTACAATAGTGAGTCCGTTAGTTTTTGTTTATTACACAGGAGGTTAGTGCATAATATAAACTATGGTTCAATTACTAATTATTTTTAAATTTAGATAAAAATCTTTTAAGAATTTATTTAACTATAAGTATTTTTTTAGGATACTGGATGAAATCTCGAACATACTGGGAAAAGCCAAATGTAAATTTTAAATACAAATATTTTTTGTTGATCGAACAAGATAATACCAGTCCTATTACTTGCACCACATTTTCGTATTATAAAGATAATTTAATTAAAGATGATTGTTATATGGTCAAGGTAACGGTTTTATTTAGAAATTAAAAAAATATATGAATTCCGTATGGATTTTTATAAAAAATTTTAAGTTTTTTAAATTAATTTTATAATTGACGATAGGTGCAAGAAGAGGATAACGATAGAAATGGATTTCAAGATTCGCTAAGTTTCGAAGTATTCTTTTACGCTAAAAAACCAATAAGATCATTAATATTACTATTATTTTTTAATTATGAATTAAAGGTGCGTGGTATAAAATATTTAAAATTTAAAATACAATTATTATATTCGTTAAATTTTATTACTATTATTAGGAACGTATTCATATCGTCGTCGAAGCAATGCCCGTTATAGAATATGCGTTAGGAGAAAATGCTCAAGAATTACATATTATGGCCGATCTAATATTACGTCAAAATAATGTTTTAATGCACGATGGGATATACCATTTAGAGGATAATAGTACCGATCTCAATAATTTTTTATTATCCGATTTATTATTAGAAAATAAAAATCGATTGCGTAAGCATTAAAGAAATATCAACGATCAAAGTCAATTATTAAAAGAATATTATTCTTAAACTGATTTGCAGTTTCAGGTGAAATTAGAAATCTAAGAGTATTACCAAAATATGGATTCATCAAAGACGAACCATTGACGATCAAGACTGATATTTTTTATTCCCTACAATCCATTAATTATCAACCAGGATTTTGGGAAGAATTGAAATGGGCATGGATGCAGTATCTTTCAATTTTACTTATAGTAATCTATTTTGTTAAAAAGAGTCTGACTAGCATGTTCGAATCCCAGCGTTTAAGAAGTTACACCGTAGTTCCCTGGCTTAAAAAGTAAATATTTAAACTAACAGATAAAAACTCTATTTTGAAATATAAAGTCTGTAAACAAAGTACGAATCCCATGGAACTGTACAAGCAAAATAAATTTCTACGATTACTTTTTTTTAAACGACAATTGTTATTTAACACTCGTACATCGCTAGAATAATTCACATTTAATTTCAAAATTACTTATTCATCGACCCGAGCGATCCTCTCGTAAATCTACGACATTGGCGCATACGCGGTTTCTCCTCAAATTTTTACAAGCCGCGCTTCGTCTTTTGATTTACGCCAAACAATTATACTCGGATAACGTAGGACCGCAACTCTGTTCAATGAGTTTGGAGACTGCGCGCTGTGTAACATAGTACCACCTCTTTCGAGATACGTACGATCTATCTCTCCGCGTCTCCGTAATAATGCAGCAATTCGTTCCTCTTCGCTCCATTACAGGTAACATGTAGCGAATCCACTCGCGTCTGGCAACCGAGGGCTAAATCGTTGCTTTTTTTTCCGGAGAATCCGCAGTGCTAGTGGTTTTGTGCACGACACCCAGACGGGCAAAAAAACAGGAGCGGAGATGTGCGAAGGAAACGGTAAGTGCAAAGGAATCTACGTTAATTTTTTCCTTTTTTTTAAGCGTAGTTTCGGGTGGAAAGAAACGTCGGTCCGATAAAATATTACTTCGCATCTCTAACGTCGTTCGTCTTAGGCGTCAAATATAGATTTTCAATGGATTTCGATGTCCGCATTTATCCCTCGACCTTTACTTTATATATCGAGGCTGCACCGATGTTACGTTTATAAATAGCGGGGAGGAAGTGGATTACATTTATTTATTTTATCTTATACATCGGCAAACGTCTTAGACGCGTATAAATCATTTATCGAGTAGATGCACGAAATCAAGATCCAAATATTCTTTCGATTCCTTGAAAGATAAACAACGTATTTATTATTTATTATTTAAAGGTTGCTCGATGTAACGCACCTAAATCATCGATAAAATTTTCGTTACGTTCGTTCGTTAAACGGACGATTTTACGATGTAGAGTGTCCGTCGAATTCTTCCAACGCCTTTCGAATCGCGCGCCGTCCTCGAATCTACACGAATAAAAGGATGACCCACGCACACACGGAAAGCTTGAACCGTCGGTTCGCAATTTCAGCTTCCAGCTCAGAATTCCAGCTCGGAATTCCAGCTTCCTCGGCCTTTCAGGACTTGCAGGTTCCAGTTCGTCGGGACGAGTCGGCGCACTCGACGCATTCGGAGCTTCGTTTATTTTTCGCCTCTCCATTTTTGTTGTCTTTTTTTTTATCTCCTTCTCCGTCTCTTAACCTGTCCCATCGTTGGCCTTCGGTGCACTCCCGAGCGGGTCGGAGCGAGACCGACGACCGCCGCGATAAAAAAAAAAGAAAAAAAGACAGTCGCCGTTTTTAAACATATGCACGGAGATAAACAACGGGTGTGCGCGCGAGTCGGTTTTATTTTGTGTAGGCCGTTCAGTTGCGCCAACGACTCGCGGAGCTAATAAAGGAGCGCGATGCCGTTTCTTTGTCGCGAGCGCTGTTCTCGCGCCGTTGGACGTTCTTTATTTCACGTTTGATCGCTCGACGCGCGGAGACCACGACGACCCCGAGCGCCGATGAGTAAGTCGCGCCTTCGGCCAAGTGACGCCGCTCGAGGAATAATGCAGAGAAGGTTTTAAAAATGAGCATGAGTTGGACGCGAGCTTCAAAGTTTCTTTGTGTCTGTCGTTCGACCGGTCGCGGATTATAAATATTGCAACACTTCGTTATTGAACCAAGGCAATTCTTAATGCTAATTTTCTCTCATTGTTGTTGTGCTCGATGGAGTAGTACTCATTTCTGGCTTTTATCGGGGTTTGTTCGCAGATTAACCGAGTGACTTCAGCAAGCATCGATTCAATTTAAAGTCATGAGTACAAGATCGAAGGAAAAAGTCGTGGCTGCCTTCCGCAAGCTTTTTCGCTCATCCGAGAAAATCGGTGAACAAGAGCCTGACGATGGTAGCTCTACCTCTCCTTCTAGAAGGATTTTGGGGAGACATCACAGACCCGATGCGGTAACACCGGCGGAGGTTCCTGTGCCTGAGAAACCAAGCACCAGTCAGACTAATAACGCGAATTGTTTTTTTAAAACTAAAAAGTCTTCTGGAAATTGTTCGCAAGTAAGTACTTATATGGTTGTAAGAATCGTTGCAAAGTTTATCGTTTTCTTTACCCAACAATATTGTCTAGAGTATCGCTGTGCCGGAGCGAGGAGTTCGTTTGCGAAGACTGATGAAAGAGTTCAGCGAGATTCAAAGAACGCAGCATCGTCGAGACTCTACCTTTACGGCTGAACTTGTTAACGATAATCTGTTCGAATGGCATATTAGATTGCACAGAATCGATCCGGAGAGCGAACTTGCAGACGATATGAGAGAACTTGGAATTCCTCATATTCTTTTGCATGTAATTTTTCCGGAAAATTTTCCCTTTGCACCTCCATTTATGAGAGTCATTTCTCCTCGTATAGAAAAAGGATTTGTAATGGAAGGTGGTGCTATATGCATGGAATTACTTACACCTAGAGGATGGGCGAGCGCTTATACCATCGAGGCTGTGATAACGCAATTTTCAGCGAGTATTGTTAAAGGCCAGGTAATTTCTTTTATTTAGTTTCGCTACGTCCTTTGTTTTACCTCCCTATTTAATCGATTACGTTATTCTTCTTTATCTAGGGGCGAGTTGCAAGAAAACCAAAGACTAATAAAGAATTTAATCGACGTTCAGCCGAAGAATCTTTTAGAAGCTTAGTCAAGACTCATGAAAAATATGGTTGGGTTACGCCACCTCTGGCCGAAGGCTGAATATTATTTTGTATAAATGTGTGCCACGAAAACAGAATCTCGTATTCGATTATCTCCATTTTTAACTAGTATATCTAATAAATATTCTTCGTATTGTGCGATATATAATGTTATTCGTAAAGGTAATCGACAAAAACTGGCGCAAATTTCAATTAGTCAATTCAGCTAGTCTCTAAATTAGGAAAAGAGGTTTCCCAAAACAATTAAGATATTCATCTTGTTTATTTCATTATTATTATTACTTTCTGTGCCTTTTTTCGCTAACCCAAATAATCATAAATTTTACCGAACATTTTTTTTTTTGAAAGTTAAAACAATAGATTATATAATCATTTTGAATAATAACTATGATTTCGAAAATAAGTATTGTCTAGGTTATAAGAGAAAGAATCAAATTATAATATTTTAGATACCAGAATTTTTTAAAAGTAGATTTCTTTCAAACGAACCATTGCATTACATATTTTCGAAGTCAAAAGTTTAAATCGAACAAATATATCATCGTCAGTTTTCAAATCTGACTAATAATTTATAGAGCATATTCAAAAATTGCCGGATATAAACTTGTGGGAATTAAATGTTCAATACGATGAAAATAACGTAATATATATACATAAATATATGTTTATAGTTGTGCATGTATTAATGTATATATTTTAACGAATAAATGAAAAGTAGAATCTTTGGAATGAATATGTTCAAAAGTTATGATATATTACATAATATCTTCGTAAGTACCGATGTACTTAATGAAGAAAATACTTTAACCCTTACGGTATTACAATACGTTTAAACAATTTTTCATGTATTTAGAAATGATATAGCTAAACGAGATAAATAAAGTAAAATTTGAAGATCTCATGAGATTTGATCATTGATCGATTGATTATATCCATACATGCATACACATATACACACATATATGTAATTATGCATGCATGTGTAATATATATATATAAATATATATATAAATCAATTGCATTTTGTTTTTTGAAAAGAATAGAGAAAAATTTATAATTTATTAGGTCATGAGAATGTTTCGTAACTTATCCGCAATAAAAAATTTGGTTAGTTTAGCGCGAAGTACAAAATTATATACATAAAATAATAAAAATAATAAACTAAAATTAATAATATTTAATAATTTGTTTTATGAAAAATACTATACTTTAATACTGATAATAATTGTTTGATTATTACACAAGTCTTTAGTACGTAGCTGATTAAATTATGAATAGGTGGCTGAAGAGTATCTATCCAAAGGATACAATAGGCTAGGTACATTTTCACTGATTTATTATCAACAATTAGCCATTAATATACTAATAAAGGTAAACGTAAATATCGATTCCATTTAGCCTTTAGTTATTCTTTTTTAAACTGTATACGCGAGTCTCTTAAAACACCGAACAAAATTTTACAAATGAAAAATAAATATTTTTCATCGAATCGTCAATAGATACTAACGTTTCCTTCTACTAAGAATACTAGTCTTCAATTTAAAAACAAACGATATAACAAATATAATATTTTTAATTGCATTAAAGTAATATACGATATATACTTACAATTAATACTAAATTTACTTAGTCATAGAAAAAAATCAATTCACAAATTAGTCGACGAGTGCTGAGCTGATAAGGCCATAGTTTGTATTTGAAAGATTGGAACTTTCTTAAATTGACAAGATCCGTAGAATTATTCAAATATAAATAGCGATTGGATTGTGATGTTTTGGAGCTTTGAATCTTACAAGTGCTATGCTCGCAATCGTAGATTATTAAACTTTGATTTTCAATTTAATTATACTGTGCAACTACATCAAAAGTTTTGTATTTTCTAAATTTTTTTCATCGCAATGTGTACATTACGATAGATTGTAGTTGAAATTTGAATAAGGTGTGTCGTGTCTGAAAAAGTAGAAAAAATATTTTCTTTCCAACGGAGCTATTGAAAACAAAAACAGAATTTTTATGAGTTAATAAAATTCTAATTAAAAATAGATCAGTTCGGATTAAATTGCATTGAAAACTAATTCGATTTCTTTTAAAATAGATTAACAGATTCAATTTAATCTACATCAATATAGAGTTCTCTATGAAACTAACAATACGGTTTTATTAGATTTTAGATTTGGCTATGTAGAGATGCGAACACACGAATCTGCTTTATTCAGTCAACTTTTCAAACAGTTCAAATATGCTTAAGATTGACTCGTTTTGTAGAATAGTATTTAAAATATTAATAATAATTGTAGCAAAGATTTCACGATATTACTTGTTTAGATTTTTAAAGACTGCATTATTTTAACATCCAAGACCGAGACTTTAATTTTCAATTAATTTAAGCAATATCGAGTTTAACCGATTGAATTTAAAATAAAAATTCAATAACTTCAAATTACAATATTTGAAATAAGTATATATTTCAATAATATTTCAAAGATTTCATAATATTTTTAATTTTTAAATGAAATAAAAGTTCATTGTACGAATTGAATTTCAATTGAACCAATATTTTTGACATTATTAAAACATTATTATTTATATATCAGAAATACATTGAATGATAAAAAAATATATTTGATTTTTACTTTATGTTTATCGCGTAGATATTAGAAATAAATTAGCATTGTTATTCATATATTTCCCGTGGAAATATCAAATAAAATTAAGGAAACTAAATAGTAGAAATATCAATTTTTTATTGTACTTTTTGAAAGAAAAACTTATTCTAAATATAATGCCATTAAGTATATATAGAAATTATTAAAATTGTTGATTTGATAGACGTAAAGTTGAAACAGCGCGTGAACATTATAACGTGTTAAACAAATTTAAGCATATTTTTTCAAAACTTTTTTATATTCGTTTATGAATAAGTTTTGAACAAAGACTTAAATCGATCTACAGAATTTGAGGATTTGTAAATGTGTATTGCTACCGTCAACCTTTAACATATTTGTAAAAACTTGTGTTTCTTCATAAAAATCTCATTTTTAACAATAAAATTGCTGTTTTTAATACCAGCTTTATAATTTTCTTATATTTTATGTTTATCGAATTCTATGTCTTTTATAATTATAGATTATAGATCAAAACGATACGAAATAATTATAACTAAATTTTTTAATTTTAGAAAAACTCAAGAGCAAAATGTTATACTGTAATATTTAAATAATATAATTTAGTATATACAGAAAACTTTTGCAATTTTTTAATGTATATGATTCAAATAAATATTTAGTAGAAGTACGTATCTGTTTTTTCTTTTGCTTTAGAAAATTATGTCGAGAACATTGTTCTATTTTTTTGTTAAAAATAACTGTAGGTACTTTTAAATTTAAAAATTAAAATTTTATTATAGGATAATGTTCACTTTCATTTAAAATTTAATAATACTTTTAAATATCTACACAGTTGCTTATTTATTTTTTAATACTATTTTTTTAATTTTCTAAATAATAATTTTTCTTCTCATACTTCGAACTAATACGTTAAAGTAGATATTAATTTAAACACCGATCTTATATGATTTTATTCAGTTACATTTAAATAATGCGAGATATTTAATATACAAACTTTTAAAATATTTTCAGTTATTTATGAGTTATTAATAATATTATTAGTCGATTAAAAACGATGAGAAGCAAAATGGTTTAAAAATTAATTTTTTAATGCAGGAGCTTACAGAAAATGGTAATTTTATATTTGTGGATATTGTGCATAATTTATTTTTGATTACACAATATGAAATGTGAATAAAGTCAAATTATGCAATGTTTTTATTATGTTCCGTATATTATAATTTTTGTAGTACCATATAAATTACATTGTGTAAAGTAAATTATAAGTTTTATACTTGATATTATTTTGGAAGATGAACGTATCGTAACATCTTTATAGTTTTTCAAGTGTTATATACTGTTGAATGTAGTGACTTTTATGCTTTATTTTAAGCTCCACTTGGTTATTAGAACGGTGGTAAGGTTTCGGATTCATTTCTCACATTAACTTAAGACAATAGAATCACTTCATCATACGCAGAATACACGAGTAATTGTTACGTGATTATTGAATCAATGCATATTTGTAGTTTTTAATTGGCTTAAGAAAAAGTGAGAGAGGTGTATAGATAAATAGGTAGATGCTATTTGATATTTGTTTTTGTAGTCTCGTCGTTTGGTCTTTCTTATCTGCATTGTAGGTTACAATATTCTCGTCGGTTACAAATTCACAAAGATATCGTATTCCTCGTACGTTGACAGTCCTTTGATCGTTTGACCCAATTTTCTCGGTCTATTTTACTCATGTTCGAGTCTTTCTATTAATAATTTATTCATGACTTACTCGATTGGCGGGTATTCATTATCGCCTTTTTCGATTGACACTTTTCCGACGATTCCCACGATCGATCGTTCCAACGCCCTTTTGATTGATGATTTTTCGACGACTATGGTCTCTATCGGTTGACAACTTAGTTGACAACTTACTCGATGGGTAGTTAAGAGGACCATCAAGCGTCGAGGGTAGATAATAGAGTAATAAAAAACATATTGCTAAAGTTGTATAAGCCAATTCAAAATATTTCGTAAGATATAAAGTTAAAAAGTGGAGGGTGCGGATTAAATGTAGGGTCGCTTTTTAATAAATTTATGTGTATTGCGAGAATTTTTTAAACGAATATTTCTAATTTTAGGTTTTATTCATTTTTACAATCTATTTTATTATGTATTTAAAATGGTTTTTATCAATAAGTTAAATTTTGTGTTCGATAGATCAAAAAATGAAGTCAACTAAACGCAAGGTTTATGAAAATTGGTAAATGCAATAACGTAGAAAAATCGAAGTGAAAATATTAAATTTTTACAAATCTTTTTAAAGATGTTAGCTTAATATAATGTAAATGAAATATTTAATTTAATAGTTTAGCTTATCTTTCCAGGCTAGATAAATTCGATAAATTATATCTAAAAATTTTAATAATGATCAAATTGCAAAAAATAAAAATTAAATGCAAAATGTTCGACAAATTCAAAGACTAATGTCAAATTTCGTGAGTAAACCGACGCCAAAGAAGTTTTTCTAGGAAGTTTCATATTGTTCGTAGACTCAAATCTAAGAAACTAAGTTTCTTGCCGAATAGCATCAGTTTACTATAAGTTATTAATGATTGATATTTTTTTCGATCGAAAACTTTAAAGTAAGTTTTTGCAAAATTTCATTTTTAAAACTTTTCTTAACCATCTACTGTGATATCAACGAGAATATTCGAGGTTTTAATTAAAATTAAAATTAAAATTCACTCTTTAAAGTATCAAAGATAATTCTATTTAAACTAATCTAATTCATAAAAAGTTTCTTTACACAATTTGTATTGTCTAAAGTAATCCGATTTCGTAATTTTATCTTTTAAAATAAACTTTTTAAAAATTAGTCATCGACGACAAAAATGTATTTATATTAAAAATATTTAACCATTGATGAATTACATTAAGCATCGGATTATTTTGGTAAAAATCGTGAAATACGTAATATTTTCATACATACGGTACAATTTCTAAAATTGTTAATTGCACTTAAATTAATATTAATAAATATAAATGACGTAGTATGATAATTTTCCAGAAATAGATGTCACGTATAGAAGGTGAAAGAGCGAGAAGTTAATTCATGTAAGTTGATTCCCCTGGAAAGGGCTGGGGATTAGAAGTTAACTCTACATGTTCGTAATGGGTATACGAGTGTTGGGACTTCGTCGAGGCGCATACGATGCAACAGACGACAAAGATTAAAAGTAAAAGAGGGGATAACTGAGCTACACGTGCATGCGAATAGGTATAAAAGGGACATACATTATAAGTTTAATAATTTTTTGTTTTATATTTTTCACCAGAAAAATCTGTAAAAATAGTTTAATGTTGAAGGTGAAAATAAAGTTAACCGTAATACCGTGTTTTATTTTTAAACGATAATCAGGATATTATATCGCGTATACTTTTTTTTTCTTTTGTTACGTTTTAATTACACCGAGTTATCGTCGTACTAAAAAGTATTCTACGAATCGTTCGGAGATTATTTCGTACTTAATTATAATTAGTTATATAGCATTTCTAGGCCCTTTTTTATTTAATATATGTTAATCGTTATTTCCTTCACCTATTTACAGCGAATTATCGTGTATCGATTCCTTGCTATTTTCATATGGATTTAAAATAAAAATATTATTCGCGCTATTAAAATATTTCAGTGTTAAATTTTTTATTAATTTTCTGCTCTAGTTCATTAGAAAGTTGATCTTTTTTACATCGAATATCAGTGCTTTGTCACATCTGCGCGAGAGTGATTTTATTTTTCTTGATAACTCTATTCGTGACATTTTTACATTTTACCAACATTTTTAATCAGCAAATATTCGCAGATTACATTATCTAAATATAAGATATTACTATTTTTCGATTTATTTCTTGTGCCTAATGTGCGCTGTAATAAAATATTCACATTTTCCTAAGTTTTATTAATAATAAATTGTCGCCTCTATTCGTAACGAATAATTTAATAAATGTTAAAAAAAAGAAACTCATTTCTACATTGAAATTATGTCGAAAAAAGAATCATATACGTATAAATAAACTTTATAATTTAATGTTTATTCTTTTTCTATATTCAGTGATTTATTTGTACCGATTTCTATACAATCCGTAGTTGACTAGTTTCGTGTGCACTCGGTTAAAAGAAAAATATCGCGTTAAACGGTAAACGTTAAAAAATGTGCATGTTGCTACAAATTGAAACGAATAAAAACTTACTTCTTCCCGTGTGAACTATCAGAGTACGTATTCGTACACAATATACATTCTAGAAATTCTTTTATTACCGGAAATAGATCCATCCTGTTTTATTAAACGAAGCTAGTGTTTAACCAAGTATGGTTATTTCTTGTTGATGAATAAGTGCAACATTATATTTCGGTATCGGTATACAGAATTTGCTGTTACTCTTAGCATAACTACGGCATATCCATTTCTTTTCTACAATACTTTACATACTTATTTATATATATTTACCTTTCTTTATAATAAAAGTTTTATTTGAAATGTATAGAATACTTTATGATACATAACAAAAATTTGATCCGAGGTAGTACATTAATTTCTAAACTATTATAATGTAAATAAAGGTTAGCAGATGTTCTAGTAGCGTAAATTTTTACACGAATCTTTTCTTTCCTATTTTTCTATTCATACTCGCTGTAAACTCGATAAGCACGAATTAAATTTACTTAATAATAGCGAAAAAATAGTTTGATTAAAAAGTTTTACGATGTTATAAAAAATCGTACACTTTAACTATTTTTTCTGTTTTTTTCCAACCTTTTTCTCAATTGTTCGAAAAGAGGTAATCTCGATTTCATAAATTCCGAGAAGAGGTCACAAACGCGCGAAGTAAAACTAAAGATAGTTTGGATCGGTTTCTTGAATAAATAAAAAGGTAAACATAAACAAACTCAAATATTTGTTACTTGAATAACGTTTTTGTGTATTTGAATACAAACAAATAATATCGTAAGATCATAAAAATGTAAAATGAAATTTAAAGCGAGAATGTTTATCGATTAAAATCGTTCCAATTTCAAATTTCTAAAAAGTTCACGTAAGATATAGTTTAGGCTCCTCGTATCGAACACAGCAGAGAAAAGGGGAAAGTCGGACGGTTCGGCGCCCGAGAAATAAGAAATCTGAAGCGTAATGTTTTTACCAAGAAATTTCAGATTCTAGGAGGAAAGGAGCACATCGGATTGGCGAGGCGCTACTTCTACCAGGAAACCCTGGATCCTAGGAGGAGAGCAGAACATCGAATTGGCGCGGTTCATCTCGAGGGGATAAATATAGACACTCCGTATCACGAAATAGCCAACACGAGTCCCGCCACTAACGACAGTCTGTCGCCATTGTTTTTGATGTTCGCTTTGCGGCGAAGACAATTTGTTTTCGAATATTTTTCTCAACGTGAATTCTACTCATGCTGTGGTTTGTAATCAGGACAGGTTTTCCTAGATCAAGAATTGAATTGGGTTAGACGAGTGCATCCTCGTCTATTTCGTGAAGCAAACTGCAGGTTATTCTTCGGTGTCAAACATCACCTTCAACAGGGTTTGGTCGTGTCGTGACGGAAGAACCTTGGTTGGTTCTCATTATCTCATTGCAGTTTCGACGACGAGGACTCCAATCGGAGCGGAGTACAACTGGCATTGTAGTCAGTTTATCGTGGGGTAATATTGCGTTGCTTTTTATAGGATTTTTGCGCAACGAACGATCCTTTTGCCAGTGATATTTAAGATAGCAACGGCATTTTTGGGCAACGTCTCCGAGCATTCCTTGGATCTTCTTTCATCTCGGTGCTGAATCCGTGCTAGAGAAAAAGATATCGTCTTTTCGCTGATCTCTGTCTCTCTCTCTCTCTCTCTCTATGGCACCGTTATTCGCTTCGATTTCTTTGGTAATAGAACCACGTATGAGGTTAAAGCAAACACTTCCTTTGGTGATAGCATACTCGGTAACACAAGACACATTATTCTTTAAGAGATTTTCTAAACCCAAATTTCTCCGTGCTAGAATGTCTCGCACCTTCATACATTTCATATTTACGGAGAGAAACGAGATTTCTAGATACTTCGCATTTTTAATCTTGCATTTTTCCAATCCGTTCGGAGTAAGAATGTGTAAATAGTCCAACTTAATAGTTTTTCTTATCTTCATTTTTTCAGAGAGAGTGAAACGGGTCTTGTAAAAGCTTTTAAACTTGTAAGCACATTTCATAGTTAGTAGTTTTATGATCTAGACCTTGATATGTGCTACTATGTCATCTAGTCTTTCATAAAGAGTGCGTACGAACTCTCCGTTTCATTTTGAATGGTAAAAGCTGCACGCGTCAGTTTTTTTTAAATAAAAGCGCCGCTTTTTTGGGCTCCAAATCTTCCGTTTGTCCTTTTCTTTATTTGGGTATGGAACGAAGTCTTCTAAATTTAATCGTAAGTGGACGGTTTTGACATCCAACGTCCGTTAGTTTATATTGTTTACTAATAAATATATTTTTAATTGTATTTAGTCAGTAGATTTTTTTGTATAGAAATAAATTAAATATTATAAAACTTTTTATTAAAAGTTACTATTTCCTGTATTTTCAATATTTTAGGACTATTTCATGTTCATAATATTTTGCCAATTTTACTTTATGTATTTTTTTAATTCGTTAATTTTCAAGTATAAATTTATTGAAATTGAAAAATTAGCTCATTACCCGAGAAAGTAATTCTTGCAAATTAAAATTTATTCCGATAGGATGACTTATTTTTATTATGCAATTTTTAATCTTAAATTGAGAAAAAAATTAAATATTTTAAAAAAAGATAATTTTATAAAGTTGTTTAAAAAGTATTAAAAAAATAAGTTATGAACTTTAATAAAACTAATTGAAATTTTGTTAAAAATATGTTAAAAATTATAAAATCAATAAAATATAATTAAAATAATACAATGTTTGTTATAAATAATATTTATGTATTAATTTACTTTTTCAAAAATTATTTTACTCGTAAACATTATGAATGAAAGTATACATTATGAATGAAATCAAATTCAATTTAAATTCAATCGCGTAATTTTTATTCACGTTATTTTAAATCACGTTGATATAATTAAACAAGAATGTGTTTATAAATGCTGCAAGAGCGTAAGAAATCTTGATTTATAAAATTATAAGAAAAAATGTGAAACTTTTATTATTATTAGTATAATTAAACAATATAAGATTATAAACTAATTATTACTTAATAAATTTTTTACAAACTCAAAAAATGTACTTATTTTAATACCATATTTTATTTACACATCGTGAATTTCTAATAATTCAACAATACTCCAAACACAAGGTTTCAAGCTTATATTTTTTTTTATCGAAATTTTGCTTGTATAAATCATTCGAGAAGATGGCTTTTCATCCATATTTAATAAGTCTCTTATTCATATATGAATAAAGCCATTGTTGTATCTGGTATTAATGTAATTCCATCTCAATTTAATAGGCATTTTTTGATTAATTTGATTATTATAGGCGACGTCTATTTTTATTACAGCTCCCAAAGAGCCATAAACAACAAATATTTACTTTGAATCAATACTGAAGGTAAAGTAGGACACACTAAAAGCCTTTTGTATTTCTGTTTTACGTTTAGAAAGAAACTGGTCATTTATTATATCAGAATTTAAGCTTTTACTGTAAAAGTTATAAACTCCTGGGTGCAATAAATTTATAATATCTTTTGGTAATTATTGTTTTTATTTACTATATCACTTATTTTATATTTCTTAAAGAAATTCACGATTACTCTTATTTCAGATGTATTATTGGCTCTTTATATTTTTTTGTAATATGATTCTATTTGTAAAATGATCACTATTAAAATTTGTACGTCTTTCTAAACATTCGCAGTCATTAGTAGTAATATATTTTAACGTAATTCTCTCTATAAAAGACATTTATTTACGAAAATGCTTGCAAAACAGTTTAGTTGTATTTATAGAATCGAAATAATTTTTAAACATATCGAAATAAATTATTTGATAAATATGATTATGATATTCGAAAATCTCTCGTATTATTTTTATTACCAGGATTACGAACTTGATCTTATCTTAAATTTAATACGAATTTTTTATGAATATTTTTGTTTTAGTTGAAACAGTTTGAAATCAAATCAAATGTATAAAATTTTATTATATATTTAAATAGTAATATTCAAATATTTAACAAAAATTATGTTTATCCTAATCGAATTTTTTATAACTATTTAATTGAGTGTGAATAATTATAGTTAACGATGTCTTAATCATTAAAACATTTATTCTGTCGTCTTTATATATGATTACTCGAGATAACTTTTTTGCTTACTTGCGTATCAGCTGCTCTATATCTTAACATATATTAATTAGAACTTCCATATATCAATGATAGGAGATGAAGTTATGCATATCACGTATATTCGGTACTAAGTAAGCATACTTTGCAAATACCGAATGTATTATATTATTATTTATAACTCTGAGGTTTTCTTTTCTCTCGTTCGATACTTTAAATTTCAGACTGAAAATAATCCACATAAATGATTGTTTTAAATAAAATATATTATTTCAGCTTTTGTGAAATAATTTGAAATTATAATTATATTAATTTATATATGTTATAAAATAATCAAAATATTTAATTTTAAATTATAAAACTTTTCACTTTTGAGATCTTATAGTTGTTGAATCACTGGATCATGCGAAACTGATACTTCATATATGTCCATTCTCCATAAAAATATTGATCTCATGTTGGATATAGTTAATGTACTAAACATGACCGAGAATAATGTTTTATCTATTATCGTATATGACGATGCTTCAAAAATATCGTGTGTAGTGATCCAATTTTAGAATTCTAGTTAAATGAATGCCAAATTTATCCAAGTCTAGATAGTTTAAAATTTTTTAAGACGTATCATTGTCGATTATGTAGGTCCCTTGCAATCTTCAATGCAATCTTCAATAAATAGTTATAAGCATATTTTTGTAGTTATTGCCGTACTACTAAATTTTATGCTCGTATTCAAGAAAATCTATAAATTTAAAAGAAGTTATTAGTCGTTTAAGTAAACAGGCCATGATATTCGTAAACCCACAAAAAATTGTCTCTTATCGAAGTTTTTATTTTGAAGTTAAACAAATTATCTTAGGAATTCTGCAAAAAAGAAAATGTTCAGCACTCGCTAATAATCATAGGAATATCAAGGAAAATGGTGAGACCGAGTCTAAACTGAACTGACCAAAAAATATATGTGTATTAGATTTTTTTTAAATTTATTTTATTGTGTAATTTTATTCGTTACTTTAGATTTTGTATATTAAAAATATGAAAGTATTGACTTTTTTATTTTTAAAATAGAGATTAGTTTTATAATTTCCTGTTCTCATTAAAATGTTATCATATTATTTTAATATTATTTATACTTGGTAGTCTTTTATTATTCATTCTTTCGATTAATCATTTTTATAAATTAAATGTGAAAATTATTAATATATTTCGCATTTTTATAATATTCTTTTTTTAAAGGATATTATTATGCAATGACGTGTATTTGAGTTTAATTAATATTAAATTTCCTTAGTTTGAGTTCTTGATTTTTACATGCAAAAAATATTACGGGATTTATTATACGCAAATACATACAATGATCTAATTAAAAATTAAAAAAATTTGTTAAATAATTGGTAATTTATAAGACAATTATGTCATGCAATCTGGAATATTTGAAAACGTAGGTCTTAACTATCGCAGTCCATTCTTTATAAAAAAAAGAAAGAACGAAATAGATTAAAGGTTAAGGTCTCTAGCGTCATATTTATTTATTTTAGTATCAAAATGCCTATTATGACTAATATAACTTGATTCAGTTTACAATTTCTATTTAGATACTTATAAGTAATAACAATCAACTTTTAGCGAACAAAGACGCATTTATAATATAATACAGGGAAAATTTTCAATTAAAAAAATTTACAAATCAAATGAGAAATTGGACAAGACAGGGCTCGAAATATATACTATATTTTTTCTCTTGCATTTTATGTGCGTTGGTTTTCGGTCGCCAAACAAAGCTACACCGTATCAGAAATTACTTCCAAAATAATTAAATTCCAAATTCAATTACATTAAGTCAATGCGAAATATCGCGGTAAATTAAATAATTAATTTAGCATCGATCCATCTCCGTAAGAATCTTATATCATGATTAAGGAATAACTGACCAAATATCGAGCAAAAAATTCGATGTACCCTTAAACAAAAAGAGATGGGCAACTCGAAGTCGCTTTAGTTTCTTCGACACTTACGCGATCTTGGCTACAGTAATCTTAATGAAAAGGTCGTTTGCACCATCCGGTTCAGTCGATTATCGAATACTAATTAAGCTTACTATTTAAGCTGCCTTGAAGAAGATTGCAAGGCTTGCGATAACAAGTTCGGTGAATATCGAAGAAATATCGAGCGCGCTAATATTACAACAAGTCATACGATTGTATCAATAAATAAATGTGAAGCTACAAAAAAGTTATTTGCGTTATATGACTAAATCGATTTCATACAGCTATGGTCAATAGTATCGAGTCTGTGAAGTACACTTATTCTATTGATCGTAATGCCAACGAAGTCTTGAAATTTATATTTATTTTAAATTATGTTCGATGATTCGTGTAGGAATTTTTAATAATCGCAAACAGTAATTTATAAAAAGTGCTTATTGAAATATTTTTACTAGTCATGAACATAAAAATATAATTTTATAAATAATTAAAAAATTAAAGTAACTTTATCGATCGAATGATCATAGGAAGAGTATTGAAAATTGTTATATAATGATTGTTTAATATTAATAGTACTATTTTTCACGTTCGTTTGATTGTTAATTGTTCTTCTATATGAGAATATATACATGTCTTTCTTTCTTACTTGCTTGGTAATCGATCTGTCCTAATACAGAAAACTCAAATAAGCGTTACCAGGAAGCTTCTTATTTTCTTTCCTTGTCTTTTCATTCCTTTTTTAACATTTCAACACGTTAATAATAGAAGGCGAACGTATATGTATTTTTAATGAATCTAACGCAAAAATGTTTCCGTTTTCTGATAATCATGACTTTTATACTTTATATTCCTCTTTTGACTTATTCTAATATATTCGCTACAAATTTCCTCGTCGCCGTTTATTTTTACATGGCTAACGTTTCTCAGTTTCTCTGCCACGCAACCAAGGGTCCGAAACGCAAAAGTCTCATCGGATACAAATGTGATTTAAAATTTCCGATAGTCTCTTCCAGTATAAATTACATCTCGCCGTCTGCGTCACCAAACCGTATTATTAATGTACACAAATACACACACATATATATTTTATTTTTGTATATCACAGGCATTCCGCTTTATTGTGCTTGGCTGTCCGTATTGTAGGGATATTTTAGAAGAATTGCGGACTACTGTGCATTTTTTGTATAAATTTCCGTTTTACAGTTTTTAGGCGTTTTGCTATTATTGTCTTTCTTTTTAAAACTGTTGATATTATATATATTTTATAATGTCTTATAAATATTTTATAATTACTTCGTAATTATTAGTATTTTTTTCTAATTATAGCTCTAACATTTACAATTTTTGAATTATTATTTTATTTCACGATTTATCAATGTTACTTCTCTTAATATTTTTAATTTATGATGTTAATAATATTATCTCAGTATCGTAATATACGAGTAATCTTATTATAACTGTAGTTTCAAAATAATTTAGTTCGACAAATTTTACTAGTTTTATTAATTATAATTTACATAATTTAATAGATTTTTTACCATTATTTTTTTACTAAAAATAAATTCACCATTTATCACTAAAAATGCATACAAATAAAATATATTTTTTAATTATTTATTTTTTCAAACGCTTGTTTTTATAAATTTAAAGTAATGACTAAAATTTATCAATAATTCGAATTTAACGTTATTTTACTATATCATTATTTTATATTATTTATTTAGCTTACTCGTTATTTAAAATTTTTTTCGAAATTAAGGAATTTACATTCCAGAGCTATTGTGTTTGTTTCTGTGCAAAAGTGTATGTACGAAGGTGAAATTGCTAGTCGTTACATCTACGTTGCTTTTTCAGGAATTTTCTTGATCTTCCTACGTAGCTCTTTTTCTTCATTTACAAAGAAAAATGTTGTCTATCGGTTAGAGAGATACGCAGAGAAAATATATTTAGGAATAAAAATACATTTTTTCTTTAATACTGTATTCGCAATGTACACAGAGACATGATTAATTTCTGTTTCACGTTAGGGCGTCTGTAACATATGCATTGTTATCTGACACATCTACAACATCCGTGTGTGCTTCCGTCTTTTCGCTTGATGAATTGGTATCGTGACCAGCTATTCTTCCGTTTACGTTTTAATTAAATTAATTTTAAAAAATTTATTCACTTCTCTTTTATATGATTTAACGCACGTCTTAACAATACCTTTTTCCTAATTCAATTAAAAATGTATTCGCGTTTTTATTATATTGTTATTTTTGTTCTCTTTTTATTTAATTTTATAGTTTACCGTTGTTAAATTTCTATTTAAATCTATCACTCCAATTAGTTAAGTTATATTAAATCTTCCACGGATATCTATATATTATTATTTTATTATTGTCCCTTCTTTATTTGCTCGTTTATTTCCGCATTACACGAAGATATACTTTTATTTATAATAAATTTTTTTATTTTTTAATACCGGCCGTTTTCATTTATTATTTCCCTGTCTTTGTGTTTTTATTACACCATTTTACGCATTTCTTGTGTGCGTTTAGTGTTCATACGAGTAGTATTCGACTACTCTCGTGACAGTCGAATCATAGTTCTACTCGCGAACCGCTTGATGTTGCGATCGGTACTTTCAATGTTAAATCCATAGAGTGAGTGGCGCTCGTGATCGAAATAAATGAGTTTAGTTGATCACTATGGAAGTGTCATTGAGCTTATAAAAGGCATTTATCGATGTAACCTGACATATTATTTAGTAAGTTACGGTATTTATTATTCACTTCATTTAACTATTAAATTTCACGTACTCTATTTGTACATATTTTGAGGTATTATTAATCTGTTAAATTAAAATTGAAGAGTATTGAACCTTTTTTTTTCAATACAATCGATACCTTTTATTTCATATTTTAATGTAATTTTGTGTACTTTTCGAGTTATCTTTTATTTAACAATGTTTGTATATTCTAGCTATTTTATTTGATGCGAGTGTTGCAACTCTTTTCTTCACTTGCATTAAAATAATTTTTCTGCGACGAATAGAATAAGAATTTAGGATTAAGAGAATTCGAAAATATATTAGGATATAAAAAATCAATAAAATAATTTAAAAAAAAATTGTTTTGTTTACTGAAATTTTAGATGGCTTCTTTAAATAAATAAAATTAAAAGTAATAATATTGAAAGGGAATCGGTATATTAAAAAATACTTAAACTTCTTTTCTTTTTTAACTTTTTTTATAAATCTCTTTCTTTTGAATATGTTTGAGACTTATCTGTTAATTTATAGTACATCAATTACGTTTAAGTCGTTCATTTAAATGTAATGACCTATTTCTTGTAATTAATGGCATCTAATATTTCTCTGTACATTTCTTGAATCTACAAGTTGTTTTTATACACTGTAACAAGAATCATTATTCTCGTTAATGATTTCTCTCTGACAACTCGAAACGCATCTGTTACCAAGCAGCCGTCTGGATAGGAGATGAGAGAGAGAAGCGAAAGATTAGATTGTCTCCTGTAGTTGACAGTACTGAATATACAAAATGGCAAAAAAAACAAATGATACCGGTACACGAAAAAGGTGAGAAAAGGTACAGTGCATAGTGGATGTGAAGTAGTTTGACCCTAGCTAGTAAAATCTTATTCAGTAAGTACAAGTTTGCGTCTCCCTGTTAGGATCACGAATTTCAATGCCTGAAATTTTAAGGTAGTAAAGAGAGAGAAAGCACGTCCAGAGGATACCTAAAAGCGGTAAGTCATTTTTCATGTATTCTTCCGGAGTTTCATACATACTCCATGCGAAGATAGCGACTAAAGTAAATTTAGTTGTATTTTACTTCGGTATTGTTCTAAAGTTATTTCTGAACTCATGAGGGAAATGGTTATCTAGAGTCTCATTTGAACTTGGAAATATGCCTATTGTATGCGAATGTGTCTTTAAATTCTTTTTACTAATGTGTGCGTATACGTATGAATAATTTTGTTATGTATTTTTCTTAATTATACATTTCCTTTTTCTGAATATTGCTGCCACCGTAGGTAAAGCAAATTTCGTTCTTCATCGTATAAGCTAACTAACCAAAGGGTACAAGAAATTCGTGTAGAGCGAAGAAATTCCTGATGAGCACAATACATAAGCAGAATTTCGTAGCGAACTTGCGAGAATATTAACGTACACCGTACAGTTAATCATTCCGATAGGAGGAAAAAATTTAGCCTTAACGTGTAATTTTCAGTAATTTCATTATTGTTAATAAATTAATTTTCTCAAATTAAAAGTATCCTAGCAGACAGTTTTATGAAAATAATAGAAATTTTTTACTGTACTGATTTTAATTGTACCGACTTTACTAATTTAATTAATTTAATCTACCGATTAACTTTACTGAAAACAAAATTCTTTATTTTGATAAGATTAATCATCAATTTCATTGTTTATTTTTCGATAAATTATTTTCAAGGGTGTATTTAATCAAATACTCTGTCTTTTTTTCCAGTAGAGTTATTCTGCACACGTTTTAAAGATATAAAAAAATCATAGGGTTGAATCCGTACACTATTTGATAATTATGATTTATTATAAGTTATTACGATTGATTTTTTTATTTATAAAGTTATTTTATATTGAAAATAAATGAAACTAAGATAGGACAATTCTTATTTATTTTTATACGAAAATGAATAAATGTACATCATTCTTTAAATAATAGATTTACGAATATATATATTATTAAATTTACAAACATATGATTAAACAAAAAAGTTTCTTAATCGAACAGTTGAAATATTCTCGCTTTTCAATTAGTTGATATATTTCCAATATACGTAATTGGATTTTTAAATGAATAGTATTATTAAAATATTAAAATATTAACATAATATAAAAGCATTTATCAGTACCTTTTTTGTGTTAAGTACTAGCATTAAACGAACACCTTTTTCAATATTAAACGTCCATTGAAGATAAAATATTAAAAAATTGGTAGAAAGAATTTCAAAATGATTTATTTTACAATTCTGAAGATAGTAATGGCCAATAAACTTATGAACACGGTGAAGTTCTGCATTAAAAATACATCCGGCTGTGTTTTTTCCTTTTATTGTTAAAAGGTGCGCTAAGGGTCATCCATTAAATTAATGATTAATGCATCGATTTGATATAAAATACACTGAATATAGTTCAAATACTCCTTTATTGTGTCGGGATTATAAACAACGCTGCAATTTAATTTTAGTAATTTAAAAGCATTTATCAATCCGCAAATATTTCTTAATTTTCTAATTTAAATAGTGTACATAACATCTAACCGGTAAAGGACGAATAGAAGGAAATAAAATATCTGTGCATCTTAAGATTAATGGGTAGAGATTTACGCTTACTCAAAGATTATAAACTTAACCGTAGCTTGATTTAACTGTTATCATAAACGAAAGTATTATAAATAATCCGTACGTATATAAGTTTGCGACATATAATATATATATATATATATATATATATATATACATTAGGAATAAAATTATAACGGAAATATCTATTTGAATGTTAAATAAAATAAAAATCTTTTAAAATCTAAATCTAGTCATTCTAAGTATAATGTTGGAAATGTCAAGAATTATTTAGAATTACATATATTTGAATGAAATTAGCTTCTAGTAAAAACTACTTTACCTCAAATATAAAATTAAAATTTTAATGTGTTTTCTTTTTTGTAATATAACAGACAAAAGATAAATATTAAATATATATCTTACTGTTTCAAGGAAAATTATTTTTATTTAACTGAGAAAAATAAAAAGAATATAAAAACATTTAAAAAATTCATTTCTTTGCAATTTACATATTTTTACGTAGTGTAAACTATTATTTTTATCATTTAATCACTTACTCGCTAAAGAACTATTTATGAATGTTTGCAATACTTTATTGCAATACTTTTATAAAAAATATATATCATTATTCATTTCCTTTTAATGGGTAGATTTATTTAATTATTCATTTACATAACTGTAATTATTTGCATTTTATTAACTTTTTTCAAAATTAATGTTAATAATTTTTCAAAAATTTAAAAATATTGTTTCAAAGTCACTAATATAATTATTCATTTTGAGGTGAAACGAGTATATTGCAATAGCAATGTTTGAATATACAAATCTAAATAGCAAATTGATTTTGATATCTAACAATAAATAGATTTACTCTAGTATAAAAAAATATCTATAGTAATTTATAGATCCATATAAAATATTAGTTTTATTAAAATAATCGAAAATGTATTATTAATTTTTTTATTAAATATTGAATAGTGGTATAACTTCTATTTATACATATATTTTATTTATTATATATATTACTTTATTTTAATAAATGATACAAATTTTCATCATTTTATAATTACAATTTATTTAAAAAATATCGTAAAATTTATTTTTATATTTTTTCTTGAAATAATAAAAGAAAATACGCATTCTTATTTAATTTTTTTATTTTTATATACGAAAATAATATGATACGAAAAGAATACGAAAAATAATATATTTTTATATTGATCTTGCAATCTTGTCGGAATAGTCAAATTAAAATATTTAAAATGACATGCAAGCTTATGAAATAAAATTTCTACTTTTACAGTATATTTCATTTTTTTAGTCAGAACAAAGTACAATTTGAAATACTTTTTTCATTTTTTCTTTATTTTGGATGGTAGATTTCATTTTAGCTGGAAACTTCAACAGATTTTTGTGTTTATATTATATAGTTTTTATGTTTTAATGAAACTAATAATATACATTGGTATCTAGTTACGTAATAGTTGAGATGAGATAATTATGCAAATAAAGTTTAAACAATTTTTTATTAAATTTTTTTTAATATTAATTTTACTTAAATTTTATTTTATACATTATTTAGATCGAGTAAAAATATTTCTAGACCTTTTGTTCAAAATTACTTTCCAACGAAATGTGGCAATATTTATAACATATATTTAAGTTAGATAACTATTTCTACATTTGCTACACTTAATTACTGGACTTTTTTATACTTTCAAATGTAAAATAGATGAAATTATTCATTGATTGGTAATTAATAGATATTTTAATATCTCCATAAGCGCATTTTATCTATTTTATTACGAATTTCAATAAGTTCGATACATTTAGAGTAATTAACTTATATAAATTATATTTCAATATTTCAATAATATATCTTTTCATTTATATATTTTTTATACCATTTAAAAATATCTTATTGAAAAATGTAAATTATTTTATCATAGTCATTTTCTACATATTAAGACAATCTTACGTATTAAGATAAAATAATCTAATTTAAGAAAAATTTATAGGTAGAAAATTGAATGGTAAATATATTATCGAAAATATAAACATTTCTTATAGTTTAGTGATCAAATGAAACTGATGGTCTGTTGAAAACGCGAAGAAAGTAATATAGGTAACATATGAGCATTATAGCTCAACAGATATCCATTCATAAGTACTTAGCGGAAGCTGACTCATGGTGTGCTTAGTAGTGCATTTGTAATATATATATATATCCACATATATATATATATATATATCTATACAGATTCTTCGACGTCAATAAATGAATACATAAGGATTTAAGTTAAAATGAATTATTATAAAGATTTTATTACAGCGATTTTATTTTTGATTAATTATAAGATTTGAAATTTTTATCGTATACAATTTAACAAATCATGTTTTGTAGAAAACTTGTAATGTATAGTCATTTAGATTATTTGATTTAAAACTTTAGAATTGTAAGTTATAAAATTTAAAAAAGAATGTTTCTCAGGAAAGTTTTTGAAATATCATGAAAATTTTTGCATTAAATATATTTATTGTTAACGAAATTTTATTGTTCAATTTCAGTTTTCTGTTTAGTTTTTTATTCGTGTCGAATACCTTTTTATTTTACTAATAAAAAATTATTTCTATAAAATGCTTAAATTTGAAAAAAATTATACTTTAGAATATTTACTGTAAATTATTTAAAATGTTAATTCGAGATGTTATATATTTTAATTATTTATTCATTAATTTCAATAACATTTAATAAATATTTCTGTTATAATACAATAAGCTAGTTTTATTTCTGTATATTTTTTAATATACAATGAATTATATTATGTCATTCTATAATATTATATAATCTAAAATAAAAAAATTTAAAAATTATGTTTATATTGTTTTATAGAAAATTTAAATTTTTATGTTTTAGCTCGTTAAAACTTACAAGAACATATCCAATTTAATTGTCTATCGTGTTTCACGCGAATATTCCACATATATTATAATGAAGTAAAATCTTTATTACTATTATTTTATGTGGAAATCTATTACATGTTTTTAATAAAAAAAAACTCCCTGCAAATAGTCTCAACTATTAGTATCATATACATATATACTCGACGAAATATCCAATACCCATTGATTTATATAGAAACCAACAAGTTATTCGAGTAATGAACTGATACGTTTAAACTATTGAAAATGAGGAAAAGTGAGATAAAATGGATAATAGTATTTTACTTATTTTTCCATGAAAAAAAAATTAAAATATCTTTGACTCATTTTTAATTAATTGTATGAGAAATAAAATAAGTAGTATTTTCAATTATCAGAATTTATAAAAAATTATTAAGTTTATAATTTATTTAATATTTCTTTTTATAATTATTAAAATTTTTGTCATCTATATTTTTAAATTATTTTATAGTAATAAAATATTTACATTTTAAGTTTTCATAATATTTTATAGTGTAAATTATATAAATAGCACTTTTATAAAGTCTTTAGATAAGTGTTTTTGAATAAAAATATTTACACGATAATTTGTATATTTATAATTTCTGGTTTTTTTAGAATAGACTAAAAAATTATGATTTTGATTCTTTCATGTTGAAAAATAATATTCTAAAAACAGGAAAAAACTTCGCATGTTATTTTTTACTGAATTATAATTGTAGAGCTTTTGAAACACATACATTTTTATCGATTTTAAAGAATTTTTTGAAGTGTGATTTTATTAAAAAATTTAAACCTTAATCTTCACGCTCTTGCGAAAATTTAGATTAAAAATAAATATTTTTATCAAAAATTCGGTTAAAAAAATCTTTCAAAAGCGTGTATTTTTAACCATTTTTGTAGCAACGCAGTGAAGTAATGTCGTAAAACCATCAACAAGTCTATCGCTCGGATTGCTAACGCTCAACCTTAGGTTTATCGACGAATACATCAATATTTAAAATAAGTTGCTGCATCGCAGATGTGTCAAACGATGTATAAGTACAGATTTTCTTCTATCACTCGGAGTCTTGATTTTTATTATAAAATTGCTCTTTCTCACTCAGGAAAAATGACCAAGAGACAGTTAATTTAAAGATTTCTCGCGGAATAAATTGTGTCAATATCACGCCACCCACATTCGCATGAATGACTAAGTTGTCGATACGCAATTTTAATAGAGTTTTTTTTGTTAAGCTTACAAAATGTTTTCTGTTCATTTAGTAAAATAACTGATCCCATCAAATAAGTAACAAGTTTATATTTAAAATAAAAAAAATGCTTGATAACTTTTCAATATTTTTTGTTTTTATATCTAAAGTACAAAATATTATATTTTCATGATCCATAATAATTTTGTAAAAATACATCTTAAGACGATTTTTTTAATATGACTAAACCTAAATGAAAATAACGTTTATATAACTTATAATTCAATAATTTGAAATCTACTTTAAAAAAGTGCCGTGTAATATTTATGAAATATTAGCTTTAAATAATATACAATTGACTACAATAATTTTAAAATATACGTTAATTATTAATTAGATTATTATATACTGTAGGCAGATTTTGCATTTGTATTTTACTTTAAGTTTTAATACTTAAAAAAATCGAAGCAAGTTTCTTAGGATTAAAATTCAACTTCAAAAATTAAAAATCTGCTCGGGTTATATAGTAATAATATTAATACTTTTTAAAATCAGTATAATTATACAACAGTTCTAATTAAGTCTTACAACTTTTGTATTTAATACGTTTAAATGTTTTTTGAAGGTTTTTGAATTTTATCATAAATTCTACGTGAAAAAAGTGATTGAATTAAAAAGAAAATTTTTATTCTAAAAGTATTGATTTTTATACGATTTAGTATAACTTTAGCACAAACTTAGTATTTGAATAAATTTTATAGAAGTAATTATGTTTAGTAAAATAAATTAAATTTAATTAGATATTTATTTTATAATTTATACGCTTAAAAAATTATTCTTACGCTACTTATTTTTCATACAATTATTGTGAGAACTAAAAAGATTGCGAGATCTAATATAATCCTCTATTTTTATAACGAGCATAAAACCTTTATTAATAATAAATATTACACTATTACAATTGATGAACGTATGTACTCGATCAGTGCCGCATTTATTCTTCCATTTTTTCCAAGTCAGCTATTTTCCCTTTAACGCTTCTTCTTTCCATTTACTCACTAATTCTATTTATTTTTCTCTTCCTTTTTATTTCTTTCTTTTTTTTACCTAGTAACTTCATCTTTACTTTTCATCTCCATTTTTCTCTCTCATACAATAAAATATTTTATACGTAGCCGACTGACTTGCATTGCATTAAATAATAGTAAAATAGTACAATAAAAATTATTTTCATAAAAAATTAGTAACTCTACTTTTCATTATTGAAGAATGGAATTATGTGCTTACGTAGATGCAATTAAAAATTTATTATAGAATCAATGGATACGTAGTATATCTTGAATATATAACTCATTTGCGTTAAAAGTATCAAAATATCATAAATAGTGCGAATGTAAAAATGCGAAAAAAAACATCGGTGTATACACACTTAGAAATTTGACCATTGATTTAAAGAGTAAACGTGTTTTGGTCACAAATCGATTAATTACTTTTTTTAGTAATACGATATACTCGAAAGATTTATCTATGAGAAACTTGTATCTTTTAATTTATTTTGTCTTAAGCAAGAATCAAATTAATCACGTTTATACAAAAAAACTAAAATAAATATTAAAATTTTCTCAGGTTATTTAAATAAATGAATAGACACTTTATAGATAATAAATTTATAAGAAAATTAATAGGTATACATCACTTCTAATTGCAAAAGCGAGTAAACGAAGTATAGCAAATATATATATATATGTAGTAAAAGCTTTCGAGTTTAAGTGAATCTCAAGGTTTAGCTCAATTTCTAAAACTTTAGTTTAAGTCTTAAGACAATATATAATAATAAAACATTTAGTACGTAAATTAAATGTTCGCTAACTTTGGGCAAGACAATATCTGCACGTTTTCATTCGACATTTGTTCAGTACTTTTGTGCATTGGTATGCCGCATGAATATTCGTAATCTTTATCTAGTCATTTATTTTAAAAAGTTCTTTATCAAACTTTATTACAGTTTCATTAAAATTACTAAATTCCAGTATCTCAAAGAAAACCGTTTGCTTTACTAATGAACGGTTGAATTTATATTAACACTCATAGAGTGTGACATCTATTTAAGTTGGATTCAACAAAAATGAATAGTGAAGAACGGAGAAACTGAGTTCTGAGAAAAATGTGCAATTTACCCCGAAAGAGTTAAAAAAAGAGAAAGAAGAGATGCCATGAAAACATGAAAAAATTTAATCCTCAAATGCCTCTTGGTACTGTGGTTATGACCAAATGTTTTATGACTTTAGTTCCGTGAGGCGACGTCTCCGTGGGACAGTCGAGTAATGAGACCCTGCCATAAAATGTCTGGGAGCATAAGGTCAAGTGGAGCACGAAGAAATTTTACCAGTATCATATTGTTACAATACTTATACATTCATTCTACTTAAGAAGAAAAAAAGAAACTAAATAAGACAGAAATAAAGTTGCATCAATAGATTTATTTTTTAATAGAATTACAGTCTTAAACAACGAAGAAAAGGATTTAATGTCGCGTGGAATTGGAATAAAAATACCATTACCCGTCTCAGATGCGACATTTACAACCTCGGTAATAAATTCTGATTCATGATTAAAATAGCAATAATGGATTTTAAAAAAATAGGAATTTTTACGTATAAATGTAAGTGTAATTAAAAAAAAGTTTCCAATCGTTCAAGAATAAAAAGTTTTTATCAAAAAACAAAATAAATAAAATAAGTTACGATATGGTTTTTCCTTTTTACCATTAAAAAATAGTATTAAAATTAGTTACTTCATTTTGTAAGTAAAAAATTTTAAATTTCGGGAGCTTTTAAATAATTCATCCTCGATGCATAAACTATTAGATTATCGTAATAAAAAGAACATTATTGAAAAATACTTAACGATGCTTGGATCTATTTTTTTTAAAAATAAAAGATTAAAAATCAGTATGTTATGTTATATTACGTCTTTAAGTGTATTTCCATACAACAGCTGTGAATGTCGTTACGCATTAAAACTTATTACAAGAAGCGGGAAAATAATTTTTATAATAAGCTTTTCAAAGAAATTGACGATGATATTAATATAACTTAAACCATTGAAAAATCGACGCTGTACTCTGTATTCCAATAAAAATTTTATAAATATAACTATATATATTTTGTATAAATGAAAAGCAATGCTTGAGTTACATTATATCAAAAGATTTTTTACTTACAAAAAGCGGATAAATGAGAAATGTCTATCCGGCCTTAATTCATGGTACACGTAGCAAAAGGCTAACGTAAAATAGTCTTAATGATTACTGTCATAAAAATATTTTTTTAATTAACATTTTTTATATTATTCACCGTATTTATAAAGATTAAATACGTGATTATCTGCTAAATCATTGTTTTGAAGTTTATATGTAAAATAATTACTCAATCTTCAAGAGTAAGATTTGAAATTTAATTCGCAAAAATTCTTCGATTCGTTAAACGATTAAAGATAGATGTTATAAAATCAAGCTTTTTCAATTTTTATAGACGCTATTTAACAAATATAAATATTTATAATAAGTGTAACGAGACAAAAGGTATTATTATTAGTTGAATAGACAGGAACAATTTGAACGTTGCTACCGATAGGAAAAGTCGACTAATAAAAGTGTAATATCTGTTAAGAATATTATGCAAACTTTTCTAAAAGCACTTATATTTTATTGTAATTAAAATTTTTTTTGTTATAGCTGATAGTTCTTTTTTAGTTTTAAATACCTTTGATTTTACGATGCTTGTTAACTTGAGAATTTTTTTTATTTTTTAGTAGAATAAAAACATTAATTTAATATGCAACTTAAATATAATTATTTTTATACCATTATTAATAGAAATGGATTTTATAATAAAAGAGAATAAAAATAATCTCCATTTCATTACTTTTTCGTTGTCTTTTTGCTTTTATATTTTATTTCTAGAAAATGAAATATTCTTTCATTATTGTTAAAATAGATGATGTAGGAAATTCCATTGATTAAATTTTAATTGCAGGAAAATTTTTATTCAGTCTTAACTTTGTACTAGATTTACTAAACATATTTATTTTTAAAGTAAATTTTAATACAGTACTACATATAAGATCATTTAATTCGTGTTTAGGGATATTAGTTGTTCATGTATGTTTCGTGTTTCTTTTGTACAATTTTGTATCTTTAGTACTTTTCTAATTTTTTCAATTATAAATACGAATTTTGAAAATTCATGAATTACAAATCGCAAGATGATGATGAACTTAATAACTTTAATAATATAATAAAAATAACATTTTTTCTTATTTGTTTTAATTAATATTATATTTAATTTGTAAAATTATCATTGATAAAAATTCATGATTTTGTTTAATAGATTTTCTTCTTTATTCAAAATTTTAATAATATGTATGTATTAATAAAAATAGTACGTATTAAAATGCTACTTTGTATTTCAAGAAATTTAGTTACGAAAACTTTTATGTGATAAAATTTGTTAAGTTTTTATTTTATTAATGGTAATGTCTATTGTTTATTGTTTGTTCAAATTCATCTATATTTATATAGAATAAGCGAATTTAAAATCTATATACAAATAAGTTTTTTATAATTATTTTGTTGCATATGTAAAACTATTATAAGAATTCAATTTGCTCGCGTTAATTATCGTTTTTACTTATTTTATATTTTTTAGTGATTTCATATATTACATATACGGTATTTAGTTTCAGTGATGTTATCTACATGAACGCATTAAAAATATAATGTTTTTTTTATGTTCTCTAATTAGATAATTTTTTTAATAGGTGTTAATACTAGACGTTCCATATTAATTATAAAATATTCATAACATAAAATCGATACCTTGAGATAGTTAAACTTTTTTTAGTACGAATTTAATAATTATTTAGAATTCAATTAAGCGCGTGTTATAAAATTTCAACATTATTCTACATTCTAAATTTAGAAAAGCGGAAATATTTTATATAATTAGACCAACTAGTATAAAATATCATTTTCATAAATATTTTATATAAAAATTATGTTAAAAATCATTTGTAGTTCATAATCTATTATCGATAAATTTTTTTGTGCAACAGTATCGATGTTACTCTTCTTAATTATACGATGCTTCACTTACTTTCCATCGATGGCTTTATATTATACGATATCAATGTCAAGTACTACTACGATTTCAGGATTAGTTTAAATTAAAAGTTAATTAAAGAAGACTTCTCGAAAGTATTCGATAACTGTGCAGGAAGCGAATTATTTTTGTAATTCCCGCAGTTATTTATAAGTTTATTCTGTCACACGATCGATAAGGCTAAGACAAGAGTATAAAATGGTTGTAATGGTATTGAGAATTTCGATATCGAAGACATGTCTTAGCATTTACGCGATCGACGTTGTCAGTAGAAAAAAATATACTCAGCACCTTCTGCAATGGATCACGAGTCAGGACTTTCTATTTTCTATGGCTTCTATGGTCTTTTCATCGTTGAAAGAGACCAGCAACTTCTTTGTTTTCAATAGCTTCTTCTTCTCTTCTTCATTTTCGCTTTTTATTGCTTTTTTGATGACTTACACGACAGCTATTTCAAAAATCTTTTCGTAAAGCTACAAAAACTTTCTTGCCATTTCTTATTTGAAATTTATTATTAATTTACCTTTATGAATCTTGACACACGTACGTTTTTTCTTGCTTTTATATTTGGAATTATATTTTTCTACATTAGAATTTTATAGTAACTAAAAAAAATTTCTTTTTTTAATCATAAATAATTCAATATCGTGCTTAAGATATTAAAATTCTCCGCCTTCTCGAATATAGGTATATTTCTTAAATTGTACGCATACAAACACGATAAAAGATTACACTGGTCAAATCTTCCTTATCTGTAAAAATGTAAAGTCCAATATTTCTATTTTCCTGTATTTTTTATTATTTTTTATTATTTTTTTTCATTTCTTTCGTTACTTTCGTTAGCTATAGTATTTGATTTTTTCCTCTAATTCTTTTTACATACGCCGTTTGCTGCGTAGATTATCTCTTTTATTTTTATGAATAGCGCCGTTCATTTTTTTTCATTATCACTAGTTTATTGCTTGTTTCTGTAATTGTTGGTTTTGCCTCGTTTCCTGCATTGCTTGCTGTCATGGTCAGTGATTCAATTAACTTACGATACAATAACATCCTTTTTTTATGATAAATACTTAATAGAAAAACTATGCTAAAGCTATAACACTAGTCATCAATATATAATTGCAACGGAATTTTTACAGACTAACGACAAAAGCAATTACATTTTAACATAATGATTAATCGCTGAAAACTAGAATAATTTGATATATTTTTTATATTATTCTAAAGAAACATATATAACATATTTTAAATTATAAATTATATGAATATCTAGATTTTAATAACGAGTCAATAGAATAATTTAAAAAGCTTAAATTTTGCTATAGTTTGAGTTAAATATTGTACGAAAATTCGAAATATTCTCCTAAGAGATCAATTATGATTAAAAAATAATCGCCCTTCTTAGCCTAGTTGCTAAGGGTATTCCACCATCTAACGACCCCATTTCGAGTTTCAATACACTCTCACAGCTTTAGGCAGTTGTACGTCAGCACTTCTGCAAAGAGTTTCGAAATATATTCGAATTTCTCTGCCCTTCAAGATATCATACCTGAGCTTTATCATCGAATCTCAGAGATCTCGATTCGAATTTTGAACGTTATATTTCAGAATCAATTTTCTTCTACTACTTTCTCATGCTTGTACCTTGGGAAAATGTATTGTCTCTGACTGACGAGTATGGAATAGACATCGCTACTTGCCCCCTGAAGGCCTTCCATCTTGAGTCTACTTTTTTCTTCTGTTTATTTCAATTCTTCTTCTTTTCTCTCGCCATTTTATTTTTCTTTATCCTTTTATTTTCTTATTTATTTTTTCTCCTCTTTATCGAAGTAAACTAAATAACGGTCACCTACCCAACTACTGACCGCGTCTAACGTTATTTTAACTTTGGCGATTAGACGAAAACCGATGAAACAATGTAGTACTCTCGTAGCTTACCAAATCATCGCCTCGTCTAACTTTTCTGTTTGAATGTAGGACGAGTATTTTAATCATTCAATTATTTGTAAACTAGAAAAAATTTGTAAAATTAGCGAGAAATTTTTAAATAATACAAGCTTTAGTATTGGTAATTTTTTTCATTTTAGATCGGTTGAAAATATCAGATTATATAAGATTATTTGGCTTCTGCAAACTAAAATCAACTTGAACTTTGATACTAAAGAACAAATTTATGCAGATACTTAGGTATAAAATAATGTATACTATAATTTATAAGATTTTCTAGTTAGTGAATGAGTGCGCATTAATCTAAACTGTAATTGAAAAAATAGAACTTAATTAATTTGTAAGAAGTAATGTTCATATTAACAGAGAAATTTAACACAGTCTTTTTTATATTTTTTATTTTTTTTCATGAATTCATTAATGTCTTAATGAATAGTTTAATAATGAATTATTAATTTGATATAAATTAGAAATATTAGTCATGTAATATCAACTTACTTTCATCCTGTAATATATGATATTTCTTTTTTAAAAACTTAAATTAATTAAATACATTATCTTATATTTAAACTTATAAAGTATGTACATTATTTATTTGTACGGAAATTTTTTCCTTTTTCTTAATAACCTTAAGGGATATCTATCTCATAATTATTATCCCATTTTTATTCTTAAAATAGTTACAAATTATAAATAAAAAAAATAATTACTTATTTTTTAAAAAAAAATTCTAAAAGACTAGAGAATGATTTAATAGCTATGAATAGAATAAATGTTCAATCGTTCATTTTCAATTATCAAAAGTATTTTCGTTGGCTTAAAAGATTTTAACTTAAAAAATAATTCAATTTGTCAATTATTGTAAATCAATATAATAACAAAGTAATAAATTTAGAAATAGAAACAATAAATTGTTTCCATATATTTTATTAATTATTCTAAAAATATTTATTTTTATACTTATTATATATTATTATTAATAATCTATTTTTTAAATATTTTATCAAATTAAAAATTTTTTACATTTATAATTGTTTATACTCATTTGATTATTCGCTTTCTGTTACCTACTTACAAATGCATTCGAAAACTTTGAAACAATAAAATTATAAATAAAAATAGTAAATTTAAATTTTTATTATATAAATAAAAAATTAAAGGTAGTTCATATATTTTAAAATAAAAGTTCAGAAACAATTAAAAAAGTAAAAAGTTTTTGTTACTTTTCCGAGATATTTATTAAATATTCATTTACAAACAGTATTTATATTAAATTATTAATTAAAATAATTTTATAAGCGAATATGTTTATTTAAGTTTAATTTTGTATTGTTTAAATGTATTGTATGTAGACTTCATTTTTGTTAATTGCTTTTTTGTAATCGATATTTGTCAAAAATCTTTCAATTTATTCAAATGGACAGCTTTAAATAATTTGGTTTATTTATCAGGTAATATTGTGATGAAATAAAAGTGTATAAACTTTTTGGGTCAATTGATCGGCAAATAAATTACACGCTTACATGATTAACTACTTTGATCCAGATTCTCCACTAAATTAATTCTGCAGATTAGAGTAAATAAATTATTTTTTTTATGTAGAAATTTGTTTTACTTTTAAAGATATCGATTCAAATGATTTTAATCATTTTATAACAATTATATTTCTTTCAAAATTAAGTTTATTTTCGGAGAGTTGATCATTTTGAGACGACCACTTAAATTCTACGTGAATAAATATAGTCTTTATGAAAATAAGAGAATTAATTTGTTTACCGTGAAAATTAAAAAAATATATTAGAAATATTTATACAATTATTATTTTTAAAACCTAAACGCGTAATATTTTATTCGATATAATTCTCGTTTAGAAAGGTTTACAGACATATATAAAACTAAAGTAATGAAAATTTTGTTTTTATTAGTTAAAGAGATAATCTTACTAAAATTTAAGTTTAAATCCTATCTTCAGTTTTCTTACTTTATCGTTTGAAAAGTTTGCTACACTTATACGATATACGTAGACTTTACGACATTATAAACTTTATTTTTCTAAAAGAATGTCAATGTTTCGTAAAATTTGTAATTAAATGCTCGAAAAATATTGATAGGATATTCAGTATCGAATAAATAACGTAAATTCTCGAATGTATGTAATCGTACCTTAGATTCGCTTTAACACATAATTACGAATTTGAATATCGCGAAGTTTTCCGTAAATTAATAGCCGTTAGTGAAATCATCATAAGGTTAGCAGTCGGAAAGAGCGCTAAAGAGAATCGAGACCGTCTCTGTCCGAGTCCAATTGAAAAATAATTAAAATTTCTGTAACGAGGAAATTAAGCGAGCTGGAGTTACGTTGCAGTTTACGCGGAACTTTCGAAAACGTTGATGTTGATCATCGTATCGAATTTTGCGAGCGCAGTTTCGCATTTCATAGGAAAATTTGTCGACGTGCTTTCCCACACGAGCGTTTGTTATTCCCAGGGAAGAAGTTTCAGGCTAATTTGGAAAAGCCGGCAGCGTTTTCAGATACGACGAGGGCGGTTGCTCGCCTCCGGATGAATGATTAATTGCCGTATGTATTTCGGACTTGCGGCAGGACGGTTGTCGCAATCAACTAATGCGCCCGGGTTTCGCAAAGCGCGCGTCCGCATACATAAGCACGCACCGATAGTCTACGTCGGGGAATGTCGGAGATACACGGAAACGCCGAGTTTAACGGAGTTTAACGCCTAGACGAGCCTCCGGCCTCCTTCCGCTCGCGGGCCTGGTGAGGCTGGTACGCCGCAGTGCGTCGGTCGTCCTGGAACGCGAAGCTCGTGGTTGGAACCCCGGCCACACTCGGATGCCCGGGCGTCGCGACGTATTGCGGTAATCGACGATCGGCAATCGTATAATGGACCGCATGCGCCGGGCGCGACTCCGGAGCCTCGTAAAACCGTAATAATGAAGTATGCAAGCCGAGGAGTGACGTTTATGGATGGGATCGGGTTTGGGGACGGGGTGCGAGCTTAAAGCGAGGAAAACCTCCCAACGAAGAAACGGTAACTGCGGCGGTCGAGTCGAGCGAAAAAGTTGGACTAATGTTTTTCAGCGCTCCGCGGAAATCCGGATTCATTTCTCTTGTTCCCCGAAAAACATTTATCTTTAGTTAAACTTCTCGCGGCCAAATTTTTATTTATCGATGTCGCGCGTTTGGAGCTTCGTTACAACCTCTTACACATTTACTAGCATTAAACGCACTCCGGCGAATATTCGTTTTTGCGCTCAAAGTCCCAGCCGAAGAGTTTCTCGGTGCTTCCGTTTCTTCTTTTTGCGCGTTGATTTCTTTCTCGCTTCGAGCAAAATTTTATTGCTTTAATGTACATTTAAATAGCTCGACTGACGGAGTCGCTTTATAAAACTTATCAATTTTACACGGTGCTACTACTTTCCAAGAGATGAAAACGATGTAAAAATCAATATTTTCCGAGAAACGATAAAACTCGAGTGCGAAAAAATATAGGTTATCGGACGTATATAAGTGCAATCGTATTGGTTGTACGTATATAGATATTACGGTATAATGGATGCGAAGATACGCGATACTGTATCGAGAGGAAGAATTTAGCGAATGCGTCGAGAAGAAAAAGAAAGTGGAAGTAGAATAGGAAAAAGTAGACAGTCAGTCAACTTTTCTACCATTGAATCTTTTATGCACACAGGAAACGCGAGACATTCCATCCACCGACGTGAAATTGAGTTCTGTTTAAAATTTATTGGGCCTTTTAAAGAGATCAATCGTCTCGGGATTCTAAATTTGCGGCAAGTCTCGTTTCTTATATCAGTGAATCGTAATGCGAGAATAATTTATTTTTTCGCGAATCGAATTTGTTAGTAGCTGCAATATTAAATAATATTGTAAATTATTATTGTGGATGGTTTTTTTGACTTTTAGTTGCTAGATCGAATTTTATTTTTGATACGCGTAACTCGATATTTTAGCGAAATTATTTTAATACTATTCCAATTTTCCAGCTAAAATATATTTTTCAAAATTGTTCCCAACGATAATAATACATCGAGTAATAAACACGAAATGAAATATAAGGCTTCATAAATTTGATATCGATCATCTTTATTTCTCGCAACCTTTTTCCAATCAACATTTTTGGAAAATCGAGATTCGGAAAATTCTAGATTTACGTAAATCTACGGTTCTGCTTTAATTATGTTAATTCTGACATATTTACGATTTGTAAATCAAGTTTCTCAATGAAAATTATATCGGTCAATTCCTCTTTTACATAGTAAATGTATACATCATTGTTTAAAAGTTGTTTCTCGGATGCCAGACTCGATGATGATTCTTTAACATTCCTCACGCAAAAATATGCGATCCATAAAATTTTTTTGCTGACTTGTGCAATCATAGCAAGGCAAGTAGCGTATTTTTGGTATAAGACAAGTCGGTCACACTGCCCTGTCTTCAAAGCAGGCATCTATGCAATTTCTTGACGTTCGTATATATTTGCATTTAGATTTACGGTATTAGTCTTCGAAATAGTGCTGAAGTTTTCTACGACAGCTATGTCATCTACATGTGCAGATATAGTATAAAGCACAACCCTGAGTGAAGACTACGATCGTGAAATCGAATTCTTTTATTTTAAACATTACAATATATGATTATTTTTTAAATATATTTCTAGAGTATAAATTTTGAATCTGTAATTAAATGTAATTACAGATTTTACGTATTTAGTAGATTAGAAAATTCTTTATAAATACTATATAGCAATTATTAAAAAGGAATATAAAATGTAGAATTTCTTGGAAATTTGTATTTTATTCTATTCAAATGTATGTTTAAAGAATGGAAAATCTTGTATTTCAAAATTTATATATTTCACAGATAAGTATATACGTTAGTATATACATATAGATAAAAATAAAAATTTTTTATGACGATATATATAAGAATAATATATATTTTAGTAAATTTCAGGACAATCTGCAATATCTATAAATTATATAAATGTTAGTATGAATAAATTAACGTAACTGTTAAATAAATATTCGTGATATTAAGAAAGATGTATTTAGAAAAATTAATATTATCATTATTAATTTAAATTTACATTTTGTATTATTTTTATATTATTTTTATATTATTTTTATATTAATTTTATATTTCCATAACTTATTCAAGTTTTATCCTGTACTTATAATAGTGCAATATTTGATACGTGTATTAAAGTTATTTCTTATTCATACTACGATGTAAAAGGCTACGATTTATATTTGTTTCATTTATTTATGAAAATTTTATTTATCTTCATTTGACATACAGGAACTAATAGTTTGCACTCCATTTAGTGAATTTCAAGTTTTATCTAGTATTTGCTGCATTGTTTAAATTTACAATTTATATTATGTTTTATTTATTTATGAAAACTTTATTTTCTATCTATGTTGTAAAAGTTTTTTTATGTATATTTTATTGAATATATATTTAAAGCTTTTGTTTTATCTGTTGTATTTTAGTTCATTATATTTAGATTTTAACAAATATTTTATTTAATTAACTAATGAAACTTTAATTTTCTATCTAACGTAAAAGTTATTTTCTTCATTATTTATTTAAACTTATGTAGTTGACATGACATAGTACAATTATATAAAATTTATATTTTAATTATTGAACTTTAATTTTCACCGAGCATTATTTTTAATAAATTATTGCAAATAAATTATATTTTATGTGATGTATTTACCTCGTTTATTTGTGTTTTCAGTTATTTCATTCTTAAGCTTTTGGTAACGAATTAAAAATTTTTTCGTAGATTCCATATTAAATTATCGTGAATCATATCTGTAAAAAATTTAAATAAATGTATTTTAATTATGAACTGTTTTTTAAATTAATATTTTGATATTAAATTTATTTTACAACATTGTTTCAAATACGGACTACGTGTATGGTTTATGAATAAATTTATGGAAAAATTAAGTAGTTTCAAAAATTAATATGAATTTAAATTTAACACTTGTTAAAATGAAAGTGCTTTTAACAACTTGTTTTAATAAATTTTGAGTAGTTTTTAGTATTCATATAAAATTTATAGAATAATATATCAAATTTTGTTAATAAATATATAATTTAAAAAGATGTAATTTTATAAAAAGAAATAAGAAAATAATATTTCAATATTCATGAAGAAAACATCATATTTATTAGATTTATTGTAAATAATTTATATCAAATTTGTAAGAAACAAATTCAATTATATTGTAATCATAAAATTGAAAAATCTTTTAGATAATATAATGATATTACTACGAATATATTAAAAATAGAAAATTTTATAAAATTATATTATTATATATAGTAGTAATACTAATAATAATAACAATTATAATATGAAATGTAATATTTAGGAAACACATGAAAAAATATACATCGATTTTAATATAAAATCCCTAATACTGTTGTTTCCAACATCGAACTAAACAAAAACTTCTTTTATTATCAATTAATTTTATACAGTTATATTTGTATATATGAACACTCAAGTTATTGTCGAAAATACATACTTTTTCAATCGAAATATTAAGTTTCTTTTATTTTCCATTGCAGAATATTCTAGAAAATTTCTTAGATTCATTTCTGCTTTTTTTTATAAGATAGTTAAAATTTTAAAGTAAATATCTCAGTTTTTTCTTTTTTATTATAATTATTATTATTTTTTACTTTTGTGTGAAAATTTGAAATGTTGACTCATAACAATATGTTGTTTCGTATGCGTATACGGTTATACTTTGAACTCTAAAAAGAAGATAACTTCTTATCATCTTTCGAAGGTTGAGGACGTCCACTTAACTTTATTTCTTCCTTAAGCCTTTAACGAATTCTCAATGACTTTTAAGTCAATTTTATACTAATAGTTTCTAAATATACATATTAAATTCGAAAGGATCCTTTTCATGATTTTTCTTAAGTAGTTTTTTTCACGTATAAATTAAGTAATGTAATATTAATATAAAAGTACATATACTTGGTATGATCAACTATTTCTATGGAATATTCATATTCTTCTGAATTTTTTATATTTTGAAGTCTTGTTATAAATATTTTTATCCGATGAAAATATAAATTTACTTTAATTTTGGAAATATAGTGTAATTAAAAAAATCAGTGTAAAATATAAATGGTAATAGACGTATCTCATATTTTTGGTTAAAAGGAAATTATTTTTTCTAAATTATAAGAAAATATAAGAATTCTGATATAATATAAAAAATGATTTATTTATACATATAATCAATTAAAAATAAATCATATTATATTTAATATGCTCTAAAATTTGTTTCTAAATATTTATTAATGATATAATATTAATAGTTCATTTTACATATAGAAGAAAAACGTTCATTTGTATACTCATTTAGCAATATATAAATAAATAATTTGATTTGTAATTTATACACGAGTAGTAATTTAAAAAATAGTATAAATTAAAAACGAAATTATTTGCAATTATAAAATAAAACTCCATCGATAAAAATGCAATTTTAACGAGTTTTTCCATGATGCAACTGTAGTTTAAAATTACTTTAAAATTCGAACCACGCGAGCATATTTAGATATTGATTGAAATTGACACAATACTATTTTTACTCGTATATTTTCTTTTCTTATTCCTAATCCGACTCGACAAATTGGATGTACCCCTTAACAATAAAAACGGGTATATTGACCAGTGGACCAGTGGAAGCTGTTTCGCAGAATAGGATTTCTTGCAATTCCTAAATAAAACTAACCATGAAACTACTGATTGCTGTAAACTGACAGTTGTATTAACTTTGACTTTTATAGTCGCTAAAATGCTAAGTTCAACATGTGATGTAAATTATTTAAGTCTTAAAATTTCAAAGAAAAGAAGACTGACCACTCGGGATCGTAAATCATCTGCATTGATTTGATTTATTGCGAGCAGGGCAATTGAGTTGTGCTATTTAACTTTAACTTTAAAATACGTATTAAATTTTAAAAATTTGGTAACATTAATGCTTTACGTTAAATTAGATATTTTCGATATATAAAAGTGTTGATTTAAAATGTATAATTGAAAAAGGATGAAGGTTAAATATAGTTTTTATAGTTTATTTAAATGAAACGGTGATAAAAGAAATAATTGAAAAATTGTTAGAACGTACTGTTTTTTTTGTTTGGATATTCAAGAGATAATTTAAATCTTTCATTTACATTTAAGTGTAACGTTTACTAAAAATATAAAAAAATATTATCAATCAATTAATTTTTACAATATGTTTTACTATTTTTTTTTATAAAACAAAGTTAAATAGTCATATATTTTTTAAATTAATAATAAATTATATTTGTTCGAATGCAGCTATTACCTTTTAAATATTTTTTAAAACACTGTTATCGATTTTAAAATCATTTGCGTTAGAAAAAAATTTGCATATTTTTTTTGCATTATTAAAATTCTAGTTAAGAGTTCACAGCACCTCTAATATATTAACTTTTTTCATAAGTCCATCTTTAGTTGTATTTACGAATTTTCTCGATTTTTATCTTTTTTATCAAATGCATCATAATATGGATATTTATGAGTCTGCATAGCTGCTGATAAGAAATACTCGTTAAATAATTTATGCTGTATTTGCAAATTCGCAGAAAGATCCGTGCCACCAAGCAATTTTGCAGTACTACATTGCAATATTCATTATTAAATTACATTTGTAATATACAAAAAGCAATAAATGTATAAATGTATTAAAAAAATCATAATAAAGACTACGTTTTGTAGAAAGATATAGAATTAAAGCATTATTTTATTTAAACATTCACCGACGACAGACTTTTTCTAAATCAAAAAATATAATTTAAAAAAATTAATTATAATTATAAATAATTGTTGCAATTTTCAAATTATTTTTGTAAATATTTAAATTTAGCGAAACAAAAGATAAAAATTTTTGTTCAAAAACTGCAACTAAAACTCTTTTTAATTATATGCATAAAATGTAAGGTTTCAAATAAGAAAATTAAATTTCGATCAAAGAATATTACACTGATTTTATAAAAAATTCTAAAATAATGATACCGTCAAAATTTCAAAATTATTAATTAAAGATCGTTAGTGAAAAACTATAATTTTTCCAAAAATAATTTGAAATTTTTATTATAAATACGGAAAAATGCATAAAACTATTAGAATTTTCATGTTAAATACTATATTCGTATCTTGAATCGATGAAGAAAAAATTAAAATATAAGATTAAATACTTCATATAATTAATATAAACAATAAGAAGAAAGAACATTGAGCTGGAATATTTTTAATTTAGAAGAAATTATCATCGATGTATAAATCATCGCGTGTACAATATATCGACTAAATATAAAATAAGCGCTATTAATAAATTATAATACACCAAATATTTAACTTTGTCTCATTTAAATAGATATTTTTAAATTAAAAAATTCATACCGTGCAATATACTCTGACGGGAAAGTGCAAGAAAAGTTATAATTATATATTAATTAATAATTATAGCGGTATTAAAGTCATCTTAGATCGTTAAATTTGTATTATAGCTCTATGGCTTCGCTCGAGATAATGTTTTGTTTGTCCATGAGTTCTATTACGAAGGTGGTAAGGCAACGTCGCCGAGCAGAATTGTATATTCCAAACAACGTGTCACGAAACGGTGTTGGAGTCTCATTAATATATTATTTGTTCCGCTGTTTATTATAACATGTTTGGGGAGTCTCGAGGACGCTGATCGCAGCGTTTCCTTGGAAGGTCTAGCCTTACGCAACCTCGCCTAGAGCACGTACGTCGAGTTCCCTCGAATTCGCTCGTTTCCGCGGACACGAGAACGACTGTTTCGATAACTCGTTCGAGTCGTTGCGTTATCCCTGTTCTCTGAATAAGCCCTGCTCCTGACAAAGATCGACCGAGTTCTGTCCCGGCTCCTTTCACCTTTGAAGAAAAGACAAGGGGGAGATTTACTTGGCTCTTACCGAGGGGTAACGATTAAGAGCACTCAACGACGTAGTCGTTCCTACTTTGCTCTGTGTCGTCGAATTTAGTCAAGGCAATCATCGGTACGCTTCGAGAAACGAGGCTCGAGCGAACTCAGGACACGAGGAAAGTAATGAACCGATAACTCTCTCGTGCCAATCGGTGTTTCCATTTTCGTTATCGCGCTTATGTCGGGGTGAATGAGCTGTGCCATTGTAATCAACGCTCTTTTTCCTTCGTCGTAAAAGCGAGCCATGCTATGCTAATAAGCGCGAGCCTTTGCGGTTTCAACATTCGGTTTTACGCGTAAATGCGATTTTACACTTGTATCCTAATCGATTTATTAGTAAGGTGAAACACCCGCATCAATATTATATAAGTCGCGTAAATTGTTATAAAAATTTTATATCGCGAGAAAAATATTTGTACGAATTAATCCGCGGTAATATCGTAGAAATATATTCGTATTTAAAATAAACGTGTTATATAATTTGTGCATTCGCGTGTGCTTTTAATCACGAAAGTGTAATCGTATTAGTATCGATAAAAGATCGAATAGATTTCGTTTAATAACTCGTATTATGTGTTCTATGTACGGAGATTAAACGGTGATTATAAAGGCAGTGTTTTCTTCAAAGAAATTATTTTATTTTCCCCGTGTAGAATTATTAGTTATTTTTAAGTGGGCATTAATTAAAATTAATATATTAATAATGTACTTAAAAAGGTATGTATATTTAATTTCCGTAATTTTTCTCGTTTGTTTTTTCACGGAATATTTAATTTTTAATATCGCGTTAAATTGCGGAAAGGTTTCGATAAACAATTCTAATAAATTAATTAATTTACCGATGATAAAATGTAAATAAAATATCAACGAAATTTTTATTCTCGTTGATTAAAATATAAAGCTTAATATTGAAACACCTAAAAGTTTTATTTAAAATTTAACTTGTAAGTTGACGATACATGTATTCATAAAATTTTAATCCACTTAAAGACGTTCGTACGTCTTCGAGTTCCAGAGAATCGACTTATAAATATTATCTGGAGTTTCAATAATTTCTCATCGTTGGAAACGCAAGTCGGATACTAGGCACTGATTCCTAGTTGCAAGTAACTTTATACTACCACCATCTACAATTGTTCTACTTCCGTGCTTTCTCGAAGCGTCGATTTCCTTTGTCGGATGAACGATTTTCCATCTGTTACTCTGTCCAGAATCTGTACTCTTTAAGACAGCTTCTTCGACGATGCGTATCCAAAGACTTAACTGTGTTGCTCGTCCATGTGTTACATTCGACAGGCGTCGGTAGGTACAACTGTTTTTGGCTTGGGTTCGTAGAGAGAGTTAGGTTGTTTTTATCATTTAAAACTTTGGAAAAATTCTAATCTCAGCAAACTATCGCGACAGTTTCATGATATACGGTCGGGATACTAAATCGTACTTTCTCAACTAATTCGTATTTACAAAATCGACTTTGGAATCGTCCGCCAGTCAATAGCGCTTTATAGATTTTATTTAATTTACTCTTAAATGAGAGGCTGAGTCAAGAGTCCTTAACATCACACCGGATAGTCCATCCTGCATCGGGTTTGATAAGTAGACTTGACCTCGCATCTGTGATTCTCCGATGGTGTGTGCGACAAGTAGGAAAAGCTACGGTGCGGTGTCGTGATATAGAGTAGCGCTCGTAGCTGTTCATTCCTGTGGCTCTTGGTTCGTACTTATGGTGTATTGACTCGTTGAGAATATGCCGTTAAATCGGAATTATTTTAAGCGCGCTTTTTCTGTTCATTTATAATTATTAAATACAGATATCTTGTGCACCAATTTATATTAAAATTTCGCGAATTTTTAAATCTTTATTCGCGATATTTTTCGTTTCTTACTCGAGGACGTGTCGAACGTCGAAGCAGAGCCAAGGAGTTTTTATCCGTACTCGATGCATACTTTTGCTTGATAAGGAATTATTTTTTGAAATTACGTTTCTGGAAAGAACCGAATAAATTAATTTTGATCGATATGCAAACTTATTTTATTTTTGTTTGCATTAAAGTTTTTCTTTCAGCTTTTAATTTCATTTTTTATATTGCTTCAGGTGCTTTTTTTAAAATAAGTTAATTTACTCGTTTCTTATATATTAGAAATTTAAATTAGTTTTCATGATTTTTTATTTATTTATGAACATAAGATTTTTATAAAATGAATTGATAAATTTTTTATTTTACCGAAACCATCCAAATCATTATATTAAGAATATATTGGTTGTAATTTTCTTTATATTTATTTTAAAGACATCTAATAACTTTTCTTAATTTTTCATTGTAAGCCTTATAACCAAATTATAAGTTTTCTATTTAATATACATTAATTCAACATTTTATTTTAACAAATTTCACCCTATTAATATTCATAAATACTTTCGTTCTTCGATTTATTTTTAATAAACGAATAGATGAAATTATTTCAGTCTTTGCTCGTAAAATATAGTTTTTGAAATGCGTGAAATGATGGTTGATTTTACTGTGCCGTCAAATCTTTAGACAGAATTTTGAAATCGTATCGCTCATAAATTAGAGTCTTAAGTAGAATAAGTAGCACACCCTTGATGCACATAAATACAGTTGCGTTCACTAAAACCAATGTTTCTTTTCTATGCTGACGGTAAAGTAAGATATCTCCGGAGAAATTTTTAAATTCTGCGTTGCTTCGAGAGTTTGTTCTTCTATTTTTCATTTTTTTTATATTTTCCTCTGAAAAATTATGATATAAAGAGAAAGTAGGTGAAATAAAAATAAAGAATAAGGAGCAATAGTAGTTTTTTGCAATAACGGGGCAATATGTAAGTTGCTCGTATAACATTACTCTTGTGCTCAAGGAGGCAAACGTGCTCGAGAGAGACCAAAGGTGATTATATGAGTATGAACGAGTGAACGAACAGAAGCGAAATAGAAAAAGAGTAATAGAGGGAGAGAGAATTTCATGGAGGTTAGTACTGCCATGGACGTACGAAAGTAGAGGAGAGAACGGCCTAAGGAGATGAGGAGAAAAGAGAAAAGAACGATGAAGGCATCGACGACTACTTTCACTCTCTTATTTATGAAATGCGGATTTATCGCATCTCATAGGCGAATCGAACGGAAAGGACGCAGAAATTTATGCTGGAACGATTTTTTCTTCCCTTTTTTTTTTATCTGGTTCCTACTTTCTATAGCTAGTTCGAGCTTTGGTTGTTCCGTTCAAAATTTACTGTGCGCTTAGCCGAAATCGAGGACATTAAGGATCCATGAAGATTCGAGGAATACTGTCATGCTTTTCAAAGTACCCTAAAAACGCTCGTTTCTGCTTCTTTCTTTGTACTTAATCCTCCTCTTCATTTTTTATTCTGTTCGCTACTTGTTCTTTTGCTCTCACTTTTGTTTATATCTTCTGTTGTTACCGACGTCACAAAACTTATATACTTATTCATTGTTAAAACTTTTTCCATTATCCTTGTTATGTTTTTATATTAAGTCAATGAAAATATAGAATACAGTATTTAAAAGTACAAATTTAATATGTATTTTAAGATTGATTTTTCGTTACTTCGAATTCTACGATCTTGACAATGATTCCGAAGAAACGAGATTTACAGATACTATTTGAATGATTAAAAATAATTTAATTACAGTTAATGTAAATTTTTTATGTTTACTATATACAATAATATATAGCTACACTAAGAATTATTTTATTTAAATATGGAAAAAATATATCTTCGTTAAAAATTATGATCGATATTTAAATTGATTATACAAGTATAATCAATAACGTATTAATATATTAATTAATGTAGTTCAATTTATGGTAATTTATATATTTTATTGTTCATGGCGATAAAATGTATATTATGATAATAAATACGACAATTCAAGTTTCATGAAAAGTAACTGATAATAACAGCAGACAGCTACGAAAGACTTAGGAAGAGAAAACTTAAATAAAAACTACTTTTATATTTGTTATTTAAATTGCATTAGTAATACTAGTAATACGTAAATTATTAATATTAAAAATTTTAAAGAATAATAGAAAAGTAATAAATATTTTAACAAGTTCAACGTGTAATATTTTTTAGTCTGAAAACAAATACTACGTATCCGCGCATATAAACGTACGTATTCACGAATACTGTTTGCATGTATGAATATGTAAGGAAAATTTATAGGAAGATAGATACTTTTCTGAACTTGAATTTGATTTTATACTTTAGATAGTCATGGTATATTTATTCTTCTTTGAGTACATAAATGCATCCATATTCTTACGGCGATATATTTAAGTTGACATGTATGCGCAAATATACACAGATAAACGGATAAACACAGATTCACATTTGGCTATAGAGTATAATCGAAACTATTAATATTGAGGATTTTAATTTTGGAAAAATAATTTATCTATCTATAAAATTTGGATATATTCGACTAAAAAAGCAGTTAAATGTTTTATTCGATTGTGGAAAATAAGGTAATAATTGACTATAAAAATGATGCACCTATTCGCGAATCATCTTTACCACCATCTTTATCAAGTGTTCAAATATTCTAAATAGAATCTAAAAAGCCAAGGTATAAAATACTTTGACTACCATGGACGAAACTGGAGAAAGGTTTCCTCTAGGATGCTCAATTAAATGCTGGCGTTAATTGCAATGAATTTGCGTGAACCCCTTGAACAGTGCTATTTGGAGGCGCGCGCTCGTAGAAGTTTCCTGCTCTCAACAGCTGGTTGTCGTGCAGTAATCACTCGACAAACGTGCAAAATGGCACTCGACGAGCTCGCTCCGTAATTCAAATAGCAGAATCTAATGTGAATTCCGCACGCAAAACGAATAAAAGTAATTTCATAAAATTCAATCTGACTATTCTTTGCGAGAGATTTGACATATGTTGTGATTTTCTTAAACATGGGTTTTCGTTATCTTTCTCGTGTCTGAAACTAGTTTACGCTGGAAAACTTTGTGCCGAAGGATGAAATTTCGTAATTCAAAGTAAACATCTATTTGATTACGGTGATTATTATATATCGTTATAAGAGGGTGAAAAAATAAATAATCGAAAAAGTAAAAATAAAGAAAAATTCAAACAGCGTTCTATAATTTTATCAGTTTAATAAAATACCCTTAATATGCAGGTATGCTTTATTATAGCTTTCGTAAATGCGCTTGAATACTCGGTTAATTATACAGGATGTCATGCGTCATTCTATTGATAAAAATCGTTTTTATTCTATAGAGTTTTATTTTTAAAGTTTTATTTTATATTCAACATTTTAATATTTTTATTCTATACGCTTCGTTTCAATATTATTGTTATAAATTATAGAAATAAATAATAATAATAATTATGAATAATCAAAAAAATTATATATATTATAGTTTTTTTCTAATTCACTGAGATCTGAAAATATTAAATTATTTACTGTTATATAAGTTCACGAAAAAATATAATGCACGTTAAAAATAAATCAATACTTCATATGTATTATAATTTTAACTACGATAAAAGTTTTGCACCTTGATTTAAGACGGAGATATTTTTTAAAATATTTAAAAATTAAATTTTCTTATAATTTATTCTTATTTCTCGTGTTATGCAATACCTAACCATCCATTTTTCTATTATAATTAAGGAAATGGAAATGTCAAAAATATTAAAGAGAAAGATAAATTAATGAAAAAAGCAAAACATTATATTGGATTGAAATCTTTGTACATATACGCATATATATATGTATGTCTAATGTTAACATTAATAATAATAATATTCTTCATTTAATAATTTATCGCAAAATTTAATCTGCGAAATATAAATGTGAAATAAAAGATTACAGTATGTAGAACACTTGCATATTAATTCAAATATTTGAGTATCTGAAAATGAGTGTGCAGAGAAATAGTGATTTTATGAAAAGTGAATAATTTTCAACATTAAAGTTTTGAAAGATTTTTTAATGAGCTTTTAAAACTATTATAAATTAGGTAATTTAATCGAATATATTTGATATAAAAATTATGATATTATTTATACTATTTAAATTATATTGATTTTCGACCAAATTTTATACTAACTCTGATAAAATACTGCTGCATCAATGGTTATAACGAATAAACACATACTTTTTACAAAATTTTTATTTATTTCTATCTAATGTAAATATTATCGAATAAATATTGAAATTTACTTTACTTTTATTTTAATTAATAAAATTAGTTTATTTAGGTTATATAATTATAATCGTCATAAATAATTTAAAGGGTTTAATTTTCGTAATTGGATTATAAGTCATCTGTAAATTGAAATAAGTATTAAACAAATAATGTATTAAAACTAAAATATTTATTAGATATTGAAATGTGAATATAAATCAAATATTTTATTAGAATAATGAATACATTTTAAGTATTAATTTAAAATAGAATGTTTTACATATTTTAAATTTAATACGAATATTTTTTACTTATTAAATTTATTATATATATCCGAAAGGATTATTTGAAAGTTCAATACTTTTAAAGTGAGTATAATCAAAAATAATATTATTTATTCAATATACTATAGTATTTAATGTCGATTTATTTATTTGAATTATACTTATTTTTTATATGTATTTTGTTATCTACTAAATTATAATTAAAGTATGATAATATTATCTAATGGTGAAGATTGTTAAATATAGACTTTATTAATTTATATATATAAGATAATTTTTAACCATACGTATTTAAAAAATGTTTATATTACCGAAAAAAATTGTATAATAATTTTTCGAAATATATTTACTGAACTTTATCATTCTAAATTTAATTACAATTATTTTGTATTATCGATCTGTTATAATGAAAATATTAAAATACATTAAGTATGTTTTAATATTATATAGAACATATTTTTTTTACCATAAACAGCACATAATTAAATATGTTAAATAAGACTAAACAAGACCACGTTGTAAAATTGCAAAATTTAATACCGGCAATATTTTTCTAATCAGTATTATGATTACTATATTAAATTGAATATATATGTATAAGTATTAACGAAGGCAGATCATAATATGCATATTATAATTTCATGTGTATTAAATATGTGCTTAATTGTAAATACAGAAAATAAAATAATTTTATTAATAAAAGGTTTAAACAGCAGTAATTATTTGGAAATTAATCAAATAATACTACAAGTAATATGAAAAGCATCCAAATAGAATATTTCTAAGATGGAATCAAATGATGTAAGTTTACTGTAAATATTTCAAGTGAAATTATAAACTTATTATTTAAAAAATAAACCGTACATAGTATTTAATTAAGTTAGCACTTAATTATAGTTATAAGCATCAAAATTTAGAAATAAAATTATTAAAACAAAAATACATGGAAAAAAAAGTAACTTAAAAATTTACTAATTGCAAAATTGATGTAAGAAGAACACAGAATACGTAAATTTAAATTTTTTCACACTTGGTTGGGTTGGTGGAAATGGAGATAGACTTTATTCATTCTATTTCTTGAGAAGGGTAAACTGTATGTCAGGTCATTTCTTCCTTTGTCTTAAAAACGATAAATCGTAATCGAATAGCTTGTCCTATCATTTTTCGAAGGTCAAATTAGACGGTTGGTCAGAGAAATCAAATAAAGAGACGAAAGTTCGTCATATAATGACAGTTTGAATTCGGAAAGACATCTTTACTGGTTCAAGGTCACGGTTGATAGAAAAATAAAAAGAAAAAAGTTGATGAGTCAATGTACGGAAGTTTTCGTAAATGTTATCCATTAAGATGATGCAGATCAATTTTTCTGACTTCTCCTTAGCGTTGTTGTCGAAAAGTGACGTTTTTTTCCAGAAAATCTGAAAAGATTTATGTATTTCAGGGACAGTTTCGCTTTTATTTAATACCCTTGCTCTTTTTTTATCCATTTTTCTTTCTATTTTATTACCTTCTCTTATCCCTTTTATACTCATACGTAAAAAATTGAAACTCACGCGAACAACGCAATTGTTGAACCAATATAGTACTCTTGAAATGCCTTTCGCAATATTTACTTTATATTGTACAAACATATTTTTCCTCAGGGTTCGGAAGACGGTACAGCTTTTAATTCTATCATATGTGGGCTTCTACTAAGCGTTGAATTGCTCAATATGAGATTAGCGTACGTTTTCGGACTGCTGAGTATTTCTTCTGCCTTCGTATCGTTCCATAGAAGACGCGGCTCACGTATTAGATAAGAAGATCCTATATGGTATCTGACTCGTATACTCGAACCCTTTCTGATGCTTTTGGAAGTTAATCGCGATTTTCTAGTTTTGGAAATACATACGATAGTTACGTTTTTAAAATATTTTCGCTTTATAGACTATGGCTGTTCGATATTTATGATTTTATAAGGGTTGAATTCTTTTACAGGAGTAACCTTAAGAATTCCAGTTATTTATCAAATCTCCGTCTGAGACTAACGCACCATAAAAAAAGCAAAAACGATCCTAAGCTGTGACTTGTGTTACTTTTGTTGCTTGGATTTCTTATTTTTTATGGGAAGCTTTTATGCACGGAGAAGTGTCATAGCAAACTTGCGTCTCAAAGTCTATTGAACAAGTTTTCCTGAAAAAACCTCATCTACTTTTCTACTTATTTTTTCTGCCCTTCGAGATATATTAACCAACAGAAATATTTCAAATAAATCAAAAAATAACAGTATGTTGGAACACACATAAAAATAAAATATACATAATCAAATAAAACGTATATAGTAAAATAAAAACAAAAGTGGTAATAAATATGTATAAGCAAAAATAATAAGACTAAACGTTAATAAGTAATTTAATGCAGAGCCTTATCAATAGTTATTCAATATATTGAAGAGTTTTAAAATTAGAATTTTTTTCTATTTATTTAGCAGACATCTTGTGGATTAATTAAACTTTTTATTTTACCTATAACAAGAGTTTTCTTTTCCTTTTTAATGTATTGTATAAATCGATTATTGTACTAGTTATGATCAATATATTTTTATTACTCTTAGATAGTTTTCATTATTTTAATACGCGTTTCTTTATCAGATTTATTTTATACTCTTCCGTCTTACGTATACTACTATATTATTATTAACAGTCACTACCTCGATAAAATAGTGTACTGATTATGAGTATAAGTATTTATTATTACACAATAAATTATGTAATTCTAAAATTACATAATTTAATTTTAAATAAAAAATTCGGAAATAATTAAGAATATTTTTCAACTTTAAAATTTGTACTAAAATATGCTGTAAAACTGACAAAATTCTATTTATTTAATAGAAACATAAAAAAGTTATATTAAAGTTTATAATAATTGAATGTTCAAATAGTTTTTGTCTTATTGTATTTAAAAACATTTAATAGAAAGTAATTAATAACGAATATATATATTCTACTTCGTTTCATTTCAACAAACTTGTTACTACAACAAACCGTTGTTACATAAGGAATAACGTTTAGATGTAGACGTTTTATATAAAAGGGCATTTCTGTCATGTTAATTTAATAAATAACTTGTAACTTTTAATATAGATAGATTATTTTTATTAAAAATTATTACAAAAACGAAGTAAATAAAGTTCAACCAATAAAAAATAAATATTTCATAATTCCTTAATTAAATTTTTTATTATCTTATGATACTAAATTTAATTTAAAAATAATGAAACATTTTTGGAGAAGAAATTATACTATTTTGCAACCGATTCAAAATCAAAGAAAAAAAATTAATTAAAATAAGTTGATTTGAAATTCGATATGAAGATCTTTATTTAAGGAATAATGATAATACTTCGATATTTCTTATGCCAATAAATTTGTTATAAAGAAAATCTTAGTATCTGGAAACATGTATTCATCACTTCTGATCAATATTTATGTTATTTACTTATTTTTAGTGCGATTTTCTTTGGTATAATTTTTAAAAATTTATTCTTTTAATTATTCACTATTTTGTACGTTTTTATCCTTTAACTTTGTTTTTGATATATCAATTACTTATTGTTTAATCGTTGTATTTTTTAATTACGATTCGTTTAACATTTTTTTGCAAGTGCAAAATTAATAAATCAAAGCAATATTACTTTTACAAATTTTTTCATATTTATCTAAGACATTTTATAATCATTATATCATTTATTTATAATAATTTTTATACAGGTGAAATTTGGTTTATAAAATTAGTAATACATTAATTTTTTTACAGTACATATTGATAAATACGGTTTTAATAAGAAAAATTTTTTATATTTATACATGTATTTTGTGTAAAAAAATTAAAAAAATGTAAATTATAGATAATTAATTTTAAAAAAGTAATCGATAACTATTTCTTTTGAAGTAATTAATTTTATATAGTTATTGAGATATAATTGTTACAATTTTATCGTTCATGAATGATAATTACATCTATTGTTTTAATTTAATCCGATAAAGTAGGATAAGCTTTTTATTCTACTGTGATTGGGAATAATCAATGAATGAACGAGGATGCCAAATGTATCATTCATATTGGTACAAGTGAAAATGATGCTTATTAATTTAATCACTTATTTTAAATAATTATTATGAATAAATAATATTAACAAATTGAAATAAATTTTAAGATTAATGGATTGATATAAAAATATGACATAAGTATATGTTTCAAATCATCATATATGTAAGTATTAGTTTTTATTCTTTAAATAAGATTTAAAGTATTGAATTTCTAAATAATAGAGAACTTATGGGATATACAGACGTTAAATTAGAGCTTACATATACGTGTAAATTGTAATAGTGTACTTCATATTGACTTTTGATTTCTTGTAATATCGATATATTAGAAACACTGTAATAAATTAAATATCAAGTACAAAAATAATTGAAAGAGTAACTATAGCTAAATAGAAAATAAAGAAAAATAAATTATTATTTAATAAATAAATTATTAAATATTGTAAATTGGGTATAAAATCGTAATTATTTGATAAAAGTTATATAATTTTTATCGTTAAAATATTTTTTATTAAGAAAGTAAGATATTTTTTGTATTCATGAGATAACTAAATATTAAATTATAATAAACATATTTTAAATCAATATTTAGCCAATGAGTTCATGGATATCAGATAAAAAATCGCACATTGTTCCATTAATAAATTATTAATCATAGACAATTTGTATCGCAACTTTAACGTTTTTCTTAAATGACCTTAGTAATTAATTTTTTTACTGTAAATTTTTGTAAGCATTGTACATTTATAGAATATTTTTTTTTACATTCCTCAATTATTAATAATTAAACGCGTAGTTCTACGAGCAATTAATAAAACTTTTAACATTTTAAAAACCATTATCATGTAATTTTTCATTTGAAATATAATTTCTCTACATTAATATTAACTACTTTTCACGTCTACGTTAATAAATATAAAATAGAAATATTTTTCACCCTTATTATTCGCCGTTACTTCCGAGATGAAACCCAGCTATTGGTTTTCTTCGTATTTTCAAAAATAGAATTTTATCCCAAGTTAAATTCTTTGATAATGGCATTATGCACTCGGTGCAGTCCGTGCTTACTCATCACACCCTTTACACTCTCTTGCAGGAAGGGTTTCACGCGAATCGGTATCTGCGGTGCATTGGTACCACCGTGTAATGATGACGGCCACTCCAGTATTCAACACAAAATTCGTCCATCGGACTCTGCTCCCTATTGCCGCTCTGCTTTAGACGGAGCTCCGTAACTCGTTGGTTACTACTCTGTTTTCCAATTCCCCGAGTTCTCTTTCAAGCGCGAAATTCGTTTGCCGCACTGACGGCCGTGTCCGGTAATATTTCGCACGGTTTGCGCGGAAAGAAGAAATGAAAAAATGTAAAAGAAAACAAAGATAGTATGATTCCGTGAGAAAGCATATATTCGACGAAAATACAATCGCTGAACTTCCGAGTTTTCTCGTACGAAATCCCATTTTGTGACGAGGAGACTTTCACGATTCGTGCCTTTCAAAGAAAAAAAATAATAATAAACAAGAAATAAAGAAATAAAGAAAAAAACAAAGAAAACTAGCCTCGCTTTTATGAGTGATGGTCGATGTGAGAGGTGAATGTTAATACGTCTCTATTTCACGAAATATAGGAACGAAAAAAATCGTACAAGAATTGCAATAGCTAAAAAAAGTTGACTTATGATTTATCTTTAAAAATATATCCCCCGGCCTGTGATGCTTCGTTTATCGAACACGGCCCTGGCGAGGTTCGAAAGTCTTCCGCTTGCTTGAACTCTAGGAGTGGTACTCGTGAACTCTTGTATCCTTGTTTTCGTTCGCGCACACACACAGGTACACGAATCGCAAGCTGAATCTTCTGCATTTTACCTTAGTGAATCGGTGAAGCGAAGAGTCCTTCGATTTTATGCGTCTTGTTTACGATGATTCTCGCATCCATTTTTATTGTCGGCAACAATATTAGTATTTATTTTGATTGGTTGAAAGCGAATTGATTTATTTTTTATTTATTTTTGAGTTATTTGAATTTTTAGTATTCTTTTGGTCCTTTCTTTAGTATTTACCATTTTTATTGTTCCACAAGTTACGGTTTATTTTGTTGTAAAGTTTTACCTTGTTCGAATATATAAATAATGTAGATATTAATATGCAACAAAGTATAAAAGTATAAAAATACGAGTAGAGATACGTCGAATGGATTTCTCTTATTAGTCGAAGAATAAAAGAAGCGGATAAAATCTTCGGTTGGAAAAATTTTTCTAAGTAAGTCAACGAGTGCAATTAAACTTGTACATATTCAATCTTAATATAAAATATCGATTGGGGAGTAAGAGTATGGTTTTGAAGTGTATAATTTTTTAAGTTTTTTCATTGGGTGAATTATTGTTTTTGTAATTAAAATACTTTTAATTAAATTATTAAAAAACAATGATCACCTAATTTTTGCTTTTATTACTCGATTAATATTAAATAAATTAAAATGATAACTTTGAAGCTTGTTTTTAAAATAGATTAATACATATATTATTAATAACTACAATGATAATCGTATACAATATACCAAGCGATAAATTTCCAAAATTTATTATCTTTATTAATTATTTCTATATGTTAAAGTTACCTCTAAATAATAAAGTAAAAAAGTCTAACTTCTGTAATAGTAAAAAATTTTTATTTGTAGTTACTATCTCTTATAAATTATATGTATATTATGTAGTATATTTGTTTTATTATTCGTAACGTATATTCCCTTTATTCAATGTAAATTCTAAAATCTTCAAAAATATAAAATAAGAAGTTTACTTTAACAATTATTTTTCTCGTTAAGTAACAACTATAATTTATACCAAAATAATTAAATTTCCTTCGAATATTTATAATTAAATTAAAATTATAATCAATAGAAAATTTTGTTATTTTTATACCGTTTTTTAATTTATAGAGTAGGCATTATATATATTATGTATTTAATAGCAATTATTTGTTATTGATCTATTTTGATGAGCTATTAAAAGTCAATAAATACTAATTTATTAAATTATAAGAAAAGTAAAATCGTTAAAAATACAATTTCAAGGATCGAACAATTTTCTATTATATACAAATAACAATGGAATTGGATTAATTTTGTATGCGTAATAAATATTAAGTCTTGAATAGTTTCAGTTTTTTAAGTAATAAAATACACATATATATTTTTTACCTAATTATGACGAAGCAAAAAAAAAAGTTAAAAAAGGTATCATTTTCTTAAAGATATTTCAAGATAATTATATTCTAATAAGTAGTCGGAGTAATCATGACTTTTTCATCATAAGTGCTTCAGAACCTAATTGCTTATAAAATAATTTGATTAAGAGTTAACTAAAGATCAAAGCTTTATTATGATGAAACTTCAAGCTAAGTAATGAAAAAACTCCAATTTCTTTTAATTTAAAGAAAACATATTTTCGCTACATCTTAATTAGTCCGAGAAACTTTTTTTAATATTCATTTTATCATAATCGAAATATATTTTGTAACGTTGTAAAACCGATGTTATAGAAGAGTAGTTGAAGTATTTGAAAATATAAATATATATTTCACCGCTGCAACATGAAAATAGTACTGGTAACCATTTCTGAAAGTTGTATTCCACAGCGATGACGAAATGGAGCAGTGGCGCCATACTGTGCCCTTCCAGTTGGAATAATAAGATCGTACTGTCAAATATTTGTGCTCGGAAAAAAGCCTTGGTCTTGCAAAATAGCATATAAAACTCATTCTTTAAGAAGTTGCGGTAATATAAATAGGAATATCGATCTATCGGAATCTTAAAATTATTTATGTATACTGAAATTTTTTTTCTTTTCTATTTTTTAATATAATTTGGCATATTTTACTATCTTCAATGTACCGTCAAGCAAATTTTAGTATTTTTAGTACTATAATTTAATATTACAATATTTTTAATAAATTTACAGTTTTTTTTATTAATATATCAAATAAAATTTTTATTAATAAAAAGGTGGAATAGTATATTTTACTATACTACTTTATTCTTCAAATTCAATTTATGAAATATTCCTTTAAAGACAGTTATAAATTATTATTATTATTATTATTATAAAACAAATTATGTAAAGCTACAAAGTGAAAACTTAGAAATATTTATGAAACTTTAAGGTACCCATTTTTAAATTATTTATGCAAGTAATTTTTAGTAACACACTTTTATCTTATTATTTTAATATTCGGTAATATTTAAAAAATCTTGTATTAAACGATAAATCTTATTCGTAATCGTAATATTTATAAATGAATTTTTGAGTAGTACGCATAATTTTATTAGTAATAAATATGTATTTATAAATATAATAATATCCGAAAGATTAAATTTTCATGTATAAAAGCATTTAATTCGAAAATATAATTTACCAAATGCATTTTTAAAAGATTCTTTTCTATTTCGCACTCCCTCAATATATTAAAAGAGGTCTTTTTACACACTATTCTATTCATCTTACAGTATTTTTTTGCGACTGTACCGATTTGAAGTACAATTTTGTTATTCCGACTAGAAGTGCGTAGTCTATCGCTGCAATGCCTTTTCGCTACCATTATAGGCAAATTTACCTCTGTCAACGGCTGTCGGAAAAAGTAGCAACTTTATCACTGTTAACAGTACTATGCTTTATTTATAAAAGATATATATGAGTATTATTTGATTTAATAAATGAAAAAATAAACGTTTTATTCTCAAATTTGGATAAAAGCGTTTTTTTTGTAATCAATTATCTTGAATATTCGTCACACTAAAAAATAAATTTTTCTATTTTTTAAAAAATGACATTTTAAATTTAATTAAATTTTGTAAAGTTTTTTAAAATGTTTCGATAAAAATAAGTTTAAATAATGATGAAATAACAATTTAAGTTCCATTACTTTATTAAATAACAAGTAAAATTGATCGCAATACTTAATATATACAATAAATCGGAGAAGATAAAATTGCAGTGTATATTTGTTGAAAACAATTTTTTCTTCTTTAAAATATCTTTTTAATTATGTTTTTTTGACCAAAAATAAAAATTAGAAATTATTACAATTGATACCCTATTATTATATATTTATTAAATAATTTTATTAAAAAACGTTTGTTAATCTTTTAAAATTTTATATTTATTTACTGTACTTTGTATAATCCCTAAAAAATAAAATAAATTTGAATAAAAATAGGTTAACAAAAGTAGTACATCACTTCGTGGATCGATATCGTTACATCTTTTTTTATAAATTCAATATAGGTAAGCTTACAACTTTTTGTACATAACACTATTATGTTAAATCACTTGAGAAATTTTAAATATATTGCTTTTATATATCATTGAATTAAGAATAATTGGATAATATTGTTTAATCAAGCAATTAAAAAATTCTGTATAATACTATGTTTGTAATTTAAGTATGAAAAATATAAAATTTTTAAAAAAAGGAAAGAAGTGTATCTGACTTTTGGATACTAAATTAATTTAAACAGAAAATTACGGTAATCTATTATCTGGGTAATGAAACGAATATATTTTTAAAATTTTTATCCATTGATATAATACAATAACATTATCGATTTATTATTATAAAATAGCTAATATTAAAGATTTAAACAATAAATAAAGACTAAAAATCAATACTCGTTGGTTAAAAATATTATTTTTGTTCAGTTTGAATTGCAATTTTTATCGGAGTATTTCTCATTTCATTAGGAAAGAAGGTTTTATTTATATGTTTTATAATTTAATATTTCTATTTTTATTTTATTTATCTATTATATTTTATATAAAATATTACCTTTTCAGTTGAAGTTTATCATTTTTTAACCATAAAATTCATAAATTTCTCAAATACATTGAATAGTTCTCAAATAAGAATCAAGAAAAAGTCGTGCTTGACATTTATTAGACTGACGCCGTTTGGTAATTTTTTTCACATCAACAACTCTTGGTTGGACGATGCTGCTATTGACGCTATTCAGTAATCTTCTGAGAACATACTATTCGAAAGTGTGACTTGAGTCTGATCTTATGTCACGTGCAGGTTTTTAAGGATTCGGTACGCAAGGGTTACTTGACTTAGAACTAGCTATAAAATTATTTATACAAGGTGCGATCAAACGTTTGCACATTTTATCAAAGTTATATAATAAATAACTCTTTTTATTATTAAGAGGGAGAAATGAAAATGTTTGATGTTAGTAATAATATAAGTTTACTCTTACCATCAATAACTCTTGAATACACGCAATAATGTTTGATTATTTTAGCATTTAATTACAAGAATGTCGTGGAATATGTTACTAAGATCAAACATTTTCATTTCTCGTTCGTAGCAATAAGCAAGATATACGAATAAGGAATAATTAAACGATATTTATACATCTCCATTTTTTGCAGAAATTTCATATCTGAGCGGAAACTTCGGATCACAGAAAACATGAAATTTAAATACATCGAATATCATAATAACATGATAATATAATGGTGATATTATTAAGTAGTACCAAGAAATATGTAATATGAATTTTGTACGTCTTGAACTGCTTAATTTCTCATCGGATGATTTTTCCTAACACTAAAGTATCACTCACTGGAAGCCCGCTCTTTTTCCTCTTTAACGTATTTCATTATTCTCAATCCTTAGTAATCCTTAGTCCTCTTTCTCAACTTGACTTAAGGCAACCAATAAAAAGCTTATTTTTTATTTTGCCGATGTTCATTGTTATCTAAATTAGAGTCTAAGCTTCAAAACAAATGATAGAAAATTTATTTTTGTAAATCTAATTTCACTTCTTTAACGCTTTTTAGATGTGAAAATACAAAGCAATTTTGTGGATAAATTTATTAATATGACATTCTTATTATTCAATACTAATACAATATTAAGATTTCATTTTCGGTAGTAATGATTTTTATCTATTTTTCGCTAATGAAAAAGGATGCAATTATAAAATATCTTAAATTTTAACAAATAAAAATATTTAATATTTCTAATAGACGAATTCACCATACATTAATTATCACAATGTCACTTATTTCTATTTTATATAAATTTTATACAAGATTTTGTAATTTCATTGTAAGGGAGAGACGAGTGAGTGAATATCCAACGATATGTGGCTACGTTTCTAAGCTGGTTTGTGGAATCGACGGAAATCGTATTTAATTAATACTCAATTGACTTCTTTTGTTCTGTTTTAAGAGTATGAGGTATACTTGGTTTCTAATGCAATACTGATGAATTCGATAGACAATTCACGATAAAACTTTTGTGCACGTGTAATCTTTTCTTACGAAGTACTTTTTGTTTCGGAATAAGAATTTTAAATTCTTGTAGATTTTACACGTAAAAATATGATAAACGTTTTTATCATTATCAACGAAGTCGTAATTGAAATTGGCAAGGGTAAAAGCTTCGTTTCAATTATCATCCATAGCTGGAACAACATTTGAATTTTAACATTTGAATTGATCGATTATTTCATTGTAGCGTGTAATTGTAACTTTATTCATGATTTGAATTAAACAATTGATTTAGCATATACGTTATAAGTGATGTAATTAAAATGTAAATAAATTTGTATCAATATCTTTGTTATCAAAATAAAATACTACTGTATTTCAAAAAAGGTCGGTAAGAATGTAGCTATCAATATTTTTAGGTGTTGCAGTAGAATAGCTAAATCTCGTAATTAGATTTTTATGTGTTTTTAATAGCGTTACAATTTTAACTTTTAATATTTATTACTTTTTATTGAAAATCTATAAACTTCTAATTGAAAATATTCATACTTTATTTATAAAAGTATAAAAATTTTCATTTCAGCATACGTTTTTTTAAACGATGAAATTTATCATACAAAATAAGCAAATTAATCATATCTTTTCATGTTTCAATTATAACAGATTATTGAACTTGATATATTATATTATAAGTTTTATTTATATATAATTTTATCTTTTATTACTTTCATTTACAATTGTTTTCTATAGACTGTAAGTATTTATTGATTTATTATTAAATATTTTTGAAATCTTCAAGTCAAATAATAATTTATATAGAAATTTAGACAATTAAATAGAGGAATAAACATTTTTTAAAAAATGAACTATTTTCTAAGATTTCTGTATTTCTACGCAAATTCTTTCGCTGTGTTTTTGAAATTTCGCATATTTTTTTGACATATTTACGATAAAAAAAATAATACGATATAAATATGCTAATTTTACATTATTATTTATTTATTATTTATTTTTTGTTTATTTTATTAAACTTCTGCAATTTATAATAATAGAAATTAAATATATATTTTATCATCATTCCTTCTTAAAATTTTACATTTAAAGTCTTTTAATATTTATCATAATAATCGTTATTATCGATTGTTAGATAAGTTATAGATATATATGTAATTCTTTCTTTATATTTAAAAATAGTTTATATATCATTAAGTATACCTTTAAATCATAATTATAATTATTTTTTTAAATATAAATTATTAAATTATTTTTCTCTAATTTACTTTTTATCGCTAGTACAATATTAAAAAGTTTTTTTTATATAAACGACTATAAAATATAAAATAATGCGACGTGTGTGCATTACGATAGTGTAAACATATCTAAACGAAATTTTATATATAATATTTCTTCCAACGGTTATCCGATGTGGATAAGCTTACACCCATAATTTAAAAGATTTAAAAAATCAGTAACAACCATATTATTTATTACCAGTGAATTAAAATATATTCCAGTTTTAACGTTCGTAAGTTCAGAAATAAAATTTCCGTATCGGTACCATAAAATTATAAATAAGTACAAATGTTTACGTAAACAGAATTATTACTTCAAGCAATATTGTCGGAAGATTAAGGAAACGTTACAAAGCTCGTTCACTATTAGCACTTTTTTTACTTCAAAGCAAGCTATAAATATTTTCTTTGATAACTACGTTAGAAGTTGAAGTTCTTAACTATAAAGGCACGTAGGAGTGAGGCAAGTAAGAAAAGTTGCGTTTTAACGTAATACATGTTTGAGAGAGCGCTAGGCCCTTTTAAACTTTTCCTTACGTATCACAATCGAAAATCTTTTCAAATTCCATTAGTTGGGAAAAAAGTTTGCCGAATGGACGGAATGAAAATTTATTCGGCCTATCGCACGGTCCGTCCGTCCGTCCGTCCGTCCGTCCGTTCGTCCGTCCGTCCTCCATCCATGCAAGGCCATGTGTGTACGTAGACAACCCACATGCACGACCTGCCCAGGGGATCGATAAGCTCCGAACCAACGCCGGTCAACCCTCGAGCGTAACGCACGCGAAAATCAACTGACTTGCTTTACGATAAGTGCCGCGTATACCGCATTACATTCGAGTAATGTCTAATTCATCCTTGCTTATCGGCCTGCCTCGTAGACAGAATATTTGACGGATAACGTCGATGGCGGAATCTGAAATCGGCGAGTGGTCGGATCATCGATCGGTGCTCGGACGTTTCCCAGCGCTTAGCTCCTAGGGCGATTCGTTTCAGCGTCGTCGAGGAAAGTCGCGTCGGTGCACCGCAATTAAAATCGGAACGGACTTGGGCTAAATCATTATGCGCGTATCGAATATGTTAATACGCGCAGGGTGCGATCGATTCCAGAACAGAGCAAACGCGTCTCGATTCCAATTATGTGTGCATTCGCGTGTTCAAATGTTGGACTATAATAGCTAACGGAATACTGGATTATGTTGGAGGACTACCTATTACTATATCTACCTGAGAGAAACGCTGTCGTCTCTACCTTACGAATCGACCTCGTTTCGCGTTACGGCATAATTCCGCGAGAGTATTGTACCGGTTACGTGTCCGTGTGCAGAGATGTTCGCGACATTGTACCGCCGATGCTTTGAGCACAGGAATCATTTCAACGCGTAAAATTTGATTTACCGCTCTTCCTCGTTTTCTCGTCAATTCTCTATCAATTTTCAACCGCTAACCGAAATCGACGCGTAAATGTTACTTTCGGATCGCGTTTTGCACATTTATCAATAATCAATCATCGATGAACGGCATAAATAAAGAATCGTAAATTATTTTGGGTATACCTGTTTGTGGATCTTTTCGAACGCGAACGCGGATACAGGGTTTTTTAATTTTCGACATTTTCCTTTTTGTAACTGTTTTTTTGCCGTTATCGAAATTTGTGCATTATTTATAAAAGAAATGAATCAAAATTAATTTTTACGGAAAGGTTTGTTTAACGTCACTTTTAATTTCTCTTGTTGCGAACTGGTCGTATCCTTGTTTTTTAACCCCACTCCCGAATACACTCGTGAATTTAACAAAAGCAAAATGGCGAGAGAAAATTACTCCTAGGATGAAAATCGTTTCGATGCACACGATGCGCGACGGAAATTCGAAAAATCATCCACAGTCGTTGTGCTCCACCGAGACTCGAAAATTTAATCGGGCTAAAAGCGCGGCGATGATTGGCCTTTGTTTTTCAGGGTGGCTACCGTCTATGACGTACGCAAACACGCGCAAGCGTGCCTCCACACACGAGTAAAGGAGTAGTCGTGCATTCTTTTCATCGGAGACACGCCCGATGTCAAAGGAATTTAAATTTATTCGGGTTATTTGTCAGCAGCGCGCGCGTACACGGGCGTAGGTGGAATTCGGAAAGAGAACTCGCGCCTGTACTACGGAAGCTCGGTGTATACTCCCTCAGAAATATGAGACTCGTTTGCTGACACCTGTGCGAAACGAGCTCGAGGTTCGCGATATAAAGTACACTTTCTGGGACCGAACGAGGCGCTCTTCGCTATGTTATCGAGCTCCGCTGTATATTCATGCGCGCACCAGTGCATGTACTTCCCGGGCGACGCCGGTGTCTTATAAACAATAAATAACCTGGATTTTCATCTGGTCATCGCTTATCGCGAATCTCCGATTTTTACGGCGTCTCGTATACGCTTAAGCGAGACGCGCCGACGGTGAAAAGTACGAAAGACGCGGACTTTCTTGGCTGTCCAAACGCCATTTCTTACCAAGATATTTACGAAAATATTTATTTACCATCTGTGGACGATTCGAAGCAGAGTGTGATTTTTTAATTTACGGTTTTTCCGATTTCCATTTGCATTTGTAAACCGGAAGGTTCGATCGCTCGATCTTCGCGATCTTCCGCGCTTACGAATCCAAGACGTAACTTTTCATTAGATTTCCACGGTTGTATTTCCGGGACGAATAAGCGCCGGTTGAATGTATGCTTTAAATTTACAAGAGAATGGAAGAACGATAAAGTACTCTAATCTCTCCGTCTTAATGAATATTTGGTAAAATTGTTTGATACTAGTTTCATCTGTATGACTAGGCAAGGCTTTTCGGGTTATTGCGCATTCAAAGCGGTACGATAGTTGTCAGGGCAGTCGCGTTTAAATCTTGCAGCGACATAATTTACGCAGTGTTTCGTTTCACCTTTGCCCCTTTTCTCTCCCTCTCTCTCTCTCTCTCTCTCTCTCTCTCCGTTACTCTCCTCGATGATAGCGAGAGCGGCATAAGAGGAGTAGTATACATAATCAAAGTTTAATTAGAGACACGTCGTGACGTTCGTGGAGCAAGATGCGCGTTTTAACGGGAGAATGAATGTGATATCGCGTCTTAGCTCGCAATGCAAATAGCCAGTGAGCGAGGGGAGGGTTTCTCTCTGTACACAAGATGGAGGCAGCAGGAGGCAGCAGGCGGCAGCTACGGAAGTCGAACCGTGTGTTACATTCTGCGCGCGCACACACTGCAATGGGGCTTTCATTCGTATTTAATACACGTGTTGGCGCGCGTAGCCTCTGTCTCGGGTTCCTCTTTGGTTAACCAGCTATTTTCTCCCGGCTGCGCTCGCGCGGTATTCCCGTTGCGCTAGGGGCAAAGGTCCCTTATAAATGCATTCGGTTTTAATACCGACGGCAGGGGATTAGTCTCAGCTTTGCCTCGCGTATCTGTTACGCTCCAGTAAACTGTATTCGATGCTCGTCTCTGGCGCACCGCCGCGCCACGACTAAGGATCTTGCTTTTCGCACGCGTCTTTCTGCTCCTTCGCCGGTTTAAACTCCGCGATTTTACATTTCCCCCCCGTTACTTCGGTCCATCCCGCCATTCCCTTGTACTTCCCTAAACGAAGCTTCGAGGATATACGATATGCATTCTCTGTATTGCTCTGCGTTTCGGCTTGCATCTACTAAAACGCGTAGGATTACTCTTTGTCGGTAGGCTTTTGTTCGATCGATCGTAGAGATCGTTATTTTCGTTTAGTTGCGACTAACGTACGATCGCGTTCGGGGATCGATACGGAGTCATTGGTAATTATAAAAGAATATCTTTGTCTTTTTATAGAATTTTTGATTTATTTCATAACTTTGTAATTTGATAACGAATTACTTTGATTGATCGATTAAATCGGATCAGAAATGAAGTTAACGATTAGCCAATCATTAAAATCACCGAACGAGACATAAATTTAAAAGATAGATAAAAAACTGCTTTCCAGAACTAAACACGAAATTAATGCTACCATTGATTCTCGAAATTCTGCAGCAAACGTAGGCCAATGTAAGCTTCTTTTCGTGTTTTTCGGAACAAGCCAAATTTACAAAAGTTATAGCCTACTAAAGTTCTTTTATAACGTCGTTCCTTCTTCCAAGAATATCCTTGAAACGGGGTGGGCGGTCCAGGTAGATGAAGTAATATGTCTGCCATACTATTAACTTCGAGGGATGTTACGAAAATTTGAATTTATTCAAATTTTAAGCTTATTTTTTCGAAAATTTACACACGCTTTTTATACATAAAAATATAAATCAGGAAAAGAGTAGAAAATCATTAAGACTCTTATATTAACTATTATAGTACAAATTTTTAAGTAAGTTAGGAAAACATCTTTTACCTAAAATTTTACTTCGGAAGCGCGCGACTTAATTAGCATTTTAAGTACAGAGGCAGATACTCCGATGATTTATTTCTTTTGGACCGATTTTGATTGGATATCTGTTTTTTCATGAATTTTTAAATGCTTTTAATACCGTGTAGCTTTGCTTTAAATATAAAATACTTAGCAATATTTTTTGTAAAACGATAAAATTTTTTAGTTGTACAGTTACGCGAGTAAAATCCGTGAAATATTTTAATCCGATTAATTAAAATCGTAAGTACAAGATAAATTTATAATTCGCGAAAAAAAAGAATTTCACTTATAAATCAGAAATTTACTACCAAGTATAAATTATACGAATGATCGATTATAGTATTTATTATAGTTAATTTATTTTTTCCCGCGATTATCCGCATATTTCTCTTATTTGTATCATTTATATTTATAGTCAACAAATTTTGTTTACAATATAGATTTTTTCAACAATCTGTATCAAACCGTCTCCTGATATAACGAATCGAATTTTTTTGAAATATATGTGTACGTAAATTACTTGAAAATTGAATATGCTCTCGAGAATAAAAGCCATAAAACAGATCTTGAAATTCAATAAAACAATTTAACAAGTGTATATAAAACAAAGTATTTTAAAAGTTCGTTTCGGTAAACTTATAGTCACTTGTTTACCCTTAGAGATTACGTATAAACTCGAGAGAGTAAGTTTAATGAAAAAGACTTGCTTTTATAGGGCGTCGGACCGAAGATCTGTTTTACCTTCCGCGACTCGTATATAAATTAAAGATACGGAGAAAAAAGACTATTTAACGTGGTATTAGTTATAGCGAAGTGAATTCTCTACATCCGCTTAAGTGCATCCTGTGTTTTGTTGTGCGTCGAAGATTGCCATCCGACAAGAAATTCAGCTCTAAGACCTTATCGTATCATGTTTTAGTGTGTAAACATGTTACCTAGTGTACATGAGAAGGTGGGTCTAAAATGTGCACGCGTATACTCGCTAAGAGTTGCGCCTGTTGAAGCCGCCGTGTTGGCATTTCTGGACAATGAAAAAAGAAGGGGAACCGGGAGGGATGCAAGTTTCGAGAGAAGTGTATTTGCTTGGAAGAGGCTAGAAATTAGGGCACGTGGACTGGTGTAAATCAGCTCTGCAGACATGCGAAAAGAAGCAGAGTGGAGCGCAAGCGAGCGTATAATCTCCCCTTCTCCTACTTTCTAAAAAGCTATCGTAGGGAAACTTTGTTTGTTCGCGAATAATTAAAATCATTATTCTAAAAATTTAACTATCCCATTTCGCTATCCTTCATTGTATTAATTAAAATTTATATAATTATGAACGCACTAAACAAGTATTAACGCGTTAATTTATCGTTTTATAAAAATATCTGTTTATTTGGAAGCGGCGAATATCGAAGTAATTAAAAAAATTTATTATTCCATTATAACATTTCCTTGTCATATCTCTTTTAACTAAATAACTAAGAATAGGAAATTATTAATGGCACTTTGTACGCGGTTTTTATTACAATTTTTTTAAATTACTTTCTTTAACATTGAACATAAATAAAAGGCGCAACGATACCCGTTCAAATATTTATTAATTTTGTACGATAAATTTATTCATAATTCTATTTGTATAATAGAATTTTGAACATTCCATCGCTGATTTATATTAATATTTTTAAGCATGGTATTTGCTTTACGTTAAATTATTAGATAAAATATTAATTTTATAGTTGTGTAGTTGAAGAGTCATTAATTATCAATTCTTTTTTTTATAAAAATACTCTTTTTGATTAATTAGAAAAAAAATTAAAACTGAAAATTCTAAAATCATAACGAAATCTAACTTTTACTATATTTATGCTAAATTATAGTAACTATTATTAGAATCTAAAATAGAGTAAAATCTACGTATCGTCGATACGAAATAATCGTATAACGATTAACTTATTAGTAACTCAGTGGTTAATTCCACTAAAATAAGTAACTTGATACGTTAAACGAATATTTTCCAAAAAGTTCATATAAACAATAAAGTTATATTGTAAACAATGATCAAATTAATTCCTTTTATCAAACATTTAAAAAAATTTATCGTGTATTTCAAAAAAAAAATATCGATCCCAGTGAAATATACAAATATAAGCTTTTTTTTTTCACAAAAACCAGGATTTAAAACATTGAATTAGTTTCTTTTTTTTAAAGCAAAATTCAAATATAATTTAAAATGCAATAAAAATGGTATAAAAATATGTATTATGACGTTGAAAGATTAACAAGAAAAATCTCTCTGCTATTCCGCAGTAATATCTTAGTAAGTAATAAATTATTATTTCTAGATTTTCTACCAAAGTTTAATTCGATCGTTGAATCCAAATTCCTTATTTTTACCAATAATTCATTCGTACATTGTATTTACGATTGCCGATGAAAGCGGTTCAAAAATCTTTTATAATTTAATTTTTTTTTGGTCTTGCGTCCTTAGCCGTATGCATATTTCTGGTAAACCCACGAATTATCCTCACAAATAATTCGGACTTGCGAATTCACGATAAAGAGACAGGAAGAAGGGATTGTACACGTGTGGGTGTGGGTATATGTGCCTGTACGATAAGGGGAATGAGTGGACGCTTCATTAACGCTCTTCTTTTCGAAATGCGAATGCTTGCGCAGACCGTTATCGTATAATATAGTGGTGTTGGAGAGAGTAAGAGATAGAGGGAGAGCGAAGGGTAGTAGCACGGCCGGAAAACGGAGAGAGAAAAAGCTTTTTGTGTCGATGAATCCGCGCTGTAATTAATTTACATCGAGCTTTTCGCGTTAAAGTAATCCAGTCATCTTTCACGGGCTTAATGAGTTGGTATTAATATCGTCGCCCGCGCGAACGCTTGACTATGTGACCGTTGCCGAAGCTCTCGCGCGTATTCGAGGCTCATTAAGCGATGCGTCGTAAAATCTCGGCGTTCTCGTGTGGCCGGAATCCGCCAACGCCATATTCGTTCATCCTGACCATCCTACTGTATTTTTCCCGAATTCTTTTTCTATTTCATTGCTTGATGGCCGATTGGTAAAAAACAGGCTGAAATAAGTGATCCTGATATAACGAAAATAAGTTAAACCTGCTTCCTTTTTTAGTCTGGATTGCGAATGTTCCGTTTCTTGATTAATGCAAGGAAATTTTTAATTTTCGCTTCATCCTTCTTCTATTAAAATGTAAAAACTAACAAAATTGAAAAGTACACTGGCTAAGTAAGATATATTGAATTCATTTTCGGTAATAATCTGCATAGAAATAGTTTCCATTATTTTTGGAATATTGTAGAATGTTCGTATAATGCGATTATTTTTTAACGTGATTTAATTAAAAAAAATGTAAACTCCCAATTTAATACGAAAGTAAGTTTACATATTTTCGTCTACTTTATCATGAAACCGCCTTTACTAATGTACATTACCATAGATTAATAATTCATAAAATTATGTTATTATTCATGTAAATAAGTTTACTTTCTCTAATATAAAAAGATAAATATTATAGAATTTTCGAATAACGTTCTCGGAATAGGATAGAACTTTAAAGAAATAAGACAATGAAGATACTGTAAAAGTTTGAAAAATGATTTATTTACCAGTCACTATAATATTAATATACGTATATTTGTGAGTCATGCGTATAAAGATATAATCAATATTGTTCTTGTGTTTTATAATTTAACCATATAATATTCACAAGGTAATCTATTTATTTAGTAAGTATGGGTTTTCATATTTATTGGTTCAAAGCATGGAGGTTTTATTATTAATCGATCCGTAAAAATTTCTATAAAGTATTTTTATTATTATTTTTTTATTCTTGAAGATGATATTATGGGTAAGTAATTGAACTAATTTGGAATTTTGATAGCTTTTTCTTTAAATAAAATATTATTTATTCTATTTAATGTTTTATAGGATAACTTTTAAATCAGTTTATCTTACATTATAACTTATTTTACGAGTGTTTTCAAATTTTTTTAGTTTTTTTAACTTATTATTATTAAGAGAAATTTATGAGTAGATAACTGTATAATTAAAGTTAAAATAATTTATCGATATTTAGGTATATATATTGACAAAATACATCAACCGATTACACAAGAGTAATATTGATTATATAAAATGAATAAGATTCTAATGAAAAATGTTTAATAAATTATTATAGTTTAAGTACAGAATTTTTGTGTAAGGAATTTTAAAAAGTAAATAACTTATTTTAATTATTAGTTTGATTAGTTATAATTGAAGTCAAATCATTTTAAGTATCTAGATTATTAAATACTTTATTCCATACAAGGCCAAATTTATAGAAAGTATGGATGATTTTTTATATTAAAAAATTGCACACTATTTTAAAAAAAATTCAGTAGTTTAAAAAAGTTTTCAGATGCCATCAGTTTATTTTTGTAAAATTGTATTCGTGTTTATAATCTCAATATCAATAATTAGTTTATGAAGATATTTAGTCATTAATTTCATAATTTTTTCTTTGTTTTGATAAAGTAGAATTATATTAAACAAGTCATCTCGTAATTAAATAAATTATTTTCATATAAATTTTCTATACGTAATAAAATTTTAAGATATTTTCGTAGAATTGAAAATATTAATATTCCTTTTCATGTAAAATTAATTTTAAACTAATCTCAACTAACTAGTAAAATTTATCATGTTAAATATTATTAAAAAATTATAAACTTGATGAAAAGACCTCGAAGAGGTTCCACCTTTTCATCAGGTTCGTTCCTTCGCTCTCCTTATAAAAGCTGGTATTCCACGTAAGTAGAGAGAAGAAGTTTCGATCTTGTCTCAAGGTTCATTCCTCGGTTCGAACTGTTAAGGACGAATTTGTCTCTTGGTGAAAAAAGAAGAGTTCTTTATTTTCCTTCAAAGTTAATTCCTTCGTTCGTCCTGACAAGAACGGATTTTCCTCATGGTGAAAAGAAGCTTCGATTTTTCCTCAAGGTTAGTTCTTACGTTCGTCCTGACAAGTACGAATTTCTCTCTTCTCTCTGCGTCGATGTGCTTTCTTCGCTTTAGGTCATTGACCCGCTTTACCACCGCCATCGAGGTTATACTCCATATCTCTTCTATATTGGTTGCGCCCCTTCCATCTCTGCCAGTTGGGCTGCTTCTCACTTTCCTGCTAAGAAGCTCCCCTTAATCGGCGTATCGTGGAAGCAGCGCCATACCAATTAACGCGGTGACCTCATCCACGCGCTGATGGTTTCTTAAAATAAACAGCAAATACGAAGCGCTACACCGACGCGGTATATCTAATTCTTTCCTTGGCAGAGGGTTCCAGGACTCGGGAGAGGATTTCTCCACGACATTCCCGAAAACCGTAACGAGCTTAGGCGCCAACTCGTCGCACTGTCGGAAGAGTGCGGTCGTTTTTAGTTTTACGGGAGTCGGCCTTGAAATACCCGGCACGCGTCAAATTATTACGTATTCTGTATTCAGAGTTAGTGTAGCATTATAATCTTAGATGGTAACATATATTGGTGAATGAATTTTGTGTGAGTTAAGTTGTTTTAAAGTGTTGTTTCTTATATTATGAATAATAATTAGTTTTACTTCTCGTGTAAAGATCTTGTATAAAAAGTTTGCGATAACGAAAAATTCTCTACAAAATTGCGATACATATTAGAATAAATTAATAAATGCTAAATTAAGATGAAATATATATAATAAAATTCTTATTTTTGTAATTAATAAAAACAGTTTAAATCATAAAAATATTTTTATTATAATTTTATTTCGTTTTCTATAGAAAAAGTTTACATCCATGAAAAATATCTCAATATAATGAGAATTATAAATGAGAAATCATTTTAAAAATTTCTTTAAATACATAAACAATTCTATTTTAGAAAAAATTCTATACAACTTCAATTTAAAATTTTAAATTCAAATATGTTTACATTTAATAATATTTCTTATACTTTTTGAAAATATTTTTAAGTTCTTATTTGAATTATTATAATATATATAATATATAAGAATTTAAGTTAAATTAAAATATATTTCTTTTTTTGAATAGCCAATTTAATAAAATTTTTTTAGATAATGATGATTTCAAAATGTGTAGTATAATATATGATTTGTGATAATGGAGTTTCTTTGATTTTTGTTTTGACCCCTGACTACTAATAAATAGTGTTATACATAAGTAATAAGTGATTAAAATTGTTTCCATTATATATGTATTTTAGATACAATAAAATTGAACTATTTACAATATTTATTCTTATTGTTAGAAATGAAAAATTTATGAATATTTTCGTTGATTTAATGAAATATTCATTATAATTGTAATAGTAGTCATCCCCTGGTGCATAATAATTTTCTGATCAATAAGTACAATAGATGGTTTATCATGAAATTGATAGTTGTTTTACATAATTTCGCAAACGCAAGTATTGAAAATAAATTCATAATGGATGCTGTTTTTAGAAAAATGAACTCGTGGTCTAGTTGATAAGATGAAATATATATATTATACAAGGAAAAGAAATCGCCAACGTAAATTCTATTGAATTTACACAGCGTTAGGAAAGAAAATTTTTTTTCCATTTTCCTGTTATGTTATTGCTCGTTTAACAGAAAAATGCATTAAAGTGAGTTTAAATCGACTAGATGCTACAAGCAGCTTATATTACAGCATTCATACAACTTGCATACTAAGAAAAAAGAAAAACCGTTTCATAAGAACGAGGTGTGAAATAGGAGATAAAAATACTAGCTATTCGAGCGTGAAAGATTTCTATTGGGATAATCTTATTCGCAAATTAACAATCGAAATTTAATACTTCGGTTATTTTTTTCTTACTTTAAAATATAATGAAAGACTCAAAAATTCATAGTTTGATTAAATTTTTTATTTATTTTTCGTATTTTTTACGTAGATGAAAAAGTAATTTCAGTTTATTTAGTTTATTTGACTATTGAAAATAATATATTATAAAGTATAAGAATTTTTATATGTATAACTTTAAAAAAATAGATTATTTATTAAAAAATATATTAATAATATAAATATAATAGTCGTTTTATCTTATAAATATGCAGAAAAAAGTCAACTATGGATATTAGAATGAACTTTCAATTACTTAAGTTTTACAATATTATACATAATATATTTAAAACAAAATATTAGAAAAGATTTCGATAATCTTTAATTTTTCGTGTCATTAATCAAGTACTTCGGTAAATTTTTAGCACACCATCTAATGCATTTAATTGTACACGTATTATTAAGTATCGATGAAAAACTTGATATGTCGACGTATATATAAAAGAAAAATTTGTTTAAGTATTAATCGTGAAAAGTAAAACTGTAATTAGATTTTTAATAAGAAAGTTTTTTCCGAGATATCGTAAACTTTACAAATATTTAAAATATGAATTATTGTTATTTTTATATTAAATTATAGCTAAAAGACATTTCTTTAATATTATGGATTTATTAGTATAAATAATTAAAAATGATCTAACTACGTATAAAATAAAATTCCATACATTTTTGTATTATTGATAAGTACTATTAATTTTTTAAAATTCTATACAACTCTAATAAATTAATTTAAAAATTTTTCTTTTTAATACTTTGAATTCCTTTATTTATTAAAATACCGTAAAATAATTTTGTAATAATATTTTATTTTTAACTTCCGATTCAATTTATATATAATTTATATATTTTCCTAGCCAAGCTTTGTCTACTAAATATATCTATATTACCATTTTCTTAACGAAATTTTAATTATGTTTGTCAATAAAATTAAGAACCAGAGTTAACATTGTTTCGATCGTCGGAGATGAGAAAAGGAGTAGCAAGCAAAACTCGGAAAACGCTTATTAAAACTGGTCTCCTTAAAACGAAGTCGAATATATTGAAATAACATTCTCCGGTAAAATTTAAAGTTGCCTATTATGATAGCAGCGTCGTTAGTATTCAGTCTCACACTCCATGTCGAAGCGGTTACATAATTTTCAAAAGTCCGAGCGAGTATCTTGTCACCGCAAAAAAGCTCTCGCAAGCAAATCTCCCGCTGGAAAAAAGCTCAGGAATGTACGATGAACAAGAATTCGATTAAGATGCAAAAGCTCGATAAGCGGTGCAAGCAAGTGCTCCCCTAGATGCGCATGTTAAATCGAGCGAGTAGCTTATGAGTCTGAGATAAGGTCTCCTCTCCCCTCCCCTCTTATTCTATCTCGCTGTCCCTTCCTTGTACACTTCCTCGTTTTCTTTCTCGATGTAGGATTAATGAAAGTCCCGGCAAGGGTCTGGAAAGGAGGCGAAGTCGTATAGCGGTTTTGTAAGAAAAACTGCGAGATATAGAGAATTGGCGCCGTGAGAGACGATTCGAAACTTGGAAGGATGGAGTAGGAAAGAAAAGACATCGCTTCCTTTATCGTATTCGAGAGACATGGATAGCGTTTCTTGCTCGGTTGCTATTTTTTTCACCTTTTCCCGTCCTTCACGCTTTCCTTGATCTCATCCAGAGATCTTTTCATATCCAGCGCAGTTCTTGTCTCGTATTCTATTCGAAGTATTAGAATTCCAGCTACAGACGTGCGCCCTTTTTCCACTGACTGTCTTAGAAAACAAAGGATTGCTCGTTCAAGATATTATTCTTCAATTTCGATCGAACCACTTACAGGGATTTCGTGAAAAGTCGTCGGAATTTCTCGCGATTAACGGCGGCCAACATTTTTCCCTAAAATCACGGCAACGGTTCCATTTCTATTTCCGACGAAAGGTATGCGGTGGTTTTACATTTGCTCTCGGTTTTAGTAAATTCGTGGCACCGTAAAAACGTACGCGATGCCGTTCAAATTAAAATCTTAATCAAATGAACTATGCGCGCACAAGTGAATCTGTGTGCGTGAGTTTGTAAGGGCATTCGACGCCCGGTAAGTTCACACCAATGTAAATACATTCTCCCAACAGTTTTTAGTTCAAAAGCTACGGAGAAATGAATTTCTCTTGATTCGTCCGCGAACATCGTACACAATTATATATATGTTGTCGTGCTGTCATTGTTTCGTTTCAATTAGTGTTTTGCATTTAATACGTTGATCAAAATGAAAAGATTTTTCTTTTTGTTTTTCCTAGGCCATTACTTTTTTCGTTAGTATTTATACTGGCTAATGAAAGTATTTTTTTTTAAATTCGAAAGTTCAACTATAAGTTGCGTAATAACAATTATTAGGAATAATTAAATTTATCTATGATTATAATTTTTTCAAAAGATAAAATACCGATAAATAATAGATTTTTCAAAATACACGATACTTTAAATTTGAACAATGCACTACCATCTTTAATATTTCATGTATATTTGAATAAATAATTAGATTTTTTATTTAAATTATATATGACATTATTCATAATTTATTTCATCCAATTTTTTACTTTATTATGTTTTCGTTCTTTTACGTTTTTTCAAAATTTTATCAATATATTCATATATAAAATTTTATGTTTATTAAGATTCATTAAAATGTAATCTATTTTTTTAAGATAAAAATTAGACTCTCGCTAAATAAAACAATAATATTTATAAAATAAAAGCTCAAGTTATTTATGTATTACTAATATAATAATAATAATTATGTTGGTTGAAAAATAAAATTAATAAAAAGTATACTTAAAAAATTTAACTTACAACTACAAAATAATTATTTATTTTTATACATTTGTAAAATTAAATTGTATAAAGCAATAATATTATTAATACTTTCTTTAATAAATTACAAGAAATTAATTTATCATAAAGTTCGGAAAGAAAGTATTTGAAATAATTTTTTAAGAAAGTTGATAACGATGAACTTGGTCCATGAAAATAAGGAATATAAATAACTGTAAACTTTATTTTTTTTTTTACAAGAATGCTGAGAATGCAAATACCCAAAAACTTAAATAAACTCAGTTGTGTAAATTAAATAAATAACTTTCAATTTAATTTCAGAAAATTAAAAAGTAAAACAAAATAATTACGAAATAGTGTTTTCATCTACTTTGATAATAATGATTTTATCAATTTTCTATTACAATTAATTACTTGATAATAATATTGGTAATAATATAGTTTGAATACACTACAATTTATTTATTATAAATAATATTTATTAAGAAATTAAATAAATAATGATTGCTCATTCAAGATTTTTACGAAAAAAATACAACGAAGAGAAAACTTTCCGAACATAAATTTATTATTTCATACGTGTCAACTTTATAGAGCAGAATGCTGTTTCAAAATATTATTTACATTACTTATTAATTTTTATATAACAATGTTTATATAAATATTAGAATAATTTAATCGAATAATGAAATTATTAAAATTTTTAAATACTCCTCTTACTCTTTTTACATTCAAAAGCTTTATTTGTAAATAAAAAGTAAAGCCTTAGAATATTTACATATTGTACAACTTTGAAAATAAAAGAAACATTTACTTGGAAACCTTTGTTTTCAAAATGAAAACAGTAAGCTTCGTATTGTCTTTGTCGCTAGTGTCTAAAGGTGTCTCTCGTTTTGCACCCAACAGCTAAAAGGAGAAAGGCGGACGATTCGGCGCCAGAGAAACAAAATACGCCGCTTCGTTTCTACCAAGAAACCTGGCGCATGATGCTTTTACCAGGAAACCTCGGGTATAAGGAGCAAGCGCCACGTCAACTGACACATGCAGCCTTTACTAGGAAACCTCGGGTACAAGGGGAAAGGCACTGAGTCGAATTGAGAAGCGCCGGTTTTACCAAGAAACCCCGAATTTGGAAGGAATGAAGCACGTCAGATTGGCCTGACGATGCTTTTACCAAAAGCCCCGGATTCTAGGAAGTGAGCAGCACATTGGATTGGCGTGGCGCTACTTCTACGAGGAAACCCTGGATCCTTGGAGGAAAGGAACACATCCAAAAGGGTGGAGGATTTAGGTATTCGCGAATCGAAACGCGATGATTTGATAATTTGATCTACATACTCATCGTGTCATTGTCGCACTAATTTTCGAAGAACGAATCCGTCCTTTTAAGGACGGTCGTGTAAAATCTGTCCTTATCAGAGCGAACGATAACTTAGTTGATGGCAGTTTTTTCAGAGTTCGAGACCCCAGAGGTTCGCCCTCTTCTTAAGGAAAGACCTACTTCACCCTTTTTAATAATATTTATTAAAAGAAATCTATAAACTTTAGTATATTAAAGGTGATAATGTAGATCATAAAAAATTCTCAAAGTTATTCTCTTTGTTCAAAGATATTATATTAAATTTTATCTATATCTTTGAAGGGGTTAACGAGCAATAACTTTAAAAAATGAAAATTACGTAAAAAAATATATAACCTTTAAAAATATACATTAGCTTACCTTTAGATTTTATTAAAATTTCGTAACGCGAAATTAAATTTCATGCGTCCACACTAAAATATATAATTGTCATAATTCGATTAAGTTCTATAACTTTAAGTATAATCGAAGTTTTAAAAATGTTATCTTATAGTTTAAAATATTATTAGAATGAGTTAGTGAACATAATCAAGATTTTTAGATTTACATGTACATATGAAAATATGAATATTTCTTTAAAAATTAATACAATTTTTATAATATTTTTAACCTTAAATATTAGGCTTTAATAAGCTATAACACAAAGGATTTAATAGGTTTATAATAGCTATATTGTGTAATAATATGATACTATAATTAAAATGAAAACACTATATCACATCAAATCATGTTTCTTTACACGAAATTATCCCAAATAATTATAACGTTAACGATATAAGTCAATTTGAAATTAATATTAAATCAAGAACGTAAAACTTAAATTTAACCAAATTCCTATTAATAGAAAAATGATATTAAATTTTCACAAGTCAATTATCTTATTTTAAATCTTCTTATTTTAAAATATATTATTTGGAAACTTTACATTGAATTTTTATGTTTAATTAATATAAGAAATAACTATTAAAATTAAAATGAGATACATATTTTATTTTGTCTTCACAAAATAAAACTAAAGTATGGTAAATGAAAATTCTTTTGTTTGTTGCATGCACGGCATATAAATTAAGGTATTTAAGTATGCATATACGCATTCGAACGTGTATATTTACTTTTTAAATGTAATACATTTTAAGTGATTTATATAAAACCAACGTTATTCAAATTTTTAGTACTTGGTATATTTGTAAACGTGTACAAAATAAGATTTTTTAAGATATTTTATAAACAAATCGTTTAAAAAAAGAATAATAATGCTTAACAAAAGTATTTAAATATTTGAGAAATTTTCTTTAGATTTTTAATAATATTAGAACATTTTATTTTATGTTTGACGGTATAAATGTAATAAAACAACTTAAATTTTCTGAATAGTATATATAATTTAATCAAAAATATGATCGATCAAACGTTTAGTTTTCGAATAAACAAAGAGTTTATAATAAATTTAAATAGATCCTATAAACTTCATCACTTTTGTACTGTTTTTGTATCGTTTTGTGCTCGTTAAAGTAAGTAAACAGGAGTAAAGTAAAATTTTTCAAATACAAAAGACTTACGTGTTGTACAAAAACGAAACTTTTATTTCTTATTACAGTATAGCTTCAATTTATTTTAAAAATATCATATTTAAAGGGAACAAATTCTATCGCTTTAAAGTCAATAAATACGCAGCTTGTTAATATTTTTAACGAAAATTGTTGTATTTATTTGTTGATAAATATACCAAGAAAGTATAATGAAATGTTATGCCACGGTAAATAATTTCTATTGATTCAATAATAATTTTAAGTGTTTTTAAAACAAACTTTTTGTCGACATTCGCAGGGAAAAAAAGATAAAATAACTAACGGCGTAATTATTAAAAATTGTTGGCATAAGCCGATCAAATATTTGAGACAGACAACTTGATCTTTATTGCATCTTTTAACCTTTTACCTCTACTTTTCTGCGCGTGTTCTTTTGAATGCAGTTATATACGCAGTTGCGTAATTTTCCGAAACTATGTCAGAAAGTATTTCAAAAGCTTCGCGTCGAGAGCAATTTAGAGGCGAACGAAACAATTCGAAGCCAACGCAAGTACTTTTTATTTCGTTTTTACTTTGAGTACTATCGGTCCAAGCATTTTGGCACTATAAGTTGAAACTCTTTGATTAAATTGAACTCTTCATATCAGGTGGCGCTTGCAATATTGATCTTTTTTTAGTTTCTTCGCGTACAAATATATTGTTTCATAAAACTATAGCTTCAATAGATCAATTTTATTTAGTTTTATTTGAATATAAATATATATATATATTTGTAATTCAATTCCTTACATATGTATTTATCATTTATGTTTGTGATTTATACGATAAGTTTTCAATTAATATAAGTTTGTTTGATTTAGGAATAAAAATGAAAATTATTAGAAAATAATGTCATTTTAATTGTATAAATTAGTAGGGTAAAAATATATATATATATCTTATTCAACTTTTATTCGTTGTTTGAAAAATATGCAAGATTTTAAAATACTTTTCGTGTATAAAATCTAGTCTATATATATTTTTTATTTTAAGATTATTTTAAAAAAGATATACATTTGCAAGTTTGACAATATTTCAATTGCAAAAAGTTTCTAATTTCTTTTACTTAATATTTATGGTTCACAAAAATGCGATTTTCTAGCGCTAAGGTATACTTTATGAAACGATCTACTCAATTAAGATGCATTATCTACGGATAATCCTAAATTTAAAGAGTAATCTGATTTTAACGGTTTATAAATAAATATAAATTTGGAATATTTTTTTTAATACAAGAAAAGTTCAAAATTGTTTTTATTATAAAATCTATTATTGTTTGTCTTTATAATATCATTTTTCATAATTATTTAGATAAAATATAGAAAAATATGTAGTAAAACTATTTCTTTTATAAATAATCTAAAGAATAGCTAAAAATGAATTGTTATAAATATTTAATTGATTTAAGAATCTTGAATATTTAATTTTCACGTATTCTTAAAAAACTAATTACCACAATTGATGAACTTTAAAACCGTATATGGTAATTTTGATAAAATTTTTTTAAATTTTGTTAGTGTCATGATATGACTGCATGTGGTCTATATAGTAGAATAGATAGTTGACGAGCTGTTAATGTGTTTAGCATAAGTTTCATATGCGTTCACCGATGCACGTGATTAACATGGAGTATGCGATTACCGGTCCTGATTGCATTATAAGATATAACTATTTTTCTTCCGCTGCTGTTGATATTCTGCATATTTATATACTAGAATTATTGACAAGTAGAAATAGAAAGTTAAATCAGTGCGCTTCTGATAAAGGTAGATTGTGTATACAGAGTTATTCGTTATTTGTGAATATATTTTTTTCATATTTTTTCTTACCGTTATTTTTGTAATTTTATTTTATATTTTTATGCATAATAGAAGCTATTTTAACGATAAGTTTATCACGGAGAAAATTCTTGAAAATAGATTAAATAAAATCATTTAATTTAATTTATAAAAGTACTCTGATATTAAAATCAATTTAATTTAGAGAATTTCATGCTTCGCTCTTTATTGGATATTTTATATATACACGTTTTCAGCGCTTGAAGATTGATTTGAGAATATTCGACAATCAATTAGAGACGATCGAAGAATGTATAAGTTGTTGCATGACAATGTGAAATATTCTTAATTAAAAAATAGTAAGTCTATTGTATAACAATTTAATTATTTGTAGTCTTGGGTAGTATGATTTTTTAATTTTGTACGTGTTTTAAATATTATAAGGAATATGCTGAAAATTAGATCCAATATTTGAATAAGAGAAAAAAAATAAATGGAAGTTGTTGTGTATACTGAGATTTAAAATTTTTTATATAATAAAATCTGTTCTTATATAATTTATGAAAATTTTTATTCAAACTGTACTTTTAAATTAGTTTATGTTTTTTTAGCAGATATATTTTTATTGATTTGATTTTCTTTATTTATTTTTATGAATGAATAGCAGAATATGCATCATAAATATCATAAATATATCACAAGAAAGTCATAAAATAAGATTTGTAATATCTTTATTATAATAATAGTACGATATAGTATATATAGTAAGATTTATAATATTTTTATCAACAATTATTATACAAATTAAATCGATATTTTATAATAAGTTTTAACTAATGTATAGTTAATTTAATTAAAAATCAAATTAACTGTATATACAATATAATTAAAATTAATATTTAATGTATTTTTTATATAAGAATTATCATTAAATTTTTATTGAAAAAATTTTTAGCTTTTATTTTTAAATGAAAATAAAATTACAAACATTTTTTAAAATATTATAAATCATAAAATAATACATTTTTTATATTATATATGTATATATATGCAAGATAAGCATGAATTTTTTAATTAAATTTTATTTTGATTTAATATACAAAATAAATTAATTATTACGAATATTTTAAATATTATAAATTATAGAATTTACCTTTATAATAAAAATAGTAAATTTTTAAATATTTATAACATCTGATATTTTATTATTTATTAAATATTTACAAATTTTTGTACTACGAAGATAAACGCATATACACATATTTTTACTTTGTGTTTAAAAAAAAGTTATAAAGAAATATCGCAAATATTTTTGTTCATCAAAGAATTCAAAGCTGAAGTTAACTGTTGGTTTAACTTATTTTACACATTCACCACAGAGGCTTTAAAGTACTTTTTCTCTAGTACGCGAAGTATTTTCAAAAATAAATGAAAGCATTGCCAGATCATTCGCGAAACAATGTAAACACAATGGATGTAAATGTAAGTGCCTCGGTTAAACGAGTCTCGTACATATTTCTAATTTTTTGCAAGGTTTTATACTTTGAAGCTTTTCCTGTCCCCGGTTGATGTGTAGTGTGTCAGTATTCAAAGCTTTCCATATAGGAGTAAATGCCAGAGAGAAATTTTCGAATGTCCTAAAAAAAAACTAAAAGGAAGACTTTTCGAGCTCGACGTGACCGTCATGTTGCTACATAAGCACACCAAAATATTCACGAAGTTGAAATAAGTCGTCTGTTTTACGCTCGGGTAGAAGGATTTATCTTCTTTTATCTACTCGTATAGAGTATTTAATGCATATTATCAAAGATGAGAACTTTTAAATTCTTTATAATTTATACAATTAAAAGGCAATGTGTATGTATAAGAGTTTTCTATATTCCGAACTTAAATCTGTACGAATATCTAGAATTTTCTTGACTTAAATAAAAAAATGTCGAAAAATATCAGTAGAATATATTTTAGCATAAATAAGTTGAATGAATAAGGTATCGGTAATTAAAACTTATGAATGCTTCTCATTTAAGCGGTAATTTTTTTTAAATTCGCGTTAGTCTTTTATTCGTGTATGTAATTATCGAGCGAACATAATATACAATCATGTCTTAGTAGGACAAAATAGTCAAGACTAATTGTTTTGTATTTCGTTTTTCTATAAAAATGTACTTTAATAATATTTATAAACTTAGAACTAAATAAAAAAACAAACGTTTGTCTGCTTATTGAAGCAGTTGTGATGCAGCTGCATTTAACAAATTACTTTAGTAGGCAATAAACTTGAACTTGGATGTTAGTTTGTTTAAGTAGTATACTTGTCGATTACATAATACATTACCTTGTAGGAAATTTTCTTTTACACTTAAATTCCGAGGATTATTCTAAGTATTCTTATATACATCTATAACTATTGTAAGTATAATTAAAAATGCTCTAAAAAATCACGAATTTTTTAAAATTTATTTCCAAATATTAGAGTATGCATTTATTCCAGTTCGATAAAATTTTAAATATTAAATTAAATAATGTTTTTAGAAAAATCAATTATATCCTTAGTATTTTGAATATTTAAGAAAATGTAGTTAAGATTACGTTATTCTAAAACAGAATGAATTGAAATTTCTTGCGTCAATATTAGATCCTAATGGAAAATACAAAAGTACAAGAAAAGTTTTCTGTAAATAGAAAAACATGTTAGCTGTTTATATCTTAATGTTTGTAGCATCATTTAATTTTATTATTTTTTTTGTTAAGCCTGTACATTTAATTAGAATTTTATTACATTTTTAATCTAAATTCTTTTAAGTTGAATATATATCTGTTGTAATACTGAAAGTAAGAAAGTATAAATTAGTTTTTCAAACTTTTTCTCGACGAATTAAGATTTATATATTTAATTACTAAAAAGTAAAGAATTACATTTTAATATAAAATTGATAAAAGTTTTAATATTTACATATAACTCGATTTATTTTTCTACGGTATATAATTTGAAACTAGTGTCTACTTAAGCTACAAGAATACAAGTTGCTGTGAACATAGTTTTCTATCTACAATGTTAACTTGATTTTCAATGAATTTTCTAAAATACGATGTCAGTCTCAAGAATTGTTGTATTTGTTTGTTTGTCTTTGATTTTGTAAAATGTATGGCAGTGGTGATTTTGTGCTCCGATAACTTGATCTTCGCACCTTACACAATCAAGAAAGTACTTTTTTAAAGAATTAACATCTCTTCCAATTGATTATACGTCTGAAACACGACGATGCTTTTATTACTTTTCTTAATTTCTGAATTTCTTAATTCTAGTCCATTATGATAATATTGCCAAGAAAATACTTCGAAATATATACCATAAATCATACAAATATCAACCGATACAACAGGTTAATCAAACTATTCTTCCGGTGTTAAGAATAAGATATAATTGTAATTACTACTTTCCATCACGATGTGAAAGGTTATACTTTTTATAACAAAAGAGAAGAAAACTACTTAAAGATGTTTGCAATAAATGACGGAGATTAATGTTTCCTTATCATCGATTTATTTAGCTTTCTAAACTTTTATATAAATTTTAATTGTTGTATTCATATTATTCATCAAAAATATAAAATCGACGAATTCAAATGTTTGAAAAATTCTTGTTTTAGTATCCGTTTATCTGATATTCACCAATTTTTTTAGCTGTAGGCTCCTCCAATACTGTTCAAGCCATTTTTTATTCGTTACTCATAATCATATACATAGTTTTAACAAAATCGTTTTCTCTAATTTAAATTATAATTAATTCTTATTTTATTATCGACATTCTTTTTATGTCAATGCTAGAATAATGTAGTATAATATATTTAAATTTAAGTATTTAAATTGATATTTATTTATAAATGTTTATTTATATTTTTTTTACACTTTGCTGTAGTATTTTTATATTTTTTTTACTACTGTATAAAGCGATAGCTTTATATTGCTATTGTTCAATGACCCATAACAGTATTTTATTAAATGCATTGACTCAGTAGTATCTAAGATCGAAGTAGATGAATTTAACTACAAATATACGAGTGTTATTCTACGGAGTTACTACTTATTAATATTCTTCTATTATCGTTTATATTGCTAAGTTTGAACTCATAAGTTTTAATTTTGTGTATCGTATCGCTTTTACCTTTACGTTTATTCGATATTAGCGTTGGCTCGGTCTATTATCAGTTTATTTAATACTTACTATATACATATATGTATATAATCCGAACTGTGCTTTTTCTCTGTTTAAGCATAAATCTAAGTATTGATATTTCTTGAGTCATGTACACGTATTTTTTAAACTTACAATTATTAACGTAAGATCTTAAAATTTTTAAATAAAACCACAATGTGATTCTTTTGAATTAAATATTCATACGAGGTTTAAACAATGAAATTATGTAGACTATAAATATATTAATGGAACTGAATTGAAGTTGAGAAATTGTAAGAATTTATATACGTTGTGCATTTTTAGTAGAATAATTAATTGAAATATTGTCATTTAATCTGTTTATCAAATACATTAATAGGGTTCTAAATCCCCTTAAAGTTACATCAAAGAAATTGTAAACCTGGAAGTTTCTGAATTTAATAAAATAGCCCTTCTTGAAATAGAAATTTCGTAATAAAAAGTTTAATCTGCATATAAGCTGAGCTAAGCTGTGTGCATTTCAAGTGACGTTTCAATCTAATTTTAGTTGTCAAAACTTTTATTTCATTTTTCTCCTACTATAACTTGGTCCAGTAATTAAAGAGATTCAATTATGTAAATTATATAAAAAATGTTTCTGTATCGGAGAATTAGTTTAAAAATATTTTAAAATTAATTGTAGTCATTCTTTTCTGTAATATTAATTTTAAATTTTAATAATTTTACCCAATTTTTAATTTAATTGCAAGTTCTTAATAGTCTAAAGTGTAAGTAAACAATGTACTATAAGTATAGTATCGATGTATTTAATCTTTAATTATTTAGATATGAATTGCAAATATTATTTCATGTATATTTAAATAAAAAATTTAATTTAAAAAATTCTGATAGAATATTTAATTCATTGATTATATTTACCTTTATATAAATGGGTAATGAATTTTCTTTTAAAATTATTTGAAATTAAAAAAAATTATAATAAATTATTTGCTTATAAACTAAAGTTTTAATTTAAAATTTATTCTATTTTAATTAAAATTCAATTTTCTTATTTTTTAAATTAATTTTTTTCTTTAACAAAGTAATTAATTATTTTTGAAAAATATTTTATTAATTTTCACAGAATAAGAAAAATTATTATTTAATTTCTCGAAACATGAAATAAGTAACTTGCGATACGGATTGAAGTAGTTTCAATTATATACATACAATCATACGCTACTTTTTAATGTTAATAATCTAGATATCATCTAATATACGGGCTTTTATATTCATGTAATATTTGCATCTTTTTTTTGGATGATGGAACATCTGCAAAAGTATTTAAGATGATTAAGAAAGGTTGCGAGATTAAAAGAACGTTCGACCTGCGTATAGTCTTTGTTTCATTAAAGAAATCTTTAAATTAAGTATAATACATTAAGATGGTTACATTAGAATTTTCTTCAAAATTTACAATTGCATATGCTGTAAGGAATCCTCTAGATAAAAATGAAATCAGTTCTATAGTAATCAGTGAAGAATAAATTTTAAACACCCTGTAAACTTTTATAAATTTATATAAATTAAAATTATAAAAATAAAATATAATAATCATTTTTTAATAAATAAATGGTTTAAAAATTCTTTATCAGCATCAAATAGTATTAGTAGTCGTGTTTAATTGAATTTTAATAAAACTCGCAGATCCGTAGGATAATAATAAAAAGTAATATATTATCATGGCGTTTAACGCGTCTAAAATAGAATATAAGTTAATAATAAAATATCGATATTTTTTTTATAAAATTTGTTGTTGATATTTTGAGAGATAATTTTATTTTTTGTTTAAATAAAAAAATATTTACAATTATGTAATAAAAAATAAATTTTTTTATTTTATACGAACATTATTCACTTTTTATTTCTATTTAATTACTTATTTCTACATATTTTTTTGGTACATTTATATTTAATAAAAAAGAATTTGGTATTTTTTATTTCTTGATGATATTTAATTTAAAAGTTTTATTATAAATTATTTATAATATTTAATAGCATAGATTTTAAATTTTTTAAATTTTATTCTTCGTTTAAATAAGATATTATTTAACAACTATAAATAAGCACAATATAAGAATGTTTCATTCTCTCTTAACGTGTACAAGGTGTCACGGGAAATACCAAATGCCTCGTTCGCACCCGATAAGCAATAGAAACGTAATAGTAGACATTTGCCGAATGTCCCCGATCACAGGACAACGTGGTCATCGCTTCATGTCCGATTACCGAAGTTAAGTACCTTCGGACGCGATCAACGCGATTATTATTATCAGTACAATGGGGACCTTAGATTATTCGTCATTTTCATCAAATGGGATGGAGGTATTCAAATTAAGTAGAGCTGTCACCGAGTGACGATTTCTCAAGAGCTTTTAGAAGTAGTCTCGATTTGAAAAAGTTTATCCTCGTCTATCAAATATTTGTTAATTATAACTTCATAGTGTATAACAAGCATTACCGCAATTAGCTGTGAAATGGTTGGTATGTGAGGAGGAGTAGGAGAGCAATTCTGGTACGGATACCTCATTGAACTGTTGATCGGAGGAGGTTCACGATACATGCCTACTATGTCCAGGTACTTCTGGGAGTACAAAAATACCCAATGGCGCTGTTAAAAAAACATAGTAGATACACAACAACCGATGTTGCCGTTTTCGCAACGTATTGTAAAAACTTCGGTTCTTTTTTGAAGATAAAGATTAAGTATTAACTAACACAATTCTTATGATACAATAGAATTAGTTACAGAATTAAATATAATACGATTAGAGTATTTTTACTAAAATCATTTCGTTTTTAAACGACTTAAATTTTGAGAAAAAGTATACGTATTCTTGAGATATAAAGATTCTTGAAATATCAAGCATTTATAGCCTATAATTTAATTATAATTAAAAATTTTATAAATTATTGTTTTTAATAGTAGTACTTACTTACAAAATAAACTTTATAAGATAATTTTTTGATTTTTAATTGAAATACATTAGAAGTTTTATAATTATAATTCAAAACCTTCATTATTATAAATTATAAAAACAAATGAATTTCATTTAACAAATACAAAAAATTTAATAAGATACATGTCGAATATTTAAAAATAATTGAATCTATAATTGTCTTATCTGAGATACAGCCTAAAAGAAGATTATAAAATATTTTCTATTTCTATAAATTGAATCACAATGCTATTCTTAATTTTTTCTGTTACTTCAAAACTTTGATAGTAAGTTGTGTAAAAATTAAATACCGATATGTTTTATGTAAACTATTTAAGATTAGATAAAATATATTTATAAGTTTTAAGATATAAAATTTTGAAAAATATTAGAAGAAATTATTTTAAATTTTTTGTATAGATTTAATGCTATAAAATATTTTATTTATTATGTACAAAATATTGATTTAAACAATAGTAGTTTCCTTCTTTAAAAAATAATTACTATATAAATAAGTAGTAGCAGTATAATAATTTTTTTTATAATAATTATATATTATTCGGATGACAAATATTATCAAAACTTTTTACTTAATAATAATATAAATAAGAAGAAATATAAATTATATAAGGTTCATCCAAATAAACAGAAGTTTATGAAGATGTAAAATTTACGATATAAAATAAAGAACAAATATATTTTAGAGTAAATAATATTGGAATATTAAAAATGTATAAAAAAACTCTGGAAATAATAAGTTTATGAAATATTACACTTTAAAAAACAGAAAATCTATATAAGATTGATTTGAAATAAGTATCAAGAGAAAATATATTGTCTAAAGAAAGATTTTATTTTATATAAATTTTATATATGAAAACTATATTTTTATTCAATATTTATTTAATAATTATATATTTATATTATTATCATTTTAGTAACTAAACAATTTTTTTTATTCTATTAAATTGTATATGTTTAAATATATTTTTTAATATTATCACATCTGAAGAGCTAATCAATGATTTTAAATAAAATATATCTTTTGTGTTATCATTTTTTATTTATTATTTTTAAAAATATGGATTGTAAAAAATTATGAAATTATGAATTAAAATATTAAAATAGATTTATTACAGAATAAAACTTAAAATGTTACATAATAAAATTAATTTTTTTATTTATTAACTGAAAAACTCTTTTATGGATTATTTCGATTTTTTCAAATATATTTTTCGATTTATTAAAGATTATCATTATTCACTAAAATTCGATAAAAATTAGAAAATTAGGAAATAATATGTATCGTTAAGCAAGTTTGTTTTATATATTTAAGAATGTCAAATAGTTTGGTTAAAGATAGTAGAATTTAATTTAGGTGATTTAGTTTAATTTAGTATAATTTTTATATTTTATAAACATTGGATTGAATATATAGATAATTTTTTGTTTTATAGCATAAAAGAATTATAAGGTAGATTTAACTCTTTAAGACTGAATATGAAAAATTCAATGTATTTAAATTATAGTTTTTTATTTATTAAACATTGGATACTTATATGTAATGATAATCGCAACCAAATTTAATAGGCTATAAATCTAACATTTTTTTTCACTGTATACGTCGAAGGAAAAATTATATTAATAAACAATTTATCAGTTATATGAAAAAGTAATTAAATTATAATTTAATAAGTTTTTATTAATAAATACTTTTCGCGCAGATATAAAATATACGAATTAATTACATTAAATAATACTTTATAACAAAGATTGTATTAAGGAGAAAATTTAATCATCTTCATCAAAAGTTGATGGCATATCATTACCAACGCCCATAAATAATCTAAAATACATATTCAGTATCCAGAGACAAGCTGCAGATGCATATTTATCTATTGTATCTGCAACTATAAAATGATAATATCTAAATCTATTAAAGTAATATTTTATAGTTTCCCACGTGGTTCGAACTTCTTCGTGATCTTTTGCAACTATTTTTGTTTCTTTTTCGAGTTCAGTTTCCTCGTGGGGGTTTTCATTACCTATTCAAAAATTACTGTATTTAAAATTTTATATACATTAACATTATATATCACATTAAATTGTATTAAAAGAAATTATACCCTTTCTTTGTATCAATTCTGATTGAACAGTACTATTTGTCATTTTTTTTTCATGCAAAACGAAAGACCTGTCAAAACAAAAACGTCAAGTTGTTACAGTATTTTTCAAATAAAAAATACAATTTTGTGGTAGTAGTAGAAATCGAGTGATATATATGAATTTAACAAGCGCTGATAAAAATGGAAAAGTAAGCTGTCATCAATAAATCATTTAGGAAAATATTTGACGCATCTGCTTTAACCATAAAAGATTATTTTATACCTGAATTCAGTTAATCAACATTAAAGCAATGAAAGCTGCTTATCGAATGAAATAGCGAAATAGCGAAGAATAGTTTACTACAAAAATTAAATTTTTGTAATCGATAAGAAAATACGTAAAATTATGTTTCACCGACTTTAATGTAAAATAATAAATCTGTCATATTATTTCATAGCTTTTTTAAAGATGTATATAATACACGTCTTATTGTAATGTAAGAATATTACATCCGTATCGATTCGATACACGACGTTAATAGTTTTTACCGATTATTGTCTGGGGACAACGTCGGAAAGGCTTAGCGCTCTCCTTTAAGCGACATATTTATACATCTGTGAAATACCAGTTTTAGGTGTATGTACAATATCAGACAAAGACAAATGAGAAAGACCACACGAATGTAACTTAACACACGTGACTTGAGCGCGAACTCGGAGATTCCTTCCGTGATTGTTCTTTTGACTTTTTTGGTTGTCTACTCGTATCGGAGCATATTGTTTTTACTTATTTTTATGTCGGTATTACTCGAGTTTACGGTACCTCCGGTAACTATTCGTGCAACCAGTCGAGCATGTATTTTACAATGATTATTTTTATTGGCACAAAAAGATCGAATTGGTTCGTAACATGCGTTTGACACTAGTTCACTGAAACGTATATTTAACGTATTAATATTCTAGCGAAAAACAAATTTTTAATTTTATTTCTTACGATATTTTCTGTTTCGCATATTATTACAATTTTATAAAGCATGATAGAAGCGAAAATAATTTATGATCGTGCAAAAGGATTAAAAATTCGTAAGCATATGTTACAGTAAAATAGCCACGTTTATTTAGTTTTTTAAAGTCGAAAGAGAAACTATGTTTTATGCCTGTTTCCAAATTATAAAATTTACATAACTTAAAAAGATTTTTTCAACATTCTTATTTTTGGTTCACTAAAAAAACAGATGTTTCTCGATGAATTGGGCTTATCGTATTTGACACATTTTAATTTAATTACATAAACGAAGTTTGTTTTTAGATTTAGATATTTTATAGTCTTTAAAAAGTGTATTATAATCTGTACTGCTCGTATAGTAATTTAATTTAATAATTTATCAAATATCTTACAGTTACGTAAATTCTACAAGAACGAATTTTAAGTTCGATATTAAAATTTCATACTAGGAAATTTTTTTCGCTTAAAATCTTCTACTTTTTTGCAAGAAATATCGAATGAGTATGTGCATATCGGTACAATTATTTTTCTTGAACGTAATGCATAAAAATTTTTAATATATTTCTTTTGAAATTGTATAAAAAGAAAAATAAATCGTACAATAAATTTAATTTGATTTTATCGTAATTGAAATTAAATAAAAAGATAGTTTTTTAGTTATTTTTGAGTAGTCTTTAAATTATTTTTTAAAATTAATTTATTTTGAAACTTTCTTCCCATATGTTTTATTTTATTGAATATATGGAGTAACTGTGATAGAATTTTTTATTTTTTATATTAAGTATATTACATTAAATGACAAAATATAAAAATAATCGAATTCTCAATCAATATTCTTATAGTTAATTTTATTATTTGTTGTATTTATATTTTAGCTTCTAGGATTCTCACTTTATATGATAATCTAGGACAAATCTTGATTTAATAAACTTCAAATAGAATTAATAATGTATATTTGCAGAAAGTTTCACTCGGCACGCACACAAAACCCAAACAGATGTCAAAAGTACCACGAAAGCCCAATTGACCGAACGGATCGAATAGAAAAATCAGGGGAAACTTGTACAAAAGAAAATAAAAGCAATAAATCCTTCGCCAGCCAACTTCTTCTATCTTCGTTTTTTCTTTCTTTCGAGTCACACAAGAAAATTTTCCACGGAAACTCGAGCTTTCTTCAAAGACACGTGTAGCGCGTACGATAATAAAGCAGAGCAGGAAAAGCGAGGCAGCGAGAACAGCATACGCGAGTTTTCTTAAGCGTTGTTTTTTACCAAAGTATCGAGGCCAACGATATTTACGTAATTCCTTATCGCAAACGACTGTCAACGAGGCAAGTGCCAGCGACTGAATTGCGTAGCAATCTTCAGCAAGGCAAGTCGGGGAAAGGGAAATGCTGAAGAAAAGAGAAGGAGAAACTCTATGACTCGAAAAGCCACGTAAGCGCGAAAAAAATGAGAATTAGATGCATGGCTGAAGGAATGAAAGTTGGAGGAACGAAAGGGAAAATAGCGCCGCTTAATTGCGATAATTCCGAAGCTTTCCTTTAATTTATTTTTGATATGAAGTTAATTACGATACATATCGATAATTCGCTGCTTTTCGGTAATTTTTTTTTATGTTCAACTTTTTTTAAGCGATATTTTAGAGGTGACGCATCGAATGTAAATTTCAGTGATAATTTTTGTTGAATTAAAATCCATCGATTAATTGGTAAACAACTCTCTTTTGTTCTCTTATTTTATTTCTTGTTTTGTTACACTGTATTTATAATCATACACGATGGGCTGACTATTGAAATTTCGATTTGGATTTCAATTTTTATATCAAGCGAATAAGAAATTGGAACAAACAAACGTTAAAAAGAAAATAAAAATAATTACATTTTGTAAAATATCCAAGAGTTATTTTCAATTTTTGTTACAAATTTTGACAGCAGTTTTCGGTAAAACGACACGTAGAATTTCTTATCGTAAAATCGTATAAAATACGGATATTTTTCGGATATTCTTGTATTTATAAGATATAATTTAATTTTTATTTCAAATATTAATTATTTTTACAGTTCATTTGGTAAAAAGTCATACTATGGTATTGCGTGTACTATGCATGAACAAATATTTTTAGTCGTAGTAAATTGAAGCCAAGATAAAAAAAATCAAGAAAACCAAAGTTCAAATATCAGTATAAAGAATTTTGATGATTTTATACTTGGAAAAGTTTTTAGTTACAGAGAGATTTTTTGATCACATGTTCCGTTGTTATATAAAAATATGATCAAATAACCTGTATTCGATATTTGTCAACCCTATCTTATTATCAATTTTATGGCAAGTATAATAAAATTCCACGCCGACACGATGTACATCGCACAATGTACTCTTGGGTACTAGAAATTAGAATTTACGAGACTTATCTGTCTCTCGCGAATAGTTTCTCCTGAGTAATAAATTGAATTCCAAATTTTTCGAATCACTTAACGTTTGCGTACATGCGGTCAAATGACAGAAAAGCTTTTACTGGATATATAAAAGCCGATAAAGCGATAGTGAATTGGTGAAATATCAAAGTAAAAGAGAGAATGAGCGAAAGTGAGAAACAGAAGGGAAAAGAAAAAATAGAAATATATAGATATAGAGAAGTAAAATTGTAAGTTATGAAAGAACATTAATTCCGATTTGCAATCGCAAAACACGATAATCTCACTAATTGCGTGTCAGTTGCAACGTATTGCATTTTATCTGAACTGTCACCTCTTCTGTTTTTTCTAAAATGCAGTGGTCTGAATGTTACTCTACGTTTCACCATTGCTATTTCTTTTATGTTTTCTTTCTTCTCATTTACTCCCCGTCGCACTGTTCTGATATTATTTATTTTTGTTTGGAACAATTTAGTATTGCATCAGAAATTTCAGCTGTCGGTTCTCTTTATACTTTTGTAAATGCCTATTATACAACAGCTACTCCAAAAATTATACAAAGTACATTCTTATGTATTGTTTACATTGAATGTTTGCAATTAAATTAACGAGTAATCATTTTTAAGGTTTTTATTCATTTACTACTTCGTCTGTCTTTGGTCAGTAAAATCGATTCACACCTTAAAATGATCTCGAGAAGCTAAATAATTCAAGAGGGCTCAAAGTTTATTATAATATAATATTTATGAAAAGTTACCAGAAAATTTTAATGCGAAGATTTTTTATAATTTTATAATATTTTAAAATTCGTACGTTAATCTATTGTTTTTAGTTTTTATATATTTTCTCTTTCGGTATTTCTTCGATTCTAACAAATTTCTAATGGTTCTCGTATATTTATATTTAATATCGACTACTGATACAAATAAAGATTAATTCTGAAATACCTTTATAAGATAGATTATAGAATTTTATTTAATTAATGAAAGTGCACTTGGTGCATATGAATGTTTTAATATATGACAGAGTAAGTAATGTACACTATAAAGTGTAGCTGATGTACAATAGTTCATTTAATATACAATATTACGCTCTACATATAATACTTTGCTCAATGCATATTAAACATAAAATAAGTAATTATAATATTAAGTAATATTTTAATAAATTTAAAATCTAAATTCATTTTTAATCTATATTAATTGTAATAAATTCTTATATATATATTTCCTTTTGTTTACGTTTTAATAGTGTATTAGCTTAGATAAATGTGTAGTAGTAAATCTTCTTTATTGAAGAAGTTAGTATAATATCACCGAATGCAGCTGTACAGAATATGTCGAATACAATTGTCATTTTTGTGGCCATATTTATTCTATTAAAGAATCGTTTCGTTTAACTTTTCTCAGATGTGTGGAAAGTGCATGACTTGGATTTTGCTCAAACTGTGTCCGATTAAAATCAAGCTCGTGTAGGTAACGATATTCTGGATAGGAACTTAAGCGTTATAAAATGATAAAAATAAATTTAACACAGAACACGCTTATAGCATAAAAGTGCTGATATTTTTATATTTTGTTTGAACACGCTGTATGGACGCGTGATAAAGAAAAATTGAGAAAAAGTAACATCAGGAAGTTCGAATTTGAGAATTATATTTGTTAAATTATCCTAGTACATATCGAATAAATTAACAAAAGTAAATCACTTTGCGTGGTTGGACGATATGTTGAATATCTTTAGAATTTTCTAATATTTATCTTCGAGTTATACGTTTGATTTCTCGTAATTACTTTCTTTTCCTTGCTTCTCTGTTTTTCTTCTTTCCCTTTCGTGATCTTTTTTATGTGTGCGATGTAACATATGGAGCAGTTGATTAACGTTGTTTTTTGAATTTATTATTACATAATATAAATTATATCCAACTATTTGCTGATAGATAATATAATGCATTCGCGGCTAAAGAGAGAAATATAATTCTCTTACATGTGCTATATTGTACTCGATATCTTAATATGTGCATAAATGCACATATGTTGCACGATATTGATGTTCTATTTAGAAATAATAGTTTTAAGTGTGTAAAAAATTTTTTAACGTAAAAAATTTTAATATTTAAGAGTTATTTAAGTGCAGTAATAAAATACTTTATTGATATTAGAAACTATTTTAAGCTATTAATATATTTTTTAAAATTATAAAATTTCCATAAAATAGTATTAAAAGTAATATTAATAAAATTCAAAATGAATTCTAATTAAATATTTAAATATAGATATAAAAATCTTTAAAATTTGATGCTTTGTAAAATATAAAATTTTTAATTATCTTATTTCACAGTTTTAAATAGATAAAAAATTTAAGTAATATCACGACTCGATAACATTTCCAAGTTGATATATATATTTTTTTTACGGAAAAAACATTCGTAACAACAAATCTTAAGTTTTTCGTTTCTCGTGAAATTAGAAAAATTGTTTCAATTTCGTAATACATTTCGTTACTTTGGCTTATGTAGATGTATAAATTCGGATAGATATATATTATGTAATGATTGTGTATATAAATCCATTTTCTTCTTATATCATACGGTGCTTGTCTTTGAAATCACCCAATAACATTAACTTTATTCTACGCGGATAAAATGCCGGTACTTAAAAAACGAGAAAAATGGTGTAAGTGCAAGTCTACTTTTATTTGGCTGAATTATAGATCAGCTATATTCTCTCCGACAGCTATTTGATCGTTGTAATATATTTAGTGCTGTAATTACTAACCAAGATGTGGGAATTATAGCGTGTTAATTGTAATTCATGTATTTTCTAAATGTTTTTCTCTTTTGATAAGTTAATAATTTAAATAATAAAAAGAAAAAATTACACATAAAGTCTTTTAACAAATAAAGTAATGTATTTGTAGTATTTTTTATTCTCTAATAAGGGTACATGAAACCTAAGGATAAATACTCAGCCATTGGTGGAAGAATAGCTTCTTTGTTTTCAAAGTAATAATTTTATCACTTTATACTGTTGGGTCCCTTAGGATTCAAGTATTACGTGGTTAGAGAAAGCTACTAATATTTACACACGCTCAGGATTTCCTTATTTAATGTCAAGTACGCTACAAAGTTATATTATCTTTAATAGTTTGTCGACCTTAATTACAAATTTACCTTTTCATTGTTCACAGATATATATATTATATATATATATACACATAAATATTATCTTTTTATTATATTTAATATTTTTAACGATTATTTATATAAAATATTTTTACACAGAAATATATTATATTCCGTAAGCTTCACAAATATTGGAAACTTTGTATTTTTTTTTTTTGGTCCATTTGAGAATAATTATCTTCCTTAATTTACAGAATTTCTATATTTAAGTATGTAATATAATAATGAGAGTTTTATATTACTATTTATAGTTAAATTTTTTTTATTTTAAATTTCATTTAAAATTTTTTATTTTTCTTTTCAAGTTTAAATTCTCCTATTATTTTTTATAAATGTATAAAAAAGTATTTAAACGAATTCTGTACAGACTTATAATATCAGTATATATTTACGATTATGAATACACAAAAGCTTACAGAAATATATTAAAATTTATTTCATAAAATTTACAATATGTCAATTAATTTTTACAAATTTTTATTAGATTCGCTAGTATTATTCTATATTATACATATTTATAGTAGACATGATTTAAACTTAAATCTCAATATCTTTTACTTTATAAAGTAACGTAGGACATATTCATTTTATGCACAAGATATTTTCAAATTATCTGGTAATATAAAGAAATTTATGAATTTGTTTCTATATATAAATTTTGTAACAAATAAAAGTAATTTAAATATTAATTTTTTTTATATTTCGCTTTTGAAAATTGATTTTAAAATAACTTTCTCTCTGCAAATAAATTATTATGAAATAAAATTTGAAAATAATTGAGTATTAATTGAATTTAATTAAATATTTAAAAATACAGAATAAAAATAAGTATAATTTGATAAAATAATTTCTTTAAATAAATTAAAAAGTTGTCATAATTTTAAGTTTTAGTTTAAAAACAATAAGTAATAAATTATTAAAAATCAGTAATAAATAATTTATAGTAAGACGTCCCACGGATTAAGTGGTAAAGTTAAACATTTTCATAATTCTACAGTATAAACTTTTGCTCGTTTAAAATTTTTTTATATAATATTGATTATTAAAATTTAGTAAAACTTAAATATTTCGTCGGAGATTCAGTTTTTCTTACAAATTGTATTATTCCGAACTTTTTGGTATAATCCTTTGAATTACTCCGTTAGAGCAATTATTATATCTACATAAATATTCACCGCAATTGTATTCTCAAAGCTCGGTGTTACTTATATTATTGATTTCTTTAACAATAAGCAAATGTACGGATATATGGTTTTCGTTAAGACAGTTTGGATACTTAGTACGTTTACTGTGTCTGACGTACAATTGAAAGCGGCATACATATTGCTCCGTAATTCGAGAGTATGCATATCCGTATGTAACGTAGCTGCTACGTTACGCCTTTAGCACTGATGAAATCATGTTGTTTATGCTATAACATGGAATGTCATTGTAAGGTTTAAACTGACGTTTCTCTTGTGCCTGGATTATTGGAGAACGAGATAAGATTCTTCGGAAAACGACGAGGGAAGATGAGAAGAAGAGAATAATGTTTTCGGAATTTTAAAAATAATTAAATAGAATTTAATACAAATATATGGTTTGTGATTTTTTTGGTTAAAGTAGTAAATTGTTTTCGAAGATTAGATAATTTAATAAAGATGTTTCGTAGTTTGCAAATATGCATTTAGCTTAAGTAACTATACTGTCGTAACTTTGAAGGCGTTCGAACACCTGGTGTAAGTTATATTCATGTTGTTTTTTGTTTTATGATAAAATATGAATATTGTCGATACAAGCTTAATCAAAAATCGGTTTCTATAGTACTTCGTTGATTAATCGACGGAACGTATACGTATCTATGCGTAGCATAAAACTAATGAAAAGAAACGTTTAAATGTTATGATCATTGCATTCGTCGGTATATTTGTTTTTCAACCTGCATTAAACCATTAGCGTAAAATTTTGAACAACTTCTGCCGTATTTGATTACATGTGATTATATAGTGATTATATAGCAGTACGGGTTAGTTATCGCATAAAGGTTTTGATATACCCACTTAAAGCATGGTTTCGAATTATTTTACGGCTGATATAAAATTACGAGAGGAGAATCAATATGGCTTGATTTTTGTCGGTGGTTCGGATGTAGTGCCGATGTAAAGCATCGTTCGGTCTCTCTCGCTTGCGGCACACTTGCAACCAACTGCGTTACATCCGGATAATTCGCATACATTCGGTCATACAACGAGTTTTCTGTACTTACAGTTGGTATTAAAAATGTTTGGTACCTACATTTTCTTAAAGAACGAACTTGTTTGTCGATCTACGACTTTCTTATGTATTTTATTATTTTAATACAAACGAGTACAATACGTCAGCAAAACCGCACTCATAATAAAGTTGGTGATTCAATGATTTACGAAATATTAATAAAAAATTATTTGTTATCAAAGATTTATTATAAAGTTTCATGTATTGAACGTCAGGAACCTTGAATTATTTGGAGCGTTCAAGTGAAGTTCTTTTAAACTATATATATACTTATTTTTTTAAAGAACGGATTTAAAAAGTTTTTTCATGCTGAAAAAGCGATAAGCTGATAAAAAAATTAGTTATTATCAATAATAAGCAACCATTTTTAAAATGAATAAGTCTTTTTTTATAGTTGAGCGTTTGTATCGATTTGTCAGTCTAGGGGTGAAATCAGTTGTAGAATAATGAAAGTTCCTGAAAGGTGTACAGACAGTAGAAGTTAGGTTGAAATGATCTATAATCTATTCCTCGCTTTTGCTTCATGTCAGATTCTTGTAAAAGTAAATCCGTCGGTATAGTGAGAATTATGTTACAATACTCGATTAATGTTAGTTTAGATTAATATACTTTAATTTTATTCTAATACATATTAATATATAAATTCTATTGGTTTTATTTATTGTAGAAATGAAATAAAATTTAACAAATTTTAATAATAAATTATTTAGGTTTCGTAAATTACAGCTTGATTTCGAAATAATATCAAATAAGAGTATTCATACGTGGAATTCATTCATAAATTGTTATTTCTTCGAATACATTATTTCGTTCCTCAGTCGATAAACTTTACTACATATACTATTTTAATGTACTATGATTTATAGTTGTGTCTTAAATTTTTTTTAAATAAAATTATTTTGAAAAATACATGTATACAATATAAATAAAATTTCTACCAAAATTTATAAATTGTGATATTATTGGCTATAATTTTTTTTAAATTGAAAAAAAAAATCTTTAGAGAAAGAAACATAAAGAGGATATGACAAATGTTTATAATACTTATTGTTTATTAAAGTAAAATATTGTTTATAGATTTTTTTTTCATGTAGCAAATTAAATTTAAGGGTAATTATAAAATTAAAAAGAAAAACGTTGTTATTAGTACATATGATAATTTTTCTTTTCTTTTTAATTAATTTGGTTTCGTTGCATTAATAATCGATATTGTAAAAGTTACAGGTTTAAGATTTTTTTGTCAATGAATTTTGAAAGTATATCTGTAATTTTGTGTATATATAAGTAGATGTATTCTTAATTTTTAAATTAAGAAAAAAAATAGAAATAGCCTTTTGAAAAATTATTAAATAAAGTTATGATTTACATAAAGAAGAGATAATAAAAAATTAAACTTTTGAATTAAAGAATACTACGTGAAATTAAAAAAATTTTAAATATTAAAATCTTTTTCGAGATAATTATTAAAAGTCGTTATTAATCAAGTTTTAAAAGAGTAATAATATTATAGCTTGAATTAAAAAAATATTGATTTATTATGTATAGAGTGTCAATCTTTTCAGAATTTTTTTTTTGAAATATTTATTATAAATGAATCTTGGCTTTTAGTACAAATTAATCTCGCGTTTGTTACTAAAAAAGTTATGCATATTTTTTAAAAATTGAAAAAATTCGATCGTTATTTCTGTTGATATAGCGATAAGTTAATAATAAAGAGCAAGACAGTGGCGATGAAGGTGATGATAAGTCTCCATTAAAATTAATCAAAGAAGTTATTGAATTTTCCTCGTGTATCAAACAAACTCCTATGAAAGCTCACGTCTTAGATAGGGAATTCAGAGCACGCTTTGTTAAAATCTGGAGTTTCATCGTACAATAGATAATGAAACGTGTTCACAGAATTCGTTATCCAGACATAGATCCTTGTATATTGCAATAGTAAAAGTTTATAATCTAATTGTTTACTTTGCAAGATGGAGAAAAAGAAAAAGAGCGGTAGCGAAATAATAAAAGAGAAGTAAGAGTGAACCCAATAGGGAGAAAGTAAGAGTAAGAAACAGAGAGAGAGAGAGAGAGAGAGAGAGAAAGGCGGAAAAGGTAGAAAAGAAATAGTAAGGAGGGTCGAAAATAAGAGAATGAACGATAAATAATAGAAATAGAGAAATAGTTAGGGTAAGCAAGACGCAGGGTATGCGTGTAAGAGAGTGAGAGAGTGAGTGAGAGAGAGAGAGATGAGACTTGTGTACTATATTAAACTGTAGGTCGTATGAGCGAATAAATTAAGCGAAGAAAAGTGGAGAATATTTCTCTAAAGATAGTTTTGCTCGCTTAGCGCAAATTTTTGCCAAAGAAAACAAATAAATAATTCGTGCAGGAGACATTTACTTTCAGCTCGACCCACCTTTCTCTGGTACATGTGCCCCTGCCACGCACTTTCTCTCTTTTCTTTGCTCTTTTTCTCTCTTTCTCTTTTTGTTTATCTCTTGTTATTTGTACCTTGGCGGAGTCCGGACCATCCGCCCTTTCTGACTTACTCTTATCTACAAATCGTTCCTCTTCGTTTACGGAAACAACAGGCCTTATCGTTTCTGGATTTACATCTCGAGTTGTTCGTTTTGGAACAACGCAGATTCTTATGTACGATATTTCTTGAATTTTTCTTAGGTGAAATCATTTTTTCTTTTTTTTGCGTATATGATATCTTTTAATTATCTGACTGTCATGTCTTAAGTATAGTCATGTAAATTTCTTAAGTCTACGAATGATTATTTCCTTTATCATTTTCGTACCTAAAAGTGCGTTTAATAAGAAATAATTAAAATAGTAAAAATTAAGAACATTTTTAAATAAACAGGAAATTAATTTTATAATTTAGTTCCTAATCAATCATACATAAACATATTATAGTAAGTTCTGTTATTAAAGTAAATTTTTATTCATAATATTATAATTTATAACTATAAATACATTAACAATATGAAATTATTATTTTAGAATTTAAAAATATATTAAATAATTAAATTTTGTATTCAATTTTTTAGAAAAATTATAAAAATAGTTATTAATAATTGGATTTTAATAATTGGAAATTATTATTCATTTTATATTGATGTATTAATATTAGAAAAATTTATTAATCAATATTTTTTTTCAAATCTGTTTATAAATATTTTTTACTTAAGCCGTACATTTATAAAAACTTTTATCGTAAATATTAATACAGTTTGAATATACTTTAAGCTGTAATATTATAATTCTTTTTGTTTAAAAGTATTAAATATATATTATATACGATATTATAAATTAAATGTATAAAAAGCTTTATATAAAATGTCTCTTTTTCAGTAAAATTTTTAAATTTGAACTGATTATGCTAATAGTTTTTTCATAACGAACTATTAAATCAAATAAGTTTTATGTTTTGTAAGTAAAAGGTAACCATAGAAAAATTCTGAATAAGCAGTACGTACATATATTTACAGTAAGTGCTTATTATGAGGCTTTAAAAATTTAAATTTCAAAACTGTAGGTACAATGAAACATTTAAAAAATTATGTATTCTGGGAAATATTTTCTGTAATTTATCTATATGGATATTATTGAGATTTTTTATTTCACCGTATTTTAAAGTAACATTTAGCATTAAGCAAATAAAAAAATTGTATGTAGCGACGTGAGTTAGTAATTTAAAATATAGGTTTAACATTTGAGATATAGTAATATATTATTAAATTTATCTTCGTGAAAATGAATCTATAATTACAAATGAATTTATAATTTAAAATTATGATGATTCTAGAATATTATTCAATTATGTATTTATCAAATTTAAAAAATGTCTCCGAAAATAGTTTCGAACTTTTTTATTAAATAACGATAGGAAAATGATGTACAAGAAAAGATAAGGATATAAAATGAGAGATAAAAAGAGATAGGCAAAGTACAGCCTAGAAAACTGTGTCAAAATGAGAAATGTCTCTTTCGTGAAAACACCTGACATTCGCATTACCTGGCCCGATTTTAAAGGTATGTGTGGTAGATATGTGCCAACATAGCGAATACTTGGAGGAAGTGCAAAGAAAGAAAACGAAAAACACGAGTATGTGCAAGAGAAAAAAATGAGAGAGGGAGAGGATCGGAAAGGTGTCTGAAAGTCGAAATCGGATCGAGAAACGTCGTAGTTGGCGCGTGAGTAGACGGTGTGAAGAAACTTTTAAAGCGAGTTGTTCGGGCTTGTTATGATAAATGTATAAGGAGGTGCTCATAGCTTCTTTGGGTTGGGACATCGAGTTATATGCTTGATTGAATATGTAAATCCTTACCTACTTACAAGCTTCAAGCAAAGACTGCTACGGGTACGGAGGATGATTTGGAGGGGGAGAACGAATAGTTTTCACTACGGTTCTCAAGCGGAATTAAGAGACGATTGTAAAAGGCAGTACTGGACAAATCAATGTTCGATGAACAAAGAGCGACTGGAGAAGAATAAAATATGTATTGCTCTGATTTTCTTTTTATTTCCTTTTGCCTCTAATCCATCTTTTCGACTTCAAAAGAATCATTCCATTTTTTGCTTCATGGAAGCTTCTGTTTTGCTTATCAGTCTATGAAATGTTTAACTTGCTTTTTTCTTAAGTATATTTTTAATTTATCTTTCTTTCATTTTATCTTCTTTATTTTATATTAATTTTATCCATTTGAATCTCATTGAAATTATTATATTACTACAACTTCGTCGATAATTTTTATTTTTCAATTTTCAAATGGATAAATACGTTCGTTTAAATTTTTTTCGTTCTTTGAATTATTTTTGTTTAACTTGTATCTTAAAAATTATTTATGCATACGGTTTTTAAAGCGCAATGATTTCACTGAATATTTGGCTCAATCGAGTATCTATAATTCTGTTATTTTTCAATCACAACGTCAGCCATGAAATATTTCTGAAGGTGTTCCCTTTTTGCGTTTTATCGTTCTCTAAAGCCTTTCAAATATTATATTTGCTTTTAACTTTTCACGCTCCTTTACTTCTCCGACCTTTCTAATTTTTAAGGTAGCTTTTTATATTTCTTCTTCTTTATATTTGTTGGAGCACTGCTTACATTCTCATCATTCACTAATAAAGAAGTTTAAAATTTTTCAGAATTAGATTTTTATCTTTTCAAAAGAAAACCACGTTAATAAAAATAACACGTAAAATAACTGCAGGTAAAAAAGAAAGTATATACGCGTTATAAAATTAATCGTTAAAAAGTTCCTGTAAATCAGTTTATCGTATATCAATTTAAGTTTTACTTGAATTTGATTTTTACATTTCATTTACAATTTTACATATACTTTAAAGTTCTAAATAGGAAAATGGAGAGTGATAAGTGAATAAGTAAATAGCTTAATCGATATAGTTTTTACAACTATAATATATAGAATTATCTCTGAGTAAAAGTGGATACCATAAATTTTACAATTTTTCACAACAAATGTTAAAAACTTTACTAAACTACTTTTAAATATTTTTGAATCTACAAAGATAAATACATCTGTAAATATTAAAATATATTGCAGTGGTATTTTATAGATTTGAGGAGGATTATTTTAGAAACTTTCGTACAAAACTTTATAAACTTCCTTTACTTTAAAAAAATATGATATTTTACGTTTTGTAAAATATTAAACGTAATTTATATGATAATAATATAACGAGAATAAAATTTACTATTCGTATTTATAAAACTTGCTTACCAAGATAATAAGTTTATAAATCGTTGATTTTGATTTCGTTTATAACTAGTTTCATTAACTTAATTAAAATTTGAAATTACAGAGCTTTCGCAATATACTGGATTTCAATTAGACGAATACAAAACGCACTCGAATGAAAGGTACTTTTTTCACAAGGTATCATTATGAGCCGCGAGTGGATAATGGCATTAGTTTTGGGGAACGCATTTAGAAGCTTGAAGTAATCTTCATTCGTTACTTTGAACGCTAGTGTCGGAAATCTTCAATGGCGATCAATCCATTCGCAGAACAGCGCTCCATTGATTCGAATAATTCCTTTGGTCGCAAAGCGAGTGCAGCTGTAGGCGGATCGCTTACCCGACAATTAAACAGATAATTTACACATTGCATCGATAGCGTAAGTACGGTACACCGGAGACTCGGTGCTTTTATTATTGCTATAATTCGGTATCCTTACCCCATCTTCATCCACCTATCGCATCGTCTTTAATATTATGCGCCTTGAAGCTTGCTGATAATCTATACGTACGAGAGCCAATGGCCAAATTTCGTTTGCTCCTTCGTTCGTTTTCGTGAGAGTTTACGTATGTGGGTTCACTGTCTGCAACGTCGTCGTACGTATATTATCCGATTAGTCGGGCGCGGGTCGCGAACAAGCGCAGGGCGTCCTTATATAGCACAAGAGAGGCTGACTTACTCTGGCACCCGAATATATTTTCCCTTTCCAGGGTTTCCCGGTTACGGTTAAACTTCGGGAGATTGCTGAACACAAAGGGCATCTATGAGAGTTTAAACCCATTTACCATCGATACGCGCAATCTTATTACAATTACGTCTGTACTTCCTTTTCATGCATTACACGCATATTAGTGGATTTATGATTCAATCGGTAATTAAATTATCTGGGGCACTTTCGTTCTTTCGAACATTAATTTGAAATTATAGTTATTTTTACGTATACGTAAATAATGCTGTATCGAAACCAAACAATGAGATGCATTTTTTAAAAAATGTTCTGGGTATTTTTTATTAGTAAAATCGCAACGAATATTAAGAATGTTAAATTATATTAGACGATTATATACGCATTTGAATATTACATATTATTTTCTTCGTAATAATTTTATTTTATACGAAAATCTATTTTTTATGATATAAAACTATATTACACTAGATTTTATAAGTTAGAAATTATTAAAATCATGCGTCACAATTTCGAAGAAGATAGGTCTATAAATTTTAAAATGTTCTTTAAGTATGGCTCGACGATAGTACCTTTAAATTTTCTGGCTAGTTTAATTTAAATTAGTTATTTTGTCTGAGTTTTAAAGAAATATTTTTTGGATTTGCTAAATATTGCATTTTCAATATTATGTAATCGACAAATATTAAAAAAATGCATACTTTGAATAAAATCTTTTAGAAAAATTTATCGTTCGACTATTGACAATCGCTATTTTTTTTGAGGTTTGATAATAAATTAAAAAATTTTATTTTAAAACTAGAAATGTATCATTATTAGATTTAATTCGGATAAACAGGTTTTGAACGAAGTTTATTACAGTACAATTATTTTGTAGAATCATTTGATGTAATGTATATATTTTTGGAATCTTAATATTCTTATTCGAAATTTTTTTCGAATTCAATTAAAATATAATATTCTGGAATTTGAATGTTTAGAATAATACTGAAACTTCTAAATTTACTTTACACGTAAAGTTTCTTGTTTTGTAACTGCTTTCTACCCAAATTCAATAATGAAATTTTCTATTGAGTTTTCGAATAATTAAAATCTATGATTAATCAAAAAAGTAAAATAACTATGCGTTATTGTAATCTACTTGTTATGAATATTTTATTAGAACAATGTTCCAGAAACCATTTCTAACGATTGTCAAATCTATTCTACAATGTTATAATTGAATTCCTTACAAATATTAATTACTATGTACCTGCTGAATTCACCTGTATATATCGAGGGTCAAGTCGATAGTCAGATCGCAGAATCATTACAATCATGGATGAATATTAGCTTGAAACTTAACTCATACAGTCGGATATATTATAGATGCAGACGGAGGTACGGATTAAACTCTAATACCAATAATGGTAAGATCAAACGCAGCGATCTCAAACGTGATTTTATAAAATGCATTATTAAAGTAGAATTTTGCTTATACGTGAAAGAACGCCAGTTATTCCAGAGGAATAAGTCCATCTTAAAAGTTTCAACGAAACGTAAGCGTTAAAATTTGAAAAATGAAAAATTATGGAATAAGAATAAATTATTGGTTGAATAAAGAGGTTAATATTCTTATTTATTGGATGTTTTTTCGCGAGTAAAAATCTCAGAGAAAAAAGTTATTTTATTTTCGCTCGAAAACATTCGATTATTCCTAAATTTCGTTTACTCTTTATTTCTTGACTGGTAATAAATCGCGGATTGAAGTCTTCGTAGAGTTTCTATAATATTTGAAGTATTATCAAGTATTAAAATTTATTCAATATTACCAATTTATAATTTAAAAAATGTAAAATATAATCAATTTATTTAATAAAATCTTAGATTTTTAAATTGGAAAATCACTTTCGAGTAAATATAAAATGAATTATTTATTTTAAACGTGCTTGATACTTGAACGTACAGATGTAATTGTTTAATATTAGTATTTTTAATTATATTTAACAATAGTTGACTTGATTCATATTTTTTTATTAATTTGAAAATACATTATAATTTAAAATTAATTTGAGTAGCGGAAGAATCTTGTGAAATATTAAAAAGAAGATCGATGCAGAAAGTCTTAAGGATTTTTAAAGTATTATTAATAGTTTGCAAAAATCTTATACACACGTGAAATATAACTAATAAACATTTTATATCAAAATTAACTATAATTTAAATTTTCTATCATCGGTTTGTTTACCATTAATTTATGAATAAATTATAATATAATAATTGTATAGCTGGTACTTAAATAAACTTTATGAATTTTGTAAAATATGAAAATACTTTTTTATATTTATAAAAAATATATTTAAAGTACAATACTTACAGGAATTATAATTATCGAATGATTCATTAATGCTTCTGTAAAGTAATATTATTTCATCAAAACTATGATTTATTTCATCTCCGCAGTTCCGTGATTTTATTAAAAAGTCTTTCATTGTCATACATTGAATGTTCTTTACCTCTGGAAACAGCCTTCTTTTACACCCCAAAACTTTTTCCTACTTTACCATCTTATACATGTTCGAGTTTGCTATTCAATGACATAGCACTGTGATTGTTCTCATAAATTTTTTCTGATATTCAATTCTTGAGACCACAGGTTGATCCTTCGCCAATATTGAGTGTGTATGAACTCTATTGTTTCAAACATTTCTGTAAGATTAAATTTATGGAAAATCGTACGGATATAATGTGAAGTACATGTTTTAGTTTTAATTAATTTATATTAATCGGTAAATGGTAAGCTTTGTTTAATATTTTAATAGAATTGAATAATGAATATATTACAACTAATTGAAATATTATTCACTGTTTAACTATCCAACGAAATATTGAATGAATCTTTTCGAGCGAAATTAGGTAGATGAAATTTCAATATTAAATATAATAATGCATTACAAATCAGAATAATTCATATTTTCAATAATAAATATTTTACTTTTGTGCTTTTGTATTATTGCTTCTATTACAACATTATACTCGTAATACTTCGATTTTTATTCTATCAATATCTACATGTTATTGAAATTTAATGAAATAGTTAATAACTCAAAAATATCGAAGTAGATTAAATATTAAATAATAGAAAATGTGTAATAAATCGTAATTCTTATTTTCTTGTTATAGATTATATTTTATATAAAATGTAGAAGTGTGCCGAGTATATTTAATCCCTACAAGGATTTATTTTTCTTTCAGTTTGTATTAAGCGCCTTTCATCGGAATACATCGAGAGAACTGGAAAGATCTGATTGGTTCAGCATTAGTTTACCGAGGAGAATATAAAGAAGCGCATCCGGTATAGAAGAGGACGAGACTTAGAGAACAATTGCAACGAGTTCGTCTCACGTCGACTTGAAAATTGAAGCCGTTCGACAAGTCGCCGAAACCACTGGTGCATCCACCCTGACATCGACAGCCTCGTATCCGTGGGTCAAGGGGCCACAGTTGCCAGATGCCAGAATCAGGATGATCGTTGCAAAATTTATACCATCGATTTTAGATTTTTGTTCGAAAAGTTTGTAAGATTCACGGTTTACATCCTTTTCATATAAATTTTCAAATATTTCTACGGTATTATAACTAGAACACAATATATAATTTTACTCTTAGAATGCAAACAATGTATTGAATAAAAGATTATAAAATAAGTTTTTTATTATACATATTATTTATTTCATTTCTAAAATATGTATTTCCAACCATCATTCTATTTATATTTACAAAGCTCAATTAAGAGCCTGATATATTTGATAATTATTTTTAGTTCATGTATAGGATAATTTACTTAATAATGAAATTATTTCACTTAAAATATATAATATTTGAAAATAAGTTTCAGATCTTTACCGTATTAAACAATACATTTTCTAATAATCGAAATAGATTTATACCTAATGTTACAAAAAAATAAACAAATGTTAAATATAAAACAATTTCTAGCATATAATTATGTCATATATTATACTATAAACAATGTTTAATAGTTCTTAAACATACTGTCACGTACATCGTTGAGACGTCTCCGGTACTTGACGGTAGAGTTTAAAGCGCGTGAATAATGAATATATGAACACATTGCGTTTTATAACATCAGCTTTTATTTTAGCATTATGAATACTTGAAGTTATTTGGAATACACAAATAGCTTCAATGCTTAGATAGAAACTATAATCAGTCTGCTTACTAGTTTATGCCAACAAAATGTATAAAAAACAAAAACTATTCAAGACGATAAGAGGAATTAGCGTTTCAGTTTCCTCTGGTAACTAAGGTTTCCAAGGAAATCATTTGCAGTTAGAGTGTAAAAGTTTTATTACGAGAAAGACATTGTTTTCCAAAATTACGAGGAAAGAGTTATTAAATAATTATCAATCAGAAAATTTATTTAAAGAATGAACTATTACAAATCATTTAACGTTATTAAAAGAAAAAAGCTCACAATATAGATTATAACAAAAGTATCTTGACCATAAATACATATTTCTTTCTTTATATTATTTGAATTTTTATTATTAAATATATGAGTTTCTTTACTAAAACAATTGATTATGTACTCGATACAAAGTATATTTATCCCCCTGAATTTGTATTAGAACAAATCTTGAAAAACTCTACCACCGACTTAATACTCAGTTCGAGCAAAAAAAATATCTTATAAAAGCATTTTTTACTTCCATTTTTTATATATGTAATAAGTAATTGAATAAAAATTAAACGATATACGATGATTTTTCTATATATAAAATATATGTTTTATTAATCAATATAATGCGGTTAATATCATTATTGTAATGAATCAGCTTAATTAATATAGTTTTAAAATGTTTTTGTAAAACAAAATATCGTTATTTTTAGTATATAATATTTATGAATCTTGTAACAAAAATATAAAAGTAGATTGTAAAATTATAAAAAATTAGTTAATCTAATTATGAAAGATTTTTTAACAATTATATAACATTTTTTGTTTTGGATTTCAACTAAATTATGGAAATTATTTATTTTAATTAGCTTTTGAGTTGTGTGATAAAAATATAAAAAATAAGCCACGTATTTCGATGCATGAAACGCAATAAACATTTTATATGTTTTTATTCTTGTAAAACTCCGGTAGAATTTTTGTTTTGTTATGTGCATTATTTGTTTTAGTGAATAATATTGTTTAATTATGAAAACATTAATACAAAGAAGTAAAAATGATTTTATGTGACTGTAAGAACCAAGCAATTGAAATTCGTACATATAAATTATCAAAGTTAACTTTTATATTTTTGCGTCAACCATGAATGAATGCATGTTAAATTTTTTATGAAAAAAGAAACGAAGTATTTTAGTATTATTTTAGTAAAAATTATGAGTATTATGTGTGCGTTACTTTTGAGTGACATTTTAAAATTTTAATTATTCACATGTCCATTACTCGACTTTCATAGTTCCGAATAATGTTACATTTATGATTTCTGAGGTCTCGACAAAATTTATAGAGAATACTTTATAAAGCTTCGTTTTGAACCTGAAGTATTATATCATAAATATGGTCAATCAAATACGTAACTTTAACTTATAAAACAGAAAAGCAAATTGAATAACATCTTTATAAAAGTATACGCGTATGACGTCTTTTCGGAATATATCTTTAATTCTCTGTATTTAAATCTAAATGAAAAGCTTTCCGTATAAATTAAAACTAAGTTTTACAGATAAATATTTAGTTTGTTATCGAGTTAATGCAAAGCTAGAGATTTAGGTTAATTAAGAGTATCTTTACTTTCTGAATATAATATTATATACACATTTTAGTTGTAATTGAATAGAAAGTATTTATGTATTTGAATTTATAATTTTCTATAACTAGCGTTAATGTTACTCGTTTAGATAAATTATGTACTTCACGGACTATCTGCAGTCTAGAAAGTTTAGAATTTTAAATTATTATTTCAGTTAAAATCTGCAAATGCTTTGGTTTGCGAAGCTAATAACCATACCGTATCGAAATAATTATTTTGCTTTTAGTGTGGTTGTCGATAAAATTAGAACTTCATCTTTGGTCACTACGGTTTTATTTTGCTGATAAGTTTCGCTCTGAAATATTGATACACAAAAACCGAGGACAGCGTACATCGAGAACGACCTTATCATCATTTCGGAATATACTAGGGCAGAATTTTGCTTGGTCATTCAGACGAGGCCCTTTCCTATTTTCTTTACTTTGTTTCGCTTGTGGCTGCGATAGGCAAGTTTGTACTGTCCGTAATTGTAAATATAGGTATGTATGGGGCGGAACGTTACTCAATATGTATCGTTTGTAGCGTTCGTTCGGACAAAACAGAGTATAAAGTTACATATTCATTCTCTGTATAAAAATAACTTTATTTTTACAATTAACTTGTGTTAAAATAATTTATTTTTTAATTGATTCTACAAATGTAAAGTAATAAGCTGAAAACAGTATTAAAAATTTAAATAAATGCTTGAAAATAAAAAAACAAAATTTTCATTAATTTTATTTTTATAATAATTTTATTTGGAATATAAGATTTTATTATTATTATTATTATATTTAACCGCAGAGTTTTATTTAGTTTGAAATAATTAAATAAAAGTAATTCATAGCAAGGAAATTTCCCGTGACGGTTTCATAATGTTATTTATTTTAAATTATATTCAGTTACAATTGATTCTACATACGTTATTAAGTATTACATGTTTTTAATATTATGTACGAATAACATACATAAAAACTAAGAATCTCGTAAACTTTAATTTTCATATTTATACTCATACATTTATATTAGGCAACGATTATGATAATAAGATTACTCAATTATAACTACGAAAGAAAAATATTCCAAGCTAAATAACAGGTACCTAAATTTTCTGCTTATATTTTCTAAAGGGCTTTGTTACGTTGATAAATATTTTATATATACTCGTACTATAAAAATGTAAATTTTCTGCATTTAAATATTTTTATGATATACATTGTTATAACAAAACTTGAATTTTCATTTACAAATGTATTATCGCGTGTTTTCATTCTTTCACGTGTATTTAATTCAATCAAGTTAATAGTTTTAATTTTCTAAGTAGTGAATATTTTATCATAATCGGAATATTAATACACGTTCTGAAAAAGGTAAATAAATAAAAATATATTGGATGAAGATAAATTTGAATGTAACGAGTGCATAGTTATAAATACAATTTTCGAAATGTGTATTAAATTATGAAACGGATTTATTTATATAAATTTGATAGATATCAACGTTTATATCAACTATATAGAGATCTAGAAAAAAATTTGTTGTTATTAGAAATGTAACGTAGGTTCAGATATCGAATGTTTGAATTTTTATTTTGTGAGAAACTTCACGTACTGTCATAAATATACTATATTTTTAAGTTATGTTACCGAATATCTGCAAGTAAATGAGATTGCTTTCAGGTCAGAAGGGTAATGTTTTAGTCTAGGACATAAGGTTGCGGTTAGAAAGCTTCACGTGACTCCTCATGGATTGGTTTTCGATCGATGTACCGATAGTTTAAGTTTTCGGCAGATAGTACAGCAGGTACAAGCTTTGACGTTATTCGATGCAGCTTCTACATTCATTCGGTACTAATCTTTGAGGAAAAAAGCTAATTGCCACTGTAGTTGCAAATTCATAGTTTTAAGACTAATTTTATTTTAGTCTTTAAGTACCTGAACAAAAACTTCAGAATACTCGTTTATTTTGTAATTATTTTTGCCAAATTATGTAAGATAATTTAAATAATTTTATAGCTATTTTATACGACTATTTTGAAGTAAATGTTGCATTTATAATGTATATAATAATAGTCACTTAAACATTACTTAATAAATATGAGATTTCTTTAATAATATTAGTAGTTCAATAATGTTTTATTATTTGTCCATAAAATATCTTTTTTTTCGAGACTTAAAATTTTTAAATATAATTACATTATTATATTGATTTGTATCATTTATAATTACGAAGTACTTCAATCTAAAAATTTTATTTTTTGATTAAAAATACGATTATTAATGTAATATTATATTTAATTTATAAAGAACTGCACTAATCCAATGATATCGATAGTATTAAAATAAAATTTCTTAGAATATTTTTATTAAAATTAATTGTTAATTATAATACTGATTTAATAGTTCCAAAGAATGAATTATATTTTATAAAATTCAGGGACATGTACTTATTAAAAATGTGTATAACGTACATTTTTTAAAAATGTTTTTAATCCTGTTTATATTAAGAATGTACGTATAACTATAGATTGGTAAAATTTGATATTGTTACGTACACTGTCAAGACTTATTCGTCTCAAAGTTATTTGACAACATGCGGTTAAAATTGCGTGAGCCGTAAACTTTGGTAATGCTAAGATAAACGAATAACCACGAACTTTAACTCGAGAAGTACGAGTGTTTGAGGAAGAGGAAGGAATAATTGAAAGAAAACAAATGCTGTAATGGATGATAAAGAAGAAACGGGCGGTAGAGGTACACATTAGATTTAGCAACTCAGATTACCATTCTGTAAAATCTTCTCGCAGTGACAAGAGGAATCAAAGTAGGGACTTTTCACCGATTAGCGGTACATCGCTTTTCCGAACCTACAGAAGAAGTACGAGAATTCAGTAGTAAACTGGTAGACGAGAGAGAAGATTCAAAGACGAAAGTTTGAAAACAGTAGCTAAAGAGAAGAATGAAAAAAAAGGAATTGTTAAAGGTGATTCAACGATGTTAAATAATTATATCGAGAGCAGATAAATGGTACAACTGATGGAGCATAAATAAACATAAAGCGAGCAATACTCGTTTATCTCTTTTAATATCACTATAATCGCAAATTAAGAATAAACGAATATCCATTATACAAGAGTTATTATTTCCGCAATTCTCGTATATCACTTGTAAACTGTGAAAATAGAAAAGCATTGCCAAAAAATAACTGCTGGTCAAAACAATAGTTAGACAAACAACGTATAAATAATTTATTTGTAAGTAAAAGTTGCGTAAGTAATTATTAAGTAATTAGAATAAATCAAATATTTATTAAATATGGAATTCTATAATGTATTTAGGTAAATATTTATAGTTATCTTAAAATTCTATTAAACATTGTAAAGAAATATATTTTACGTGATTTTAGTTTACTATAAAAACAAACGTGATTTAATAATTGTAAAGATCCGAAAAAAACTTTAATTTAGTAATATGGATAATTTCTTATTATTTATTACATATACATATTTCTTGTTCTTATTTCTTATTATATCTCATATACTCTCTACGTATTTCTTCACCCTTACTGTATTTATGCTCAGTAATTTTCTGAAACCCTAAGTTCAGCTCACGATCTCAGATTTCATTCAACCCTATTTTGAGTTTAAAATTATCAATAATTTCTATCAACATGTAATATACTCGCTCATTTTCTCACGAGCAATTTGTTCGAAATTTTTGTTACAGCACCGTAAAAGACTCTTGATCTTTGTTTTGTTTTGTTTTTATTTGGCAGCCGCCTCCATTTAATCGTACTTAGCTGCCTTAGCGTACCGATTAAAAATATATTTTTTCATCCGTATAGAAAGTTTTTCTTTTTTGTAATATATAAATTTATCGTTCAATTAATTTGTAGCATATTTACTTAATGATTATTGATACACGCTCGTAATCACTTTAATTATTACCATACATAGTTAAGATACATTATACGTATTTTACATACAAAATTACAAATTACTATCGTTCTATATTAATGCAATAATACCGCATTCGAATATGTAATGCTAAGAATATCGTATATATTATAATTTTGGTTATATGAATATTTTAGGTTTAAGTACTAAGATTAAAGTTTTTAATAAACTTTTTATAATTAGATAATTTTTATTAATTAATATAAAACAATAAGAAAATATATTTTTTCAATGAATTATTAAGATTATTAGATTTTATAATTAAAGCAGTGAAGATACAACTGTAAAATACGATATTGTCCATTTATTTATTTATTTTTATTTATTAATTTCAAGCATATATCGAGACCATTAAATGCAGCAATCATGAATGCAGATTTCGATTTTCTACCATATTTGATTAAAAAATATCAATAATTTAAAAACGTGAGTTTCAATAATTTGCATGCACGTCATTTCCTTTTTGTTTTCCTTTCCGACTTTTTATTGATATCCATGCGAACGTTGCCTAAAGCTACAGAGAAATTGAAGCACTTTTTGCACTTCGATAACGTTATTACAATTATTGAAGAATAAGTTAAATTGAATGCTTTTAATAAGATATAGATATATATTTAAAATAAATTCATATTTTTTCAATTTAAAATATTTCATTAAAAGTGTTATGAATATTATCAAAGTTTTCCTCCAATTCAATTTTGTCTAAATGATTCTAATTTTATAAGATATTAAGGCAAATTGCTTAAAAATGAGTTTTTCACTATTTTCGACATTTTTTATTACTCAATACTTAGATTAAATAAATACTTTGTATTTCACGAGATTAAAAAGTATAATTTATATTTAATAATTACGAATATTATCATTATAATTTCCAAGTATAGTTTTTAAATTTTTGTATTTTAAAAATAATTTTACAATAATTAGATGCATTGTGTGAGATATTATTTATTTTTTAGAATATTATAAATTTTTTTACGTATGTATTTTAGTATACTGATAATAAATGTATGTATCGAAAGTTTATGTATATTTATGCTGTGATTCTTACATATTCATATATATTGGATTTGTTTATATAATTTTCGAACTGAAATATGTAGATAAAACAATTAAGTAGAAAAAAATTGTAAACCTTATTTCATAAAATAAAATTACTATAAGCAATATTTTATATTTAATCCATAAATATTTTATAAAATTGTTGAATAATATTTTAAAATATTAATAATAGTTTTAAAAAATAATTTAAAATATTGTCGAATTCGAAATATTGTACATAAACATTATTTATTTAATAAATTATTACAAACACATTTAAAATTAAAATTATAAGATCTTTATAAAATGATGTAGGCATCAACCCTGTATAAATCATCTTGCATCTGCTGTCGAAAGTGTCGTCTAACTTTTTATGCTTCTCCGGCTTGGGTGAACGATTTTCTTTCAATATGGAAAAGTCCGATGTTGTCACTAGTTTTGGTCTTCTGAGCTACAGACTTTCTAGATTTAATTTTAACTTTCATGATATTCACAAGAATATCCATTATTAAAACAGATGACAATAATATGCACATCTATATTTTAATCTTGGAGATCATTAAACAATGCATCTGATAAACTTTGTATATCAAGTAGTTAATTTTTACTTATTTATTTTACATATAATATTTCAAATAATTTTTAATTCATGGAACGTAGCTATACTTTAATAAATATATATTGTGTGCTATACAATATGTTAGAAAAGTTCTATGTTTTTAATGAGATTTAAATTTATATAATTTCTATTAGTTGTTCAATTCTTTTAACATCAACATCGAAACTAACTTTATTGGCTTTATCCATACATATATGTGTATGTATTCAGTTGAAATTAAATTAAATATCTTTAGAACTAAATTACAGCGAACTCTTATTATAATACTATTGTACAATTTTAATATGCTGATTACTTTAAAATTAACTTTTTTTTCTATAATATTTTTTTAATTAAAAAATAGTTGAGCAAGCTTTTCATGATATTTCAGAGTAAAATTTATATTTCTTTTATGCACGTGATAACATGCACATGCTTTTTCTTAAGCAAAAGTTTTTTTATTTACTAGTCCATTTATGTTAATACAGGAGATACTTTAGCTCTTTACTGTCAATGTAGTTATAATATAAAATTTAATTTTTCTTTTTTGAAAGAAAAAATACTCTAAATACTTTATACCCTATTTTTTTATGCTTTTAAGATTTGGTAAAAAGATAATGGTTTTTTATATTATATTTCGTAGTCAACGTTATTTTCTTTATAATATTAATTTTCTATGTTTTAAAGAAATTTTTTTTATCGATATATTCATTACATTTTCAAGTTCCTTTTCAAATCAAATTAACGAATTTATTTAAATTTCGGATAAATAATCAGAATCCATTTCAAGGTTTACATTAAGTAAAGTTCCGATATAAAAATTTAATACTAAATAACGTTCTTTAATTAGAAAATTACGTTAATGCGAAATGATTAATCGAGTTAATTTATTCGTTGACTCAGTAAATTTATATATATCTCTATTTCAATAATATATATAAAGATCGCTAAACTATATATATAGATTTGAGAAATTCTAATTATCGACAATTCTAAGTTCGCTAGAGCATAATTAAATAATTGGCAACATGTATTTATTGTTAAAGAGTTCATATAATTTTTAAAATCGCAATACGTATAAAAATAATTTTTCTTCTTTTTTTACATAAAATTTAACCTAGTGAAACAAAGTTACTTTAAAATCTTAATAATTACATTTGTATAGAATCTTTATAAATAGAACATTTTTTCCTGTAAATTATTATTATAAAGATTAAAGCTAAGACCGTTTGAAGTAAGAGGAGCAATTTCTATAAGCGCTAGTTTTATTGATCATTTGAAACGCTCCAGGATTGTTCATCTAATTGGTAATTAATTATATTATAAGTACTGTGGATAGTCAAATGAGATAAATTAATTATGTTGTAAAATGCGGATAAATTAGTGTATGTATACTTGCCTATGGGCATGAAATGCACTTTCTGATAATTGCTATTTTCCAAGGCATTCGTTACAGTATGCATAATTTTAAAGAGCTGAAAATAGAATAGTGATATAATTAATTTTACTCTTTGTTTCTCGGGACTTCATTTACGACGTTATACATTAAAACATATTTCCAAACCTTTTACTCGCTTATATCGATTGTCGTATATCTTCCTCTTTTGTTATTTGAATTTTTACGAGATATGTACGGGCATTTTGAATGCTTAATCTTTCTTCGCTTTCAAGATGCATACACCACGGCTGTTACGGCAGTTTCGATCCGACTCCAGGAGAAAACGGAGATGTTGAGTCGAGGGAACGAAGAGCCCGAGAGTCGAGGCACGCACACCTTAGCTTAGATACGGGAAAATAGAAACGTGCATTTTTGTGAAATCGCTTCGCTTTTATCGATCGGTAATTACATTTAGATATATTTAAAAAAGCATAGCTATCGTTAGAAAGTATTATTATGATTATTTTTATTACATCAGTATCGTATTTCATTGTTCGACGATAATTCAAGTTTGCTTATATGCGATATTGTGCATAAAATTGAGTAAGTATACTTGGAAGCTCGACGCCAAGCATTTTGTGGGGACATAACCATTCTTTCTCGTAGTTGTTCCTATGTCTCCATCCGGAAATCGCGGTACAGGCGCAATCGCCGTTCTTATTCCTCTAGGGCAACGTTTCGTATGACGTATTATTTCTGGCGATTGTTATCCAAAACCGTAATAATATGGAAAATTACGATTTAATACTTTATATGTAATTATTATAAATAAGAATTTTTTATAAATATATTCGTTTAATTTATGATATTTTTCATTTCTAATTTGAATAGAGCTTTTTTATTATTTCTTCTTATTTTATTTTTACTTGATTTGATAAAACACGCATATACACATTCACACATACACACATAAACTTTAAATTAAATCGTTAGTATATTTGATTAAATCCTATCTCTACATGTTCTTGTACTAAGATAATAAGACTTATGTAAATTATTGTAATTGGATATGTTCTCTTACACTAGCGACTATTAATAATTTCTTTTATTTAATTTTTTTTTATAATAGCCTTTTATCAGATTTAAAATTCATTTTATTTGATTGATATTAATTATATATTTTGAAAAATAAAATTAAAAGTTATATAGAAATGGATAATAGTAGAATAAAATAAAATATAAATACCCAATCAATGAAGCAAATAATATAAAAATTATGAATCTCTATCAATGTATCAATTATTATGTTGAAAATTATTTTCTCACCTGCATCAGTGCAAATATTATATTATTACTATAAGATATTAAAAGTTATTTGTGCTTGAATATTCAGTATTATGTATCAGTTATAAATTTAAGCCTACATATAAATCAAACGACAATTTAGTAAAAAAGTTTTATTATCACTTCATAATTTAAGATTTTTTTTAAGCTGAAAAATAGCTTTTTAAACCTTATTTTGTATTATTTATTTTTATAAAAACACGTAACGAAAAAAATAGATTTTTAGGAATAAACAGGTGAAATCATCTATTAATTAAAATTTAAATTAAATTTTTATATCGATAATTTTTCAAATTTTTCAAAAATTTTATTCTTATATTTATCTACTTTAAATTTGATATGTTGAAACGCCATTACATTAAAAGTAATTTATAGAACTTAATTATGTAAATGTAAATATTTTATAATGAAATAATTTAATCTTATATAAAGGTTAATGAATTTAAAAATACAGAGTATTCGATTTATAAACAATATTATAAAAAAATATTCGTAAACAATCAGACTTTAAATATTACGATAATTTATATATCTATCATTTGGATAAATATTAAACACTTTAATAAAAATTTTAATTCGAAGACATACTTTTCGAAAATGGAAATGATATAAATTAAAATAAATAAACAAACCATTTAAATTTATTTAATAATCAATAAGAAATATGTTTTAACTTCTTAAAGAAAATTATAATACAGATATAATTACATTATTATCTTTATGATCTCCAAGCCATATTTACTTTTATTAGAATTATTTATATATAAAGGTACAATCAGATTACAATAAATGATTCTTATGTATATAATAACGGTGCTAGAGAAGAATAATTAAAATTTATTAATGAAATATATTTTTTCAATAAAATGAACGTAAGTTATAATAAATTATTTTTTGGTATACACGTTTTTCGAACAGCTCATTCCGATAGTTATTTTAAGATTACAAACAAAATTATTGTTGTGAACACAGAGCTATTGTTCCTTATCTAATTTACATGCATTGGTAACATGCAAGAAAGTGAATGTAAGAAAGGCAAGGTACGTGCTAAGCTTTGAAAGTCCATAACTTAGAGTTAAGATTAAAACTTTGTATTACAGGCTTCATGACTCTTAGTTCATAATTTGATCGCATAATAGTATCCCTTGCATGTCATAGATATAATTAAAATAAATATATAGCTAAAGCTACTGGTAACATTTCTAATTATCAACTTCCACTTTGAGTTTTATTCCTTGGAGGTTGTAATTTTAATATTTTTAATGTCATTTTTTAATTGTATAAAAATGTATTTCTACAAAACACGTCTTTTGCATTATTGTAAGACCGATATGAAATAATGTGCAAATATAGGTATGAAATAATTGTTATATTATAAATGAAAGAAAATGAAGAAGAGCCAAGGACTATTAATTGCAATCGATTTACATTTGAATATGGTTTGAGAATTTCATAGTTCATTTAATCTAAAAAATATAAATCTTCGGATTGATTCTTTGTTTTGTACATTAGATTACAAAAAATGTAGAAGCTGTAGATGAAACTCTTGAATTTAAAATATATTTAAAGTAATTTAAACGAAGCTTATTAATGATAAAACTGTAACAGTCTTAATTTTATTTAATTTGTAGTATTTCGTTTCTATTTTTACGAGTACATGATAAAATATCAAATAATTTTTTGGTGCTGTGCTTTATGATCTACAAAAATTATTTAAAGTAAAAATGTATTATTCAATGATTATTATGAAATATTTTTCAAATTATCTGATTTTGTTTTATATTAAAATTTTATATTCATTCATTCTTTTGTTTTTCATATTCTATTTTTTGAGGCGATACGTAATTAATACAAGCAAATGAGTAATAGATCAATCAACTTCAAGTTTTCGAAAAGAGCCGTGAAATCCAAATAGATCGTCGACGTTTATTGCTGAACTAAGTCGTAGGTCTTCATTAACAGTAAATACTTCTTCTTTCAAGAACCAGTCTCGCCAATCTACGAGTTTTTTACGCCATTTCCCTACGTAAAAAAGTAAAAAACTTAATTTGTTACATTTAACGTATTTACATATAAGAAGTTAAATAAAATAATATGCATATAAAACGTTAAAGTTAAATACATATGTTTGCAAGGTTATTTAAATTATCATTTACGATTGATATTTTAATAATTAAAAAATTATAGACATTATGTAAATTAAAGTAACATGTAATAAAAATCTACTTTTTTAGTTGGTTTTATTTTATTCTTCATTTAATTAACTTAGAAACAATAATTGTGAAAATAAGTAAGTTGAATCATTGTACTAACTTTTTAACTTTATTTTATTAGCTTTCACTTTATTGAATTTTGTATTGAAATTACGAACAAAAAAATTAAATAATTTTATTAATAATATTAAAATACTTCAATAATTTCTTATTTTTTAATTTGAAAAATGAGAAATATAATTCCTAGCAATTTTAAAAGTATTATTAATTAATTAAAAAATGCCTGTATACTATGTTTATTAATTCTTTAAAAAAATATTTCTATTAAATTAAATTCAAAATATTATTAAAAGTTATTAAAGACAGAGTTTAAAATAAAAGTTTTCACGTTTAAATTTTACATAATATCGAATACGTGCACATAATTTTTCATAATGAATTGGGACTTTAGAATCTAATATATTTAAAAGTTTAATATTATCTTGTATTTAATTATTAAAAATTTTAATCAGTAATGTAGAATGAGAAATTGAGTTTTAATTTAGTTACTGGATTTGCATTTCTCGCAATAATGCAGTATTTTTAACATTTTAAAAAGCTAAAGTAATTATTGGTGGTTTAATTTTATAAATGAATGATTGTGATTAATGAATACAAACATCAATTAAGATCATAAATTAATAATGTTGATAATATCTTCTTTTAATTTTATCGTTTTATGTTAACAAATATATTTTAATAGCCGAATATTAATTTAAAATAGCAGAAATTTACTTTATTTTTATAACTAATTAAAAGCATTTTTTATATATAACAAATACGAATACTTATTATAAAATAAAATTTCATGTAGATTAATAAAATTACCATGCAATTCATCCATTGATGGTTGATTGCCTTCGTAATCAACGGGAAGGATAGTCTTCGGAACAAACTCATGCAGAGACTCGATTCCGAGAGAATGTACATGTATCTGTCGATAATTTATTATTTGCATCGAATCATAATAAAATGAAATGGAAAAACTATCGAAAATTAAGCGTGAGATTTTACGAAGATTTAAAACATCATTACCCTTTTGGCAAGTTTGGGTTTAATCACAGATTTGATGAGCGTGACGATTTGGTCGACGAAAGTTGGCGCGTTGATGAAGTGGATAGCCTTTATTCGTGCACCGTAAGCTTTCTAGGGGAAAAAAAAGTTTTTAAACGAATTACCAATTAAGTATTATCAAACTAAACTCGTCATTTTTTTTATGCATCAGACTTTGTACTTATAGATTCCGCGTACTTGTTCATCTTTCGGATCGTGAATTATTATAATTTATACGATCGATCACATAATATACATCTTGAATTCTTCTTTCCTTTTTCCTTCTTTATGCAGATCCTTTTACTATCTCATTCATGGCTGTGGAGCGAGTTGAAAGGTGTGTCTGTGTCCTCCGTCGTCGCTACCATTCTGATAGCGAATCAAGACTCTATCGAATTTTCTTCACGGTATTTAGGATCACAGCTCGCGAAGAAGACGAATGGGAGAGGGGAAGGAGATGGTTGAACCTGTCATCTCAAGATACCGGAGTGAAGCTTTAGACTTATAATTCGACAGCGAATGGAGAAATTCGCACAAAAATACGAAAGATTCGCATCGGTTCCGCGATAATTTCGCAATAGACGATGAAACATCGAAACCGCTCTATACTAACGCAAATGAGTTAAAATTAGACACGTATCTGTCGTTCATCTCGATTTCATTATATTAGTCGGACAAGTATAATTATTAAACGAGTAGAGCATAATGAAGTGAATTGTAACGACTCAAATATCATAGAACTTTCTATTAATCGCTTATTCAATAGTTTAAATTATTATAGTGTTTTCTGATGAATTATTATGGTTGATCGGATGGGAATGATATTTAAACATTCATTAGGTTAATTCAACTTCACAAAAGTCATATTTTCTTACGCGATTTTAAATAAAAATGTGTGTAAATTAAACTCTATATTAGTGTTATATAAATGAATGCGCTATACGATTATATTATTTTTATTTTGTATTTAATATACGATTAGTTATTATATACGTATATATGTCGGATTATATAAGAACTTTGATAATTAGAATAATTCGATAAATTCAAAAGTATGTAAATAAATAAAATCGATTTGAATGAATTTGTTCTAAATTTTTACATGTATTAAATAATTATTAAGATAATATACGTTCAAATATATTTTTTGATTTATTTTTATCTCGCATCTTATAGTATAAAAATATATTTGATATCCAGTTTTTATTTAAGAAAATCAATAAATTTTAATCAATAAATTCCTCTACTTTATGAATTATTCCTTCACTTGTAGTATCGTGTAGTTGTTACATTTGAAATAAAAGTTCAAAGTGTTTACACGTAGAAACTTCTTTGTTCATACTTACCGTAGCTACAATCTCGCATTTTTTTAGTAAAGTTGGCGTGAGTTTGGCAATATGACCGAGTCGCATTGCCGAAAGATCGTAAATGTAAATGTCTCCAAGGCTGCGGCACTCGGAGATGCGAACATCACCTACCATAAAAGTGTACCTGTGGTAACGAAAAGCAGTTTAGTACTCTCTCTTTGCAGTCACCCTTTTGCAGAATTGACCTCTTGCAATAAAGCTTTATTGCTATTTCTCCAACTCTAAAAATGAACAAAAGTCCCTGCTCAAATGGTCCATTTGGAATCAGCTCGATAGTCTCTTAGTCTCTTATAGCAGTAGAAATTAATGCTTTCTTAATTATGAGAATTACGATAAAATTGAAGCTATATCGTTTGTTTTTTAAATTTAGAGAATATCTCGCATTATAAAATATAACGAATTATTAACTCATGGAATATTATCTTAATTTATTATAAACTATATTAAATTTATATAATATTTCATTTATTCTTATATTTGTATTACTTTATTTATCAATGTAATTATCAAGTGGACTCGAGATAAAATTTTACACATTTTTCATTGTTCGATTCTCAGCATTATATCAAATATAGGTCAGTTAAACAGAAATAAATAAAAGAAGACTAGATTTTATGAGAGACAGAGAGAGAGAGAGAGAGACTAGAGAAAGAGGAAGTAGCAATATACACATAAGACATAATAGAAAAAGAATCAGAAGTGGAAGACTTACTTGAACAGGTCCCAAGCATGAAATTTTGAAGGGTCTTCATTGAGCGCGCGTAAAATTGAGACTCTGTACTTTTCTGGTGTTAGCTTCGGTAAACATACCCATTGTCTGAAAAATGTATATAAATATAGCCATTGGTAGCGGTTACGAAGGGTATTTAAGTGCAGTTTAAGGGATTCTCCGACTTATTATTTAAATCTAATTTGTAAATTGTATAATTAGATTCATTCGATGGGTTTCGTGTCATAGATCAAAGCTCTGCGGTAGTTTATTTCTTTACATTTCATGCACATGCATTGAGGAATCCAAATACGTGGATTTAGCGAATTTGCTTTTGTAAATGGCTAAGAAGTACTATGTGTGTATAGGTTTATACGTACAGCGTTTCGTAAAGGCGCATTACAGACTGGGCCAAAGGATCTCTGTCGGTGAAAAGCTCGGGAACAAGGCGCCTAACAGTGTAGTACATTTCTAGTTTCTGTTTAGCTAGCTCCAGACTATACTTCGTACTAATTACAAAGTACTCCAATCTCTGCTGCGGTATATCTGTGAGACTCAGAGAATTACTTAAGCTTAATCTACTTTTCGGTAATAAACGAATCGTAATGGTGTATACTAATATTTTATTCAAATTCGATCGATAAATAATTAATTATTATTTCGTTTTTTAATCTTACTGTAATTAAATTTCAGTTGGTTTTTTTTAACCGAATTATTTATCCTATGCACTATATATTCTAGAATGCCAGCTATGTTTTTCAGTCATTATAATATATGTAATAAATGTCTAATAAAAAATACTTGACATGATTTGTAATTATAATTTAAACTTTGGGATTAAATTACATTCTGTATACGTATTATTTCATGTCACTAATTGTACCCTCTTTAGTGCAGGAAGCTCTTGTATATTTCTATACAGTAATGATTTAAATGCATTGTTCGAATACAAAGGTATATGTTGATAGGTATGTAAAAAATGTGTGAAACTAGTTACATCAAATAATAATAATAATAACAACAACAACAACAACAACAATAATAATAATAACAACGAGTAAATTACCGAATAAATACTTATGGTAGTTGCTGTGTTAATTTTATATTTTATAGATTTCATGCTTAAAATTTATATTACTTTTTTAAAGTAATCGAATTAAAATATGACTGAAAATGTTTTTTTATATTTATCTGTAGTAAAGGTGTAAAATCACGAATATTGTATATGAAAAGGAAACGAAGGTATTAAACATTTGAGTGATATTTTTCTTGAATTCTATCTTATCATTTCTTTATCCATTATTCTTTCTTTTCTTTTGATTTTATTATCGATAATTCAAACATTTTTACAATCTTTTATTTAATTTTAATGATTTCTCATTTTTTCTTATAAATGTTATTAAAAATTAATTTATGTACTCTTTTGAAAAAAATAAGTATCGATTTATTTAATAAGAAAGTTCTCTGCTACGAATTTAAATGAAAGTTTCTGGATAATTCATCAGTTATTTTAAGAAAAGAGTGCATCATATTTCTATAAAATTTAAAAATAATGAAAACATGGAATAAGAAAAATATTGCAGCTACCTCAAAAGCATTCGTGAAAAACGATCTTTTTGAGATACTGTTTTATATATGTCAATCGGATTGCTCTACATTATTTATATATGCGCACGGTACGTATCTAGAAATAGGGCTTGCCGGTACTCTTTCGAAAATGGCGCGAACGACACTTATCGAGTTGATAAATCGTAACCGAAGCAGTTTCACCGGACGTGCAACAGTGACAAGCCGGCAGAGTTCCAGAAAAGTGAACGCGAACGCTTTTCTCGAGAATGGACTGCACGATAGGGGAAAAAAGGTAAAACAAGATGAGGAAAAGGAGCAAAGAATTGTAGAAACGATAATTCAAATTCTTCACCTTGAGGTAGGTGTAGCTGATGCTCGAGCCAATCTCGAAGCCGATCGCGCAGATCTGCCAATAGTTCGTTGTTTCCGCCGAAGGCGATACAGACTTCTTCGGTGCTGCACGATTCTAACAATGTCGTCATTTTACTTCTCGTCCTCGCGATCTCGTAGTACGTGATGCTTACGTTGCTTTCCTTGCCAACTTTTCCACTGTCTCTCAAGCGACTCTTTTCGTTACTTTCCTTTTTTTTTTGTTTTTGTTAGGGATGTACGCGCTTCTGTCTGCTCACTACTTTTAGACGTATGTACTATTTTGCCACGCGATAATCTTTTTTCTTTGTTATATTTTATCCGTATAATGCATGTATCTTTGACAAAGTAGCGTCGCTGTTATATCTTGTACTTTACCATGAGAAAATTTCATGAAAACAGAATCCTCTTGACTATAGTTTGCGAATGAAACTCTTAAATATATAATCAATTAGATACGAAACATGAAATCGAAATTTTTTTATCGAATATTCTTATTAGATTTATTTATACTCTTATTTATCCATTAGAAATAATTCGAATAAATATTTATATGGAAAATAATATGATGCATGCCATTTAAATAATATTTTGAATATAAATGTTTACGTTGTTTAAATCAAAATTATAAGAAGTAATTTTAATATTATATTTAATCGATATTAATACGAATTATATTTAATTTATATATATATATATAAAATTTTCTATTTTGTGAATGAACACAGATTGCATCTAATGTTTTTGAAGTAATTATTGGACATAATTTGCAAAGTGTACAAATGATGAACGAGTCATATATTCAAGAGCGCTTACTAAATTCGTACACACTCTTAATTATTAAACAGATGAATAACTGCGATCATGGTAATGCTAGAAAATGTTTAATATATTATTATATAGAGGTAGTTTATAAAGTAAAAGAAAATTTAGTGACATTAATTATAAAATATAATATTAAAAGAAGAACATATTTATTGTTTAGAACTACGTTGTCGTATGTTCGGTAAAAGTATTTAATCACGAATAGAAATTACTATTTTAACTAGTTAAATATTAAATTATTTAATATTATTTTTTATAAAGTTATTATTATATTTTGAATACCCAATATGAATATGCGATGGTATATGTACATCCTAAAATGTTTAATAAATACTTTAAATGTTTAAATCAATTTATGAAATCGTTTCTATTGAATTATTATTTTTAAATAATAAAAATATTTAATCGTTATTGAAAATAAATAATTAAGAATGTTCTATAGCTTGTGAACTATTTTCATTATAATTCCAAACATAGTTTTATAATTGTAGAATATCGTTTAGAAATTAAATGTAATTATGTTTACATTCAAATGATTGTTATTCATCCATAAATATTATCAGTGTTTATTATTATTTTGAAAACAAATTTAATTCGATTAGTAAAGCATTTAGACGTTGATTAAGTCAAAATTTATAAAATTACCGTATATTAATTTTTTATTTGAAAGAACAAACTTTTATTAAAACCCTTGATCGATTAAAAGCGAAAAAAGTAGGAGCAAAAATTTAAATTAATCCAAGCTGCTTTTATAAAATATAGAGTTTGAAATAGTTTATTATTTCGCTGCAATGTTATTTGAACTGTTAAATGAAAGCTTATTATATGCAAGTTTTGAGAATATTATCGAAGTTAATAATTCTGTAGATTAGATATTAATGTATTAGTATTATATATTAATGTATTAATATTACATATTAATATTATAGAAGTTAGATATTTTGATAGTTATAAAGTTTAATATGTTTTAACAGTTACAAATTATTGAAGAATAAATGCTAAACTTTATGCCTCAAGAAATCCATGAAGTTATATTCAATTATAATTATCTGTTTTCTTTTAATGACTGTTATTAAAATATTTACAATTCGAATGAAAAGATACTCTGATTTTTTAAAATTAAACTTTATAAGTATTTATTTAAGCTTGCCAAATGATATGAGAATTATTTCAGGTGAGACTATTTTAAACATAATAATCAAATACAAAAATATATATTTTCTAATATAAAAATAATAATTGTGTAAAAATAAATTAAAAATTTAATAACAATATTATTATTACAATGTTAAATAGTAAAAAAAATTTCTTTCCGTAAAAAGATTAAATCGGAGTAAAGTATTTACAAAAAATAAATAAAAAGTAAAGTAAGATACAATATAACGTAAAATAGAATTAAGAAAGATTAGAAATTCTTATTTGATATAATATAATTAAACGTTGAGATAATATGAATAGATAAATAATATTTCTTTAACGTATATTTTATTTATTTTATCATCGCTTTTTTTAAATTCAATTTATTTTTCAAATTCTGTAATAAATGTATCTTTATTGTATATTACGTTGAATAAAAAAATTTTGAAGAAACTAAATGAATCGTTTATTTCATTTAATAATAGTGATATTATACAAAGGATAAGTTCTTATTTATTCAAAATTTTCAATCAAAAGAATAATAAATAATACTATAAATCTTACTTTACCTATCAGATGTTCTTTTGCTGGAGTCGCCGAGAAGACTAAACGCAGAATGGCAGTGAAACTGCAAGTGAAGGCGCCGTTATATTTCGCCACTGTTTTGTTCAATGCTACGTTAAAATTGTGCATGGAGTTTTCGAAAACACGAAAGACGCGTATGAGAATTTGATTCGAGTAGATAATATTCGTGATCAAGGTTCAAATGACTGGGAAAGCAGAGAATCGTAAAAGAATGTTTTAAGAAAAATATTATTCTGTGATATTCCGAAATGTTAATTTTTATTATCCTTGGCTTTAAAAATATTGTAATGTATTATTTTGTGCATATTGTGGTTTTAGAAGTTGCATTTTTAAATGAAAATATATAGATTTTGATATTATAATTTTATGAAGAATGTTAATATCTATGTACGGTTTCATAATGTTAAAAATTTTTGTTCTTCATACTTTTCCTGATTTCCATTTTTTTAATATTAAGACCTTTCATGAATAAGGTAGGTAATTCAAATTAAATGAATATACATAGTAGTTTGCGCCAACTCTGCTACTTTTTAGTATAGTTTATATTAATAGGAACACAACATATATATATATATTCGAAATAAATTTACAATTTTATTCTTATTGTTTTATTTAAAATGTAAAAAACTGTGACAAGTTTAAATAATTCACGCAATGTTAAAAATTGAAAATTATAATTTATTTAAAAATAATATTAATGATCATTAAATTAATTAAATATGATTTAAGCATTATTTTTATTTATTTCTAACGTATTCAAGTTTTAAATTTAATATGCTTGATATTATGATTTCTTGAAATTTAAATTATATTTGATGAATATAAATTCTGCATATTATAAAAATATAATACATTTCGATCATAAAGTTTTATTTTTAATTTAAATCAGTATTTTACAATTTCTAAGCAATAACATTAAGATTATAAAATATATTAATGAACTTTAAAACTTATTTCATTATTTCATATTATACAATGCAATTAAAATTTTAAATTTACTGAAAGTTTTTGAGTATAACTTTGAATTAAAATTATGAATTTAAATTGTTTTGTAACTAATTTTTACCACATTTCTTTACAAAATATTTTTATTATGAAAAAAAATATAGGTTCTTTTGCGACTTATTTTTGCTGGTAGATGAAATTACAAATTATGTATCATTAATAAAAATTAAACAAAAATTTATTCATATTCTCGGTTTATACCTATGTATATAGTAAATAATACAATAATTCAAAGTGGAGAAAATTTCGATAGAAACAGATATTAATTAAATGTTTTCTATTTAATTTATATTCAGTATGTTTCTGAATTACTTTAATTTATATTTTTAATTCAAAGTTAATAATAAAAAGGTATATCTTTTCTAAAAATTCATATGAATAAATATTTATAAATAATCAACATTAATAAATATTTCATTTCGTAAGAATAATTATGTTTGTATTAAAAACATTACATTATACTTTCGAATTTATTTCTACTGCATCTTTTACTCTCTTTACTGAATATTTTAACTTAAAATAAAAAAAATACTTAGTAAGAGCATAAAATCAATTGTATTTAATGTCAAGTATTTATCTTATTTTATCACATAATTTCGATGCAATATACAATCATGCTTAAATTAATTTAAAAAAATCATTTTCAAAATTATTTTTATTTATGTAACATTTTAATCATTAGAATATTAAAAAGAAAATTTTTATTATACTATTTTTATTGATCTTTTAAATTTAATATTTATGTAGAGAATATTTATTCAAGATATTTTAAATACATTTCAAATAAAAGAATATATTAAATACATTATTAATCCAATCGAATGCTTTTAGAGTAAGTCATCAATTCAATAATCTGGAATACTAAAATTTTTTTCGTATATCTAAATAATGTCAAGAGTTATCCAATAATCAAATTAAAGTCTGTATTGAAAAATAATATACATTCTATTGATAACTCAAATAACAATGTTTGATTATTTTAGTAATTTAAGTTATTAATGTTGATATAATAAGCTTTAGAAATCAACTAATTGCGGTAAACATAATTATTATTAAATAAGTTCTTTGATAAGAAGCTATGATATTCACTAATTTCTGAGAGCGATTCATAACGTGGCAGTAACAAAAGACTAGAGGAGATTGTGAAGAGGTTGTCTTGGGCCAAATCGGATCTCTGTATTCACTTTACTTATACAAATATGTACGCATATATTATATCTTATATTAATAAAATAATCTTTGTTAAAATATAAAAATCTCTTATATATTATGTAAAACTTTATATTACGAATTAGAATCAGAGGCAATATAATTATAATATTTTTATTTGTTTATTAATAGAATATATAAGTTTATATGATATCATAATAATTGTTTATTATTATTACTACAAATATTGTGGTTTTGCTAATGTATTTTTATTTTAAATAATGCTAAAATATTACTGATTATATGATTTATTACTAAGTCAAATATAATAATTATTTATGAGTTATTTATAAAGAATAAGTTATAATTCATAATAAAGGGAATCAATATTAACGCAATTTAATATGTTAAATATTTTTTTTATTATAAAATTTAAAATTAGCACATATATTTTAACAAATATATTTCAAATGTTTATATAAATTATCAATTCATGACTTTTTTATGATGTAGCTATTTCATAACTATAATACTGTTGTGTTTTTCAAACTTTATAAATATAGCTATTATAATGATGAGATTTATAAGATATTCATTCAATCAATATAATTTCTTTTTTATAAAATTTAAAAAATATTGTAATGAATTATAAAATAAGTATATAATTCTTGAAATATATTTGATATTATCATTGTAAAGTATGTTTAAAAAATTGGATAAACTTTATTCTTATAATCTTTTTTAAATATATTCCTTTAAAAATACATATATTACACCATTAATATATAATAAATATAAAAATAAAGAAATTTAGAAAGAATTATTCAATTATTTTATTTGTAAATTACTTTATATTACATATAATTTTTAAATATTTAATTACATTGTATATTCTTTTCATTTTGATAGAACTATTTAAAATAATTATATATTAAAAAAGAGTTATAATAATGCAAAAGAGAAATTTTTAATACCTTTCTTTCAATAACAATATATTATGCATAGAAAATATATAATATAGCGATGTAAATAAAAAGATTGAAAATAATTTTATAACCGTATACTTTTTGTAAAAATTGTAAAAATTATTGAGTAATTAAAAAAAAATTGGTTTGCGAATATTAAATAATTATAAAATATGATTGTATATAAAGGCCTGATAAATCAGTTTGAATTAAATTAGTGATTATGAATTTTTATTCAAGAAAATATTAATTGGAAAAGTGTTAAGTATAACATATGTACTTTATCATTGTGTTTAATATCTTAATAATTCAAATAAAGTAATTTACAGTGAATTATTACTTATCGAACAATCTAAAAAGCTATTAAGTCAATTTTTAAAGATTTATTTGCGATTTATTAGTATTTATTAACGATGAATTTCTAAATATATATTTCAATGTTATTAATTTAAACAATAATAGGTTTTAGTGCTCTGATCAGACTCACATTATTTAAAAATAAAATTCTTTATATTATATCAAATATTTTTAATAAGGATAATTTTATTAACTATATAAAAGAGCTAAAAATTGATTTACCGAAAAATATGTTTACAAATAAATTCGAACTTAGCAATTATAATTTATTGAAAACATCATATATCAAAGCAGACATATAAAATTCGATATAATGCAAATTAACTTTTGAGCAGCTTTTATGCGGAATAGAGAAGTTTAGAATCGGAGTATCGTATTATAACAAGTAATATTGTAAGTATAATCGATTTATATTCATTTTAATATGTAGTTCTACAAACTTTATTCATATATTTTTTTAATATCTATGCAATTTAAAGCATTAGAAGTAATTATAAATAATAAATAAGTAATCATACAAGATTATTTTCCATTTAAAAATTTATCTCTGGTATATAAAATTATACTAAAGAATGTTTTAAAAATTATGTAAAATCGATACTAATAAAAATTATATAAAAATTTATTAATGCAGCTGTGAAGTAAAAATTCATATAAAAATAATATATTAGTAATAAGAAGAAAATTTTTTATACCATATCAATTTAATACATCATCAAAAATAAAGTTCCGTTAATTTTTTCAATGGATGTAAATACTATAAAATAAATGAATTTTAATACTAAAAAAGATTTAGTATATTTGAATTTTAATAGAGATTTTAAGTATGAGAATTTTATCAAGTAATCTAATTTTATAGATAATGTTAGAATCGCATATTTTTGTATTCAATTTTTATATTTTCGATATAATGTAATAAATTTAATACTCATAGAAGGTTATATTTAAATTTTTATTGCATTGCAATATTTATGATCGTAAACAAATTTTCAATTAGTTTTATTTGATCACACATTTTTTCTATAAAAATATTATGATTTTTATATAATATTATATTGAAAAAATGTTTTATAAGTATTATAAATGATATTCGTGTTTCAAATTTTTTTAATATTCTTCTAAATCTGTTATTTATAAATATAAATTATTAAGAAATATTATTGTATAAAATTTGTTTTATTTAATGACTAAACTGATTTAATGTTAGTAGCTATTTCATAAAAAATTTGTACCTATTTTAAAGTTTCAATTTTAAAACTTTTTATTTTTCTGTAAATTGCAGTGAGAACATTTAAATTAATCAAAGTTGATTTCTTTGCTAAGAAGTTTCGTAAATCTTTTTATAACTGTGACTTTTTACGACTAACCTCGTTCTTCTTAAATCACATTTTCTGTTACGCTATCTAGATACACTCGAATCACAATCAAGTGCACGGTATATAAGTCATTTCACTACTTTCGCTATTAGATGCAAAGCTACGGATTGTGCATCAAGATCACTAATGCAAGTGTGAAAGCGTATCGAGACCACTTAAATATATATTCGACTAAGAATTTCTTCTGTTTATATTTATTATGAATGTATTAATTAAGACAAAAAACATATATGAAATAGAGTTTTATCTTTTTTCTTACTATATCAAGTTTAATTCAAGTAATTTTATTTTTAAAAATAAAAAAAATGTTTTTTCAATCAGAAATTTTTCCGGAAGATTTAGAATAAATTCTTGATCGATAGTTAAAGTATTAGCCTATTGCATTTTTAAACCAATATGAAGTTTGAAGTCTTAAAAATATATAATTTTGTATAATAGAAAAAATACGATGAATTAAAAATTATAAATATTTATAGATTTATTTCATACTTTAATCTAGTTTTGACGTGACACGCAAATGCGCACGCAAACGCGCACACGCACATGGACACAAGCTCGCAAAGCAAAACTATTTCGAGATTAAAATATATATATTTTCCTCTACATTAAAATATATACACACATAAGATTGGGTAAGTACGATTAAATACTGTTTAATTTTCTCTAACAATTCAGTTAATCAGGAGATTTTAAAAAATAAACGTTTATGGATGTAAATATAGTAAGAATAGATGAATCTCAAAGTAGTATGAACGCTTTCAACTTTCTTATTGATGCTTCGCTTCTCTGTTTTCTTAATAGATTAACTACTGGATTTTCAAAGATCAGGTTGAATAAATTCTTATATTTTTAGATGTAAAAAAAAATTTCAATCAAAGATAAAATGTTTTAAACAAAATATTATTAAAACCAAAAATGATTATTTATACACAGTTAAATAATATTTTATGGAGTATTACGATTGTTGAATTTATTGATAAGATACTGTATTATAGTTATTTGTATAAAGTAGTATAACTATTACTTTATTTTATATTTTTCCTTAAATTATTTAGTTTTTCTTCTTAACTATAGGTTTTATTAAAATATTTGACCCAGAATTTCTGTAATAATAAAAAATTAATTATAAGAAAATTAAATAGTTACGAACTACCTCTTGATTAAATGGTATGAGCAATATATAAAAAAATATTTCAACTTCATAGTATTTATTAATTCTTCTCCTATATTGATATAGAAATTTATAAAATTTATTAAATTCTTAAGAAAAAATACTATCACAACTTTTAATTTAATTATATATATTTTGTGATTATAAGTAAATCAAACATTAAATCTTTGAGGTATGTACAACTAATATGATATTCACTCCCAAATATTTAATTTTTATTGTATTTCCTTATAAATTTGCTACAACTTAAGATTCGTAAATATTTGTACGAAAGGGTTAAAAAATGGAAATTTAACGTGGCTTACTTTTATCTCAATTTTAAAAGTAGTATCTTGTTTTATTTTTATCGAGGATCGATAGATTATTTCTTTAATGGATCTAATATTTATATTTTATGCTATCCCAATTCACAAAACTTAATCGAATATTATTCGATATAAGATAAAATTCTGCTTTTCAAAAAAGTTTTTATTTACAGAACCTAAATCGGTTTTGTTTGAATAGTATGTTGCCTTTTAAAATATCTATAGTTTGATATATACGTGTGTTTTGTCTGTGAATATTATTGTTATCTATATTAAGCAAAGGGCAAAGATAATTAACTGTTAAATCAATATTGCCAGTCTTGTTCTGTCTTAAACAATGCGAAATAATCTGTCTTCCTTTAGCTTAATATAGTGATTTAGCGCTATTTTAGATTAATATTGAGTAATAATACGAATGTTTCTGCTAATCTATTATAATCTTTCCTTCAACTAATTATATTTATTAGTATTTTTAGATTTTTAAAACAAAGTATCATCAGACTAAAAAAATCTTATCATTTGAATAATTATTATTTCTATGTTAGCATCGAGTATCTATTTTTATTTTCGAATAACGATTAAACGAATATGTTATTGTCATAAACAATAACGAATAAAATAATTTGAAAAATATATATCATTACTTATGTTTAATAATAGAAGTAACAATAGTAATTAATGAGATATACTAATAAATTTTATGATAGTAATAAATAATTTGTGTTTCAGACTTTTCAAAATTCGTTGAATATATGTATGTAAAACTTATATAACGCTCTTCGTAGTCGGTACTTAGTATTTTCTATATACATTCTTCACGACCATTTTGAATTCATTATTCCTACAAGTATAAATTTTCACAGAATACGTGGACTTGCATACGTCCAACGTACTTTCTAACATGTTTCTACAAATACTTTGAAAACAAATAAATACCTGTGGTTCTCTATCTTACACGTTTAAGCAAAGACAGATATATTGGAAATGGTATGCCAGATTGTGATAGACAATTCTTCCCTAATCACCAAAGTAAAGCAAGGTGGCTTAGCATTTGGGTGGATGGTCTGAGCTGTAGCAGAGAGTCTATGGACATCCAAGTCAACAAATGCATGTAGAGAAATCCATAGTTGCCACGTTTCGTTCACTTTTAGCATCGATGAAGTCTGGAGGAATATCCATTTAATCATAAGTGATTTCGCATTTTTTATCGCAAATAGAGGATCTACTGTTAAAAAGGTGAAGTTTGCCGCTGTTGATTAATGCGTTTTAAAATATCTAATTACTTTATATCATTAGCAGTAAAATAAAATTAATAAAATAAAATTAGTATAATTAAATATTAGAAGATCGCGTATGATAAATGTATAAAGGTTAATGATGACCCATGCAAAGGACAGTGTTTAAAGTCGAGCAAAATAGCGAAATTCCTAACACTAAACGAGGACAATCGGTCAATACATTGTAATTACTGAACCATTGTTTAGATATATTATACAAATTCTCAGCATAGCAAGTTCTAAGTAATAAAGGATTTGTACTTACAGATATTTCATTTTCGTTAGTCATTATTATTTCAATAATAATCAATTGATATATATAAAAGAAGTAAATTGTCATTAAGTTTCACTTATGTTTTTATAAGATTCATTAAATCGAATTATTAGTAAAAATTACAGAGTAATTTAATTATAGCTACTTTAAAATTTAGTATGCAATATATTACTTAGTAAATTGTATTAAAAAAGACAAAACGAATGAAAAATTCAACAACTAGAAAATCATAACTTTTTATATCTATTTTAGACAATTTTGCTTATAGAATTATGAAATATTTCTTTCAATTAATTATAATGAAGCGAATAATGAAGTTTGAATTATTTTTTATTTTTTAAATTTATTTACTTCAAAAATCATATTCAAAATTATGTTGTAAATTTATTTTAAACTTTATCAAATTTGAATAAAATAAAATGCAGTCTTAAAATAACTACAACATTTATGTGAAAAATTTATACGATAAAAAAGAAAATAAAATTTAAAATTGTATTATCTTATAAACAATTGTAAATATTTGTTTCTTGACTTTTATATATTACAAATAAAGATTTCGATTTTATTTGAAATATTTTTATAAGAGAAAAAGTTTAAATTATCAGCTTTATAACACAATAATAATAAATTGTAAAGATTTTCTTTAAATTTATATATATTGAATGACGTTTGACCGCCATCTCAATTATTTATAAGATAAAGTCAGTAAAGTATAAAATATAATATTATAGTAAAGATTTAAAAAATTACTTTAGCCTGTAATAAGATATAATTTAATATGATGTGATGTTGTAAAACATATAGTTATAAATTAACTATAAGTCAACGACGTACGAATAAGTGAGGTAAGTATTACATTGATGAATAACACAACATTTATGAAATATAAGTATGGAAGAGATCAAAAAATTTCTTGGTAAATATTTAACATGATCATTTTTTATGAAAAGGAATATCTCCGAATATAATATACATAATTTTATCGTACAATAATGATTTAATAATTTAATATTTACATTATTTATTTTGATATAAATGTGTATTGTAAAACAGTTTTTAAGTATGGATAAAAATACAGAAATTTTCAAATTTAAGTTTTCTAAAATTAAAATATGAAAATATATACTATACTAATAATTGCCCTCAAATCCAGAAATATAAGATAAGTATGCGTGAGTGTGTATCTGTGCGTGTGTTTCTCATATTTAATTATGGAAGATATTGAGAAAGTGTAGAAATTGAAATATGAAAATGAACTATATCGAAATAAAGAAAATTTATTTATGATAAAAAAAATTCATATCTAGATTAATTTACTGTATTTATGTAAATAATACGTAGATAAATTACTTTAAGTCTTTTCAAATGAATAATAGATTATCACGATGGAATCTATTGTGGTAATCATGAGTCGTGGTATTGTGCAAAGTAACTTTACCATTGATTGTTACATTACAATAGATATTCTTATAAATTATATATTAGTTCAAAGTAATATAGCTGATGTAAGAGGTAGATTGAATATATTTACTATTTCAAATCAATCATAAATACATTTTTTAGAAAATGAGAAACAAACTGTCTTCGAAAAAAGATATAATTTTAAGAATCGATCGATACATTCTTATGATATAATTTATCATGATATATATACATTTGTTATTAGTTTAAAAACAATATGAAACATTGTATATTATAGTTTTAAAATATAAGACGAATATTTAAGAATCTAGAAAATTAAAAATGCCTTGCATGTGATGGAAGACATGTATTGAATTTTACATTAAAATTATGATATGAAAACGTCGTGAATAAAGAAATGTACAATTATTTATAGCCTAATTGGAAGTACTTCCATTGTGAAAATGGAAGGTTTCGAGTTTGAATCTCGACTGTTAAAACAGGGTACATTTTTTTCAAGTTTCTTCTAGAATTTATATTGTTAATTAATGTAATAAGAATACAAATTGAAACAAAAAGATAAACGATGAACTTAAATTAGTACAAGTTTAATTCTTAAAATTACTATCTTATGACATACGTATTTTTATACGTAAGTAAAAGAATTTAATTTTATAATTGTTAGTGCGTATATTTATAATCATGTTACGTATAAGTACACTGAATAATTTACAAACATATACTTTCGTAGATAAATGAAAATAATTATAATACTTATTTTATAGTATAGAAATTAAAAAAAAATGCATCAAAAAAATTTTATTGTATTTCGAAGGTGTATTCGAATTAATAATATCAAAATTAAGAATTTATAAGTTTAATTTTTAATAACAAAGTGTACGTATTAATATTTTCAGATTTAAATTAATTAATATTCAATATGTTTCTAATATGTCATTCTTTTAGAAATAAAATATTTGCATACGTTTAAATTTAAAAATAATTTTACGGTATTTTCACATCAATAAATATAATACTCTCAAAAATCTAAAATAGAATAAAAAAATTAGTTACCCAAACTACATTTACATTAAAATATGTCTTGGAATGTATCGCATTAAAAAAATTATCAATGTTATTAGAACTTTAGATTTAGCGGGCGCACAGCTGTTAGCAAAAAAGGTAATCTCCATGATAGTAGGTATATTTTTTGTTAAACATTTTCCGCAGCACAGTGAAAGCCTTCAATTTTTTCTAAGAATCGACTAGACAAGCTCCAGCGGATCTAAGCATCGAAGCTTCGCAAAGTGGCTCTCTTTATCCTCGGCGTGCGCGATATGTCGAAGTAGCAAGGAGTGAAGCCGATTTGTGGTAATGTTACCGGATAAAAAGTAAAGAGGGTGTCATTCTTTTAGCGAGATAGGAAAGGTTACCTGCCTTTGCACGCTTCGCTCAGATTACGAAGGAGAACGATGACCATATGTTGCCGGTGATGTTGACCATCGGTTTTTTCTCTCGGTGTCTTTCCCGCCAAATGATAGTTCGCAATAAATATAACACTTTTAAGTTTATACAAAAGGGGATTGATTTCCCTTTTACATTTTTGCAATTTATTACTCGTTCTTCTTTTCACTTTGGTGATATTCAAGCAATCGATTTCTGATAAGGAATGTAATTACTATTATCAAATATTTATTATTCTTCCATAAGTATTGTATAATTCAAGTCGTGGATAATTAAAATCTTTCTTTAAAACAGAGCAATTAAACGACTAAACTCAGCTTCGTTAGTTGGAAAATTTATTTTTTTAACATAGATTCATAGATTTACTTTAAATTATTTTAAATATCCATTTACAATTTTTCATCTGAATTTTTAAAATAATTGCGATTACAAAATTTAAATATTCTATGATTACTTATAATTTCAATATTAAAAGTGTATTTAAATAATCAATAATAATTTAGGAAATTTACTTTAAATATTTAAAGTAGTAACTACACTAATTTTTTTATTAATAAAAAGATTTAAAAGGATAGACGAATTCATTATTTTTTGAATGATCAATGCGAGTATTTTTTTGGTGAAAAAAAAGTTTTAAAATAACAAAAATTTCCACATGAATCCATATATTTTATATCTTTCGAATGAAAATATATTAATCATTTAACGTTATTTTGTTTTAATTCATAGTTTTGAATAACTATAATAGAATTTATCGCAGTATTTTACAAGAGAATATAATATTTTCATGAAATTAAAGATGTTGATATTATAGTTATTATCCCGCCTTTCCTTAACAAAGTGTATCCAGTATTAAAACACGTCGGTGCATCGTTTTAAAAGGTTTCAATGAGAAATAAGCCTCTTTTATAAATTTGATCGGGACAAAACAATGTCGAAGCCACTACCGAAGTTAAGAGTGCCAGATTTATTCCTGAAATTGTTAGAGAGCTTCAAGCTCCGTAGAAACATGTCCGAAGTATAAGGAGGAAGAGATCCAGAGTCGGTTAGCGAAATTCTCGTCTTACTTGCAAGTAGCCCACCGACCTTCTACGGAAGACAATTTTCGTGGTGTTGAGCAAGCGATGTTCAAGTATGAAATCCGCCGCTAGCTGACGCTTATATTCTCGAGATCCTATGATGCTTCCCATCTCCGAACATTTGCCAACATGTATGAAGGGGTTGAAGCGAGAGAAAAGGAATTTTCGGCTTGGAGCAGCTTTACGGTCATCCCTGACGATTACGAGGCTTCAATTTGCATTTATAATGACAGACCGCGAATGCCGCTTGGCTGCCGACCGACGTCAAATGTCTCATCTAATGAGGGAACACATTCTATTATTTCGTTACTTTCCTTTCGTTGTATCTTAGTAAAGAACTTTTTTTATATCGAAAGCTTTTTCTATAATGTGAATGCAGCTATTATTTTTTGTATAAGTTAACCATAACTATTTTTAAGTGCGAATATTACGCATTTAAATGTATTTTTAAATTTTAATTCAAACGTCTATTTTTTAATTTTGTTTTTTAAGTCTTCTATTCATTAAATTAATCAGCTCAAATTTCATTCGAAGTAAAGTTTTTGTATCAAAAAAAAGAATATTCATTTATATTCTTTTATGTACGATATTTAAGAATTTAATTTAAAAAATATTTCGATAATTGAACAATTTCAGAAATTATATGAATTATTTTAAAATATTTACATTTATTTATTTATTTAAAAGTATTTATAGAATAATTTGTTCCGAGATAAAAACGTACTACTTTTAATCTCGAAAAAACTATAAATTTTTTAATGTAAATTAAACAAGTGTAACAAGGTATTAAGTTTATAGCTATTTTATTTGTTGAAAAAAATATAAAATTTGAGTATTTCAATTTAAATATAAAAAATAATTTAATATTTAGCTCATGAAACTGCACTTTGGAACGCAAATTTTCTCGTAAACGGTAGTAACATCTAAATATATTCAATATTCGTTTTCAAAACATAGCAATATACTGATAACTCTATTGTTAAGTATATATACAAATTTCAATAGCTACTGGATATCTTGAGGTGAATACAAATTCGTATATTTTCAATATATATATATATACATGTATACACAACACCATATGCCGGTCAGTAAATACCAGTAGAGATAGAGAATAACTTCGGTACTAACGAATCTCGAGCGCCCGAGAATAGCTGTAAATTTCTTATTATTTAATGTACTATTTCCGTAGCTTGTATACATCTTGTATACACTATATATTAATCGATTATAAATAATGAAAATTAAGATCATACGAACCAGCGGTAAAGAAAAATAACAAAATAATGATATTCCTCGGACCTCTGCTTATTTTGAACGTAACGAGCGAGTGGATTTTCTCGGATAATACAACGATTATTTGTATATTACACTTTCTTACTTAATTTCTCATTGGTGTAGTACGCATATATAAAAGTCAGTATGCACATATGTGTGCACTCTTGGGCAATCTAATCCGAAGCCCAGTTAAACGAAACGAATTGTACAAGTCGGATCATCTCGGTACTTCACACATTCTTTCCTTCCCTTCTCTCTCTCTCTCTCTCTCTCTCTCTCATTTCTCCATTTGGTAGGGAAAAAGTGTAACCATGCGGATGAACGCTAGCACGGAAAAGTCCATCAAGGAAGATATGTGTAGGTGCATGCGAATAATGGGGGATCGCTCGTGAAATTTCATAGCTAATCGCACGCTCATACTGGTCTAGAGAATTAGTTTGGTTTCCGACGGAATAAAGAGGAAAAGCGGAATAGAGACGAAGAGAGAGAGAGAGAGAGAGAGAGGGAGAGAGGGAGAGAGAGTACGAGAGAGAGTACGAGAGAGCTGGGTAGGCATCCATAATCCTATCTACGCCGCACTCCGCGTTTAATTTCCCTAACGGGCTGGACTATGGTGCCGAGACTGCATTCGACCAAACACCGCTATCAATTAATTATTATTCTGCTGTTCGTATATATTGGCGTCTAGTGGACTGCGCTTCCACCGAGAGTTTACCCCTACAGCTGTGTTTATGGTTCAAACTATACATGCGTGTATTTTATATTTCGCTTCGTTCTTTCGAATTATACATGTTTAGCCATTAGTTTTCCATTAAGTGTGTACTTTGCAGGTATTATATTTTATACGCATTGTCTTGTGATAATTTCGAAAAATATAGTCTTTATTGGTCGGTAAGATTTATTTATCATTCATTTAGCTATTACGCGCAAAAGCTTACATCTGCTTCTTGTAAGTTATTTCATATGGCGATGTTAAAGGTAAAATATACTCTAAGATAAATAGATTTGCTATAGCGATCAAACATATAGAATTAATTATAAATACATTTTCGTTTATGGAAAATTAAGGTTTATCGGTTCTTTGCATCGAAAAATCACTACTCGAAATATATTTATAGGTATAATATAGTTGATAAATGGTATATTTTTGCGCTAACAAAAGTTACTTAAAAACATAATTTTTTGTGTATTTTATAACGTGCAATTAGCATAATGTGAGTATGAAACAAAGATTAACGCTGATATTAAGATATTTCTAATTATAATACGAAAGATTTATATAATTTTATAAAACACAAAAAATACTCAATTAGAAAATTTCTTTAACATATTATGCCAATTTAGACATTTAAAAATACTATATGAGTGTTGGTATGTTAACTTATATAGTAACGGTAAATATTAAGTTTTAAAAGAAAGATTAAGGATAAATTTTTTTAATGTCCTAATAAAATTCATTCAAATAAACTTGTAAGCACGGTAAAAAAGATGATGTTATAAGACAAGGTTTCATAGAAAACTATTTTTAAGTTTAAACTAGATCGTTAGAGAATTAAATTAAAAATAAAATTCATAAATAATGAACTTTTATTCCGTAGTATAGAAGAATTTGCAGTAGAGAAAAATTTGAAATTGAAATATTTTCGGAACAAGTTACGTAAATTTTGATACTTTTCAGATTAAAAATGCTATACTGTAAATAATTTTCTAAATAAAACTTTTCGCATATTGTTTAATAAATAGTATGTTTTTAATATTTCTATTTGTATATTATCAAATATATAAATAAAAAATATATTTTTATTAATAAACTAATTTATGAATATGTATATTTTGAAGTAAATTTTGTAAGGTATCCTTAAAATATCCTCTCAAAACTTTATATAATAGTGGATAAAGCCATCAGAAGGGACTAGTAAATTTGGGTTTTATATGGATTTTAATATTTTTTTTATTCATTCTTTCATCTTTAAAATAGCTCAGTAGACAATGTCACTTATTCAGTTCTCTGAGTTAATGTCATTTAATATTTAAATTTAATTCAAATCCCCGCAAAGATACAAAGTGCCGTTCAAACATACCATGGATTTTTATGAAAAAGTTGGCATTAACTTTTGTAAATTATAAGGAATTTTAGTTTTATAAATAATATATAGTTTTTTCCGCTAACTTTTTTCCGCATTCATAAATTTTTATTATTACACAAGGATAGAAAAGGATCGTATTAAAAGTAAATTACACATTTAATACGAAAATTGACCACATTTCTATGAAATTTCTATTGGAAAAAAGTTCGGATTAAAAAAAGTTTAACGCGAATACTATAAATTTCTTCATTGTATTTGGAATACTTAAATTTTTTTTTATTAAATTCGAAATTACTAATTTTATTTTCTTGACGCTATAATGAATATCTGATTTTACTATGCACTAAAAATAATGAGACTAAATATCGGTATTCGGATATGAAAAATTGGAAAATGGCTATGTCAGTTTTCCAAATATATCCGCACTGAAAAAAACTAGAAAGAGACGAACGGAAGAATCTTAGTAGCCTAGGTACTTTTTTCACGAATACTTTGTATAATATTCGTGTTCCTGCGCTTATTCCTCTTTATGGAATCCATAAAGTGAGGAGGTGTGAATTTGCGTTGAGCGGTTGCCGAATAGAAAATAGGTATAAAACCAGCGATGCAGTCATCGACTTTTCGCTTATTCTCGTTTGGCTCGCATCCACGTGTCATTTGGCTTAACTTACAATTAGTGGCTTACACTTGCTGCGATGTATATTAGATAGTATAATAACATTATTTTTTTTAAATCCTTGGTATCTAGGCAATAAGGAGTTACTTTATATGCTTCTACAATGCTGTTATTTTCGTCCTTTAGACTACCTTGTTAAACACAGTTTCTCTTATGTACCAAGTATTAAATATTCATCTGTTTCATACGAAGATAATTTCTCATTATTTTGTTATTGTTTACATTTAAATATGAATTTAGTAAGATTTAAACTTTGAATTATATTCGAATAAGCCATTGGAAAAAATTATTTTTACATTTATTTCAAAAAAGGATCATAATTAATAAGTAATTCGTATAAGCGCTTGATTATAGAGTCGTTGAATATAAAATATATTACAAATGCAACAAGAGTCTTTGAATAAATGAAGTTGCCTATGTTCTACGATTATTAGAGTAACGTAAATTTATTTCTAAAATTTTAACCTGTTCATTCTTAACTTTAGGTTCAAAAATTTAAGCACGAACAATGTTATCGTACATTAAAAATAGGGAAGTCTTTCGAATTTGGGATTTAACTAATCAGAACGTAGTTCAGAAACTCGGAGACACAGGTTGGTTTAAGTTTTCGGGGTTCCTCCTCAGAGTCGCGTTTACTTAAATTTATTGCAAATTTTATGTTTCTTGAATTTATTCGTGCAATTTAAATTCTTTAAAAATGATACGTCCAAAACATTATTTTATTTATAACGTATTCTAAATAACTATTAGTTCTAAGTAAATATGGAAAAAATATAGTTGACATTAATACAAATATTATTACTATATTATTTATTCTGTTGCGATTTATTTTATGTTAGAAAATATTAAATTATATATGAAATATATTGCGCGATTAATATCAACTTATAAGTCTTAAATTTTTTTACCTCGGTATAAGAAAATTCATCGGATAGGAAATATAGTTAGATTAAATTCAAAATAAAATTTTGAATGTTTATTTCATGTATGTATTTAGAAATTATTTTTTTTATCGATGACTTGAAAAATAAAAATTTTATATTTTATACACAATTCTATAAACATGAAATTATAAATATTTTACAAAATCGTTATTATAAATATAATTAAATTATATTAATATTATCATAAAAGAATTACAAAGTAAATATTAATTGCTCTTATAAGTGTTAAAAATAAATTTTAAACAAAATTTTAGAATTAATTTAAAAAAAATTACTTGTAAAAGTAAAATATATCAATGTCTTATAATTATATTTCAAAATATTCAAAATTGTTGATAAACTTTTAAATAATATTAACTTGAATTTATTTTAATTATATTAAGAATTTTTATCCGTTAATAAAAATATAGATTTTTGTATTTGTTTTTATAAGTTTAATTTATTATTAAAAATTTCAGCGTGTATCGATGCAACATTATAATTTTATAATATTCAAAATTTGTGTAAAAATTGTGAGTAAATAGTAATAAATCCATGATTAAAATATTTGCAAAGATTTTAATTTCATTAATGTAAAATGAAATTCAGTACTCATAAAGATTTTTGGTAAATTTTTAAAACCGAAATATTAATACTAAACCATATAACATTGTGATTCAATCTTTAAAGTATGATTAAAAAATAAGCATAAAGGTATTAAAAAAACGATCTTTCAAGAGTCAAGATTATTACGGACAAAAAATGAATATTACTATGTTATTAGTAAATTATTGAATAATCCAACATAAATATTTAAGCACACTGGAATTTTTATACGGCTAGATTGCATTTCAAATATTTTCCAGGATACTTTTAAGCGAATACTACGTAGAATTATTAAAAACATTTGTTTTTATACATATAATATTCTACTTTCTCGTTTCAGTGAAATATAAGTGTTTTAATAATTTAAAGGAAATAATCACTTTAATAGAATGAAAAATAACGAATTGCAGTTAATCGTACGAAAATAATTCTATATTTTTTAATTTTTATTTAGTAATAATAATTTTTCACCAAGGAAATTTATAGTGCATGAGAGGAGAATATAATAAAGAAGACTGTTTTAATACTCGATAACGAAACAGTTTTTAAAAAATAAATTAAACGCGTGAGTTATCTATAAAGTACACTGTTCTGCTTTTGGAGCACCAGTATTTTACATATGAGAAGCGTAAAAGATCAAAAGAGAGAATGCCTAATGTTGCAGAATAATTCGATATGTGTATATCTACGAGTCCAGCCGTGACTCTACGACTTGCTGTAAAATGTGTCAATAGTCGCATACTACTAATTTACATTTCTCGCCCGTTCTGTACGCCAAACGCGCCGGTAGAGTCCGTCTCTTTAATTAGCAAAGATCTTGTGCACCTGGGATCCTCTCTACCTCGTGCAGTCTCCACTTTATCGGACTTTCTATTATGCGCCTATTTTATCGGCTAGTTTTTAATGATCCGAGACTAACTAGCTTTTTATGATGATTGCTCACATTTTTTCAATAAAAACCTACGAGCGTTAAAAGATAGAAATTTTTTTATTTTTAGTTGATGGCTTTATGAATATATTATACTGTTTTAAATACATTTTTTACAAACATAGACCATAATTTTATATTATATGAAAATTCAATGTTTTAAGCATTTTAATTTATTAAAAAACAATATAGAGGTAATTTTAAATCTATTCAGCTGTTGGATCTCAAATGGATATTTGAAATCATTCTAAAATTATATTCGCAGTTTTATTAATTACACATGAGTGGAAGCAAATCTAGATTTTAATTTACATTTAATTGAGATTATGTTGATTTAGGAACTAATTTTATATTGGTATTAAATGAATCGTATTTTCATAAGATCTAAATATCTAAGTATATTACCATAAGTTATTTAAAAGAATGAATTACTAACATTTATTATTATTGTATTATATTTTTAAAATTTATAGCGATAAGGTTCTTATTCGAATTCAGCGATGTGTTAAGTGTAAGTTGTCGTCGAAAATTTAAGTATTTTCTTTCGATTTGTGGGATAGAAGTAGCCGAAAGAAATTATCAAATAAATAAATAATCCAGTTTATTTATTTTTAGAGCTAGTCACTACGGAATAAGAAGCAAATTTTATAATTAAGATACTGTTGTCATATTGAATATATTTTATACCAGTACCTTAAAAATACCTTTCGCGCATAAAAATAAAAAACACAATAAACTGTATCGGCGAAGTATGATAAAATAATATTTAAATAATAGTATTTGAAATTTTAAATCGGATAGTTATAAAGTAAAACAATTTTTTCTATAAAATTAAATATCTTAAATATAAATAAAAATTTCGAAGATAAGAAAAATATCATTGTTATTTAATTTTTAGCTACCAACATTATTATTCTGATAAAATTTTTCATGAATTTCTAAAGATATTGAAAAATTCTTGTGCTCAAAATCTATACGAAGTAAATCAATATTGTAATTATAATTATTGAACATCCAATCGTGTAATTTTGTTCGCGTAGAAAACAAATTAGAAATAAATATCATTAAAATATATTTATAAATTACTAATATCATGAAAAATTATTTTTATAAGTTACTGTATCAATTAATAATTTCTATTATTCGTAAATTAAAAATAAATTCATTTACTTGATCCTATAAAAATTATATTCTTGCGTGAATAATTAAAACACAGTATTTTTAACTATTTATTTAGTAATATGGATTCGTAGTAATCAAAATAACTTGGATAAAAGCTTGTAAATTTTTTTAGGCTTTAATGTTATCAATTTATTTGATAAATTGATAAACTATTATATCTATATCATATTTTGTTCAATGCTTAATTAAGTTTGTAGAATACTGGTAATCGGGAGAACTTTGGTAAATGAGATACTTACGTTATACGTGTGCTACTAAAGTTGACTTTCAGGGATAAAAATTTTATAGTCGATTCCCAAAAGTTTGCTAGGGGATACTACGGTTAATTTTTTATGTTCTCTCTAAAAAAACAGGTACTCATACATCTGTGGTCGTATTCATTTATTCGATGTTTTTAATGAGAGCATACCATTTTTACCAAAAATTTAGGGATCTTGTAGTAATAATATGAATTTAAAATATTAAAAAGTAGCAAAGACGCTTATTGGCTTTAGAAAACATCTGAAAAGATTAAATGAAAATAAAAATTTTCAACAAAATATGAGAGCAGAGCCGGAATTCTTCAAAGAGGTGTTTTATAGCCCGAATGTACATTTGAAGCCTGTATACGCGCGCGGCTTCGGATCAACTAACAAATATGACGTACTAAAAGAGAACTTACAAGATGCGTGACATAGCGGAGATTTGCCCTGAGACGGATGGAATTGTAGTGGCTTCATGTGATACCGAAGATACTTCTCAAATATTTACTTTGTGCTATTTTCGCTGTGTACATCAACTCAAGATCGGATGTGTATGCGTTGTACTTTATAGTAGGATTCTACAAAAATATCGTCCTTGCAATAGTACAGAAATACAGATGAGTGATTTCATGAAGGAACGTATTGACGTTAATTTTTCTCAAATATTCAGAAAATTTATTATCTGCTTATTTGCGTTAGTAATGACGATTCAAGATTTAATTATTTTAGATACATGCAATTAAAAAGACTACGTAGTTTATTTTAGAAACATAAATTATAAGGTTTATTTGAATTATTTTTGAGTAGTTTATCCATCTTTCGATTAATTCAATTGAAATTGTATTTAAGGTTAGACAAAGTAATGATAAAGATGTATATTATTAGAAATTTTCTTACTCTGAATATTAAGTTTACATAGAAATAAATAAATGCCAATATATATGTATACATTTATTTATATGTATGTAAAATTTGTTTTAAATAATATAATATCCTTCAAAAAGAACAGACTCATAAAATTAATTCATAAATTTTAATGATTATAAATTTGATGACGTTTAAATTAAAAATTATATTAAAGTGGATATATTGTAGAAAAAATTACAATTTTCAGTTCTATGTTAAGTTTCGTATAAGATTAATTAATTGATTCAACAAATTTTGAATTTTTTAAAAGATATTTAGAAAAATTTCTTTATTATTATAAGTAAATTAATTTACCGAATGTATAGAATAAACTATTTTTGTTTATATAGATTTAGTGTTACCAAGGGATCGATTGAATTTTACTGTTTCATTTAATGATTTTATGTAAAATCATGTATATATAATTATTGTTTAATTATGATACTAAAATAAATGAAAGATTAAACGTAAACAGATTTTTATATTTTATCTAGCTCCAAAATTTTTTTCTTTAAAATCTAAATCTACTATTCAAATTTTGATTCATTTTATATTCAAAATGGTTTTTATGTTTACAATTCATCATTAAGAAAAGATTTCAATTTATGCATTTGTTTTAATTACATGCATAAAAGTTGTATTAAATTGTAGAAATATTTTATTAACAAAAATAAAAAATGTTAAATTACAGAAATTAAGAGATTGTTTAAAATTTTTTATGTATTCATATTTTATGCGTTGAAAATTTGAATTTATTTAACATATTTTAAAGATAACGATTAAGAAAAATTAAAAAAGTATTTTCGCAAATCAATACGTATGTAAAAATAAAAAAATTGCACTAATAATTTGTTATAATGATAATATTTAAAAGCTTTGATCATTTTATAAAAATTATTGTAATGAGAGAAGCTCTTCAAATTGTAAGTTTCATTTTCATATTAAAATTATGTATTTAATTAATTATTTAAATAATTCATTATAGTTTTTAATGACAAATTTTAAAAATTACTTTTTTGAAATTTTAATCAAAAATATAAAATATAACTACAGATGTAAATCAGTATACGGAAAATTTGAAATGACTCTATTATAATTTAAAATCTTTTATCTCTTCCGGATAAACGAGTAATTAAACCGATTTATATAAATACAAAAAATAATTTAAAGAGCCTTCATTTTTCGAGAATTAATGAACAGGGCGTTCTGGGCATTGGTTTAAGCTAAATCAACCTTAAGACAAAGCTATTACTTCTAACTTTAATAAGTCTATTAATAGTTTTGAGATTCAAGATGTATCAAATATTGATACAATGCTATAGAACGATTATTCAATTTTCATGAATTTAGTACTGTAGTGAGTTTTGGTATTGTTTATTTTCTAAACTATCATCAAGTAATATATGAACATTATAACTAAAGTTATGAAAACATTTTGTATAGTTTATGATATTGTGTACTAAGTTAAATATGTTATTTAAATATAATTCGAGTTTTTCTTACTATTTTTTAATGATTACAAGATTATACAATTTATATACAAAATATGTACAGTTTATATAGTTTAATGACTATATATTTAACAAGAAACTCAATTTGGTTTATGAATAAATTCTAAATAAAGTATTTTAAGTGTTATTTGTTTATATAAAAAATCATTTTGTTTCATTAATTTATCGAAAATTGTAATATAAAATGAGTTAAAGATTCTTTCGTAATTAATTTCTTTAATTTCTATTCTTATAAGATACATTATTAATTTTCTTACGAAAATTATTATTTAATTCCTATTCTATTTTCACCTAAAATATATTGTAAAATTTGTTTCGTAATTTTTTCTATTCATATAATATTCAATATTATATCGATATTATATTTATGTTAATTTTTAGAACAATAAAGTTTGTTAAAAATTCATAATTAAATAAATTATAAACGAAAAATAATATTTATGTAGAAATCGATTTAAAAGTAACACATGTACTTCATGTAAAAACACTTGAAAACTAGATACGGACTTTTATGTAATTAAGACACTAACGTTGGAGTAGTCTGAAATAGGTACACGAAGCAATACTCAAGTTAATCTAAAGATTCAAGTGTGTTTATGAACTCTATATTAGATCCATTAGTGTACGTTACCGAGATTTGTAACTAGATTAGTTTCCATTAATTTTTTCTACGACGTCGTCCGACACTTTTTTTCTCGAAATTTTTGCGGATTTCATACTTTTTTTTTTATTTCGCAATATTTTTATCGTTCATAAATAGCTTTATCTATTTCAGTATTGTATCGAAATCGAGGATTTATTATTACAGTTATTATGCGAATAAAATTAATTATTTTAGTATTCATAGTTATCAATTATTAATAACTTATTTATCGATATTCTACGATATTATTATAATTTTGACAAAATCAAGATTTTACCGGACTTTATATTATTTGCGAAGTATCGATACACGATTAAATCAGTAACAATTTATTATTTTTGTATAATAAAAATTAATTCACACAAGTTTTATCATCGATAAAAGAACGAAAATCTCTACGTTAATTTTAGTGAAATTTATAATTAGATTTCAAATATATATTTGAATATAAAATAAATAGACGAATTGGTGAGCATCGAATATATAAACGAACCCAAAGAATAAATCATACCATCAACATTTTCTATCCGAAATTTTTCATATTTTTTTATTTTTATCCGCGCATCTCTCATCCACGAACGGATACAATGGTAGTATAACTAATAACAACGACAATAACATTTCAAACGCGAGTAGCAATGAATTCTGCGCGTGACATCGGCGAATCTTTCGTCCGCATCAACGTTATGTCCCTGTAGTGCCTCGCTACTCGCACCAAGAGATTTCAAACGCATTCGATTAGAGAAACGATCACTTTTCGTTTAGCCTGTCACTTCGGGTCAAGAGCGTTTTAGATTCAGACCATTACCTTTCTATTGTCTTTGCCGCCTTAGCGCGACTTTACTTTTCTCCTTCCCATATCTTATGTCCAATGAGGCCAGCCTCTCAGTCATCTCATAAATCTGTTCCCAAGAGAGCGCAAAAGAAATGTATCGAGTATAAAAAGGAAAGGAAAAACCGAAAGAGAGAAAAAATACCATCTCGAGTTATTTTCACGCCAACGGTCTCTCCCCCGATTACCTCGGAAAATTCCGCGGTACCTATTCCAAGCTTATTATTTCGCGGGATAAAGGAAAGAGCGTAGGAGGAAAGAAGACTCGAAGCACGCCTGCATCAACACCGAGCATCGAAAATGCGATAGGCACACCCACACATAAGCCAAACGTTGAACTTGCCCGATTCGCTTTTCTTCCGATCGGTGCGCGCGCGCGCGCTCACGTCCTCGGCTCTCTTCGCAACCCCTCGTGAAAGCTCGTCTGGTTCGTGTGGTACACAGTGGCGGGGGCGGCAGCTTCGGAGCAAGAGCTTTCGCTATTCGTGTGACGGCGGCCGACGCGGACGCGCATTCCGAGCTTCCCCGGAGCTTCGATCCCTTCTCTCCTTCGCTCGAGTTTCCCTCGTTGAATGCTAAACGGTCGAGGCACTCGTCGAATCGTTCGGCTGGCGTGGACCGATCCTCGAGTTCTTATCGGCGAATCTCTTCGGATCTACGATCTGACCGATCCAGAGTCGGCGATGAATCGCGGCGGGTGTACTCGATGATTCGGGAGATCCGAGTGTACGGAAGGTGTCTTGACTGCATCGCGCCCTTCGGCGTGAAACGAGTGTGCCTGTGACGGTGTATATGAAACAGTGATTGGACACGAATATCAAGGAGTTGAGAGCAGGAGGAAATTAGTCACGATGGCAGAGTGACGAACGCGTGTTTCCTGACGTACGGCTTTCGGTGAGTATCGAAGTAAATCTTCCGTTTATCTCGTTTTCTCTTCCTTTTCAACGCCCTTTCATCCAATGCATATTGATCAGCGATAGGCGAACTCGTGCCGAAGCTCCGAATTTAACTAATGCATCTTCGACGGACGAGATTACCGGAATTTTCGATGTCTTCCTTTTTCTTTTTCGTTCGTTCCCGCTTTAAATCGTATAGCCCGCAATACAATCGTTCGTTTTCGATTGCTCATGTTTCTCTCTTCTTGTAAAGTTGCATACGTGCTCGTTCCGGCAAACTCATCCGTTATTTTTCTCTTTTTCTTGTTTTCCGCAGTGATGCTGGCCGTTTCCACCCTCTTCGTACGAACACGTAGTCGATAGCATTCCGATTGATATACGAGTATCCTCGTGCGACCAGTTATAATCTGAAAGCAGCAGACCGCTCAAAGATCACATAGATAAATAGCGGTTTCAAACGTATAAAAAAACGTGTCTTTTATTTGTTAATGCAATTACAATTTTTCGCGACTCGAGCGCGTTTTTACCGGTTCGAGTAGGTAAATACTTATGAGTCGATTTAAAATCTTGCGAAGTGAAAGTGGTGAGTTGAAGAAAGAGAACGAGACACTGATTTGTATTTTACATTTTTCAAACCGGGAGATACAAAAATTTGTTAAATTAATATTTCTACGTTTGTTGTTAATAATAATTTTATTTGTGTTTGGTAAAAAGATAGTAAAAATAATGAACTCATTATGAAAATTGGTATCGTTAAACCGGTTTGATATAAATTTTTATGCGAGTATTATTTAAGTACTTGGTATTCAGTATTCGTACATAATATCAAACTATCCGTTTAAGATATTTGTAGATAGATTATTGTATAAAAATCCTTTAAATACCGAAATGATAAAGATACCTCTTTATAAAATTTTTCATAAGATTATTAAAAGTATATCCGTACATTAAATGTATGTGTAAATGGATATTAAGAGTAGTAAATGTACTAAATGAGAAAAAGGAGGACACGGATGTGCCATTATTCGTATACTTGGTCTTGATGATAGTTTATTTTTCAATTCGCATGGTTGTTTGCTTCCACTCGGCTATTTCTTGACGCTCTTTTAAAAGTTTGAAAGTTTTAGAGAGCGTAAGACAGAAGCATGATCGAATTTGAAGGACTTATCACGTACGTTATTTTGCATCATCGATAGAATATTTAGATTGATAAAAAAAGATGTTAAAAGCCAGAGTAAAATAAAAATAAAAATATAAAAAAAGAAGAATAGGGACAGATATTGAGAGAGAGAGAATAGTTATATGGGCGTGTCAAAAACAATTTGCAAAAATTGCTGGAAAAGCTATTATCGATAACGCCATGAATCTGTTGCCTATATGCATCTATTACATTTTACACTTGTGTGTATAGATATATATATATATATATACTTACAGCGCAGGCATAAATATGAAACATATACCCATGAGATTTTATAAGGTACTATGTGCGAATTTATAAATGAGCTTTTTAGATGTACAGGAATACATGAATGATAAAAGAGGATTCAATTCGTAATTCTGACTTTTACTTGCTCTCATTCTGAGAAGAATTTGTTAAATCACCGTTACAAAAACTCAAGATTTATGAAATTACCATGTATTTTATATAATTGTTTCAGTATGAATTTTTTTTAATTAATCTTAATTGCCTTTTATATTGGATAATTCATTTTTTTATGGTTCAAATTTTGTTTAATATTACCACAATTTTATTTCACGATTTTTTACACGCCTAATTAATATTATAATATATTTAGTTAATTTAACCATATAATTTAAAGATCAAATTATCTACTTTATTATTTTAAAATAATATTGCTGTATTCGGTATTTACTTAACAATATTTGTATAATTAAAAATTTACTAAATAGATGAAATAATCTATCCAAGATTTAGTAAACATTTATCAATACAAATTAAAAAAATAACTGTTTATTCGAATATACTATTTTAAATATTTAAGTACATATTTTATTTTCCATAAATAATTTAATATCAAAGTAACACTAATTGAATTTTGATTTTCCTTTTACAACAAAACAAGTTTGTTCGTCGATATAATTTTCAATTGTTTTATTAATTATTGTTTCATAACTTACGAAAATTAAAAAAAAAATTTTTTTAGGCAAATCTAAATTTTATGCAACTACAGAAAATTTTTATTTAAAAAATGATTATAGTAAAATTTTAAATTCTATGATTCGACATTAAGTAAAATATTATTATATATTTTTAAGTATTTGATTATAGTTAATATTATTTATCATAATAATTTGTATTTAAATATTAGTGTGCTTTTATAGAATTTAATACATATATTAATTAAATAATTAATTTCAATTATTTCTTATAAATAATCGATAAACCTATTTTATAACGTAATCATTTACTGATTAATAAATTATTTAATTTATTTCTCCAATAATTTGTTCATCTCACTATTTACATTAGTTATATTCGTATTAAAAATTAGTAATGGCTTATTATCTGTAGGATTAAATTAATTAAATGTATATAATACATTACTTCTATGAATTAAAAAAACGAATATATGTGTGTAAACAGATGGACGCGTATAAATATTAAATTTATTTCTCCTATACGAATTGGAGGTGAAAATAATGTAGATATTAATTATTATTTTAATATTATTTAATTACTGTTGCTTAAATATTATATAAATTTCTGATTGTATAATTATAAAGATTCTAATTTAATTAATATTTAATTTGGAGGTAAAAGTTATGATAATGTATTTTAGAATTCATTCGATTAATACTTATATCTAAAACGTAAATATTTCATCACTTATATTTTCTGCTGAAAATCTAATAAAAGTTCAAATACGATTAAATTTTATAATATAAAGTTACTTCTGTATTATAATAATATTCTATAGTAATAAAAATATTAATGATGTATTATCAATACATAAATACATGTAAATAATGTTCATATTATCAATATTTAATATACTGAATTTTAAGTTTATAAAAATTGAATTATTTTCTACTCTAAATTAGCTTTCAATTTTTTAATAGGTATTTGGAATACTTAATTGTTACTAATGAACGAAATATCAATTTTATACTAAATTCTATAATAATGAATGCAAAATAAAATATCGCGTACTTACTAATATAATTATTAGTGAAATATAATAAAATATTATAAAAATGTTATACAAAATCACATCGAATAAAAAACTTAAAAATTGAAATATTTGGAACGATTGAAACGATAAACTTTTTATATTCAACAATATTTTTATTATTAGAAATATAGTAAAGAGTTGCGATATGTAAACTCTAACCGGATTCGATAAGAATCTGAATAAACATGAAATCTCGAGTATTCTGTAGGTAAGGATTATCCTGTGGGAAAGAGTCGACTAAAAGAAGATAGCTGTACGTTTTAATGGCATGTTGAGTTTCTCAAGACTCCAGATAGAAAACGAACTCAGGGGAATACAGGCAAACTCGTCCAACAACGCCCAACGTCTTCTCTTAGCAGCGGTTGCTTTTCTCTATACGTAAATGTATGTATGACAAAATCTTGATTTTACTAAATTTTAGTAAGACATGCGTTGACTTAACTTTTGTGCATACGCGAAGGATTATTTGGTCGAGAAAAAGGATAAGTCGACGATAAATATCCATCGCTTCTTTTTCTATGTTATATACCATGATAAAAGAAGCAAGAAGAAATAAGTAAGAAAAAGTTGGACGCAAAAAGATTCGTACACCGCAAGGTTGTAAAATGTGAAAAATCTGAAGTGAAGCCGAATCGACTTCTTAGTAGTGAAAACGAGCCGATTTGAATAGAATTCGTTTTATAGCCATTACTCCTCCTTCACCATCTGTTTCTTTTTTCATTTTTCTTGGCTCAATATTCTTTTTTGTCTCGTTTTTAGACTACAAGTTTGCTGGCACGTCTCGAGGCTTTCTTAACGGAGACAGAATCCAAAAGTGTGAACGGAGAGCAATAGGAAATCCTGAAATTCCTAGGTGAAAACGTAGCAATTTCCAGACGGACGTCCCGAGTGGACGACAAACAAGGTGCTTTTGAACCCTCTTTTTCTCTCGCTTTTTCGACTCTCCCTCTCTCTCTCTCTCTCTCTCTGTTCCTCGTCCTTTAACTCCATTTCACGCAGATGTATAGTCACTGTCTTAGGAAAAGCTTCGCTCGCCCTCTTTTATCTTTGTCTATCTTACTCGCTTCTTCAGGTTGGTTGCATTCTGGTTTCCGAATACCTCGTATTAACGTTCAAATCCTCTCGTGTTCTTGAGCCGCACGTTGAGTGCATTTCTACTCTGTCACTTCACAAGAAGAGAAGAGAGGAGAAGAAGAGAGGAGAGAATGCGAAAAGAGAGTAGCAAGTTGCAGCTGCCGGAAGGCATTGCGAGGCCATTCTTCTCGCGACGAAAGAGAGACGAACACTTGGAAATACAACTAGAGATTTGAAGTCCACGACCAAATTCCCGGCCGATACAACCAGTAGATTTAGAGATCTTGTATAAAATATACCAGGTTGCTCCAAGAGGTTGCTCCAAGGATATACTAAAATACGCGAAGGAAAGCCTCGGCACGAGAGACTTTAATTGTTGATACCGCAGAGGTACTCGTTTCCTTCTACTTCTATTTCTTCAGCGTCGTCTTAGGACGCGGATTGCGGACGGCTCAAAGAACTGGAGAGTTATTTCTGGCTTCTTTTCATTTCAGTAAAGTATGACGATAACCCTCTTTCGAGGGTTTATAGGACGTACCACAGTCGCTTTGTGCAATAAAAGTTTTCACATATTCTACTTTATATGTATCGTTGCTTGATACGTGATATTTTTTTGAACACTTATTTTACTATAAATATGTCTAATAAAATAGTTGTAGAGATTTCATACGTTAAAAAATTAAGTACAATATTTTTGTCTTAAACGCATTTTACGTCATAAATTAATTACGATTGCGTTAAATTACGCTAAATTTCTCTTACATTCCTATATTTTTAGCCAGGCGCGCGTTTAAATACAAATGTTTTACAAAAGTGCTTCCAACACTCTTTTTTATCTTTATTTGAAATAATTAAAAGAAAATTTATTAAATGTACGTCTTTTAGTAAAATATCGTACGGATTAAAACTCGCCCACTCAAACAAACGAGTTAAAATATTTCAATATCTCGCCCAGTGTCATCAGATTTTATTACGTTCGCTCGCATTTTAAGAATTTAATAATTAAATTTATTAATTATCAAAATTTCTTTATTCCGAATGTACGTTTAATTCTGCAAATGAATCATGGCAAAAAAATAAATTTATTTTTTACTTTTGAAATCCACTCTTGTTAAATTTAATTTCAATATTTATAAGTCAAATACAAATTGACTCCCAATGAAAAAAACAGAATAGATTTCTCGATTGTAGTCGATATATTACCTAATATACATAATTTCATACGGGAAACGCTGTTTGTTTTTTCCCATCCCTCTTTCTTCGTTTCTAGTTTCGAACTCTGGCATATAATGCTAAATGGAACTCTGCAAGCATTAGTGTACAAAGAGGGAGAGACGTTGGACTCGTGTATGAGTAAGTATGCGTGTGTGCGCGTGTGTGTATGGGCGAGGAAAGGATTTTAATATAAAATTCCAAGCGTTCCAGGCGTTCGGTTTGAGCGCGAGTTGGGGCACCTCCGCATCACAGGGGTTTCAGTGTACTCTCCGCGACAGGAGAAAGGGTCGACTCGAGTCAGACACACTGAGCTGTGAGGGGCTCTCCACATATTTTCCTGTGTGGAGTTCTCATCAATTCAACCATCGGCTTTCTTTTTCTTCCTCGTATTCCTTTAGCGACGCTCTTTTTGATAAATTTCTTATATATTTCGCTTCGTTTCCTGCTCGTTGATTTTGGATTGGTCTTTGTTTATTTTCTTCGTATAAAATTATGTGAAATGAATACTTATATTATTAAAACTATTCCATTTTCATTTCTTTCATTGTATCAAAATTTATCTTTTACCGAAACATTTGATTTTCTTTTATCGTGAGTAATCGAATAATATTTCTGTGTCCTAATTAATTTTTGTATACTTTGGCATTGTTATCGACAGGAAAATCACTTTTATTTTCAATGCATGTTTTTCACAAGTATATTATGTATATTTCATAAATATTAAATAGTGCTTATAATTCTTATACTTTTTATAAGTTATACAAGTTTTAAGTTGCGATAGTAATTAACAATATTCTATTACTACATGTATATTAGTAATAAATTTCGACGCTAAGATTTTACAATCAAAGAATTTTTAATAGCATTGATACTATATACATCATTATTTGTTTATATAAATTATACGTTTGATTTTATGTATATAAAATTAACTAATATTTCTTGATTCAAGTATTATATTATCTTAACAATGAATAACGAAACAATAGCAATTTTTTATATTTCATACAACTATTATTAACATTATTCAGAATATTTGAATTAATTTGAAAGTATATATGAATTTTCAATATATTCAACCTTAAACAATAGTAAGATAATAAATAAAAAACAAAAACATATTTTCTTCTGAGAAAATTAATAAATCAAATTTATGATTTATGTTTTTACCGCATTTCAAACTAATGATATGAATAGTATTTTAATACAATCAGCTATCGTATACTTTTTATAGATATGGATTATATTTAGAGTTTGATTTATTTTTTTAAAATAGTTATATTCACAGATCAGTTTATTTTTATTTTTCCTAAATATACCAAAAAGTATAATTGTAGATTTTTATTTATATACTATTATTTGAATCAGATCCTTTGCAGTTGGATGATTGTACTTAGTATCTTATTAAATTATAGTATTTCTGTATCGATTGTCTAAGCTCAATAATCCGTAATTATGATACATTACTTTAAAAAACTATTAAGGAATTTTATGGTAAGTAGAATTTTATCTTCGAAACATATAAAATTTTGTAAAATCTTTATAGAATATTTAAAAATGTGAAAGCATATTTGTAATATTCAATATATAATCGTAATTATTGATACACTATTTGGTAATGTCCAATAAAAGTGCATAACACATATTCTTTGTACAATCAATCGACTATTTAATTAATCTATACGTATTTAAAATCATTTAATAAAACGTTTAACACCTAAAGTCGAACAAAATACCTTTGCGTTTTTTCTATCAACCATCGTTCTTTAAATTTTTATGGTTCCACTCGTGTAACAGCCCAAAAAAATGAGCGGTAGACGGAGTTTGAAGGCGGCAAACGGTGGCAAACGACAGCAACTATGTTTTACTGGGATTCTTTTTCGAATTTATTACCTCAACACGTACGAGTCTGATGTTTTCAAGTATTTTTTTGTGCTTTCGATATGTTTTACTCCCTACAATCGTATGTTACGAATTACAGAATGTTTTTTATTTATCCTAAAGTCCCTTTTCATACTTTCGTGTTCCAATTTTATACTTATTGCTTAATAATGACAACAGATTGAAATAAAAATATCAATAATTTTAGAAATTTATATGTCTTTTTATCAGTTTCATTTAGTTAATAAAAATTGAACGAGCCTAATTATTTATAGAAGCTAATATAAATAAATAAATAAATAAATATTATCAAAATTTTATAATAATTTAATTCTATTATTTTAAAATCAGTATACTAGAAAAAATAATAATTCTTTATCTTTTGAACTTATATATCAAATAAGATCATTTTGCATTAATAAAACATTCGATAATAATTCATTTTTAAAAATTCGATTCAAATTTATAGATTTAATCACGATACAATAGAATATATGTCATTTAGTATACAACAGTATTTATTACATTCGAGCTAAAAATGTATCAAATTTTCAAAAATCAATTTTTTTATAAATTTTTATTTGCTTATAAATTTATACCGATATTTTAAAAAAGAAATTGCATCGATAAAGTGAATATTATGCGAAAAACATTGATATCGCTGCAGATTTTATTTAAATAGATTTGATATGTTTCTATTTGATAAGAAGGGTAGCACTTTATTTTTTAGCGATAAAAATCAATGATTTTTTTATTGTCAAATCTGCAGACAAGGCACGTATACTACTCTGTTAGATACCACTATTCCATAATCTTTTCACGCTGTATCTTTTGCTTGGAGATCGCGCAAAAGAGAAAACTAAAAAAACAGCTTTGGATGTTTCCAAGTTACTTATGAACGACTGTAGCGTTTTGACTTTTATCTCGTACCGTATTTTCAAAATGTTCTTCTCTTATAATATAATTTCCAACGAGTATGTAATTACTAATTTTGATTAATTTTCAAATTTACCTATCTTTGATGAAAAAGTACATTTAATTTTAAAAGTTAAATGTTGCAGAAATTGCTGAGAGTGCGATTACTTTTGATACCAACACTTCATTTTATTTAAGTACACGTTCATGTGTATATGTGTAATTATATGTATATATATATATATATATATATATATTCAAATTTTTACATCACACGAATTTTTATATGTATGAATCGTTAACAGCCAAGAGTGGAAGTAAGATATATATATATATATATATATATATATATATAAAGTTTAAGTGTATCACTGACACGCTTTTATATCCAATATGAGACGAATCTTTTATCCTAAAAGCTATATTTCTTGCATTTCTCGTTCAACGTTCCTGGATTTTTTCTATTCGATTTCGCACGCATTTCAAAAGGAATAGTCGTTCTTTTTGAACGAACTTACTGTCTTTTCCGTAAATCTTTTGAAAGCTTTGTGCTAATAATATTGTGTTTTTAGTACCATCACTCTGTACTAGATTTTTCTTTTGTTCGATGAATGTATTTTCATTCTCTAAAATATAATATTAGAAACATTCCAAGATATTAACACTATTTGATATTATCATAAAAAAAGCATTTATCGTCAGAATAGAAATTGTAATCCGCGAAATATTAAATTAGTTCAAATTTGATCTTAATAATTAATTTTCAATTTTTCAATTGAATTTTTTATTTCTTAACACGGAGGAATATAAAAATATACGAAAATAATATTAAATTTTAAAAAATCTATCAGGATAATTCAAAAAATTTATTTATAACGTTAAATTATTTAAATACACTTTTCGATATAAAATTCCAGATAATAAATTCTCGCGAGTAGAAAAGCAACGTGGAAATAAACAGTGCTTGTATCGGAATATACGAGATAGGAAACATTTCTGTTAAAGTATCTTGAAACCTAGTAAACTACATGTGTCTTTAAAACTTATTTCACAAAATAATCATTTATCTATTGTTCATTCTAATGTATAAGAAATGAATTATCGACTACAAAGACAGTTAAAAAAAAATGAACAATATAAAATTATATCTGGAAGTTGGGAGTCCAGAAGCTTATTTGTACGTCAGATATGTTTTGGAAAAACGCGATACGCCAACGAATGAGTGCAGAACAAACTGTGGATTTGACAACTGGGTTAGATACACGGTGGAAGTAACGAGTAGCACTATATTTCGCTTTTGCATACACACACTCGCGTATATCTCTGTCGGCTTCCTGTAGAAAACGTAGAGTTTATTCGATTCTATCGATTCCTATAAGATCTATTGCGCTCTCAAAGTTGATAGAGAGTTTTTTCCATCTAATATTAAAAAAAAAAGTTTTTGTGTTAAACGCGAAGTAAATATATAGTTATATCATAACTTTAGATTTACGGTCTTAATCTTTTAATTATAGAATTGCAATAACTTTCAAAAATAAATTATTTCGCGTTTTATATTTCCTCGGTTGTAATCCTAAGTGTCAATTTCTAATTCTAATAGAGTATTCTATTGTTTCATTTTTACGATTAGTCGGTACGAAAAATAAAATACTTACCAATAGCATGTTTCAATTCTTAACTATTGTACAGATTAAGTGAAGGTAGTTCATCAGTACGGACCATTAATCGTAATTAGCCAGTTTTCTCCTCGATTTCTAGTTTGTAGCGGTGAATCTGCGTTGAGCCGCCTCAATAATGGAAAGGTAAAAGCTAATGCTGTTTTATGGTATAGAATAAAAGAAGATTTTGTGAAATAAGAAAACTTCCATTTCATTAAAATTGTATGTAATGATCTTTTACTACAAAAATAAAATGTTAAGAGATACTAAAGCCTTAATGACGTAATTTTATAATATTACAATTAATTTAATCATACGAGTTCTGCCGTTGTACTTTTTTCCATTAATATTAGCGATAGGATTAAAAATATTTTATTTATATTTAAAGGGCTTATCTAGTTTAGAACGTTAAAAGGATTTTCTTATAATTTTATTTAAAAGCGAAAGAAAAATGAGGCTTTATGAAATTTTAAATATATGTAAATATACGGTTTTCAAAGAGTAGACAAATTTTATTGTAAAAAATTTTGAAAAATTGTAGATCTAATAATTAACTATCGAAGTGAATCGGTTACAGTTTCAAAATTTTTAGAAAAGATAAAACCTATAAAATTTTACTCCCGCAAAATGATCAAGAACTTTTTTATTTACGTACATTTTGTCGTCACTGAACTAAAAAATTAAAATAAAAGCTGATTTTTTTGCTTAAATATACATATTACAATGTTGAAAAATTTTTATTCCTTTTCTATCTAAACTACAATATTTCATTAAAATACATGACTATGAATTTTTTGATGAATAATGTAAGTCGAATACTTATATACGATTGGATCTCAATTTTGCATCACTCGCATCAACTATGTATATCTGTAGAATAATTAAAAATTAACTAAGGATTATCTTAAAATTTATATTAATGCAGGTTCGATTTTAGACCAATCGTGTACAAAATGTAGTACTTGCGATTTACGAGAGTTAAGAATGGAAGAAAAATTGAGGTTTAACGTTAAATAAATTCGAAAGATTACTTAACGGATACTTAAATCAACTTGACTGTCAGCATTAGGAAATAATAAAAGTAAAATTGCTTAAGCAAGTTACAAATCGATCGTTCAGATGAAAAAAATTGATAGTGAAAAAGTATGTTTAAAATACCATATATGTTTAGCTGAAAAATGAAAAAGACATATTTAAACATTGTTATTATTAATTATGTGTGATCTGGTTGAGCGATCCTATACATTTTTGATTCTGTTAGTTTTTGACTTGGTATTTAAAAAAATATTTTGAATTGGTCTTTATTACTTTGAAAATGTATTTTCCAATAGTTTTTTATGGACTAAAATAAAAAAGTCGATTTTGTTAGATTTCTAAACCAACTTCAAATAAAATATTTTATTCATGTATAAAAAATGTAAAGAATTCTTTGAAATATATTTTTTAATATCTTTCTAAATTATAAAAAATTTTCAATGATACAAATCCATAAATCTAGTTTTCTTCTACAAATAATTTTATTATTTATTTTCTTACGCTCACAGTTTATATTATATATGAGAATTATTACGTTTAGTTTTGCGTAATTCAATAAAAATTAAAAAATTGCGATAGAGTGAATTTTTCCAATTAGTCGATAAAAATTCAATCATAGAAATACGTGCCAATAAACCAAAAATATTGCTTAATTTCATTTTTTAGATTAGAAATACGATTTGATTTTAATAAAGTTAAAAAGAAGTAATATTATTTTCTTTTATTATAATTTATTTGATACATATTTAAACTAAATATGATAAATAGAACCAATGTTTTCAAACGTCAATCTTTCCGAAGACTCGAATATATATCTCTTGAATATTTTAAAAGTAATATCTTTTTATTTTCCATGAATTCATCAATGATTTCGTTTTTCGCATCGATATTTATTGTGTTTTTTGTATTATAAGTAGAATTGCAAAGACAAGATTTTGAAATCTTGCTGTCTTATGTATAAATTTATTCTGGTTTTCTTGGTTCGTTTGCCTTAGACCGAAGAAAAATAATGAAAATTCCGCGTAGCTTAAATTTTATCTATTTTGACTCGGTACAAATTCATTTTCAATTCCATCGACAGAAACATAGTAAAAACAAAAAATACCGTATAATAATCATACTAAATGATACACGTGTCGAATAAAGCAAGGTGTTTTTTTTTTCCATAACCACTGTTTCGCAATATATTCGTAACGTGTCGAATCATTGGAGCGATCGTATAACCATGTCAACGGTAAGCTTGTAATTTGTTTCATTACGAAAGGTACGGTAACGTCCGATAGAAGCAACTCGATACGAATCTGATCATTTTTTCTCTCGAGCTTAAGTTCACGAGTGAGTTGTTGCGTCCGTATAATTCAGATTCGGTGGTAAGTAAACGAGGTTCCCATGGGAAGCATATTTGGCAGATGCTTCCCTTTCTAGATCAAAGCAACGGAAGTCTGTCGTAAGTTTTCTCCCGCATTCTTCCTTTTCTCCTCTGTTGCTCTCCGTAGGTTTGAGTTGCGATAGGAGTTTTTGTAGTTCTTAGCTATTTGGTCACGAAATGAGACTATTTTGGCACATATGCGTTCGCAAGCGCACGTCGCAGTGTGAAATGTATACGTCTGAGCAAATTCTAGATTAGTGTACGCTTCGAATAACATTTACATACGACGTACATTTGCCAGCATTCCAGTGGCACTGTAGCCACCGCATACCCAGGAGCAAACCGTAGGCGATATCCGTTGAACGTATGCATCTCTCTCTCTCTCTCTCTCTCTCTCTCTCTCTCTCTGTCTCTTCCTGCTTCTCTATCTTCTTCTTCGTCTCGTCTGGTTTGAAGCTTGATGCGAATGTGAATACGCGTAGTGGCGTATGTGTGACTGACCTCGGAATCGAGTAACGCCACGATAGCCGCGCCAGTCGTTGGCTATACGCGGCCATTTATTTGGCATCCAATGGCCAAATTGTTATTTACCAGCATGCGATAAATTCGCCCTGTCGTCCGCTGCTTGCGGCTTAGTGTTTCCGATTTATCGTCCTCGGGAGAGGAAAGGGATAGTTCCCTTTTCCTTGTCGCGTACATTCAGTCTATGCGTTATCCTCTACTTAACTTGGAGTATCATATACAATAAATAAAAATGTGTGTCCCTTTGAAAACTGGTATTTAAGATGACAGTTAGCGGTCGTAAACGAGGTGCGAAATTCGTCTGTGAAATGCGCCTTGCTCCAGTGAGTGAGCAAACGAACAGACCGAAGTCATTGGCGGAGCGCGTATTTGCATTTGAAATTGGAATGAACCTTCGAATAAAAGACCACTCGTCGACGAAAATGCAATCCCCCCTTCTCACTCTCCCCCCTCTCTCAGTATTTCTGTATCTACTTTTCTCTACACATGCACAGATACGTATTCGTGTGCCTATCACTCATCCTTCTCTTTCTATCTATTTATCTATTTTTCTTTCTTTCTTCCTCTCCCATTCTCTAACTCTCTTTATGATTCCGCTTCTTTGTATCTATATTGGAATGCTTTTCCTCTCTGACTTGAATTTAAATTTTATGTTCATATTCGAGTATATACTACAATGATTATTTACATAACAATATATTATAAATTAATGAATTTTTTAGGTCGTCCGGATGATATCTTCGAATTTTAACTGCAATTTTAATAGTATAAAACTAGTAATATTTATGTACAATTTATACAATTAACTGATTTAACATAAAGAAACATGTTAAACACATACAATTATCTCGATTTATAATTTTTACACTACATCGGTATATTTGTAATATGTTTAAAATAATTTATTCTTAATTTTTTAAATACATTCTATTAGTAAAAATATTGTTTTTTAAATATATATTATTTGATAACTTTGACATTTACATAGATAAAAATTGATTATTACCAATAATAACGAATTTTTTCGAATAACTCTTATTTTCGTGGTATTTTCTACACCGCATCATGAAAACTAAATTTTTTAATATTATTACAATTATACATATATACATATTTTTTCTTTTAAAATATCGACCAAAAATATATTTTAAAACAAATTATATATCTATCGTATTAAATTTAAAATTTATAAAATAAATAAGAATAATTGATTAAATAAAATATGATATATCGTATAATAAAAAATAATTGAATCGAGTTTGAATAATATATTTTGAATATTACTTTATATTAAAATACGAAGTATAGAATACATAAATGAAAGTACGTTAAATTAAAATTGATGAAATACCGTTTAAATTTAAAATCGAAAAAGTAAGCTGTACATTTTGGTATTCTCTGAAACTGAAATTTATCTTATAATAATATGTAAATTTTTTGATGTTACCTAATAAAAAATCCCAAAGATTTTTATTCGTCAAAATTATATTTGGTAAAGGGATTAGAAACTGTAATTATACAGGTCGACATATTCTTCTTTTTAATGAGAACCTTATTATTTTTTATTATTCAAAAAATTCGTAGAGTACTTATACATTATAATTTCATTCTTTTATGTAAATTATTCATTATCTATTCATGAATAAGATTATCGTCAAGATTCTAGTTAAGAAACATATTCACTCAAAGCTCATACTGACTCTGCTTTTTATACACGAATTCGATGCAAAGGCAAGAATGGTATCTGAAAATCTTATACAATTATTTCCAGTTCGTATAATAATATTAAGTGTATAAATGCACGAGAATCTGCTGAAATAACAAGAATTGGATCTGTTCAGCTAGAAAGGCAGTATCATAAAAATTTTGCAATTGCGAGCTAGAAAAGGAAGAACGAACGGGGAGGGAAAAGAAAAGAAATAGAGAGACACGCAACGCAAGAAAGAGAGAGATAGAGTATAGTGTATAAAGACTTTTCGGTGGGATACACTTTAAAAGTTTCAAATCCAGGCTCTAATGGTGCTAAGTTCAGTCGTTCACTTTTCGAAGTCAAGTTCCTATCGCTGGCAAAGTTTCAGTTACGTGTGTGGCGCGCATAGGGCAACCAGTGACAGAGCACAACTTTAAGATTTAAATCCTCGCGCTGTACATGCCTCGCTTCTATTTTTTACCCGATGCGCAAACTACTCTCGGTCTACTTATTTTCTCCTCCCTTTTTATCTTACCGCTTCTTAGTCGTTCGCTTCTGGGGAAGGCTTCCGATTTTCCATTCGCAGATTCATTACGCTCGTCTATAACTCCAACGCAACTGGACTCCATAGTGACGGGACCGGGATGGTTGACGATGAGACAAATGAAGATAAAGAGAGCTGTGAGCATGTAGACGTTGCGAGAAAGAAAGACGGATCGAGCCCTCTTCTCCTGCCTTGATACGATTTCGTCTTAACGCGTTTCATCTCGCATGGATGGGAGATAAAGTTTTTTAATTAAATCTCAGCTTCTGATTTCAATTTATCTTTGCATCTCTTGCATCCACGTCCTTACTCTTCTCATGCATTTTTTCTTCTTAGTTCATTTTTTCTCTTCGAGTGCGCTTCTTCTACGGGTAGTTGATCGCGAAAGCCGACTCATTATCGCTCAACCTCTTTCTCTTCCACGGTGCCTTTTAATTTTGTCCTTCAGTTTTTCTTTATCCTTAGGGCGAGTTCGCGACTTTGGTTATTCTGAAATGGCCGAGGTAATTAATACCTCGAGCGATGAATCTTCGTACTATCTAACCCGGAGGTGTGGCATTTTATATTTAAGTAGAGAAAGAGATAAAAAGATTAAAGAATAACCGCTGACAAATATAACGACTTCGGGGATTATAGTATTTATTCCCTTACCCGAAATCGGTCGAATCTTCCATTTAATTCCATAATGGAATATAATATATGCAGTTGCACAACCGTGAAATCAACGCTGCCTTGTCCATATACGATGCATCCTGGTAAACTGGAGTTCGAGTAAAGATAAAATTACCGCGTTAAATTTTCAATTTTTAATCTTTTTAATAACGAATCTTGTACTTTGATTCGGGTATAATTAAATCGTAATTAATATTGCATCGTAAACACGATAAAACGTTAAACGATAGAAATAAAATAAAAGTCGAATACGTAATTGCAACGAATACCGTACAACCGTATAATTCAATTATTTTTACAAGCGCGAAATAAAAAATAAAAACGCGCCGGTAGAATTTTAAATATTAATAAAGTACACAAAAAAACCAATAAGACATTATTTCGAACGGAAAAGACGTTATATTTACAGTCGAACGAAAATGCATCAAAATACAAACTAGAAACATTAGAAAATAAATTGAACTTACAAATTCAAATTAAATCTCCGGCACAGTTTCGCGCTATGAACGTCGAGGGTAAACAAAGCGACTTGGCAAGTAACAAATTAATCGCTGTCTTCGAACATTTCACGGGACTTTTCATCTTTATTACTTTCCGGTATCCACAAGTATGCCTAATTTGCGTATTTTGCGTATTTTGCGTATTCCATAAAAGCCGGCCAAGAGCGCGTCAAGAAACGCTGAAAAGAAAAAAGGCAAAAAGAATTGCCTTCAACCCTTGCACGAGTGCCTCGCGGAGTAGTTGCCCGTCGAGCGGGCACGAGACTCGCAAAACGTTTTAACGTAGCGACATTAGCAGTTGCGACCAAAGGAAATATAATTATGCAACGGGTGAAACTATTAGGGAGTGTCACGGCCGAGCAAGTTTCCGAAGAGCTGCTGGCGCTGTTGCCGGTGGTGTGGCCTCGCGAGCGGTTGCTTTTGCCGAACTGTTCTCGGGCTCTTACTACTCAGGGACGCGCGAGCGCTTTCTCCTATCTCCCAGAACGAAGCGTCGCCAGACGAATTATTACCGTTTCTCGGCCTTTCATACTATCACGGAACCTTCATAATTCACGAGCGTTTTCCAGGAAGCGTGCCTCTGCCGCTTGCGCGCTCTTATAATGTTTGTTACTGAAATTAATCCGCTTTTCCGTATAGAGCGGGTCCTCGCGTTCTTCTTTACACTACCGGTTAACTTCCCTTTTGCGTGAAAAATTTCAGAGTATTTACATTTTTCTCCCGTGAAAATAAACACCGAGGATGTTGATGAAAGCTGCGGTTACAATAACCGTAACTAGTCTAAATTATGTAAATCGAATGCGATACCTCGAGCGGTCTTGTACGGATGGATTCCTTAAGGGACTCAACGCTTGATACGATTTCGCGTTTATGTAATAAAATTTTGATGCCCGGCACGACGGGACTCGTTACGCGTAACGTGTACGAGACATCGCGAGGTCTTTTGTGATCAATTTTCGTGCGTTGAAACTTGTAAGTGCTGCATAACCGAGGACCACAATTTCCCTCGCCCGTTCACTTTTCACGTTCGAGTTGCGTGAAAGCTTTGTGAACTTGTGCGGGAGAATCCGAACCGGAGTATCCAGCTTGAAAATCACGGAATGTGCTGGAGACTACGTCGCTTATGTACGATGCTATCGTCGTATGCCGGAAGTATCGAATATTTACCGAATTTCATAGCTTTCCAAGTGGTCTACCGGAAACGCTTTCCGAGCGTCTCGCGTTCATTTTGTAATTATAAATTTTTCCTTCAGTATCGATTTTCTTGTTTAACGTCTAGTTTTATGCGTAGCGAAAGACTTCTTTTATCACTGCATTCGAATTCGTTCGTGTACTCTTTCGAGTGTTTTCTTTCACCGTTCAAATTCAATATTGTTCCCATACTCGTCGACTTTTCCTTGGTTTCGTTCTTGACTAATAGAAGTATTCGTTCTTTAGAATTTTGAATATAATTTGCTGAATTTGAATGCGAATATTCCATTCCTAGCTTTTGTAAGACTTTCTTATATCGAAAGTAAACATACATAGTACCTACGAGCATGTCACTAAAAGAAAACTTTTTAAATAGCTTTGCAGCAACTATAAGTGAATACAAAAATTAAAATGTTTCGTGCTTAAAAAAGTTGCATTTGCGAATAATGTCTAAACCTCGAGAGGTAGGAAGAGAGAAAGAGAAAGAACATAATAACAAAGTTTCCTTTTCTTCGGTTACCCCAACAATAAATTTTTTCATTATAATAAAGCTCATCAAGATGGAAATATGATTTTGTAAGAAATAAGATTAATTTGCTTCAACGTTAATAAGTAAGGAAATTATATTTTAAAATTCAAAATTACATTAAAATATGGAAGAATACGTATATAGGATATTTTTAATACGATGATAGAATAAACTTTTGAAATGCTTCTTTCGAAAAGGTAGATAAGAAAGGTTATATTAATAGTAGAACGAAGCGCTTTCGATAGTTTTCCGTAACGGATTAATCAGAGAAAGAGATTTGCAAAACTCGAAAGACCATTCGATACGATAAAATATGACATTCTTGGGCACAAAGGAAATTTAAATTTTTATAAAAATGATAAGCTTCAATTTATAACTGTTCGTTAAAAATATTTTAGAAGATATTTGCAAAATAAATTACTTTTGATAAAAAGTTTAAATGTATTAATCCATCGAAACTAAGAATTTTTTGACTAACGCTAAATTAATTTATAGATTCACTTTATATTCGAAAAGTATACGCAGGTGAAAATGAATTAATCGCATGAATATTATTGTATTAAATACGTGAGATAAATTTCGAAATAACTTTCATTTAGTTTCGTAGCAAATGATTTAAGAATGTTAGATGTCCGCGTGTAAAGTCACAGTTAACAGTTGAGTACATCTCGGCATTGTAAGCGCGGACGCTTTAAATATTTGCATTTCCCACGTAACAGGTAATTTATCCATTAATAATAAGTCTTTGAAACAAATTCGAAATGTTTATAATACTTTTTTTTACGTAAAAAAATACGTAAAAAAATGATGTTATAAATAAATATGACACTTTGAACGAGAGCTTTTACAAGTATTACGATGTTTCATTTTGTTATTTAGTTATAACCATTTTCTGCGAGTACTATCAGAATTGTACTTTCCTTTTGACTCCATTTTTTAAATTTATTAGCGCGATAAATGAAACGTGATACTTATACTACATCGTATCACAAGAGATCTACGAACAAAAAGTCATAATACGAGAAATATCCACCAGGCGTTAACTCATGGTATATGGCAAAGGGCTAAAGCTACAAATAGCCTTTAAGATTACTATCGTAAAAATACGCTTTCTATTAAAATTTTAATACCTTTAAGCCTCTTTTTAAGGATACAAGGAGTGACGATCTACTTGCAGGTAAATATAAATATATTTATCTTCGAATGGATGGCTTGGTCAAAATAATAACGGAAGCTCAAATTTCATAGTGTGGAATATAGTACGCAAGAATTTTTCAAGCGGCAAAACAATACTTGATGTGCGAAGATCGTATTAAAAAGACAAAGAGAATAAAGATATTATCGTGAAAGGACATCCATATTATTTTAGTACCGTGGACTAGAGGTAAAAAATTTTAAACATTAAAATTTTTACTTCTAAAAGTTAAAAAATTTATTTTTGAAACTTTAAACGACTTTTTCTAAAGCTCCAATTTTCTAGCAGTATCTAACTTACAAAGAATTTCCATTCGATTTACTTAAAATTTTATTAACATTTTTAAATCGATATTATAAATTAAATAACAGAGGATATTCCACTAATCGAATCATTTTTAATTACGTATTATTTTTAATGTACATTATTTTAAAATATTATGGCTGTTTAAATATTTACCATTTTTCGACAACCAGTATTTCAAAAAATTTCTTTGTTTCATTAAGTAACGTTTATGTAAAGTAAAATATGAAATTTTAAGGTATGTTATTTATATTTTACAATTTTTCCGCTGTAGAAATAGACAATTTTCTTGATATAATCGTGTACCGCTTTTGAAATAAGATTTTCCAAAAACAATTGTTTCACTTGAAAATATATAATAAATTATATATATGCTGAAGAAATAAATGTAAATATATGCAAGTGTAAAATATATACATGTAGATGTTACATTATACATAGAACAATTTTTGAATAAAAATATGTTTGCGAAAAAAATTATTAGATATGCATTTTATTTTCGAGTTATTACAGTGATGTGACTACATAATGTAGTATTAAAATGCTAAAAAAAGATTAAACAGAAATTTATTTATTTATTATTTCCAGAATAATTTGCATTAAAAATAAGTTCTGTAATGAAAAATATCGATAAATATGATAATTTTAAGCATGTGTTGAAAGCTGTAATTTAAATAAATTTTCGATACCTATGTTAAAATATATTTTATGAGAAATAAAACCATTTTATAACATAAATCACTATTTATTTACAATTCTATAGCATTAAATTTAAATATAAACAAATGTTAACGTATTTAAATTAAGGAAAAATTATTATTTTTTTCTTAAAGAAACATTTAATATTATTTTTATAAAATAAATATTGAAATTCGATTATGTTACAATATATTTTTTGCGAAAAATTGTCTTAGTGTACAAATTTTTATGAATATTTTATACTTTGAATAACATGAAGTTTTTTTAAATAAGCTGAGTTTGCACGATTTCGAGGAACTAATTTACATTTATTGTTCAACGAGAAAAATATTTAAATGTATTTTTCGTAAAATCCTATTATTAAGTTTATAGAAGGGGCTCATTCTATACTTTACGAGTTGATGTGAAAGCTGTATTTGATGGTTTACACTTACATTTTAAGTGAAACTAGTATTTAAAAGTATTACTGTTTAAAAAAGAATATTCTGTATAATTACAAAAATATCGATGGATTAATTTTTAATGCAATTATTTTCTATCTTTCTTTTCATATCACGTTATTATCCTTTATCTATTAATTTTATGGTCTTACAATCTTCATTTTACATTAATTAAATGTCACATAACCAGAGATCTCTTACGGAGTGAATGAAACAAAGCGCAGTATCAGTAACGCTGAGTCACTTCTGCTCGATTTTCGTGCATCTGTCGCTGGTGATTTATTCCGACATCTTGACTGAACCCTCTTCCATCAGAGTCTTTAGAAAAACAAATAATTGTTGTAAAGTGAAATCTCAGGGACAGAGAGTCAATTTCTACGTTTCCGGGAGCGATTATGGGTTTTGAGTACATACTGTAGTATCGGTGATAAACCTATTTTCTCGCCGTTTTTTTAATTTGATTTCAATCCTGATCAATCGAGAAAACAAATTTAGGTACATATTTACTTGGACTATGGAGAAACTTTTAAGGCATTCTTTTATTTAGTAAAAGGTATCGAGCAAAAGAGAAATTAAATATCTAAGCGATATTTTTAAAGGGGGAAGTATGAGCAAATATACATACTTGAGAGCTGAACATTTATTTTCAATCTCACTGATTATTTTACATCTACTTATGGTATTAAAGGTGTGGTAAATTTCACGGTATAATAAGAAATTTAAAATATCCACATCCCAATACTTCCGAGTGTCTGGTGCAAACTAAAATAAAAGACTCAAGGGTAGTACACTTTTTTATTATTAGTATTTATTAAATGGATTAAAACTAGTATTTTCTTTCATAATATCGCGCAATGCCTCCAGTTTATTTCTATTATGTATGTTTCTGTGTAATCTGAAAATTCGCAATTCCGGGAATAGTATTTCAGGGTGTATGTACTGTTTCCATACTTTAATGAGGGTCGAATTAGTTTACTTGCAAGAACGATAACAGAGCTGTAGCGTCGAAACGCATCCTCCGGTGGATTAAATCGTTTTGCTGTCCAAAGTTTTGCATAGCTCCTGCATATCTCAGACATCTTCATCTTCGAGATTGTAAGCAGAGAAGAATCTCTCTTTATTCACAGGTATGTGTATCTTGGGTGTGATAGTAAACGAAGGTAATATGCGTAGCCTAAATTAATTTGCTAAGATTTTATTTCGCATATTTTTATAAGAGTTATATTAAAAAAATAATTAAAATATGGATTTTTTTCATTTAAATATTGCGAATTGCAAGTATTAATAAAATAATAAGAGCCAAAATAAGACGCGGAATTAATATAAATGTACATAATAAGAGCAGATATTTTACGATATTAATACTAAAATATATGTATATTTAACAAATTTAATTACTTATCTATAATATAATGTAAAATTCATGTGCATATTTATATATTTTACTTTATATATAATTTCTTAAAAATTCATAATGAAAAAAATGTAAATGATAGCTAGGTATTAAATTTTCCACATTTTTAATTACTGATAATATTTTTAACTTAATTATATATTTTAGTGATCTCGAAAAGCGTATATTACTTATTAAACAATAAATGTATTGTATAAATAAAAAATTTTCACACATTATGAAGAATAATATTTAAACTAAATTAACCTTATGCACTTAAAATTAAATTTTATAAAATATAACGAATGGAATGATATTATATATAATGAAAATTATATAGTCATATAAGATCTAATATATTTTACTGTAATATAAATTTAATTAACCTTATTTGTACAAAATTAATTTTAGGATTATTAAGGAATGTTTATGACGAAATAATTAAGGCAATTTTTTTGAGTGCCTGCTGAGTCAAGTATTTGTGTTCTTTTTTATTAGCTACAATGTTTTTATATTTTAATTTCACTGTCTGTTTTGTAACATAAAATTGTGTTTGTAGTACTGAAATACAAAAATATAAGGTTACAAATGAAATTTGAAGAATCACACAGTTATTTTATTTTTCATTTTTTTTCACTTTGAGTAAGTCCACGATAAGATAGGAATATAACAACTTTGCAGTTGTGCAAGTTTTTAAATTCTATTTATTTTATAAAGTTTTTATAAATGTAATTTGAAATTGGAAAATTTTTTTGACTATTGTTATTCCTTTTATTTTTTGTATTTTCTTAATATCTAGGGACTAAGCATAAAAACTTACAAAATGACTTCATACTTGTTTGAAGGTAAATAAAAAAGTTACGTGTATTTATAGAGTAACAGATATATGTGATTTTTTATTATTCCACAACGATTTCGTTGCGTTTTATATATATAAGTATATAAAATAAGAGAATATGATTAATGAGATTGTGATAAGAAACGTTAGATAATATTTGCGAATTATTTTATTTTCTTATATTCTATTTATTAAAAGAATATTTTTAATTTTGTAAAATATGAATTTTTTGAATTTTTGCTGGAAACTTTTAAGCTATTGATAGAGTTTATTTTCATAAAATATAAAATTAAATACATGAAAAAGATTCAATCTAGGTATCAATATTTTTGTTGAGTTAAAATATAATAAAAAAGAATTATTATTATCTTCAGTAATATATTTCGAATGGAAAATAATTTTTGATTTGTACCTTTGAACATATTTTAAATTTTAATTTCTAAATATATAAACAGACTTAGGTTATGAATAGTTTGTATATTTAAAATTGTAAGTAAAAATATTTTTTAATTACTTGTTAATTAATATTTTAAAAAATGTATTCTTTTATAAATTTTAATACTTTAAAATATTTCTAAGAAATTATTAATTTGAAAAATATACAGACTTTTTTATGTTTCAGTAATATAAGGCAAACCGACTAATTTAATATATTTGTAATTCATATTTTAGACTTATATAAAATATTATTAATTAAAAAAATATTTTTTCTTACAAATACATTATTCAGTTATTATTTACTTCGTATGCATATAATATTATACAATAAAATTATTTAGATTTAGGTCAACAATTTTCTTGCAATTTTTTAATTAGAAGGAAAATACTTATATCATACTACCCTGAAAATAAATGCTTATATATATGTATATATATATATATATATAATCAAAATTTTTTAATAAAATAAGATATCAGTTTTTGAGTTTATTTATATAAAAATTTTAATAATCAAGTACGTAATACAAAATATAATTAAAGAAATTTTCTAATCACATATTTTACAGATAAGCAGTTCATAATTGGACGTCGTCTTAGACAGAGACATGTAGAGAAAGAGAAAGCAAGAAAAAGAAAGTGTAAATTAATTGTTAATTTAATTAATGATTATTGAGAACAATAAATACTTGTAATATAAGATATAAAATGTTATCATATGTTTTTAAAATTGAAAATTCACATTTTACATATAACATATAAATAATTGAAATAAGTATATTTGTAACTCGATAATTATATTATTAATTATGAATTTTAAATCTGTTTATATTGCTTTATCGCTCAAAATTTTAATTAAAATGTAAAAATAAATATATAAAAATATAGTTATATGACTCTTATATACACTTTTCTATTAAGTTAATTTTACAGAATTATGCATTAATGTTAATAAAATTGTTATGCTCCATTTATCACTTCATCATTAATCAACATTTTTTAATGTAAAAAAATATAAAATTTATAAATTTCAATTAATGTTATTATTTAACAAGTGAGAATTATTAGTAATTTGCATTAAATATCAAATATTTTGTTTTAAATATAATGAGTTTAAATTCAGTGAAGACATTAATAGGTTTGCTTATACTCAGTAACTTAATGGTTTATATTCTAATTGAAAATAGTATAGTATAATAATTGTATACAATTTTATATATTTTTGTATGAATTGTCACAATTATTGTGACGTTATGACTATTAAAAAAGTATCATTTATAAAATATATTATTAATATTACTTTTAAATCACGCATTTATATATATTGAATAACCTATATCAATTAAATAAATAGTATCAATAGAGAAAAATAATATTTTGGTATACCTATTACCAAGTCATTTTAACTGTTAATTAAATAAAGCATTTTTAAAGAAAATTAAAAAAAAAGAAAATGTTATTCTGATGGTATTAAAATAAGTACTAAAATTCTTTCTGAAAATTAAACTTTATCGATGAACTTTCAATTCACTATTTATATTTGATAATATTTATAACGTATTAATATTCATTAGTATTTCAAGTATATCAAAATTTATTAGTTTTAAATAATAATGTTCTCGTATATTACTAATAAAATAACGTAACGATAAAATTAAAAAAATAATTCTTCGCATACATTAAACATTATTATATATATACATTTAAATAAGTGACAAATTAATAATTGTTCATTTTGTTCATTACGTCTTATTTAGTGTAAGAAAAAATTATGAATACCTGGCCTTTGATTTACTATAGAATATTTTTAATACAATATGTGTAAAATAATTTTAGAAGGAAAAAAATTTCCAATTATTTACAGAGTAATTATTTGAAAAAATTATTTTGGAAGAGTAATAAATTATTTACTACTGAATATTGATAGAGATAATTTATATATCTTATAACGGGAGATTAAATCCGTTATAACCTCGGGTTAAGCCGAGTTTATTATCTTAAGTTATAGGCGCGATAAGACTAGTTGCGAACTCGTGAACAGGAAAAATAAGTCTGCATAATTATTATAGAGTGGGGAAATAAGACTTTTATCAACAGTGAATTCATTACTCAATTATATATAGAGCATCCGTATTTCACTTTACGGAAGAAGAGTAAGATCCAAACGCAAAAAGAGAGACAGAGAGACCAACTTTGAACAAAAACGATGCTTATAATTACGAGCTTTTCTTCTCTTCTAAAAAGACAGTGTTCGATGATGAATTTAAACTGCTCTTGCCGTATCTTAGTTCAGGGTAAAGGATGAAAATCCCTGCGAACATTTTTCAAATTTTTTCTGTGTTATCGGACGACAAGACGAGCCACTTATCAACCACTCCACTAGATGCGGATGCTAGAAACTTTTTGTATTTTTTTCCGAATATAATCTGTTTCATTGTACCCGGCTAATTTTTTAAAATACTTTTCTATTTCGTGGTATTTTTCTTTCCTCCTTTTTACCTCATCTTTGCACTTAACGCTCGTCTATAATAAAAACAAATATACACAAACACTTTTATAATGCTTTCAATACAGTTATCCACGAGTAATTGTATTCCTTACGCCTTTAATTCCCATTACGGATAAACGTATAAAATCTTTATACAACTTAACGTTTCTTTGCGTAATCACGTGCAGCTATGCGTATGGAATCTCTGTCAAAGTAGGCGTTTTCTGGCAGATATGTACTTCGCTATGCCATATGCAATTAATTATAATTAATGAAAAGATGATAAGAGAGAAAGGGAGAGAGAGAGAGAGAGAGAGAGAGAGAGAGGAGAGAACGGCTGCATTATCGCCCGAGGCGTCCAAGCATCCGCATTTCGGCTTGTGCTGCGGTGGCTTAAACTAAGGGAAGAGGCGCAGAGAGAAGCCGTGGGCTGACTGTTTCGCGTGTACGTGACGTTTATGGGGTTGCAGGGTACATCTGGCATTACAATACGGAGAATCGAGAGGTGAAAACGGTTTCTCTCGCTCACTTAGTTGGATGGAACGTAGCATAGCGTAGACCGTCGGGTCTTAGTTGCCTTGCTTGCGAGGATAACAAGAGCCGTGATTGTGGCGGTAAATTGTCCGTATCATCAAGCAGAAGGGTGAGTGGGGAGCCATGAAAACTACCCACCCATTTCTGTCTGTCTTCATTCATCTTACTTTTGCCTCGTGTGATGCCTCTATTTTTCATTCGCGCCTTTTTTCTTTTCCCAGTCTTACTATCTTTGAGTTTGACGCGTACTTCGACCGATTCGACCCATTCATACTCCTATAGTATAATATTCTCGGTTAAAAAATGCTCATTTATCTCTCCTGCGATTGGAGAATTGTTTTTCTCCAGGGCAAAGACGAGGAGTGGAATTTTGATAAAAGGTTAACTATATTTGCTGATTTATACGCTTACTTTATCTTACACTTACATAAGCAAACTTCCAACCATTTTTCCCGTCTGTTAGAAGTATCTTATTCTTATACAAATAGTATCTTACTAAAATATTATGAAAAATGTATGAATTATTTTAATACTTATGATAGTTCAATTTATTTTGTGTTCAATTTCAGTCATAATTTATTTTTCGTAGATACAATTTTCCTGTTTTTAAATTATTCATACGCGTGATAAATATATTCAAATATTATTTCACGTGATAAAATTAAATTTATACTTTTTATATACTAAAATTTACACTTCATTACATATATACCATTCAAGTAAAGTTAATACATATATGGAGGTTTAATTTAATTATATTTATATGAAAGTTAACGACGATTTTTTTACACAATGCTAATCGTATATAATTATAAATAATATTAATTTAAAAATAGAATTTTATTAACTTTAAAAGGTTTCGATCGTTTATTTCACGAATAAAATTTTAAAAACTATTTATCAAATTATTAAGTATCGAGAAAGTTTATTTAAAATTATTATTTTTAATAGCCTACCAACGATGTTATTTTTATACAATTATTTCGTTTTAATTGAACCTTAGGAGGTAGTAATCGTACTGAAAAATATACGAGCGGAATACTATACCACTTAAATACCATCAAAATATTTAATCGTTTTAAACCGGTAGAAAGGAATATCGTAAAGAAATCAATTAGAACAATTCCATCCAAAGACATTAGAAAATTGTATCTCCTTGTTTTAACGCGTAATTAAGTAAAATATCTAATTAGTGCAATAAAAAATACAATTATCATAATCAATGGGAGTTGGTTTCGTCTATGTTTTTATACATCAATGCGTATACGCAAACGATCTGCTTTCGAGTGTGTCTGCATCCTAAAAGATACGCGCGAGGTGCATTAAAAAATTACACATTTATAGCATAGGGACACTTGTAGTCGCGCCTACCCATAAGCGCATCAGACTTCGCACGTATATAATATTGCTGACATTATATCTTCCACTTGTTCTTACACAAGCACTGCAACACTCGAGAGGGGTGAGCAAAAAAAAATGTCACGTTCCGTGTCGAGAATACATACGTGGGCACGACGCCCGATGCTGCACTAGTGGAAAAATACAAAAAGCTAAGGCAAGAGAAGCGCGAGGAGAAATAAATAGAGAGAGGGACAGGCGAAAAAGGATAAAGATGAAATATTAGGTATATATAAAGTGGAGGAGTGAAAAGGCGATGATGCTTCACGCATCAGCTATAACAAGGCCATATACCGTGCGAATCTTAGCACTTCTTACGTAGTCATGACGAAATTTGCCTGTGAAAGGTAGTGCACTATATCTTCCTAAATAAGGCCTCTATTCGCTGTCTATGCTAGGCTATTTTATAACGGAACGTATACTCGTTCTTTTTTTTAAATTTCTTTCTTTTTCTGGTAATATACTCAGACGGTAAAACATGATTCCTATTCAACGATATTTTGATAAAGTTTTAGACGTTGAGCGTTAATTTTATGAATAATATTACGGCGTATTGATTTACCATTTAGTTTATTTTAGCACAACTGATTCGCGAATAAATTTGGATCAATAATGTAAAAGAAATATAAAATCGAACGAGATGGAACTAACTTTTTCGACAGTTAAGATTAACATATTGAAAAATTTATTATTATAATTGCCGTTAAGATATTGATAAATTCTACTGAAAAGTGTGAAACAATGGGAACTGGTATTATGTAATTATACGCATATACGAATAAAGTAGATAAATGAGCGGATGAAATTTAAAATGTAGCTGATTTACTACTTTAGACTCTTGAAAGTAACCATCTTTTTCACTGCGATATCTAGTCTTTTTCTGTCTGCGGTTTCTTCAACGTCGTCTGCGTTATGGTGGTAATTTCTGTTTTCTATGATATATATCAGAGCGTTACTTCCTTTTGAAAAATATCTCGGTAATTGCAATAAATTAGTTAATTTTTGAGATATCACGAGATATGTTGCATGTTTTTCATTTGTTTTTATTGGTAAATCGAGGCTCTTATTGTATGAAATGCAATATAAAAACTTAGGCGAATATTAAATTCAATGTATAATTTATTTAAAACTTTTTCAACATTATGTAATTACAAAATGTTAAGATAAAAAATAATTATAAATTATTTGCTACTTATTAACTAACAAACCAATTAAATTTCAAGTAACAAGAGTCATCGAAGATGAAAATTTAATTTATTAGAGATGTATCATATTTAAAGTAAAATAAATAAAGGAAATAGTATTTACATCGCAGAATATCATTCGAAAATATTCAATGTAAGTATTTACACTTAATATTTTTGATGCGGTAATTTGTAAAATATACAAAAGTTAGTTTGAATTTAAAATAAAATAAAATTTTATGTTGCATTATTATTTTTAACCTAATTTTCTCGACTAATCGTATGCACCGAATATTAAGTTCTTCAATTGTTGAAACTTCATAAAAATTAAAATATTTTTCTAATTTAATTTGTTGGAAAAATATTTAAAAATGAGATAATATTATCTCACTTGTAAATAGAATTTTTTACAATCGAGAGAGAAATTATTTTAAACGTATTTGCGAAAAAGTAAATTTTAGTATTTTATAAATAGACGTACAAAAATAAATTATTATGAGTTAATTAAAGTCATATAAATTTCTAAAATATATATTATATTCTTACGCGAAATAGTTCGTAAAAGAGATATTAAAATGTTTACATATTACGGCTCGGGTTGGTTTACTCTCATCAATAAGGTTCTTGTAACCCAACCCTGTTTTACAGGTCAAGAGAGAATACGGAGCACTTATTTAAGTGGTAACCTCACCTTATACCCATTACTGCGGAAGACAAGCAATACAGCGATTGTCTAATGGTCAATGCCTATATTATTTCTTAATTGGTTATGTGTACCCATCATTTCAGTGTAAATATACTCCAACCTTACATTTAGTCGTCTTAACAATTGTTTGCCACCAATCTTAAATATATATATAAGCACGTGAATATTTGCTATATCTCGGGTCTCTTTGTAATCTCTGTTTACGCGAAACCTTTATCGTCTTATATCCTCGAACCATCATTCTCGTCGCCTGAATCAACCACTTCGTCATCGATATATTTCTTTATGTTCTGTCTGGATGCTCGAAGATTCATCAATTTTACTATTTTCTTGGCATCTTATCTGTCCGTTCGAGCATGTCTCTAGTCGCTGGATTTTTAAAAAAAAGTAAAAAGTAGTTCATACGTGCAATATAATAATTCTTGCATTTTCATTTAGGATAAGTCTATTGCAGTCGTTAGTAAATCTGCTTTAAATCGACTCTGTCTTATAATTCGAAAGAAGACGAACGACTCGTTTTAAAACTAATCTAACCTTAGGCGAATTGCTTCTTCTCGTTTAATTTTAACTTTTATCCAAGGGAATTTGCGCTCAATATTATTGAATATCGACGTACACGAAATATCGAAAAATTTTCTCGAAAAAAAAACTTATTTGTGCCTAATGGGTATACGAATTAAAAAAAACCAATGATGTACGATTAAAGTAATTTCCCCTAGTCGACCACAATAAACGAGAGTGCCACTTTGTAAAAATCTAAGTTTAGAGCTTTGCGCGAACGTTAAATCGACTGAAATACCTTTAAACTTATGAAAATTATCAATTACGGTCGCGAATAAGGTACAAAGGCGCGAAAAAAAAAGTACAAATATTATATAATTTGCAGTTATATATATTTATGAATAGATGGATGAAATGTAAATCAATGGATCAGTCGTAGTTAACTTGGACTAAAAGCAGTATTGCTAATAAATTTTTTTTCAATTTTACATTTACGCCAACGAACAGGCGCAATTTTTAAAGGCTTTGGACTGGAAAGCTTTACGCCCTCGTAAAGCAACCGCGCGCCCAGCTATCACGTACTCTATTTCTCTCGCTCGCTCTCTCGTTCATTGCACGCTACCAGTAATATATTATACAAAGTGAGTTTATTGTTTATTGTACCTCCACGTCCCTGTCAACGCCGAAGGGAGAAAAAACGGAGAAAAAACCGAAATGTGCATGTGTACGTTTGCGTAAAGTAAGTTGTATGTGCGTAAAGTGGGAGTTCCTGAGTGAGAAACTAGTAATAGAAACCAAGCGGAAATACCTCGATCGCGTGCATTGCGTTTTTTAATATAAGAAAATAAATTAATAGTCGAATTACAAGGTTTTTTCGTGATGAAAATCATAAAGTATTGGTTGAATGGATGGTATTAGCGGGGATATGCATAAAGCCTTTTTACATGTATACAAAATTCGTACACGAGTATGAAATCGTACAATGCGAATACGAGGAAGGATTTACGCGAATTTGTCCGGAAAAGCGTAGTCGTATTTAAATTTTCATCTATTGGATTTCATCACGATATTTTTTAATATAAATTGTAGCGAGTACGATATTTAAACAAAAATGTATTCGTAATTTATGTCTTCCTTAATCTAAAAATTTATATAAACTGGATATATTCAACGTACGATTTATTTGTAAAAAATAAGTTTCGTCGATCGGTAGAATAAAATAATTAAACGTGCGATTTCAACATTCTTTCGACGAACTTATACCGCGTAATAAGAAAAGCTCTGATTTACTTAAGGCTGAGATTTGTATTCACCGACCGGCACTTCGTAAAATAATAATCCTACGTTCCACTAGTTGGCATAATAAAACGAGAAGCAAAAGAGACTCGCTTTAAATGAAATCGTAGATTCATCCGCTAGTATCGAAATTCATCCTGATTTTCGTATCTCGTACCTTCGCAGTTTCTCCTTAATTTTACAGATACGGTAATTCTTATTTCCGTAGTATATACATCCACCCTTTTAATATTATACGTATATCGCTGAAAACCAATATCGAGGATTAAGCGCCTACGTAGCATCGCGGTAAAAAAAGTTTTTCTGACTACGTAACTCTTGCCGCTCTTCTCTCCTACAAGAGATATATTTCTTCGCAACCTCATAATTCAATCTCGCCGTCGTTTCTTTGCTCTGTTTGACGTTACGGGGTGAACCAAGGCGCATTTCCACGCGAATTCTCGATCCTGGCAAACGTTATGCTCGTGACATTTACGGGAACCTTCTCTCCTACTCTTCTCTTTTTTACCAACAGTATCGTACGCCATCGCCAACGCCAACGAAAAATCGTCCTAGCGTATCTTTCAACTTTATTGCGTATTGCTCGTTTATCGCCGACGATTTTTTAAATGGTATATTGTGTATTTAACTTTCTTGAATCGAGTCGTATGTATTATGTGGTAATATCGATCGGTAGATTTGAATACTAAAGGTCGGTATGACTAACTTGCGTTAGAATTTTATAGCATATCTCATTGGAATGGTTCACAAAGTATAATTTAAAGAATTGTGCGAATGTGTATTCATAAGAATGCTTTATCGAATTTAATTAAATTTTATAAATAGATACAATATTTTAAATATTTTATTCGTTAAATAATATGCCAAAAATATCTGGATATATAATTTATTTTAATAATAAATATAATTTAAAAACAACGATTCGCTTGTCGAGACAAAGTATAAATAATTAACAAACTTTTTTTAATTTTCGCAAACAGAATCAATAATATATATTAATATTCTTTCCTCGATTGCTGGATTTAATTTTATTCTTCATTCATAAATTATATTATTAATGCTGTAAAATTTCTAGTATTGTAAATTCGGTTAATTTCGTGTATTCTGATATTTATTGTATTCATAATTAAAAAATACGGAGGTAGAATGTAATTCCTTTAATGAAAATATTTACCGTTTTATTACAAACGATTTTCTTTCACAAAATTTATTTATGTTAATAAATATTTATCGTTTTGTACATATTTATACGTTTTTTTGACTCATCTTCGTTAATATAAATGTATCCCAATTAAAATAATATAATATAAATTTTCATGAATTTTATATATTTTATGTAACGATATATAAAATATGTTACTCTATTTACATTACAAGTATATACATGTGTGCGTATATAAATCATATCGTAAATTTAATGTACACATTGCATTTGGTTATTGCTCGTATTATTGTTTATATTAGAATTTTTGTATAATTATATTGCAATATTATGAAATTCAGGTTCTATTTTCGTTTTGCAGGTAAGCTTTTACTAATTTCATTTATTCAACCGTTGTTTATCCAATTCGTGCAAATATTTTGAATTTACTTATCTGTGTAACTAATTTCATGTTTATGTATTATATATTTTATTGACAGAATCGATTAAATTATCAAGAAAACGTAAGAAATAGTAATTCTGTATAAACAAATATTTATAATTGTTTTATGAATAAATATGTACATATTATTTAATCTGAAAGGTACAATAACTTTTGTGAGTTTAATTAAAAAAAATACTTAATTAAAATTTTTATAAGATTCGAGTCACTTGTCAATTAAGTCTAATTGCTTACACTATTAGCACTTGTAAAAGCACGTATATAAATGAAATGAAAATGACCTAGCTTTTACAAAATCTGAGTAATAGCTTCCAAGCAAGGAAGATTTGGAAAGTTTCTGCGATGAACTGGTATTCTTTAATAAAATTAGCTGTCTGAAAAATATAATAACCTTCGTTGACAAATTTATAATCGTATTAATCCTTTTATCGAGTTATTATCTAGATTAGACATTTGTTTCTCAAGTATAATGCTCGAATATGCAATTATTTAAGAGCGCTTTTAGCTTCAATGTTTTTTGCCCTTAATCGAAGAATCGGGTCTAGTCGACATAATTTTAATTTGTGAAAATTACATTTGCTCGGGATCGAAGTGATCAGTCGGTAATAGTAGTATAATTGGTTTTTATGCAATTTACTATTCATTACAATTATAATTATTCGGATTTTGCAACGGAATAGTTGTTAATATATCGTTTTAAAATTATTTTGTTCCAGCAGATAATATCCAACGAATTCAATCACTCGACTTTTATAATTATTAAGCTAGCGTTAACGAATGGTAAAATTTTAAATCCTGTTACATGTAGAATATAAAGTAACAATGTATTACCGATAAAATTTTGTTTAGTTGACTTAAATCTAAAGTAATTTTTTGTAATCGCAATTCACTAATAATCACATTTATTCAGAAATAACGATATTTATTTACTCGCTTGATTCGTAACGAATAATCGGATAAAATATTGTGTCGATTTCGCACGTAGTACTTCGCAGAACATACGCTGAAAAAGAAAAAGGAGAGCCAATAGCGTTGAGAGAAGGTGTTAAATTTGTAAAACAGAAGAACCAGGAGATTGCAGAGGATCAAAGGAGCTCACTTTTACGGCAATGCCCTTCGAGCCAGCGAACACGTGCTTGTCGGGTGAATCCGACGACGAAAGGGTGTCGCGAAAATTCCATGGTTATGTCGCCTTTGCGTCGACGGGTCGATGCTTCGGTGTGTACTTACCATAGAACGTCGAAGACAGAGCCGAAACGAAACTACAGTTATATAGCTTTTGTAAATCAAGAATACCTGCACGGTTGTTCGGTTCCGGAGCTGTTGGGTCACAAATGTAGTGGAGAGTAGTTTGGAGAAAAAGTGGATCGTCGCGATCTTTTTGTTGGCGTCTCGCGCGTTGACTTTCCGTACTCGCCATTTACTCGTAAGTGAATCGATTTTATACTCTGCTTCTATATAGTGTTCGAATAAAGTTTAAATAGTATAAAGTTTTGAATTTCTAACTTTTAATTGTGAATGCAACTTTATGCGGGCCAACAATTATATCGTTAAAAGATAACTTATAATTTTTCCATATAATTGCAATATTTTCGTAGTATTTAAAATTCTTGTACAATATTTTCGTCAAAGTTGAAAAGTAATTAATTGGAGTAAAAAAGCAAAGCAACAATTTATTAAATTTTGTACGAAAGTTTGTCAACATTTAGTCAAATAACCAACTAAAAGCTTTGTTTTAATTATTTTGAAGCATACGCGCATCAAAGTAATAAAATTGTGTAAAAATGATTTCGATAAAATTACCTTTTCAAAGTGATTTATAAAATATAGGTTAAGCTTTTAATTTATAATAACATTTTATACGCTGTGTAATATTTATCTTCTTAAAAACATTCAGTCAAAATAATTTGGTGCTCGATGTCGAGCTTAAGCAGAAAAGTGTTGTATCAGTTGCGATACATGTAATTGTCATTAACAAGGTATTATTCGAAATGGCGTTCACCGAGCGGTGGATTGAAGCGGGGAAAGAGAGAAATAGAAAGTGAAAGAAAAAGATAGATAGATAGATAGATAGATAGAGAGAGAGAGAGAAGAAGGAGGGATCATTCGCAGTTCAGCGCGTATTATGCCACAAATAGACCTAATCGCGCCAACGCGCAGCAGAGTTCGAGGATTCAGGATTACCCGGGCACTTTGGAAACGTTCCGTGGCGAAAATGGCACCGTCTATTACGCGCTACTCACGCGCTTTCGATTTGCGAGTCCTTTGGCCGTAACCCCGTTCCACCGATATTCTATTCTATTAATTTCAATTGCATTGTTATTCATCCCCCAATAATGTTACCGCTAAGTGCTGATGCTGCGAGCACAATAATTATATTGATGAGACAAAGCCGCACGCGGTTACGTATCGATTCGCGTTTATTTTGCTGCGTCGAGGTATCGTGATTAAAATTCGTATTTTCAAGATTTTTAAATGCTTTTCGATGCGGATGAGTAAGGAATCGATGATAATTGTACTTAAAGTAGGCGATCCAATGGTATCCACCGATACGGGTCGTTAAATTACGATCGTAAAATTGTATGATCCATGCGTACCTTAAATTTTACATAATAAAGTTATATTCCCGTTCTTAATGCACTATTTAAACGTATTATGGATTTTTTTCCAAGCTTTGTAAAGTTGGTACGTAAAATTGCGGAATGTTGTTACGCGCGTGAAAAAAAAAAAAAAACTAATTTATAAAAGAGGGAGCGCGTTCAAAAAATTTTAAATTCAACTTTAATCGATAAAATATAGAGTGTCCTCGGTACGGGGTAAAAAGTTTTTTTTAGTTTGAACTACATCGAGACCAACATCTCTGTAGAGGTAGAGAGATAACGTATATTATTATACTTATCGTTATAACTAAAATTAAATAAAACTTTTTACTTATATTAGTGCTGAATGGTATAATATATTCCTTAACGTATTTTCCTCGTTTATCATTAAGGATTTTTATTATAGCAGCTTCCAGACTCTCGACCGGAAGCTTTACGAACATTCCGACTGCTCGTTTCGTGGAACAATGTCTTCGTCTCGTGCGCTTTGCCACCGTAATGAGGCCAGTGAGACCGAGAGAGATTCTGGCGTGGAAGCAGGTGGAAAGAATGAGATGAAGATAGAAAGAGGCGTTGAATTTAATTTCGTCTTGAGTCTCCGCTTGCGCTGTTTCAATCGGTTACTACTGGTGCGTTAAAACTTGACTTTACCCAGTTTCTCCTTCTTACTCTATTTTTTCTCTTCATCTTTCTTTGCCTTTCCACCGAACGACTTTCCTTCGTTTTGTCGTACTTTTTGCTCCCGTACAGGGTCCACTTTTCTAGGATTCCACACTGCTTAAGACTTCGAAAACGCTTTTTCGCCACGACAGTCTCTAATAAATTGGAACAGACGACTTCAACGGTTCTCGCACCTGGCGCTGAAACTATTGCTATTGCCTCGCACTCTTCCATGACACTGCTTTAGGCGATTTTGCAGAGTACTCGTCTCTTTCTCTTTTTTCTCTCTCTTTATCCCCGCCAGATTCACATTGCTCGACGTTTGAATTTTTTGCCTTTGTTCCCATGCGTTTTTCACCTCTCCTTTTTGTTTCTATACCACCTCTCTCATCTATTTGTCGACCCTGAACGCAGCTTTTTGTTATTCTTCTGAACTGAATGTTACATTTAAATTACTCTGTTGGCGTAGATATAGATTTTCAATTAGAAAGTAATCTGTTCTGTCGAAATTCAACGGAATTGCTATCGATATATCTGAATCTATAATCTAAAAATCAAAGGAAAACCAAAAACAGATTTTGAAGCATATGCATAGTTTAAAATCTTGTCAAATTTGTATTAATCAAGCCGAATAAATTCTTTATCATAAAATTCAGTATTATTATTAATAAATATATAAAAAAATGTTGAAAAGAACTTTATTTTTTTATAATCATTTAATTAAAACTATTTAACACTTCGATATAATTGTAAGCACAAAATAAAGATCGAGAAAGAATACGTATACATTAAATAGCGGTAAGTAGAGGGATCGAAAGAAGAGATATAAAAAAATCGAAGACGAGATTAGTACGTGAAAAAGTAGTAGTGGGTTTAAACTATTTACACGAAATACGACCACGTGAGAGATGCAACAGAGGCGTTAGAAATTCTGAATCTCAAGTTTGGAATCCCAAAAGTACACGATGGTAATTGGAAAATTTGGGTAGGCTTACGAACGTGTTTATACTACGTATCTAAAAATTTCCTCATCTCTTCTCTCAATATATATATATATAAAGCGTATAAAACCCAACAAACGAGGAAACTTTCGTTTGGCATAGCTTCACGATTCTATCACTTTCCCAAGTGCTTTTTTACTTTACTGCTTTTGATGCACTTATTGCATTGCCACTTCATTTATACTATCTCGCGGTCCGAGTTATATATTATATTAAATTAAAATTGTATTTTTATCCAGAATTTCACAGCTTCACATAATTTTATGGTATGCATCTCATCTACTTACCTTAACCACGGTACGCGATCTCTTGCAAAATAATAATAGAATTCAATAACTATCCTCGGAATTGAATTTTCAATAGTTGTACGAGTGGAGCGGGTATAAATCCAAGAATTTTGAACAACTGTTGGGACAAATCGAGATAAGAATGGCAATGATGAAGCAAGCAAAATAGCTCGCTCTTTATCAGCCGGCTAGACTTTCCGTTGGCACGGCAATATCCGTTGCGCTTCAAATTCGCTTTTCGCAATGCGGCAGTCGCCGATAAGACGGGGAATAATACGAAGAACAAGTCGGTCAATGGAAAATTGGTGCCGCAGTTCCGGTCGAGCTCACGAGACTAGAGTTCCTTCTAAGAGCAGATAATTCGTGTTCTGCTCCTCTATCTATCTCATTCGTTGGATTTGCGAGCTCGTGCGATCCGGGGTTCAAGCTCTTCAGCTCGTCGAGCGGTGCCGAAGACAAATGGCCACTACTGTGGTGTTTGGTCAGGCCGAAGGCTCGGACGCGTTGCTTACGCTTGCAAATGTATTCTCGTCTGGCTCCAGAACAGTGTATATTAACGACCGGTATTAATGTCCTTGGATCGTTGAGATCTCCCGGCTGCTTTGTTTTCACTGGTGTTCGTTAGGAACTATCGAATCATTTGATCTCTCCACCGATCAATTATTATCCATTATCTCACGCATTCGCAGAGGTGAAACTTCCTTTTTGAATTCCCATCGCGACGTTTTTAGCGTTTTTACAAAATATACGGGGAAACCTTTTATATAAGTTTGCATACGATAATCCGTGGCTTTTTTCTTTTAATATTGTCGGTGATACTAAAATCGAACTTCCATCGTGAAATTCTAAAAGCAGTTTATTCGAATGGTAAAAAGTAGGGAAGTAACCGAGTTTTATTTATAATTCTTTCCTTTTAATTCTTTATATTTATTTTAAATAATAGTTAATTAAACTAAAACATAAAATTACTCAACGATAGTAAAAATTTTGATTGCGGTATAACAAATGAGAAATGTACATATTAAATTTCATTTTCAAAAAAATCGTGAAAGTATGTCGAGCTTTACCAAGTACGATAAAAAAATTTTCATTTAAGAAATATTTTCAGTTTTTACAAAAGAATTGTAAACGCTATTATACACACAATATGAGCAAGATGAGACTTTTTAAAATTTTGATAATGAAATTTTTATTTGTTCATTTTCAGAATTATTCCTTGTATATAATTTTACTAGATATAATTAAATAAATATATTTTAAAAACGTGTTTTTTTTGTTTAAAGTTTTTTTTTCATTCCAAATTCTAATAATAGTATATAGACAACTGCCGAGATTAGCGAGCTTTTAATTTATTAAAAATTGCTTTATCGTCGATGAAATATTTAAAATACGTATATTTTTACATTACATTCGTGCAAATCAGATTTCTGTCTAAAATACGAATATTAAGTTATTTTCAATAAAATAGTTACCGTTTTTTAAACTTATAATGTAAATTGTAGGCTGAATTTTGAAAATAAATATGTAAAAAAATAAATGCAAGCGTAAAATTATTTAAAAATAATTAGTACATTTGTAACATCGGAGGGTAAATTTTTAACGCGCGCATTAAAAGTATATCTTTTGAAAACAAAACTCGCATCATTTAATAACTTTCGTATACACTCCATACGTAGTCTTAATGAAAGCATGAATCTGCATCCGAGATGAATTCGACGTACGCAACTCGGCAATACTTGCATCGAGAGCTCTGACCTCCGACACTCACCCGCGTTGTTCGGAACGCACAGCTGAGCGCGTGGTTAATACAGCTTCCGACATCCCTTATATTCTGGCATACGTTCAACCGGAATGGACGTTTAAAAAGGGACTCGAAATAAAGAGTGGCATGCGTATATATACACGTATATACACGTAAACATGTGCACGTGCGAGCACAGCGGAAAGAGGCTTTCACGCTTCCGAGCTGGCAGCAAGCCCGAGGTATCGTTGACACTCGCGGAGGGGAAACTTGGAGACAAAAGATCCAACTCGTACAGTAATCTGTTTCCCGTGGAGTATAACCAAAGAAAATAGCCTCGGAACCGTCGATTGCGCGTCATTATACTTTTGCTAAGCTTCTTCGATTACGACGACAGATAGGACATCTCTTCTTCGGACAACTTAATTCTATAAGTATATCAATGGCTCGGTTAGATTTTCCTGCTATTTCCGATAGTATTGATTCTTAAAGTTATAAAAGTAATTTTTTCCTTTCAGGAGTCGATGGTACGAAAATTCTATATATAAAAATTAATATAACGTTAATAATGTAGTAACTTATTACGGAACAAAGTATTAAAAATACAGAGAGGAATAAATAATAACGCGTAGTCATAAATAAATCAAAAGAAATAATTTGCGAGAGTAATTAATTCAAAATGAATTTCGAAACGCTGAATTTTTTACTTTAAAGAAATAGGTTTTGACACGCGTTTTAAGCGTAGCTGAAATGTAATTAAATTGTGAAAAATCTGAGTTTACACTTTTCGGAATATTATTCATTAGTTACGCGAAAGTTATGAAATTCTAAATTGTTCCACCTTAACATGACACGTGAAATACTCGAAGAAATAGAAAAGAAACAAAAAAAAAAAAAAAAAACCAAGAGGAATTGATAAAGTTCAAGAGCTCGAAAGTTTGACTAAGATGCCCCAAGTTACTTTCAACGCGCCTCCGAACTTTCATCGTAATCACAAATGATTAAGAAGTTGAGAAGTCCGATAAGATCGTTTCGAGAGTAAAAGACCGAGAATCGAGGTAGGAATGAGTAACCGCAGGAGTGGTATAAAATTGAAGGCGTCATCGTGAAATCGTTCGGTACATTGAACATTTTCGCGCGAACCCCTCGATAGGTAATACCGCTTTCTTGCTCGGCCTCTCATTTTGTTAAGGTTGATCAAGGGAATCCCGGTGCTTCCCTTCATCGCATACTCCCCGAGCTTCTTTAGTAGGCATGTTCACTTAGAGTCAGGTAGAGCGCGTACTTAATGCAGCCACTCCAGGCGCCGCGCTCGAGTTATCTGCAACTTTCTACTTTAACTAGCAACAATTCGTAGGAAAACAATTAAGCCTCGGTTCGCTTAACTTTCGTAGTGTAGCGGATTCGTTCTCATCTCGACTCGCTTCTACTGATGGTTGGTGTGGCGGGCTTGTAAGTAGCGCTCACACACACATTTTCTACCGAAGCTCCAGTTGTTGGTTCTGCTCCTGTTCTCGCCAGATTGTTGGAGCATTAACGTACGGGAGAGCTTCGACTCGTTCCTTAATCTCAGCAAACTAGAATATGTATACATTTTAAATATATTCGCGTATACTTTTCAAACTATGATATATATATACTTATATATTTTATACAAGAAATAAGAAAAAATTTCTTTTTAAGACAAATTTACTTATTACGCGATTTGAGAATGTTTTCGTTTTTTAGCGTTACGGTTGTTTTCAAGAAAATATGCGTTTTAAAGTTGCCTATGATTTATAAGGAATCTTTTCAATTTTTAAGTGTAATATAAACTTTAGTAGTTAAAATTGTAACAATTTTATTATCGTTATATTTAAGCTTGAAAAGATGAAAATAAAAATACCGGTAAAATGTAACAAAACTGAATTTCACGAGAGAATTTATGTTGCGTACATTATCGTTTAGCATATGAAACAAGTGATTCAAAATTTTAATGTGATCAGAAAAATTCTTTTATGAAAATTGGAAAATTTTTTATTAAAATTTTTTTAAATTATAAAATTCATGATTTGAGTATTCGTAACTTTGACCGAGTGTACTTATTATCATTTATATTTTTTATTAAAAAGATATATTATTCAGTAGAATACATTTAATATTCTTTATTATTATCGATAACTGTACATTATAATATTTTTTTAGTTTTAATAAATTATTTTTTAAATATTTGTATGGTTTGAATAAAATTAATTTAAATACATAAAAAAATATTATGAAATGTTTTTTCGTAAAATAAACTTTACAAGCATACTTTACATAAAACAAATTTCTGTATAAAAGAAAATTAATTATCTTACTCTTAATTTATTTTATTTCTTACGCGTTATTTTTTTTTAGAAATTTTTCGTTAATATTAAATTATTATGTCCATTCTTTGAACAATATCTTTAACTCTAAATTAATTGAAAAATGATAAAAATTTGTAAAATTTCTTTAGAAAAATCAGTTTTAATTAAAAGTATGAATACTTTATACGTTTCAATTTCATTAAATTACATTAGATTTAATCGTATTATCTTATATTGTATTGAAATATAAGATAATTTATGATAAACGATTGAATATTCACTATTTGAGAAATAATAATCAATTGCATTGTCAAAATTTTACGAAAGATTTATGTCGATTATGGAAATAATGGACAAAATAAATTATAAATTAATATGTAAAATAAATCATAGAGATTTATATTATCTAATAAGTAAATTTTTTAATTTTATTATATATTTTATTGAAGCCTGCTATTTTGAAAACCTTGAAAAAGCTGAGTTTTATTATGATAAATATACATGGATTTATGGTTTTTGTTATAAATAATCGTTTAATAAGTACATTGTAATTTAATTCGTTTCCATTTACATCAATAATAATAATAACAATAATAATGTTAATGATAATGATAATGATAATGATAATAATAATAATAATAATATTAACCGTGTACAGGATATGTCATAGTTAGACTTCATTGTTTGGTCTACGCGTTTATATTAAATTTGACCTTATTCTAATAATACAATACCATTAGCTAGTAAAATTATTTATTAACGTTGTAAAAGATACCTTTCGTAATATATACTTTGAAAATGAATCCGACTTCCTTAATCTTGGAAGATAGTGTCGAGCTCTTTAGATTTTCAACTCCACTATTTGTGGTAACAGCTGCGATGTTGACAGTATTTATAAATAGATAGAGAAAAAGAGAAAGAGAAATAATGGAAACGAATAAAAGATAGAGAATATTTTGTCATTTAATTTTTATGATAAATGATATAAAAAAGATATAATTATTTAAATTTCTTAACTCTGATTCGAAAATATATTATATTAACTAATGCTAATGTGAAACAAAACATAAGGATATAACTAGTCTGGCTTATTTATAAGCAAAGGAGTCCTTCACCAATCTGTGTCGTCGTTATCGCGCTTCTACCTCGCTTACTTTTAACAGGCTCATCTTTTCATCCTGGCTCCTTCTTCTCAAGCAAGCGAGTTGATGCCGGGGAAGTCGCTTCTTTTATCTCGAAGGGCTATCCTTCTATTTTGGTACCGAGTCCTCGACAGAACAATACAAAAAACACTTACGTACTCGTAGGCTAATATAACATTTTGTATATCTACAATGAAATCAAGTTGGTCAAAATTGGATACAATCGATAAAATTGAAGAGGAGAAATGTAACTTTTTTTATATTTAATTGTGATTTTCTTTTAATTTATGACAATTTAATTTAAATCACACGAGTTAATACAAAAGTGTGATTTTGCTTGTATTTACCGACAATCCCCTTGTAATCTTTATGCAACATAGATAACTATATAAAGGGTAGGATTAGACCGTATGCATCGTGATTTTTCATTTAAGTATTATTACGAAGAATTAAACTGTGTATAAAGTAAAAAGCTTTTTCCTGATTTTATTTTACATAATATTATATTTAATATCAATTGGCAAATAATAACGACACGATATAACAATAAAATAGTTGTTATTCGATATTTATGCGAAAGGAATACATACGCAGTGACTGAAGTTAAAATGTCAGTTTTTAAAAATTATATAAAGAAAAAAGTCAAGATGCGAGTTCGTGTCTTTAGAAGATGGAAAATTCATGATTCAATGCGTTTCCTCGCAGTCTGCGCTCTGTTCCCTGTCAGATGTTCAAAGTCGTATTCACGTCAACGGATCGATTGCACGGTAATTTCCTCACTATAGCTGATTTATCGCGAGGAGAGATCTTCGCATCAGTTATTTTGCGTGTGTGCGCGATTGTGTGTACATTTATGTAGCGTATGTTGTATATACATAAGCATGTATACACGTATATACATAACGCATTGGCATTAAATCGAATTCTACATCAGCGTTAATGGTAACTATATGTGTCTTATTACAATGTGAATTATTTGCATATTTCTATGAATTATGGAGATTCGAGTAAAAATTTTGAATCTATTGAATAACAATGTGGACATTGCATTAGTAATTGATATATTGGTTACAGAATTTTTTTATATTTTTTAAATAAAGATTAATGTACAGAATATCTCATTGGTAAAACTCTAAGCGTGGGAAATAATAACGGGATATTATAAATTTCGTATTGATAACATATTTTATAATTTGTACGAATTTATATTATTCCTTAAAAACATTATTTTTTTCTTTTTGCGACTTTTTATTTCCTATTATTATCCTTCGCTATTAAAAACTAAGTTATTCGAATGAAAATTAATTATTAATATCATATTTTAATTTATATAAATAATTTAATATTAGTAAGTTAATTTATTTAACGTAAATATATTTTTTAAATCATTTGCTCAATTTTTTTTAGTTATTTTACCATTTTATATTCATATCTAAAGTTATAATAAGAGTAAAATTATAATGAATATGAAAAGGTTAATTAAGTTTTATAATAGGTGCACTATAAGAAGCGAGAAAAAATGAATAAAGCATCGCGCTATACTTTCGTAGGTAAATAAAAATACGGAGAGAAAATGATAAACGAATAGACTTCGAAGCGTAGTGGCAGTGGTCCATTCGTTATTATTAAGGCATAATATATGCAGAACTACGTTGGTAATAAGTGAGCTCGCGTTATATATTTCTACATAAAGGTGTGAATGACGGAGGGGAAAGGAGATATTTAATCCGAAGCCGAATCCAAAATACGTCGATATTTCTGGTATAAACGGAAACTTCGCGATTCTGGGGCTGATGCATTGAAATACCATTAACTCATAGGATATATTTCAGTTATTTCATGCAGTATACAAACACAATGATCAAGTTTTAATATATTTATCTTCCCAATCTTTGGAAATGAAGAAACTTCTTGGTTTGAGTGTTCAAATATTAGACTTTGCACAAATTATCGGAATAAACGTGGATAATAGTTTATTGTTATAGATAATACTCAAATGTTATATTTACGTTATTAGAAAGTCACTAGTACTGTTTAAACTGAATAAAGAGAGAAGAGCAGAATAAAACAAAATAAATACACATTTTAATTTTTGAAAATCCATTGACAATGAGATTTTATATTATTATTTAATTCTAACGGAATATTCAATTATATTTATGAATAATTCTAGTGTAAATAAAGTATTAATAAATTTAAAAGATTACTCTTTATTTTTATAATTTTTTTATATTTAAAAATAAATTCGTATAATTTATTGTTTTTGAAAGAGAAGAAGCATTTGATTTATTTGGCTAAAGCAGAAAACTAAGAAAGTATTATATAATTATTAATAATAATAAATAATAATATTATCATCTTTTTTTCCTCTTATATTTTCAGATTATGAACTCTTTTATTCAATAAATTTAATGTAAAATTGCATAAAATTATTTAGGAATTATTATGATAATACCAATTAGTATATATGTAGGCTAGAAAAAAGATATCTTATTAATTTTTCCGAAAACTTACGCGATTCGTAATATCTTCTCTTTTTTTCACTTTCCTATATATATAGCCGTTAATAAATTAATCGATCTTTCTTATTTCTTTTATCTCTCATTTATCTTCTTCTTTTACTTTTGTTTTCTTTTGTTTCATTCGATACTTAATCTTAACCAAATAATCATACAGAATCAAAGGGATTAACAAGATATTCTTTCATATACGTAGGCTTCGAAAACAACGGATAACTTAATTTTTCTTTCCAAATACACGAGTTATAACTTTTACCACTGACATCACCTCATATGTGGTTTGTAGAGCACATATTCGTCATGAAAAAATACATTAAATAATGCGTTCGGGATTGTTTTATTATAAAAGCATTTCTATTGAAATAAAAATAGAAGATAGAAGAGAATCTATAAAAGATAATATATTTATTGTGCATTATACGTGCATAGTTAATTGTTTCGTCCGAGCGCAGCTATTAAATATTCCATACAACGGAAATTAACTGCTGCGTAATTAACAGTCGATGACTTTATTTTTTAACTTTCTTACTTGAATAATAAAGTTTTCACGAGTTTCCGCAAGATAATCTAATAAATAATGTATGCGTTAGCGTGTGAGTCCGTAATCGTGTGTCAGCGGAAATAATATCTCAGCGCGCAAACCGGAGTAATTGGTCCTTATGACTTAGATGAATGAGTCCGAAATACGAGTTTCGCGGAAGAAAAAAAGTGAAAAGGCGAGTAAGTGCGACTGAAAGTGTAGAAGGTATCGCGTGACAATGTCGCGCGACTGCGCAATTAGCTGCACTGCTCGTAGATTCACTGGTCGACGTTAGGTTTACGTTCACTCGGTTATATGGCTACTCAGAATATTAAACGATAAAGTTCCGACGAACAAGCTAGATCGTGGGGCTGTGCAGCATTTGCCGTTGTCCAATCTACATCTCTTTTCCGCCTTCGCTCGTCCCCTTTTAGTTTAACTTGTGTGCCGTATACAAAGACGAGAGAAATGGAGGCAAGTTACCATGGCCATGATCATTTCTGAGCCATGTAACAAGCTACAACCGTTGCCAACTGTTCTTTTAAGCGAATGAACATTTCGAGCTGCTAATTTCGACAATATAAGTAGATTCGCTTCACATTATTTTTACATTTTGTTTTTTTCTATTTCGAGCAAATTATAGCAATTAAGGTTAGATTTTTTGTTTTATAATGAACTTTCTTGCCTTGTGAACCAATAAAATTCAGTTTTAGCATTATTTTAATTTAACCAATGAAAAAATTTTGTATTTGTGAATAGTTCTTAAATGGGAGAATATTTTTAAAATAAATCCAACTTTATAAAAATGATTAATAACTTTTCAAGTGAATTTCTTTAAGACAGCATACCTTGAAATTCACTTTTTTCTAGAGTAGCTTTTTATTTTAAAGAGAAAATATATTTCCTTTAAAAAAAAGGTCAAAAGAGAAAAAACAGAAACTAAATTTTTCCTTTAACTAAATTGTACTAAATTTTATTTTTCGATCGATAATCGAGATAGCTCTAGAGTTTTTTTTAGGATAAAATGCAATATTACGTTTTAACATTTTATATATTTCTTTTGATATATTTAATTATTAATTGTGAGACTTTTGATTTAATTTATTTAGCTTTTATACGAAAATGTAAGAAAAGTTTTAAATTGTTACTTTCGTTAAAAACGTAAAATCTTAGATGAAGATTGGTAAAGTATTTATACTAAATTAAATAATAATTAAACAATTCCTTATTTAATAAATTAAGCGTATAATAAACATTAAATATGAAATATTAAATTAATGTGCAAGGGTGGAATAGAAATATTTACATTATTACATAATTCATATATTCTTTAAATAAGATATCTGTTTTAATTTAGAATACATTCCTAAATATAATGAATTAGATTTTGCAGAGTACCTATCTGAAAAAGGCAAAGAAAGTATAAAAAGGCTCTCAGGGTTCTTTCTTGAAAAGGGTAGTTCAAGTATACATAGCACCTTATCGCAATCTTGATGCTTCGAGTAGATATGTAATATGAAAGAAAGAAGAAGATAGATAAAGAGTAGATAATATTTGGGTCATTTATGGTCATGTGTAAAAAAAACTGCAGTGTCGTTGCAGCGTCAATTGTTATCTCTTTTATTCGTCTTTCATTCGTTTTCCACTTTAATTTTTTTTTCATTTTGCTATCTTGACCGTACGATAGTCTTCCTTTTCACAGTGTGAATAAGGGATGATAAGATCATTTTTTACACAACAGGTAGGCACGTAAGAACTCAAAGTGTACAAAAAGGGTCTGGAATAGAGGAAAGATGTATAAAAATATCTAAATTTCAAAATAAAAACAAGTTTTTTTGCCTCTCCGGATTATCATATGCTGGGAAGCCGAGATTTACGTAAGCTGTCAGTGTTGGTGAGAGAAGGTAACTGAATTCCATGCACATCTGTCTTTTTGTGCATAAGAAATGTTGCGTTGTTAATATAAGGTGAGATATTCCGTCTTTTATGCAAAAGAAAAATTCAAAAAATTTAACTTCACGTCTATCATAAAAAGACATATTAATAAACTTCTATAAGCATCCAAAAATTAAGGCAACAAAAAACAGAATGTTAAAAAAATTATAGTTTACGACGGCGGTATTAAAAACAAAATTTACATACTATTTTAAAAATAAATATTAAATTCGTACACAATGATGGATTTATACAATATTTATATATATATCACAGTTAACTTAAAAAATTTATTTTAAATTTACAGATATTAATTTTAAATACTCTAAAATAAATAACAGTGAAAAGTATTATATTTTAAAACATACTTTTATATTCGTGCTTTAAGAATATAAAATATTCAATGTATTGAAAATTCCATGTAAAATTTCCGTGTAATCAAACCATTTTGATCAACATATTAAAAAAAAGAAAATATCATAATTAAACATGCGATGTGGTTATCAGTTCTTGTTACTCAATGACGAGTTAAACAAGGACCGTTAGAATAACGAAATATAACAAGAAGGGTAGCAACCGTAAACTTGCAGTCTTGCTTGGGAACTCCATCCTAGCTTCGTTGAAATCCAAACATCGGAAGAGAAGCTTTCATGGCTACGATCACAGTCACCCCTGGCAATCCTGAAGATCAGATTTCAGAGTGAGCCTGAGAAAGCCGAGCTTCGGTGGCTCGCCAATTCGGTCGAGCGTCGACGCGGGTTTGAAGCTTACCGAGAAATTGAAGTGAATTCGATTAGACCTTTCTCGTCACTAATGCAAGTGACCAACTACTCGAAAACACTTTTGTGGTCTTGATTGACGGATGTATTGGCCATAGTTGTTAAAATTTTTAACCGTTGCTCAGATTTTCGGATCGATTTCGTATATACTTTTTCATTAATAGTTCGTACCGTCGAATTCGACATTCCTCTTTTCAGAAATAGAAGTTTATTCTAATTACACGTGGTAATATTGGTTAATCGAGTTTTAAGTAGTGAAAGAGAAACTTGAAATTTATAATACATCGAACCAGAAGTTGAAAACTCGCGTTGTAAAAACAACGATAGATTTATCAATTATTTCAATTAAAGTTTTCGAACAACGAGTTATAGATCGTGTAACTTTTTCAAAAACAATAGTTGAGAACGCTAAACTTTGATAAATAACTTGAGAAACACTGGGATAGCATTAGATTGAGTGAAAGATATAATAGAATAAACGGTTCGTCGTCGGTCAACTATCGCGCCTATATTTGAGACCACGGATCACTATCCTGTCTGTGGTTTGGCGTGTGCCTAAAACTTCTGCCGAGAACTGCGGCATAACAGCTGCCGAGTTTATTATCATTATTGCCGGAACACTACACAAATCTGTTTCGAATGCGAAATTGTAATATTTTTTACTGTGGTGTGTTTAAAATTATTATCATCGTTGATACGTATATTCTATGATAGAAACATTCTTAGACATTTTTTATTAATCCTTTCATTAAAACTGCGTATCGATCATTTTTTAGTAGAGTGAGTTAGATTTCGTTAGTTTTGAGAGTATTTCAAATTATTAAATGGGAATATTTATTATCCAAAAAGTAGCCCCACGTTTAAATTATAAAAATAATATATTTCTTTTATCGTACATTGATTGAAAAACATAAAATGACAATTTAATTTAATAGTCATATATTGATTATCCATAATAACTAGTACTTTATAATATCTAGAAAATAGAGAGAGAGAGAAAGAGGGAGAATGAGAAAGAGATAAATGTAGAAAAGCGAAGCGAGCAGCTTTCTTCGAAGCCATTTCAACGCGAAAGTAAAATCATCAATTGGAGCTTTTGAAGCCGGGTTATCTTTTTAGAGTCGAGGAAAGCAAGACTCGGTTTCAATTACAGCGACATTTCGATCGATCCGGAAGCAAGTCGACTCCTTATATATATCAGCAAGAGTTTGCTCAACTCTTTTTACTGTCGCACCTCGCGTACACTTGTACGTATCTGACCGTGTGGGTATCTCTACGTGTATACATGTGTATAGATATAGACCTTTATATATACGTAAAAATCTAGAGAAATGAGGAAAGTACTCTGGTAAGCTTTTTTCATAAATCGAGAGCTCACCCGAAAGAAGAGAAAAGCAGATTAAAACGAAGTTCCATTCGGATGTACGATGAGAGCAATTTATAAAAGTTAGAAGTTTCTTACAGGCGTTTCGATTAAGTTAATAGCTCCAAAAATTTACGAAACCACGACAATTCAGAAGGCGAATTCCGATGACTATTCTATCGTATTGATAAATGCCGATAACTACATAAAAAGAAAGTATTCTCTTAATTTTCAACTTAAAATAGAGCGATAAAATTCATTTTTATGTAATGGCTTTTTATAATTTTAATCATAAAACGGAGTTTTTCAGCTTTGCTCGATTCATGCATCTTTTTAATACATTTTTTCTTTGATAAATTTTAGTTTTTTCTCGAAAAATGTTCTTTTTTTTCATTTGTAATAACTAATATAGAGAATAGCGAAAGATACTTATTCATTTCAGACACAATCATATTCATATTCCTTACAGGATGAAAAATGTGCGAACGCCAATATTTATATTTTCATGTCATAATCTTACATAAGATAGATTGACTAAAATAACTTAATTTACTTACCGAATATTATTCGATTATAGCTGTAGGTTCAAATTTCATATAATTCAATAACAAACATCTTTGAAAAGCAAAGTATGATTTATTGCTAATTAATATGATTTCGCGAGTTTTTAATTTTGTAGTAGATCATGTAGTTGATCGTAATTCATATTCGATAAAACTATATACAATAATTATCGATATAAAAATTTAAGTTTTTTCTAATTTTGAAGTATTGCGTGGAATTTTAATATCATTAGAATATCAATAGAAAACAGTAAGTTTTCTCTAATTTTGAAGTATTGCGTGGAATTTTGATATCAATAGAAAATTGTTAAAATAAAAGATCGTACAAAAATTTCGAGTCAATATTATAATTTTTCGATTTTTATAGCAATATTTTCATTATAACAATTATGGTCTACTTTTTTCATTAAATTAGATTTTTTTATACCATTGCTATAGATTATTTATACGCTTAATTTACTTATCGATAAGAATAATATACATCTGGAAAAAGTGAAGATCTTGCTTTGTATATTTTGCTGGAAATATTTCTTCAATTTAAAATATTCTCGTGGTTTTCTTTTTATATTCTTATATGTAAGTGCAATCTCAATATTTTGCGTTTAAATTCGACCAAAGTCTTTTGACTGTTCTACTCCTGACTTTGCAGAGTTATTGAGAGGTTGGAAAAGACGAGCAGAGAACGATCTTTCGTTGAAAGAGGAATACCTAATTACGAAATGAGTTCAGGTGCTTTGCCTGTTAATATTAATGAAGCTTCTGGAATGTGCGACAATTATTCTGCTGGCCACGTTATATTCACTCTTCGCGAGAGAAAGAGAGTGTGAAGAAAAAGACAGATGCAGAGAGAGAAAATAGAAGCTAAAGTGAATCAGAAAAATAGAACGAGAGAGAAAGAGAGAGAGAGAGAAAGAGTTGGGTGCTTCGAAGGAAATTCCTCACGAAACGTGAAAGCTTTGTTATAGTCATTCTAGACAAAATGTATGGTATTTGTTGCCTCGTACAAATATTCTGTGAGCTTCTTTCGCTTTTCTTTCTTCACTGTCTTCATTCTTTAACGTTACCTCTCACACTCTTCATTCGAACTATTCAAACATTTCTTCGCTAGGCCTGACATAATAATACAGTTATAACGGGGAAACCTTACATTTTTATAATAAATATTTTTCGCATTACTTTCATTACTAGGCAGTTAGTGTTTCAAGGAATTTGTATCCAAGGTTAATACAGTATTTTAGTATATAATAATACCATTTTACTTTTAATCAATCTAGAAATAAATAAAATTTAAGTATATTTATTATTGTATAATATTTTTAATTTTACACGCGAACAAAATTTTGTAAAAATAATTAGAGTTTGGCCATAATAAACCTTTTTGTATATTTTTTAATCTAATAATTTTATTTAACGAATATTTGAAAATTGCATATTTATAAATTACCGATTCGTGAATACTGAAATTATTCCGTTCTCTTCAACACACATCGATCTATATGTGTAAAAAATTGTAATACAATACTGCATATTTCATATTGGCACACATTGAATTCTACATTGATTTTAATACAATACAAAGATGTTCGGTATATACATCGACTTGATTTCATGAGACGCATACAATATTATATTTTAAATATTCAGAGTTTCGTGTGTTGCTAACAAGTAAAATGAATTTAAACTTGTTTCTTCAAGTATGAACGACTGCAATACGTATTTGTACACAACATTAATCTTTTGAATAGCGATAACGAACGTATATTTATTTTTTATATATATTTGAACATTTATTTGTATTCTCTCGATAATTAAATCCAATTGAATTATAATTATAGTTGGTATTATTCAATTTAAGATATAATTAATTTTGTTTCCTGTGTTATAATGCTAACCATATTGTTTTTGTTTTAAAAAATAATTAAATGTACGAACAATAATGCGTTATTTTATATTCATGAGAAAAATTGATTAATTTCTCTGCATGAATTATATTATTCAATTATTTTATGCTTTGAAATAAAAAAGATTTATACTTTGGTTTTATGCTTACTCTGCTTACGTTCTATTGACAGACAGAAAAATATTTAAAGCACGAAAAAACTTTTTCGATGTCGAAAGACGCGTAGAAAAGCTCAAAATAACGAACATGCTTGCTGATATTTCAAGTGCGTACAGTTTCGATCATCTATATAGATATATAGTTCTCGAAAAGAGGAGAGTCCATAATCCTCTGTAACATAGTCATCCTGAACAATGGACAGTTAGAATCGCTTTAAAAGGTAATTCAAAAAGCTAGTTCAGCAGTTACGTACTTTCTGACTATATTTGAGCTCTGCTCAAAGGTATACTTTCGACATTTTTACATCATTTTTTTACTATTTCCTCCACTCTTTATTTTATGTACTATTTTTTTGATAATTTATTACTTTACATTTACTTTGTAGTGCTTATTGCAATTACTATTAAGAAATCTCATTTTTCTAATATTTAGAGAACAGAATCGAACCTACTGTTATTTGGACTAAAAATTTATTTAAATTATTCATCGTAATAGTAATAGAACATATTAGAACTGTGTAATTTTGAATTCGTCTTTAAGCATTCGTAGGTTTTTAATGATTTCATCTGTAAAATATTTTCATTTGATACATAATTTTTTAAATCAATGACACTGAATAATTTGCATTAAACACTTAATCTTCTTTCACGTTAATATTCACTCTCTTCTCCTTCAGTAATCATGAGTGATTGAAAATAAAATGCTCTTATTACTTTTTTAAGATTTAACTATTTGAACAAAAATTTGGTTTATTTCTATTATTTCTAACAAATTTAATAATTTTTTAAATCTTTTTTAATCTTTTAACAATATAATATAATATTGTGTATAAAATTAAATTTTTAAGATTTTTCTGATTTAGAAACTTATTAATTTCATAAAACTTGAATTATTTATAATTTTTGAACATTCGGATTAATGCAACTTAAATAAACTTCAAATTAATTTTACATATTTTATAGTTTTCGATTAGTAAAATAATTTTTATGTAGTAAGAAGTCGCGATTTAAATATTAATATGGATTATGTAAAGATTAATATAAAACTTTCCATATAATTTCTTCTTGGCGGATATGTCAGTACCAAATTTAATAGATAAGATACTTTTTAAAATTATTTATTACTTCATTTATATTAGGCGAATTTATTATCCGTTTGTGAATACTCGTTAATAAAATTTAAGAATTATATATGGGAAAAATTCAATAGATATTATTTTAGATAGATATTTGATAAAAAGTGGAAAATTTGGAATCGAGAAGAAAAAATATTATTTTGCTGATAGAACTTCTTACGAACATTTAATGGTTTTATAATAACTTTGAAAACTAAGTATGAAACTTTCAATGTTAAAAAAAATTTTTCATTCGAGAACGCGAGACTTCTAATTTGCATATTCTAAGAACGAAAACATAAAATACACAGGGTTGAAAATAATTTAGCGATCGCATTATGGCTATTTTTATCAATGTACATTCTCATACGAATGATTGCAATATTATAGTACCAGTTTTGTTCAAATTTTGTCTCTTAAAATACATTTAAAAGTTGATATCCGTAAGAAAATATATTTTTTGGTACTACTTTACGAGGCCAAATCCTATCATTTTTTTTCTTATTATACATAGGAAATATACCAGTGTTTGTGACAGTGCCAGTAAAGGTTTAACGACCTGATGAACAATGAACAATGCACGTCGAACATGATTTAGCGCCCCTTCATCGACTTGTCAGTTTAGTTTAATCGGCAGTCGGTTTGCGGCTGTTACAGGAACGATGATGGGAGAGAATTCTCATCGAGAATTCTTTATTTCTTTGTCCGCTTCGTCTTTTTGTCTTCAGACAAGAACTTGTCAAGTAGTATACATATATATATATATATATACGTATATATTTAAAAGACGCGACTGAGGGGAAGATAAGGCGATCGGCAAATGCAGGAAAAAAATTTCAATCGTACTGGTTTCTTCTGAAATCGATACATAAATGCGGATTTTTTGAACAAAAATTATTTTGCTTGGTTTGATTATTTTTATTTTTGCGTATAACATGATACAGATTTTCTATTATTTTATTTTATATTTATAGAATATATTTCTTTGAATCGTTGGAATTTAAACCTCAATTTTAAACAAAATGACTATTTTATTGTTCTAATTATTTAAAAAAATGCAATATTAAGTATTTTCTTAATGAAAGTGCTCTCAGCATCATAAAAAAGATTCTTTCCGCTTTATATAATCCATAGAAACTTCATTTTGTCATTCGAAGAGAGCTTCTCGCTTTCCTTTGCAGTTTCAGAGTTATGTAATAAGAGAACACATTCAATTTTACAATTCTGAGGACACAAGGACCGCACGAAACTACACATAACTATTTCGTAATAATACGCGCTTTAATATGAGAGGCTATCAAATAATATTTAACAAGGTTTTTATAACATTATATAGTCGATAAGTTACAATGAATGTTGTTATTTATATAAAATTATGAATTATGCGTACATATTTTTTTTAAAGAATTTTGTGAGACAGGACAGGCTTACAGAAATTTCAGTGTGGCGCATAAGTTTAGTAGTCTGGTTTTCCTTCGTCCGACATTTCACCCACTTCCGTTGTACGCGCTGTGGATCTTCTTCCCTTTGGGATGAAAATAAAGCAGTTGGCTTACCATCGCTGTAGACAATAAAAAGGTGGAGGATCAAAAAAGGAAAGGGAACGTAAAATAATTTACGTTAGATTAAGGCACTGAAATGTCGTACATAATACCAAATTGTAAGATTTCTGATTATAAATTTTTTTAAATTAACTTCATAAACAATTTAAATACATTCAAATTCAAATTTATTTAAAAAAAATTTATTACTTAATTTCAAACTGTGAAAAAATTTTAAACTGATACTATCCGTGGAAGAATAACTTGAATTTGTTCAAATAGAGTTTTTACTATTTAGCCGAGATATTTACCGATATAATACATAAATATATTTCTAAAAACTATAATTGATTATAAAATTATATACAATTTTTATTTTTTTAATAAATATTAATATTGAAAAAAAATTTAAGCATCTAAAATATAACTTTCGTTATTTGCCTAAAAGTTATTAAATCTAAAAATAAATTCAATTGATACTATTAAAATTCATTAAATTCTTGATCGTAAAATGAATGAATAAATGAATATTGTGATATTTTTAATTTTTATACTGTATACGTCGAATAATAACTTTCTAAACAAAATCTAATAATGTATATGATATTAATAAACATTACGCGTAAATTTATATATGTATATATATGAAAAATGAAAAGAAAAAAATAATAGATAAAATTTAATAATATTTGATAATTTTTAATTTTCTAATCTCTTGAAAAAAGGGAATAAAGACTAAAAGAAAAGGGTACAAATTGAAGTGATAAGAACCACAGCTATAATTAGTAGTCTGTTAATGTTGTGTCTACCAACGTATCTTATTTATCAGTAAGGTTAATAATAATTTTTAGATTTTATTTCAATTGTCTTTTTTTCTTTTATTTACAGTATTATTTTCCTTTCTTTCGGTTTTACGCTACTTTTTTTTCAGAGTTAAAGTTTAAAATAGAATCAGACTAAAGCGTACTAACCACAATGTCGAGTTCTATTCTTCTTTTTTTAAATGTTTCGACTATGATACTATTCTTAGTTATTAATATTTTCATTTTAATATATAGTATATTAGCAATTATTGTAAAAATAAAAAATGTAAAATATATATATATATATACGGTGCTTTGTATTTAAAAATAATATTTCTAATATTTATTTAACATCGAAGAATTGTTTGTCAAATTTTTCCATGTATAATAAAATATTTGTATGGATGGTTTTATTAGAAAAAAATGAAAAAGCACGTATGTAAAAGAGTTTCTACCCTTTTATGAAATAAAAAGTTTTTATACCGAAAACATATAATGAGATATACAATGTAACCGATGGATTCTAAACTCTCATTACGCTACTAACAACTTCTTCGTTATTACGCAATTTTAGATTATATCTCTCCTGGCTGCACAAGCAAAAGCGAACAATAGAAACAAGGGCAGAAGCGGTTTCGAGTTCGAAACATAATTGGACGCTAATGAACATTTTAAAAGCTTCGCACATATTCGCCTTGCATCACATCAATCGACGTACCCTAATTTCTCTGACTGATAAAAAAGAGTGCAATTGTATTTCTTTTGATATATTTTCATCCTACTTCTTACACTCGCCGAGTTTTTAAGTTATTGTTTAAAAAGACGACAGCTCGAAACTATTAGCCAACTTTTTATTTTCGATTCTTTGTTACGAAATAAAATTCTTCGTTATTTCGTCGCGATTGTAGCAACGCTTTCATCTCGTATATTTATAAAGTGTGTTACGTACATTTAGAAATTTTAGCGAGCAATAATTTTGAAAGCATCTTGCACTGCTCGGAAAAATAAAAAATTTGTTCACTCTCGATATTTAATGTTTACGAAAAGTCCAAGTAGATTTTTTGTTGGGATAATATAAGCGAGTTACACATCGAGATTTCTCCACCGTACCAGTTTTCGTGGATGTGTATAAAATTCAATTTCATCCTCATTTCTCGCAGCTACGTATAAAAATGTGCTTTTCTCCATTAGATTTTGACGCTGTACGATCCCGCGAGGAAGTAAAAGTGCGACGACATTGCTCTAGGGTACTCGAGATTGTCGGGGAAAATCTATATTTTTCATTTGAAAAGCAGAGTGACACAGTATCTCAACATCTAAGCTCTTGTTCCCATGCGAGAAGCATGCGCGATGAATACGACGCGAGCTGGAAAAGCTTGTGTAAAAGACGAAGGCCGTATTCGTGGGGGAGGTGTTCGACTCGCATCTCTTGCATCGTCGTGATTCGTTATTCCCGACACGTGGCGCTTATATACTTGTCGAGTTGTGCGTATCCCCAAAAGCATCATCGGGTGAAGTGGAGCGTTGTGCCGCGCCCCATCGAATTTTCGTGACGCTTTCCAGTAGGTTATGTGGTATTCCTGCGGGAGCGTTAGTTGGTGTTGTTCCATGAAACATTTGGAGAGGCCCGTTTCAGACTCGAACGAGCCTCTCACGACTTTAGACGCTTAGACTCGAGCTAAATTTTTCAGCCTCCGGATAAACAAAGGAAGTTGAAACGGCTGCGGAGAGCAATTCGCTCTTCTCCAGCGTCGGACATCGCTTTTATTTTTCATCGTTTACTCGTAACCGTTGAACTTTCGAGCGTTTTTTTTACTACGTTTTTCACGAATTTCTTTAATTTATCCTTTACGAAGCAACTTTTATACGTTTTACCCGTTGCATTTAATGCCCGATTAATCCATTATTAACGAAATGTTACTTTGAACTTGTATACTAAATTCTTAAGATAAATAATGAATTCTGTGTAAATGTTTACTTCCAATTTAAAAATGTATGCTTTGCTACTCGATCTTGAATAAATAATTGATCGAGCGAGCAAATTGATCTAGCCACGAATATACTAGTACCTAGTATCCAAGAGAAAAAATAATTTAATTTCGCCTCCATGGAACGATTAATTTAAAATTTTTTATCATAATATTTGTTTACTTTTTCGAAGAGAGAATTAATAAAGGTCGCGTTAACATCGGCCATAAACCACAATCAGTCACAAACACGTGACGTACAATGTATGACTCTATCTCCATGTTTTTCATTTTCCAGCATTATTCGACGTTACTTGTATGCATTGTAGAACTCCTGGGTAAGAAAGTGCCATGTAAACACGTGACTAGGAAGATGACTGATATATGAGAAAAAGCATAGCATTCCAATGTAATAGAATGCAGCGTGGGAAAATCATTACGGCATTAAATTGCATTGTACGGAATCTTAATTTGATTCAATCCTTCCCGTCGGTAAATAAAAAATGAAACGCGAATTAGATAATATCGTTTAAAAATTTAATTCAATATTGTCGTTTATTTTATAAATGTTCATTTAATTAAAATTTTATTCGGATCGTTTTATTCGTGTAACGCAGTTTTTGAACCGATTCCATTACGATATTTTTATAGTAAAAAAGCTTAGCAATATTCGTTAAAAAATTACGTATATTTTAATTTATTTTAAGCTATATATTGTCTAACGGATCGGATAACTATCGTAAAATAATTACTCAGTCGTACAATCGAGGCGAACGTGAAACAGAGGAAACGATAGGAGTCGTCTAAAACAATAAAAAAGATAGAGATTAAGAAAGAGAAAGATTACGAGGCGATCGGAGAAGAACAAACAGAGGAAAATCAGACTTACAGCGATAAAGGTAGAAGATCTATAAAAGATGAACGGGTGGATAAGAAGGTAAGAAGCAGAAGGGAGGCAGATATTCGCCTTCTAGAGGTCGTCCCCCATTAGCTTGATTTTGGTCGAAGACAAGTTCTCCGGTAGCCGACGCCACCGCCGCCACCGCCGCCTCCGTCAGGTCAAGGAACGGAGCTGAATGCCACCTACGGGAAGGGGCGTGAGTGCAGGAGATCGTTGAGAGGGACCGCTGATATCTTTCCGCCACTTTGAAGTGTATTGCCACTGAGGGTGTCAGAGTGGAAGTTCCCGTTCACCTGCATCAAAACCACCCCTACGGTAGATAAGTGTTACGTAAAATCTTTTTGAAATTCTCTCTCCAGCATCAAATTTTGTGGCGTAGCTCAAGCAGTTTATACCGCGAGAAAGGCGCAAAATTCACGTAGCTATTTTAGTAATGGTTAATGCTGCTAATTAATAGGAGTTTTTAATCAATAGTTAAGAGTGAATTTGTGAAACTGCGAAGTAAGAATTACTCGTGTAAAATACTATGTTAAAAATTGTTTTTTCTTCCTACTTTTGTGCAATATTCCATAAAACTCCATTACTCTCTACAGTTCTGAAAGGTCAACATAGAGGAAAATTCAACTAAATAAAATTTCTGTACACAAGATTCAACGAGGCGTGCACCGAACGCGTTTTAAAAATGTAACTTATAAAAAGTGATTTTTTTAAAATATAAAATTAACGACGCTTTAATTGAGTAAACTTGCTAAATGATTTGGGAAAAAATTTCTTTATGGGTGTATCAATTTGTTTTATAGTATAGGACGTGAGTTGCTCTTTCGTAGACTTACGTATACGAACGTTTTCTCGTCTTGCGGGTCGTAAGTAAAACTACCGAAGGAAGTTTGGCTGTCCTGGTAAAGTGGAAAATCGTGTCTTTCAAGTACGTTACCTTTACGAACACTATAAGAACGAGCAGCTTGACATGCAATTCCTCGAAGAAAGGAGAGAAAGAGAGAAAGATAAGCGAATAAAAAAAGGTACGACGGGGAAAAGAAAAAGAAAGGGAAAGATACAGGCGAGAGCAGAGAGCGCACATCATTTTTCAGCAAATACCTGCCTCTTCGTCTTAGTTTGTACGCTTGTCTAGATCTATGCTCGCGGAGATGTATCGTGATGCACCAGCGGATGCTATCGGTGCATTTCCTTTACTCCCTCGAGGTCGCTTTCTATCCGCATTGAGCGCTCGATTTCTCAACGATGATGTTCTTCTCCCCATCGACGTGTTGGTCCCGTCGCATATTTTTACCGAGTACGGTATGTATTGCTTAAGGAAGAAAAATAACAAGACGAAAACATGAAGTAGACGATACGGGAAGTCTGTGGATGAAAAAATTTTTTTACAGACTTGCGGCGTCTGAGTCGGTTTTTCCAGAAAAGGATCGGTTTCGCGATGTTTGATTAAAATACCTACTCTCGGTATTTAAATTCGTATATTTCTCTATGAAATATGTAACTCGTACGCGTATGCATTAGCTTATGTACCTGCATAAAGATGTTAAGAAATTTCAAAATCTGGAAATATCAAGTATAAAGAGAAAAAATCAAAGTGTAATGAAAAAAGCTTTTCTACCACATTTGCGAAGAAGGCTTCCATATAATAATTATTATTCAAATTAGTATTTGGATTTTTATGCTATAAATATTTTTTTATCAAGGATTTTTATTTTAATCTTTGGCAAAGTTAATATTTTTATAAATATAAAAATGAATTATGTATTATAATACATTACAATAAATGTATTTGTATATTTCACACTTTCGGATAATCTTTATAGTTTTCCTGAATTTTATATTCCATGTATTTCAAAATTTCAATTTAAATATATAAATTCAAAAATTTTATGTACATTTATAAACAAATTCGGTATTACATAAAATTTAGCATTCGATAAATTTGAATCGTATATTTACGTTAATTTGATAACGTTTCCGTTAATCAGTTAAGTATTCTTAAAGTATTTAGCAGTATAAAAAAAAATATAGGAAAAATTTAAACGAATTATAAAAATCTAAGGCAAATAATGTTTTCGTAATGTCACTAAAACTAAATTTTTAAGAAGTAATTCCTTGCTATATTTATTTGAAATTTACAATTCAATTTGCAACGCACGGACGAAAACGTCTAAGAATAAAGTTGTATGCGTTGAATGTGTATTTGTTACGACTTTTTGGCCGTCCGAGCGCGAAGAAGTAATTTCTACAAGTGGATCGTAGTCTGCGCATGCTTCTGTCGAAAGAGTCTTGCACTACATCTTAAAGGACGTGCATTTCCTACTTTCTGTGCTGTGTAACAATAACTCAAAATTATTGTTACATATTGTATTTTCTTTTTTTTTCCGATTAGAATTTTTCATAAATGTCTGTAAAAAATTCTCCGTTAAAGGTTATACTTTTAGATATTTTGTACGTGTATTATTTTTTAAGAGTATTTACAAAATTTTAAATCGTTATTTTTCTAAATGATTGCTTAAAAAATATAAAATTATCTCTATTTTATAGAAAGTTCGATAAAAATTTTTATATTTAATACATAAATTAGAATGTAGGAATAATTACGTAAATCTTTAATTACGTATTAAATCAACGAGTTTTTAATATCTTTTGTGTTCAAAATATGGGTAAAAACACAGAGAATCTTTCCATATCACGAAAGTACTGGTATAACGTATCGATAAATAATTTAAGGATTTAAATATTTACAAAAATATGTTTTAAATAAATTACATATATTTTGATCTATCTAGTTCCGTATATCGAAAATTGTCGTAGATAATTTCAAAATTAGCTAAAAGAAAAGTTCTAAAAGAAGATCAAGAGAACGCGTATATATAATTCGATACTTTTTAGTTAATTTTAAAGGTTAATTTTTTGTTCTTACCTAGTTTCTCTTTTCTTCTTTTTCTCTATTTTTCTCTCCTTTTTCTCTTCATTTTTGCAGAAGAAAGAGCGCTTAGTTACCATGGAATATTCGGTCGCATTATACAAGACGGAAAAAGAAAAGAAACATCAAGAGAGAAAGAGAAAGGAAGCAAACGCAGAAAAGACTAAGTAAGAAAGTTAGCATAGAAAAGGGTAGCGCGAAAAGTAATAAGGTCGACTCCGTAAAGTTTTAGATCTTAGGTCGAGTCTATGAAAAGTACGAAGCAGTGCTATGTGTTCAACTGCTAAATGCGAATAAGTGCAGGGAAGTGAACCTAAGCCTCCAGCTAAATTATGAGAGGGATAATGCCATTGCTTACGGATATCTTCTCTCTCTCTTTCTTTCGCTACGAACCGGAAATATGTCGGAGCGTACGACTAGGCACACCTGCTCTTGAAGTTACTTTTATACATTCGCATAGGCGTTTTACCGAGTTCTCTGCATCTATAACGGAGCTCTCCTCTCGACGATGCAGCGAGCTTAGTTTAAAGCCGGACATTTTTCATCGAAATTTTGTAACGATTCCATGAAAGCGGTATCAGTAATAATAGCACTATGGTTGAAACGAAGAACAAAAATCTTTACAACCGACGCTTGCCAAACACCTGGTGCATATCCAACGCCACTTGTTTCTACTTTGTCATCCGCGAGTTTTCGTATCGATCTGTATTTATTACACTTGATTGAAGTCAGCATTGTATCAAATGGCTGCATATTTATATTTCGGTGATTCTAGATGATCCTTTTCTATATAAATATCGTGTTATAATCTACAAATTTTTACTAAATATTTGACGATATGTTATAATGTATGATTTTGTATATTAAATTTGTCGGACATAAATCGATACGTACTACTGCTTTTTCGAACTGTTCAAAAATTTTGAAACAATGATTAAGCGTTTGAATAAATTTAGTATTTTCAAAAATCAGCTTGTAAATCTTTGTGTTAGAATTACTCTTTTAAATTGTAAATTAGAATCCTTAAAACTTGAATGATGAAATATTGAATACGTTTGAACGTTAACTTTATTTTGAAACAAGAAATTTAATATGAGAATATACTTTACATCATTAAGTTCAAGAATGCAATTAAATTTTATTTGAGGAAAATTTTTTTTATACATACAAATATAGAATATTATTCATAAAATTTTTAATACAACTTTCTTTGCTTATTAATAAAATTTTTATAAATTTAGATAATATTTATTTTAATTTAAAAATTCATTTTTAAGAAAACGATCAAAATAAAATTCAAAATAAGAAATGAATAATACGATAGAATAAATTTTTCAATGAAAAAGATAGAAAATATTAATAAGTAGATAAATATTATCAAAGAAGTTTAAGTGTAAAATAATTGATTTTTTAAATTTATAAATCGTAAAGATATATTGACTAATAGTACGTTTTATATATCATTGTATATATATTCATCTAAATTTTCGTACTAAGTCAATTTCAAAATTTAGTTACTTTTTAAAAATATGCGTATGTTAATAGTATTTATAAAAAAATTAACTATCGTATTAAAGTTGTTGTAACGTTTTTATTAAGTAAATTTATAGACACGATAGTTTAAAATTTTCCTAACTTTCTTTTAATGGAAAATTTCTTTATTTTCGCTTCTTGCTACTTTATAAAAATTTACTTTTATTAAAACAAAATACCACTCATATTATCACTGCTTTATGATAGTCAAATGAAATTATAATTTGTTAAATATTTAAAATTTGAACATTGAAATTAGTGAATATTACATCCCAAAGTAAAATACACATTTCTTAATTTTGTGTAAATTCTCGTTAATTCATTTTTACATTTAAACACGTACTTAGAATTCAAGCATGTTTACAAGTGCGTATTAAAAATCATTTGCGTTATCGATTACTGTGAAATAATATAAATTATTCTTCAAAATAGAAAGTATTACTTATAGTGGTTAAAAAAAAATTGTATAACAGCGTTGCTCTTTATTTATCGAATCTTATCTCTTTAAATACCATCAATTAATATTTACATAGGATATTGTTCTACTTGTTGAACTTATCATATTATAGAATTAGTTCCCTTCCGTTGTTCGCTGGTCATCTTTGTAGTCACCAGATGGCGCATGTTCGAGTCACCTGCGTTGGGGTTTGAACCAACGAGTACTCGAAAGAGAGACAAAGAGAAAGTAAAAGGGCGATAGACCGATAAAGAGGGAGAGGAGGAAGGGAATCAGAGAGAATGCGTTAGAGAACGAGACAGAGTGAAAGCGCGAGGAAGCGAGACAGAACATTCGCCTGTGTAGGGACACGACAACCCAATGAGGGCTTTTGTATCTGACATGTATATTGGCCTTAGCTGTGTTGGTTAAACTTGGCCTAAAGTTATGTTAGTTATTTTGTTTTTTATGTCTCTTTTAACCGACAAAAATAATTTACCTTAAATCTTCATAATTCTTTTTACGTCTATGAATAACAAATACTATCCATTCTCATTTTCAATTGAAATATTTACAATGCAAATTCTTTCTTATTTTATCTCATAATATTCAAAGTACTATATTTTTTAAAGTTAAATTACCTTTACTTTGATCTTATAAAAAGATACGTAATAATTCAAATTGATAATTCTACATATAATTCTTATTAATATTATTAAATTTGAACGAAGCATGTTTTTAAATATTATTCTTTAAATATTTTCTATTCATAAATTAATAACGCGCATCTCTTTAAAAGTACTTCTTCCGATATTTAATTAATTTATGTAATATTTACATAAAAAGATTTTACTTTATAATATTTTAACGCGACACGTATTTTTTAATATTGATTTTAATAAAATATTCAACGATACGAAATGTGGTAATTTTTATACAAGATATTATCCATTTTTAACGACTTTCAATATGTCGTTGCGTCAACCGACGGAGTTCGATTTACCGATGCAGAGAATGGAGCCTTCAGGTTAGAGGGCTGACAGCAGCAAACGTTCTGATCAATTACGTGAGACCATTATCACGCGATTACCTGACTCGCCAGACGCGAAATCGTTCTCATATAAATCACTCGACAAGCCAACGACGACGACATACACTACCACCTATGAGTGATCTCATTCTGTTGAACAGATAATGCGTTTTCGCTTTTCGGTTCTTCTTCCTTCTCTTGATTTCTCCACGTATATTTGGCGCTTCGCCGCTGGATTTTAAGCACCCGCAGCAATTATTTATGAACTTAGTATATATCTGTGGCTTTTTTTTTACGCACGCAAGATGTGTCAAATGCGAACGATTATATTCCTGATGTTTCGCTCCGTGTTTTCAGAGCGAGAGACTAATATTGTGGCGAATTATTATCGCTGTTATTCACGTCGGTCGTAGGACCTTCATTTTTTTATTCAGATTTTTTTGCAGTGGATACTTTTGCTAAAATTTAGAATATCCGTTGAGGACGTAAACGCAGTTTTTTTTGCTTTCTCTGTTTTTTTACAAAGCGGATGCAATTCTACTTTTACACTGCTCTCGTATACCCATAAAATTTGTTATTCAGAATTTTTTGTGTAAAGCGCATAAGTATACGGAACTTAAGAATTCTTTCGAGGTTTAATTAACATAAGAGAGAGAGAGAGAGAGAGAGAGAGACTTTATGAGCGACAATAAGGGAAATATTCAGTTATTTCAATTACACGACAAAATTTATATAAATACATTTAAATATTTTTTGTGAATTGTTAGATGCGATGAAAGGAATTGCTAGAAATTCGCCTTCCGTATATTTTCATCGATGTTTCCTCGAAGTGATATTAGGTTTGCCATCTCGAGCTCAGCCATTATATATATGTCTTTCTGTCGCCATAAATTTTCTAAACGTTATAGTTGCACGGTATTCATCAAATATCTAGAGCTATTTCGTTTTCTAGAATAGACGAGCTGTAAATTCAAAGCTTGTTTGAAAAGTGTACCAACGGAACAGCAAAACATTAATAAAAGTTATTGAAAATTATATTTACGAATAAAAATAAAAATGTAAACAATTGCAGCTACATATTTTAATTATTCCATCGTACTTGTTTTTTTACTAAATAAAATTTATACAGTAGAAAATTAAAAAAAAAAACTTTTTTGATCGCTCTTGTATATCAATCAATAACACTTTTAACGTATGCAACGGAACACATTTTTGCGGTTTGCGCTAGAATTTATACCACCTGTCAAAATGCTCGAAAACACATATGCTCCGCATACATTACAAATCCATCGTACACGCCGCTCAACGTGTCAAGCGGTATAAGTCCGAAACGTGGGCAGACCTTTGCTGCCGTGAGCAAACGGCAACAGAGAGCGCAGAAACCAAAAGCGCAGGCGCGTAGACCTCCACAAAGACACACTAGAGAGATGCGTGTGCCTGATTGAGGTCGATCTTCCTTGATCGGATAGCTGATTAGATCTGGCTGGATATCATTTACGAGTCTGAGATAAACCGAAGCAGAATATATATGTTTGCGAAACCTCTGTACCGTTTTCTGATTTCCTTCCATGGTCCTTCATCGTCTGCAAGATAGAATATATTATTTCCCAAGACCGGTATCTGTCCGTTTTCCGCCTTTCCGAGTGTACTAATTCGTAGATCAGAAGCTGCATTATTACGGATACCGGATTGGAGTATTAACCGAATTAGACACTTTTTTTGTGTATTCGGTTCCGTTATTAGATAAGTTAATTTTTTACCTGGCCTTTTTTTATTTTGTTATCGCACAGGTTTGACTCTTGTTTTGTATCTTTATCCATCTACATTATTGCAAAGATTGATACTATTTTTCTATATATCCAACTGTGATTTGTAGCGTATTAAAAGCACCCGTCCTATTTTCAACTGGTCATACTATTCTACTTATTAAGATTTATTGCAGAAAATGCGAACTGTTTACGTCGGAATTGTAAACATACGTATATAAAAGTAGCGAATATTTTCTGGTATATCTCTCTAAGTTGCATTGAAAATACATATATACTTTTATGTATATATATAATACTTATCAAAATCTGTTACGCGACCGTAATCTTAAATAGTATAAAAAATATTATTAGACATATGATAAAATGTTCAAGAAATCCATGAAAAATGTTTATTCTATATTACTGGATTCTTATATGATGTACTTTTTAAAAATAAATATGGAAAATTTTTAGTATTACTATACATTGTTAACGATAAATATTGTAAAAGAAAATTGGAAGAAAGCGGCGCACTTGTATATTTGGTCCTGAGTCAAGTCCGAGTTCTTCCGTTTTTAAAGCGGATACATTTTTAACTCAACTGCCGCTGCTCTTACGTTTTTTCAGCTTTCGTAAAATTGTAATGATTGCAAAAAATTCAAAATTTACGTAACTATAAAAAAATGTATAAAAAATAATAAATGTAATATACTCATTTTATTAAAACATAAATTTATTATTGCGTATAATGAAAGAATCAAAGAAGCATTTAATAATGGTGTTTTACTTTGATAATACAATTGAAAACGAATGAAAAAATGCCATTTATTTGAAGATATATGGATAGGATATTTTTTCACATAAAAATAGATAACGAGAACATATATTATTGCTTTTTGTCTCATTGTATTTTATACATTATTAGAATTCTAGATATAGAGGAGACATAAAATGGGTATATTGATAATGAAAAGGACGAATAATGATGATAATGTAATAGTTTTTGTTAATTTTTCGAGATTGATTAATCTCTCTTTTGTCGCGATATCGTCATCTAGTTGCTATTAGCCGAGTATTCGACTAAAGTACATAGGAATTGCTGTACCATAAATTTCATCGTGTCTCTTCCGAGCTTGTCAAGATTCAAATTAAATTCTCTTTTTAATGATTAAGCACACATCTCTCATTTATGCTGTATCGCATAAAAGAATACTAATCATCTATGAATTTTCTTTTCTCCCTCAATACTTTATGAAAAAATTTTCTAAATCGTACGTAGTTCAAGCGTTTATTTATTCGCTATATTAACTTAGTAACTTTTATTACGAATTATCGATATCAAATTTATGATTAAAATTAAGACATTTCTATAAAATAAATAACGAATTATAAAAAAGAAAGCTTGTCTGGAATAAACGTTTTTAAAAACTTCTAAAAATAAATTTAATCGATAATTATCAAATATAAGAAAGTATCATAATTAGCGTTATTTAAACGTTCACGAGTTTATTTAATTATTTAATGTTTATTTACGTATCAACGAGTTTTCTTTTTCTTGTTTAAATATTTTCGGTAAAGAACAAAAACCGATTTCTATTTTGGCAGAATTTTAACATAGCACTCGAACCTTGCTCACTTGTTTTTAAAGAAATTTAATATTATCTTATGTATTTACAAGAAGATTACAAGCCGTAGCTCGAATATTACACACAAGATTCCGGTGCATAAAAACAAACATGTGTTACACGGCGGCGGAATGTTTTCCAAGTTAACATGGCAACGAGGTGTAATATCGTGATAGGTATGCGCAACTTATGCGTGAGTTTCATACATACGTACAAGAGAGGCGCGAGAGAAAACGCAAGCAGTGAAACTACCAGCGCAGAAAACACGAGCGTCGCTAAACAATGCGCAGAGCGCAAAGTACGAAAATTTAAGCGATGAAATAAATAGCGTGTGCGGACTCGCGCTTAAAAGTGGTTATATAAACGGCGACTCCCCTCGACGATGGAGGACATTCCGGACAGCCCATCTTGGCGAATACTTCAGATTTTCACCTACATTTCCTCCTGCTGATATGGATCCACGTTCAAAATTATCTATTACGATTCTCGCCTACGTTTTTTAAGGTGATGAGATATTCGCTTTGCTAATCTACAATCTTGACTATATTTTGTAGCGAACGTTTCCGCTTCCAATCTGTATCGATTGAAATCTTGACTATGTTTTACGATACGTTAAGATAAACGGTGTTCTTTCCGTATCTACTGAACCGTAAAGCGTTTTTTTAATTCTAAAAGAATTAATCGAACATTGTTAGAATGTATTGAAATTTAAAATAATCGTTTATTATAATTGATTAAAAATGCTTGTTATACCAAAACAATAAAGTTATATTTGTATAAAATTTGAATTCACGATTTTATACTTATAATATTGTTTTACTTTCATTCAAAATGGTTCTTTATTTTCTTTTCCATCTCTATCGTAAAACGATAAATATTTATATTAACGTATTTATGTAAATAAATCTCTAAAATCTTGAATCATAGCCTATCGCTATCGATATTCGGATCTATTTTATTTTTTATTATAAAATTTATTTTTAAATTATGCTGATTTATTTAATTTCCTGAATTAATATTACAATAATATCGTATTTATTTGATATATTCATGCCTTTTTCAATACAGTCACTTTCAATAAATTATTGATATTTCACATGTTTGCATTTATATCTTATTCTGAATCTAGATTAACAAATAATTTAATTAAATCGTAATATTATTATGAATACGAGAAACTGAATATGTCAAGGAAAAAACTAATTAAAAATTATTACACGTGTAAGTAAATATCACCGATTAAGTTTAAAAACAATAATATTTTAATATATTCGAATAGATACTTAAGCGTTAATAGAATTGCTACCGGTATACATATGTGAATTATACTGACACTTAAAGGGGAAGTGTAACCTGCAGGACTAATGGTCTCAATGGCAGATGTAGTATAGCCAAATATCCTTCGGAAGATCCGAAACTGCATCCATACATACATTGGTAACAGCTCTTAATACACGCGTTACTCTTAGACAAAGATATTCGTTACTGTATTTTCGAGATTGATACACAGATGAATCCGCATATGGGTCATAAATCCCACAGACAATTGATTCACTAGTTAAGGATTGTGTTTGTTTCAATTTTCAATATCATATCTAGAATACCTTCGTACAAGAACGTTAAAATCGTATAGATATGTTAAAATTGTTCGTGACAGACAAAATATCACCTGCTATGAAAGAAAACATATTACTCATTCATCATCGTCAGTTCCATATTCGTCGATTACCATACTTTTTAGATCTCTTTTATTCTATACTACCGATATTTTAGAAGATTCGAGAGAGTTAAAGGCAATCAATACAATGAAATGCAGATATTTGAATATTCTAAAGCCGCTATTATAAAAACGGAAAGTTCGAACAATGTAATTGAAATATGAATTATATTTGTATATAATATTAACTATTTTTATAATTTAATCGTTTTAAAAAGAAAATTATTTGATTTTCAATATACCGTATTCAAGAAAAATCAGTGATATAATGTACATTAATTTTTTAAATAAAATTAAATTATTAAATCGATGTTTACCTGTATCTGGTTTTTATTTATCGACTTTTTATATCTGCTGTTAAACGATAATTGAAATTATCGAAGAACAAAATTGTGTATTTTAAAAAATTATTGAAATTTATCTTATAATTTAATCCGATATTATTGCAAATATTTAATTTTACTTTCTGATTCTGATATGTTATTAAATAATTGCAAAAGTGTAGTTGCTGAAAGAACATCAATCGTAAATATTGGAAGGATCTGAATTCGTTATTTTATAAAAGTATAATCATGTTATTTTTTCAAACTCTGATTTTTCCATTCGAATTATTCATTAAAAAATATCGATGCTTGAATAAAATAAAAAAAATTTTAAACAAAATAATTATAACATTTGTAAAAGATAACTGATTTCTATAATTATTAAGAAATTTCTTTTAATACGAACAGTTTTGTATTATTGGTTTATTATAACCTGACATTTCCTTTAAAAGTATTTAATTAAATAATAAAATATTAGTTTCATACTTATGTCTATATAACATTTATGTTTTCTTTTTTAAAATTAATATTAAAGTTTTAAACTTTAGTATTTAAAAAATAATTTTCTTACGTTTATCTATATTATATAAAAGAAGATTTGACATGAAAAATTCTCTTAAAAATTTATTACTACGTTAATTTTAATTATCTTATTATATTTTGATTGTTATATTAAGAATTTTAAGTACTAAATTTCTGTATAATTATGAATAGAATAAAAATTGAGATAGATTATGAAATTCATCTAAAATAATCAATAAGTTACGTGTATTTCTTATTAGAGCTATTACAAATTTTATTTTAATACAACTCCGATTAAAGAATGAACATTTTTTAGTCAATAAAATTCTAAATAAAATAAATCAATATTCCATTGTGTACCCAAACAAAAGTGTAACTGTGTGAGTCTTAGCGGCGGCTCACGTAATTGCTTATGATACTTTGTGGTTAAGTCAACCCGATCCATAGCTTTCCTCTCTCCAAATTCGCTCCTTCTATTTCTAACTTTTCGATGTCACTATACTATATTTCGGACCATTAAATTAAGGCGTACCAGGTCATCTTAGTGTGTCATTACAAGCTTCTATTTCAGTGTTTATGTAACTCGGAGATGCCTGAGTACGTATCTAACTAATTAGTTGAACATTGTCGGGTTTGAAATAGGATCTAATTCATAATTTGTATCGTAACGATAAGATACGAATCATTTATAAGATAATATTCATGATACATTAATCGTACATTTATATTAAGATATAATTGTAAGTATCCAATTTTTTACGAACAATGAAAAATTTTTTTATAAAGTCGGAAAGGTAAAAATAAAAGTAAAATATCTTTACATTTATGAGACTAGCTTTTGCACTTGCTCAGTTATGATAAAACAAAATTATTTACCACATCCTTTGTTATAATTTTGTACATGAGTAGCACAGAAAAAACTACAAAAATTATTATAATATATTGATCTGATATAAATTTTCAACATTTGACTAATAAAACTGATAATTTACAGAGAAACTTTTATCGGTTACACGCCGATAAAATTTGCCCGTTGATCTATGATTTCAAATATCCATTTACGAAAAGATAATTGTCTTTTCTTTTACAACAATTCGTAATATAAAAAGTTATTACAACTTATAAGGACATCTAATTTCTTACAATGCACTTTCCAGATAAGGATATCGATAATCGTCGATCCTCTCTAAACTAGTAAGAAGAGTGTCATTAAAGATCTCGTTTCACAAATAATTCTGGAGAGAAATGGAGTCAAAGTATATTACAATTATAGGAATATGCTAATTATTCTTAATATAATGTGAAATAAAAGTAAATATAATATAAAGATATAAAAAATGTAAAAGAAGAATTAGAATTATTTATTTATAATTATTCACCAGATAAATAAAATAAAACGATATTACAAAAGAAAAAATAAAAATTATTTTTTTTTTCCACAAAAATAACAATTTCCCATGAGAAAGATTATTTCATGACTTGCAAAAATTTATTTGTTTTTACAACCTGGGTCACTCGATTTATTATTTATATAACAGATAATAAAATCGTTAATTACATTATCTGTCTCTTTTATCTATTGCATTATATTTTAACTCAAAAATTGTGTTCAATTATTATTTATTTCATTAATTTCTGTATCTCTTATTAGTTAAAGATAATGAATAATTTATAACGAATTCATATCAATTTATTATTACGTTTAGGAAATTATTAATTCTATTTTCATGTTTACTTTTTTCGTTTTACCTCTAACTTCTATTTCGGTCGCACTTGAAAATTAAAGTGACTAAATGAATAAATGAAACCTATGCATATATCTTTTTCAGTTACAGAGTTTTTCAATAACGTCGTTGACATCATAGTATTTTTATATAAAAAATATCATTTATCACAAGATGACATATGTTCGATATAAATTTGACAGATCAGTAAACAAACTCATACTGTGATTATTTAAAAAGAATTAATTATTTTTATATATTACTTATATAGTACAATATTGCGGAAATCTCTGCTTTATAATACTGATAGCTTTCAAGAAGTTTGTTATTTATTTTGGAAGTATCTAAATTAATTACGAAAGTTTTATTATTACTGGACTAGAATTAAATGTTCAAACTTCCTTTTTCTCAAGATATTAATTTTATCCATTTCGCAAATATGTTTTTTCTATTTTGAAAATGAATTAAAAATTGTAACTTTAAAAAGTTCTTGAGACAAATATTATAAATATATTTTTCTATTTTCATCTGTATAAAAATTATAAAATATTATAAAATAAATGAGTTGCAAAAATGGAAAACTTAAAATTTGAGAACCTTATGAATAGTTAATAATGTTTGTATAATCAAAAGTTTTATACTTCGTTACTATAAAAAATATTCATTGTATCTAAAACTATTATCTTTTTCAAAAAATTAAGTTTTAAAATAAATATTTACATAAAATTATAAAAATTATTTTACGTAATTTAGATCTACGAATAATTTTGTAGTAAAAATATATTTCAGTTTTGATATACTGAGATATAAAATTTGTCTAAAATATTCACATTATTACAAAGAATTAAATATAACAAAATAAAATAAAAAAGTAAATAAGTGGGAATATGAAAAACATAGATGGTCAAAATAAACTTGATAAATTGAGTTTTTTTTCAATCATAAATCCATCGAAAGCATTAACTAAAAGTTTGCTCCATCATTTCAATGAGCTAAATGCAGATGAATACAATTATTTTCAAAATAACGTTCAGCCTAGTCATGTAGGAAAACTTTAAGTTAAATATACGTCAGTTAGTGATACATGTAAGGGCAAGTAAGCACGAGCCAATAGCTATCCATTATATTGGGTAGTAGGAGAATCTTAATGCTTTGCACGATCATATCAATTTTCGTAAGCATATGAGAAGGTTATTTAAGTAGAGAAGCAATTTATAACGTTGATCCATGAAAATTTCGGAAGATTTTGGCACTTAAACTGTCACGATCTTGACCCCTCCTCTCATATTATGGAAAGTGCGTGCGTAAAACTAACTGAGAAGTAAAAAAGCAACGAAGTGAATAAGTAACATAATATTATTACCGTTGAGTTGATAAAAAACTTTTCTTATTATACTACTTGTAACATACTCTCATTATAATTATGATAATTTTATGGAGTATAAAATCTTTATGGTAAATGTATCCTACAAGATTATTATTATTCTAATAAGAAAAGTATAATATCTAATTTCATTCTCCGTGTGAATTATATTTTGTAGAAGTCGTTAACACGGTTAATATTGATATAATAATATTTTAGAATAAATAAACATTGTAGATTATAATATATATATTTTAAATTTTTATATTTTATTTAGAAATAAGAACTTGTATTTGATATAGGAGTTAATTATATAGTGAAATAACATTAATTGTTATATATATATTTACATATAATAATTTATAATATTTAAGAAATATAAATGTATCCGTATATTGAATATAGCGTATTTAATCGATAACAACGCAAAACTATATTTAATTAGAAGAATCAATTAAAAAAAATCCATAAGATTTCATTTTTTCTGAATATAATAATATTTTTTAATTTGATGTTTCTTGAGTGTCGGTATTATTAACTCCTTTAACTTATATATATGTTTGCAAAACTATTAATTTATATATTCAGAAAAAGCATATAAAAATGCATAGTTCTAAATGCAAATTACATTGACTACAATTTATCTCTCATATCAGCATTCTTGTAATAATGATATCAATTTTTTTATATCTTGCCAAGAAACAGTTTTAATCTAAGTCAAAAATAGAATATAATAAATATAAAAATAGAATCGCACTTTTAAAAAGGGAGAAATAGAAGGGAAGAAAAAAACTGAATAAAAAAACGATTTACAATCTCAGGAAACTCTAGTGATATGATAAAAAGAGTTGGATGGTGCAATAAATTCATATACACGTATAAAACGGTCGTTAAGAATTTTAATTTACCATCGTTAGATAAAAATTTTTAATAATATCCTAATATTACGGTTTTTTACAGCCCACAAAAATTAGTGAGTATAAATGGAATTAAATTCTTAAAATAAATAAATTCATTATATAATACATTTGAAATTGCTGATACCAGACTAGAGGTGATAATAACTTAATAGTACGTCTGTAGGAAGTTATTATTATTCAGCTATAATACCAATTAAAACTTAAATACGTACACAACCACGAACACAAATGAATGTATAAGAAAGCTTCGTTATTGACTTCATTACCCTCCGAAAACAATTTAGAAAACAGTTATTTACGTATGTTTATATATATATATATATATCTTTTACGAATACGATTTCGTACTAGGGTAAGCAAAAGGTTAACAATGCAAAATTTTAATAACTGGAAGATAAAAGCATATAGAAGCAAGAAAGAAATCCAAACTAGTTAGAGGTATAATAAATGAACGAACATCAAATGAATTTAATTTTTAGCTAACGAATTTTTTACTTATAAAAACCTTTCTGCATATTTCGCATGAAAGAAATCATTTAATTTTTAATTGATAATCTAATATAAACTTTTGTCAAAGTTATTATTTTTATTTTATAATCATTTATTTTTATCAAATTCTTTAGCTTTATAAAAGACAAAATTGATAGATTTATCAAAAATAATTACTACAGATTGATCTTTTTAATGTCTAACGAGTAAAATTTTATATTTTTAAATTTAATTACATTTCACGTAATATGGGTAATAAATACAAATAAATACAAGAAATTAAGCAATAAATAATCTATAAATCAAAGAATGTAAATCGTAAATATTAGTAAAAAGTATCTTATTTAATCATCAGAATTTAATTTTAATAGAATTTAAATTATAAAGTGCTTTCTATTTATTTATCGCTGAATATTCATTACATATACATAGAATAATGAAATTTCATCGGCACGAGACTAAATAAATAAAGTTAAACCAGACAATATGGATGGCTCTCTGGTGATCATGTATGCCAATTTGCACAAAAAGCTACTCGTTGCCACGAGTTCTCCTTGGCTTATACATTTATACAGGTAAATTCTCGACTTTTACAAGAGTCTAAAGTCCGTTAACGTCAAAGCGTATCGATTTCTGAATAGTCAATGGTTCGGAAGGTAGAACTTCCTGAAATTCAAAGGACTGCATCGCGCCATAATGTATTTATGGCGCCAGACTGTCAGGTTTTCTTTCTACTGTAGATAACTCCGCGTAATATCGGTGATCATAACATGGATTCGCATAATTTTAATTAAATATATCTTTTGTTGGTATTAATGTTGTCTTTTCTAATTTTTTTCCTTCGCATTAAAGTAATGTATGAAAATTTCTTTACAAACATGCGTTAAGTTTGATGGATAGGAAAAAGAAACGAAGTACTTTTTAGTTTGAAAAATAAAATGTATTCCAATTTCGTAGTTTCACAATTTAATAGTTCACAGAATTATTCTGAAATTTAGAAAAGTTAGTAAAGAAATTGTTTTACTTTTGTTGCAAAATTCTGAATATAATTTAAAACCTACAGCTAAATAATGAATAGTTAAAAATTCAATGTGAAACTTGGTAAATAAAGCGATTTCGCACGTAGAGATTTATGTAGAGAGCCATAATTACAGAAAACTATTTTTTAAGAATAAATATGAATCTCTGTTGATTTTAAACTTATTTTTAGAGAACTATTAAAAAAACTAAACCTTACATCTTTAAAATGGATGCTATTTCATAAAACTATGATTTTTGCATATTTTCTTCTATAACTCATTTTCATGTTGTAATTAAATTATACTAATTAATACTTATGTCACCTCAGTAATCCTATTACTGAAATATTATTAAATATTAATTTCCTTATTCGATCGAGAAATATTCAAAAATAGAAATAAAAATTTCTCTTTAAAAATATTGTATTATACGTAGATATTAACTTTTATATTTAGTTTGATAGTAATTTAGTAATTTATTTAAAGTCTGGTAATTAAGAATAGAATTTCACAAATCCGTAATATGAAATTTAGCATATTTTTCTTATATTTAATTAAATAATCTCGGAAATAAAAATTGTAAATAATTAATAGGCTTATTATTTTTCAACAGCTTGAATGATTCATGATCATACTTTACGGCGAATTAATACCAGTGAATATAATCAAAGAAAAGAGCTACTAGAATACGATTAAGATTGATAAATTACAGTTATGAAAAATGTAAAATTGATGCACACATTTTATATATTTGGCTTCGTCATTGCGAGTTTTATCGCACGTTTTTCGTCGAGTAAACACATAAATAATTACCGCTTTTTGTACCGCAGGGATTTAATCGCTTCCACCTACTTTTCAAACGCTAATTAGCAGTCATTTTTCTTGGTGATATTATTGGTGTTTTTTTTATATTTAATTGCGTTCTGACAGCTGGTAAGTACTTGTGTATTATTTCATATTTACTTATATTCAAATAATTTTTGTGTTTTACATTCAACCGATACTTTATATGTCGAACATGATATTGGCTGGTTTTTGCCAATACGTAACTTTAAAAAATATTCATTTTTAAATTATTTTTTTTTATATAAATAAACTGCAGTCAACAATTAATTAAATAATGTAAAATTCAAGCGTTTTTTATAATAAGACAAATTGTATGAAACTGTATATGAATTGTATAAAATATTTTAACAATGATTAATTTTGTTGATTTTATGTTTTAAATTTTCAAAATAATTAAAAATTATACCAGATATATGAATATTTAATAATTAGATTTATAATCATAATGTATTAAAAATATAAAAAATTAAGAAAATAAATAAAAATTGTAAAATTTTCTGTAATTTTTATTATTTAAAATTTCATAAATATATTTATCTCATTGAAAAACTAATACTGATATTAAAAACAAATATTGTTTTCTAATATCTTATAAATAATGTAATTTTTTACACCATAAATTTTATGTTCAGCATAAATAAAATTAATATTTATAAAATTAAAGTGAAGGTTACTATTTCTATTTTATAAATATATATTTGAAACTTATTTTGCGAATGTGAAAATATATTTAAATAATCTTTAATATAATAATTAAATATCATTTACTAATAAATCCTTTGTATTTCAGAAAAATATTTAAAAGTTCTTTAATAATCAGTTTTCATTAAAATTTTAATTTTTGAATAATTGAATTATATATTTTCATTAAAAAATGATTTGGAATAAATTTTCATTATAAGTATTTGGTGCGCCTTGAAAATTAATTATTCATATCCATTTATGCGAGTAAAGTTATTAAATATTCTTGATTATGTGATTAAATGAATATATATTTCCAATTTGAATGTATCGTAAATAATTTTTATGTATGTGATATATCGCAGGGCATGGGACCTTTTACTACGATTATTATATTTACACAATTTATAAAAAAAAAATGCAGGGCTATTGGAAATATATTTTCAAGAATAATCATGTCGAAAATATCAGGTACTGTTTATGATTTATAGATGAATATAGCCGCAATCCAGTTATTTATCGAGTCTTCTTCTAGAATCATTTTTACCATTAATAACACGTAACTGTTACATATGTTTTGAATTAATACAGTGACCACTTCAATAAAAAAATTTTATCAAAATTATTTATCGCATCTTTATACTAACATAATATATTTTACGATCTTTTATGTTTAATTGAATAAAGGTTATTTTATATATTTTATTATATCTCAATCATGCTTATAAATACATATATTACACAAGTAATAATATTATAGCAATAAAAATTTATTTTGCTACTTTTATATTAACAGTAGAATAATATATTTTAATAATTATTCACTATATATAATTTAGGAAACATTTTTTCGTTTGTTAAAATCTATAAAATCTATTAGCCTAATTTTAATATTCAGTTAAATAAATGTTTCGTTTTATCATTTGAATTATTTCAATATTAGTTTGATCATAGATATATTTTTCAAAATATATATAAAAAATGTAACCGCTTGAATTTTATTATCGTAGAGTTAAACAATATTAATTTGAAAACTAAAATTAGCCACTTTAAGATTCTTCTAATAAATTTATAATTGGAGTAGTATTTGTTAATAAGCATATCATATTTTGCAATTAGCAAGCTAACGTGGCAAAATTTTCCGAGCTTTTTCATTGGTGTACAGTAGAACGGAGACGAACGATCTCCATAAATTGCTTTGGCTATTAATTCTGAGCTTGTGAGAGATTGTAATTTTAAACTCGTGCTCGCCAAATGGGTGCGAGCAGCTGATCGATTGACGGTTACCGGTCGAACGTCCGAACGGGCGAAAAGTTTAACAATACCTGCGAATGATATTACGTATAATCTGATATTCCTTATAATTGTTTATTCTTTCGATCTTATATTTTTATATTCTACTTATAATTAATTTTTTGATCAATTTTTGCTGCATATAAGAAAATGATTTGATCAAAAGAATACGAAAAAAGTTTTTAATTAAATGAATAGAATCTTTTGATATCGACATTCCAATTTATATATTTTGCTTATCTGGTAGTATTAATGCCATTAATTTTCTTTATATAAAACAGCATTTTATTCGATAGTGTAAAGTTTAGTAACAGATGTTGCAAAATATTTCATGTTTATCCAAAAATACTTTTGCGCTGTTAGTATAAAAAACATTTTTAAAAGAATAATATTTATTACGACTGCCAAAAAACTAACCAACTTATAAATTATTATCAATAATTCTTGTTTTTCAAATTTAATTTATAAATCCTAAGCTATCGTGATATACAAATAGCATTGTGTTATTTTTACATTTTTCTTATCTGATATTTTCAAATAAATGTATATTTTAAACAAAATAACGATCTATCAGCAAAATAATATTCGTTAGCTTATATTATCGACGTATAGAGATTAAACGATATTTTGCTAGTTGTTTACTTTAACAGTTACACTTTATGTAATAATTTGTAGATTATAGATTATGTTAACGATTAATGCATCGATTATTTTTTTTAGTCATACTTATAAATTTGCTTTCATCTTCTCAAATTAAATTTATTCGAATTTTATCGACAATTATAAAATACTTTGAACTACATTCGTACGTTATCGATATAATTACGAGCTTATTAAGCCACTTTTAATTAAAAAGATTGTTTAGTTTTCCTTTTCTTTAAAATTTATTTCAAACTTGTGTATCGTATTTAAAAAAAATTGTTAATAATATCGCTTTGGAAATCTAATGATATAATTAAGAAATACAATTTGAAAGTTATTCCATTAATAATGTAATCATTAGTTAAAATTTCAAGTGATATTCTTTGCGCAACTTGCTCCAGAAACTTAAATGGATTATAGCGGTTTGGAGTTAGAAAAGAATGAAGTAGAACAAAGTAAGTTCAAAAAAAATTTTCCTTTTATTATTATTTACTTCTTCAAATAAAAATTCTATAAAAGAACCTCGTAATTCTTAAGTGAACATAATATAATAGTGCATTATGATTCTTTATAGTATTCTTCAATTAAGTGAACTCTGTACGAAAGCGAAGTACGACTGCTTTGTAGATCTCAGTCCGGTGGTACCATGTTGCAGCTCGTTTGTGTAATTAACGGTAGGTTTGTACGCATGCCTCGTCTAGTGTATGTAAGAGTACTAAACATTTCTCTGTGATCTAATTTTTGTTACGGTCTGGTTTCTTTATACAATTAGACTTTTTAGAAATTTCAAAGAGCAAGGAAATTTTAATTTTTAATTTTTTTTTACCTTTCGATAACTGATACTTTCAGTTTTAATTATCAATATCGCAGTGATACGGATAATATAGGAATATTCATATTTTATAAAATTCCTCGTAGTAGTAAAGAGTGGTAAATATTTGAAAGTATAATAGTTGTAAAGATGAAAGAGTACGACTTTTATTGATAATTAAGTCTTTTTACGAGTCAATGGCATGAGTCTAGTATCAATTTGCTAGGTGATTAGGTATTCCAAGGAGATCGACAGTAGTTTGCATCAAGTGCAGTTTCAATAACAAAGATTCATTCTGCTATTTATTTTATGCAGTAAACTTGTTAAAATGAAGGGGAAGAAGAAAGAAAAGTTTTATTTTATTTTTACAGAGGGAAAAATTCAACTAAAAAGAAAATGGATATGCTAGAGAAGCAATTAACTCAGAATCATAGAATCCTTTCTATATTTCAGAGTAGTAAAAGAATGAAGTATAAAGTTACCTATAGTACAAAGAAGTTAAGTACAGATGTAATGAAACGCTATTGAAATTGTCTTGATAAAAATATATTTTAGTATCGAGGTACATGATTGCATAATAAAAGGCGTTTTTTATTCATTAAAAAGTATCTTACGGTGATAGCTTGTATTGTTCCATAATAAAATTAAACTACTTTTGGTTGATGATCGTATAATTTTTATTAGAAGATAGTGTAATATTTCTACTTAGGTTTTTAAACAGTGGTTTGCGATTCCTACATTTAAATAATGAACATTTAACTAAGACTGGTAATTCTCATTTTATCGATGTATGTATAGAATATTTTTTATTGTGATCCAGTACTTACTTAGGCTTATTAAGTGATTAATAATCACGAAGAATATCGCACATCCTGACATTAATACTCTCTTGTCCTACATTTTCATTTTTGTTTTTCTATCTCTTTCTTTTTCTATTACTAGGTCAATTATTTAGAAGTGTATTTTTCATTCTTTATTTTGTATCTGATATGTATATTCATTATCTGTACGAAATTATATAACTTTATTATAATAGTTTTTAAAGTTACCGTGTCTACGATAAACTACAATTGTGAATAGAACTATAACAAACTTTTCCTCTACAATATTTTTGACTGTTATTTTGTATAGATTTTATTTTTCCACTTTTAGTTGAAGCTTTTGAGGACATTTTTAAAAGTTTTTAATGTCGGTATATTACTGATTTAAAAAATAAAAGAACTCTAATAAACAATAAAGTTACTTTGAAAATAAAATATTATCTCCTTATATTTTAAAGAAATAATTTGAATTTACGTAATCATTCAAAGTTTCCATTTTATAAATATAGTCGAGATATAATGTAGATCAAGAAATAGTTTTTTATTTATTTTCTTTGATATCGTAGCTTACTACTCTTAAAAAATAGTATTATTGCACGAAAAGTAATTCCAAATATTTATAAAGTAAAAATATAGCTATTTTATTTATTTCTTACCCAATAAATGGTATAAACGTCCTACAAAGTCTATTTGTTTTAAATTAAATTTTTTTGGTCAATTGTTGTGGTTATTTAAAGTTTTATATGTACAAATAAAGTATATGGAAAAATACTTTGATACGATATTATATATAAATGTGCGCTATTGGATGGTATTGTTATACATCAACCGCGATGGTGAACCGCAAAGTCTTGTTTGTATCCGCTAATGTGCTAATTGGGCAAACCGCAATTACTAGGCGAGCCGTATATGATATACTAGTGGTTACTACATCGAGATGTCCTAAGATATAAGCTTTACACGGAAGATATCTCGGCTTAATTGCGAAAATCCGATTACTACGTGAATGGCATACATTTGTATTAGCTATCTTAATAGCGATGACCATACGCTTTAGTGAATTTTGCGAATGGACTCTGGACTTAAGAAAAACATTTCTTATCGATCGATTATATATTTTTGCAAGTCTTTTTCAAGTACTTATTATATTAAAAGTGACCGTGTATATAGATGTTAGAATTCTAAAAGTCATAGTTTATTTTGTGTTAGTTATATGCATACGATTTAATGAAACCTCTTCGGATTAAAAATTATTTTTATAAAATTAAAATTTTAATACAATTATACGTAGGAGTAGAATCTAAACTATTTAAATACAATGATATGTCTTTTAAGCTAATAAGGATAATTCTGAGTAATATATCACATAGCACCACCGTTTCGTGTTGGTAAATTTAAATTTTAATTCTAATCATAGATCAGAAAGAATACATTTTATACTACTTGTGTTCTGATAAGATACATGCAAAAATTAAATGGCTTAATTAGACAACATAATTTATAAATTAAACATTATATTTGTATAAAAAATATGCATAAGTTTTTTATCTAAATGAATAATTAACTAATATATATATTATATTTAAGTATAAAAGCTAATTTTTTATTTGATAAACTTTAGGTGCGTCAAAGAAAATAATTAATCATTTGAATAGGTTAGATATATCAGCGTAGCTATTTATGTATTTGATGTATGGTGCAACTCAAATTATACGTAATAAGTCCATGTCATACAAAAACGTATAAGCTTAGCATTGAATAAGTATCACCTTTTTATAAGAAACCATAGTATATTTTCTATATATATACTGATTTGATGTTTATTGATCACAGATATAATTTAAGAAAATCAATAATAAGTTAATAATTATTTAATGTTGTTCGAAAAATAAATATAGTAAAATTAGGTTGGATATATTCAAAATAAATATTGATTACATTTCTAGATCGTGATTGCATTTTTTTGTATAAAAATTAAAGTATAAGAATTCATGAAACTTTCTTTAAACAAAAAGGCAAGTTTGGTTCAGATTTATTTTGTTAACAACAAAAAAACTATTTATCTTTGATAGAAATAAAATAGAGGATACAGATAAAAAAAATTTGTAGATGGATAAAATACACGAAGAGAATATCCGATTAGTATCTTGCCAAGTTTTATTTATCTGCGAGACAATCTATCGATTACCGCTTTCCTAAAGTGCAAGTTTTATGCATGCCATAAGAGACTAAAGTATTGAGAGATTAACCTTCGACTATTATGACTTGATTTTCGATTTCAAGGGATTAAAGTTATTTAAGAGACGGATTATATACTTTGATACTCTGTAAAAAAAATCTTAAAGTTAAACAACTCACTGTTAATCATTTTAAACGTACGCTTAGATATAATCACTTTATGATTTTACTTTTTTATTTAAGGGATTTTCTAAAATTATAACAATTCTTTTTTCATTTCTTTTTCTCTACCCATCTCAATTTCTTCTTTTATAAAGACTATATTTTTCATCCCAAACTCCAAACAGGATTTCGTGAATTGCCGGTAATTATTTTATTTCATTCTCTTTTTGTGAAAAGGACTTATTAAATTTGTTGTTTTAGTCTAAGATGTTTAGACTTTAAACTTCATTTGCCATTATTTTATTTCATATTATAAGCTTATTTTGCGGAGAAAAAATTATATACATACGTAGTTTTTATATACTTTTAAAATTAAATATAAAAAATTTATCGCATACAAATACAGATATTATTTACTTTTGTGATATTATAAGTAGTTAGTAATATATCAGTATATGTCACGTTTAATTTAAACTTAAAAAGTAAATTGAAGAGAGAACGCGACAGTGAGAGAGAGAGAGAGAGACAGTGAGAAAATTAACGAAAGGCAGTGTGAGAAGGAAAGAACGAAAGGCCAATTTTCATATCTGTAGGAATAATATTGCAGAATTTGGACGGGAAATGAAACCATCAGGATAATTACAAGATCTTAATTATTGATCCTTTGAAATAAAGTTAACTTTTATTTTGACTTCATTTCTTGTTTCTCGTGTAATAAGATATTTTCAAATTTTTATAAATATTGAGGTGCTTTTATTTTGCAGGATATTTTCTATGTTCAATAATCTTCTTATTTTGTTTTTACCATTTTATATATCTTTTACTTTTTTACCGGTCTTAGTTCTTTATAATACCGCACTTTTACTTTGATTATTTCTTATTTCAAGCTTCTGGTAACAAAGAGATTCTTATTTTATAAATTATGGAACGTTTAAAGTTACACTTGGCGCGTGAAAAAATTGACGATCGTTAAAAGAAATATATTTCTATAAATATGTTGTTGGTTGCAAGAAATTAAGCGCGTAAAATATATAATCAAAAGCAAACTAGAAAAATGTTTTACGTGGTCAGAATTTACGGTTATATTTACAGATGTGCTCTTCAGACCTAGAAATAAATATGAAAATGTAATTTGGTACCATGAAAAAATTACCTATTTTATTTAACATTTATTATTTATTTAGAAAATTAAAAGCAAACTACTCTTTTATATAAAATCTACTCGAACGTTGGATTATTTTTTGAAAAAAATGTACACTGGATTAAAAATTGACGCAAAACTGCACAACACTCCATAAGAATCATATAGATCTAAAGTAGTTTATAATCAACGCGGAATGCGATCCGATTTCAGAGCATCGCATTCTTCTCTCGTACGTATAAAATAAAACAACACGATTATTTCTACTATTGTAAAGAGTCAGAAATAAAAAGAGAATTTCGAAGGAAAATGGGCAACTGCTGAAAAAGTCCCTAAAGACGAAAAAAAAACTTACGGAATAGTGGCTGAAGCGGCTGCACGCAAGAAAAGTGGAATATAAGGTGCAGTTGAAGGTGTTTAACTCGTACAAGCAGGGCATAAGAGAGAAGCTTGCGGGAGCTCGGATTAGCTCGAGCTGGCAGACTACGCAACGCCGGGATACACCCCTTTTCGAAATGGGATGCAAAGTACACGGAGGAGTGCTGCTGCTACTCCTGCCAACGCATTTCATGAAATGCATCCAACTGCAATCCATTGTCTAGTAGTAGGACCACTGTTGGTAGACAAGCTTGTAATGCGCGACGATTCAAACTACCGGGTTTACGGCACTTTGCGTAATTAACTCCGCTGTACCCTCGATTTACACTCTTATGCCCAACGCATAAATGTTTTCAAAATCCTCGAGGCAACTATTTACGTGCTATCGGTGCAGTATTTTGAATGGTTATTAACATGGATTGCTACATCCCTGAATAATTATTTCAATGAATTTGTGATTCGTGCTGCGTCGGACGAATGTTGTAATATTTGAATACGTGGCATTACCGGTACATCCTTAAAAATTCGATATTTGGCCAAAATACGTAATTTGCTTTATATCAAAAATATTTATCATTTTGATCGGTACTAACTCATTTTCATTGTTTTTCATTTATTTGGGAAATTCTTGCTAATTTATAGCAAATCAATTACTATATTTTATTTAAGATTTTTATGCTCGTGGTAATTATTTAAACAGTGAAAATAAATGTATAGCTCTACTTTTATAATAATCTTAATTAAAAACAATCGTTTTATTTATAAAATCAAATATTTCAAAATTTGTTAAACAGCCATTTTTAAACGTAAAATTTTTATAAACGGATGATCTTTCGTTTTCCTAGAGTATGTATTAATAGTTATTTTTTAGTATAATAGACTATATATTTTTAATATTCATAAATATTTGTATGGTAATTATTCCATAATTTTTATTCTAGATTTTTGAATAATAAATTCTTTTGAAAATTTTGACGCTATCATTTTTTAATTTAAAAAAATATATGGGATCTTTTCCAAGTACTTAGCTTTTTAAATTATGATAAAAAATTATATCTATAAAAGAAAAAAATTCGTACAAACGTTGACGCAAATTTCATATTTATCTTTCGATAATAATTAATAATTCAATTTTAATCATTCAATGATCTTTCGGAAGAATAAATATTGAAATAAATAATGATATTATTCTTATATTATTTTATAGTTGAGTTAAAAAATATGTCATAAGTGCATCTAATACAGTTGGATAGATTTGAATGGAATTCAATCACAGAATAAATTATCTTTTTTTTAAATAACGGCTTCGAAAGCTTTGAAAGTATAGACTTTATTATAAGCGTACTATATTTTTCAATATGATATTAAAATTTTGAATAAACTAATATGTTATAATTAAATAAAACATTCACAAATATTTGAATATTTGTAAATATAGTTTTGACCATAAAATACAAAAATACCGTCAAATTTATATTTTCATACAACTCCGAGAAATCTTTAATATTGCGTACATATAATATGCGGTAAGAAAACTTTTAGCTTATAAATTTTATAAATGTATTTTAGTTTTCACAATATTACAAAATTTTTTAAGAATTTTATTATAATAAGTAAGATTTTAAAAAGCAAATAAACAATATAATATGAATTCTTATAAATGAAATAGTTTATTCTATTATATATATCTTATAAATAAGAATTATTTTAAATAATTTAAATTAAAGGTTATTGAATTTCTAATTTACGAGAACATATACTTAAAATTTAATAGATTAAAAATAATAACATAACTATGTTTTCATTAAAATTTTTGTTAATCTTTAAATATCATTCGATATGTAACATAAACAATATGAAATTCGAGGTATATACGAAAACACATTTGCAATTGTCAAGAGGGTAGTGTGAGATAAACTTACCAGATGGCTAAATATTCACTCGGTGTATTATTGCTATATCTCATGAGTAGTTAAAAAGATGTCAGCTACTATGCAACCATGAGTATTTTATAATGTTGGTCGTCTGGCGTAGACTTAGCCTTTAACAGTCTTTCCGACGAATACAATAGAAAGATCCAAGATGAAATGTGCATACACATAAACGTCTCTTATCCTTATCCTCGAATATTTTTTATCTCTGCGTTATATTATAAACTAATATTAGTTTCAAGATGTTATTATATTCGTAGTAGCAAATGAAAGTTGTTATATTATAAATATTTTATACATTTATATTATAATAACTATTTTAATTAAAATTTTTTTTAAATAATATAATTTTATCCACTGTTTTCAAAATTTATAATGACGAAAAATTTCTACTTGTTATTTATCTAGTAACTATATTAAAAAATAATTTTTTAACTACAATTTATTTCAAGTGGAGAAATTATGTTTACTATACTATTTTTTTGAGTAAAACTAAATTATGTATGTATGTTACATATTTTCTAATATCGTAAGGATTTTATAACATAAATAATCTCGTGTATTTTCACGAAAAATATGTGCATTTGTTTGAAAATATAAAATAAAACCTTAGTTATTTTATTAAAGTACAAGCGATAACTACATTTATCGTTCCACTATTTCTTTCGAGTTTTGTATATTACATATTACAAAATATTTTTTATATTTCCTACATTTCTCATAATAATATTCTGAAAAAAACAAAAAAAATAACATTCGACCAATATTTATAATTTTAAACAACATATTTATTTATTTCGTAGATTTTATTGACAAAGACCGAAACGACGGCGTCACTAATTTGCGAGACTATTAGAAAAGTCAAAGAGAGCAACTCCAGAAGTGAAAGCCTAACAAAGGTCCAAGTAAGTATCACTAGAGTATTTAGTTCACAAATAAAGACATAATAATTCAAACTAGAAAGTTCTTTTTATATATAATAATCTTCCGAAATTTACGGTTGATCGGTGGATATTTCTTTTATTATTATTTCCACAATTTTTATTGTTATTTTTATTATATTTATTTTTCTTCGTTTTGTTTTTTAATCTTTATTTATATTTTCACGAAATAAAGAATGTTTCTTTTGAAATAAAAGCTAGTGTGACATTTTTCTATTTTGTACGTTATATCTACTATTCCTAACCTTATTTTCACTCTTTCTTACAATTCGTTTACCGCGCGGACTTTAACGAGAGTATTAAAGCGTCCTAAATTCACTAGCTCAAGTGGATACAAGTATTAGTGAGACTCGCTGATACTAGCAATAAGAGTCTTAAGTGCTCATAGCGCTCCTTAAAATACTTGACCCTGAAAAAGTAGTATCGATGACATGCTCAGATCTGACGAGTCATCGCTTTTTTCGTTGCCTTTTATTCAAGAAAACGAGATCAAGTATCTTGTTCAAATTCATTTTCAATTTAAATCCGCGTACTTAATAATGGTGAAATTTTTTACTCTTAGCTTTTGACGTAAGATACTCGTACTCGTTAATTGGTCGCTTGTATTTGTAGAAAAGAAACGAATTAAAATTATAAATTTATTATCAGTTTGTAATTGATTTATTATAAAAACCACATAAACAATTTTTATTTACAATATTAACGATTAAAATAATGTACATTATTATGAAACTTTATTTATCAAAATTTAAAATTTGATAATTAAATAAGTAATTCTAACGTTATAAATTACTTAAAGAAAATAGTATGAAAAATATAAAACGAATGATTTTAAATTAATTATTACTATTCAACGCCAGTCAGGAATATTATTGATATATTATATTAAATATTACTACGGACTGTGCGATAAAGCTATTAAAAAGGCAGCATCCCGTAATGTTGATCCAAGCAAATAATATAATAGATGCAAAAAGAGGTCATACGGTACCAAGAGATTGAATGGAGGTGTTCGTCAGCGAGGTAAAGAGTTAAGGGTAAACAGGTAACCAGAAAATAGTGAGATAGCAGAGAGAATAGCCGGAGTCAGAGTACGAACAAAATTGAGAGAACAACGGAAAAAGAGATGATAGAAATGACACTGGGAGAGATCTAAAAGGAGGGAGCGAGAAAGAGCAAATTAAAAGGAGAAGTAACGTTCGCTACGGCTTGACTGAGGGATGCAACCAGACGAGCATATCTATTGTTACGAGATGTGGGTCAGTCTAACTCTCTCCCTCTCTTTCTCTCTCTTTCTCTCGCTTTCTCTCGCTTTCTCTCATCCTCTCTTCCTTCGCGTAGTTCCGGCAGGTCGGTGGTGGTATACAAGCGGTATTCGCGTCCGTTGCGTTGGGGTCTTCGGCCTTAGCGTACCGTTACCTGATAGCAAGAGAGGAAGAGAAAAAGAGCGAGAGGACACCGAGTAGCAATAGTACTAACGTTATGTCAACATATCGGTGTGCCGGTATACTTGCTGGTACGCCGTATATCGCTAACTTATTCAATAGTAAAAGCTACCGCAATACTGGAACGCTTGAGCTTTGGCCGCGTTGTTTCTCTTTCTCTATCGCTCGTTCGCTCGCTCATCGGGGCCGTGGGGACGTTCAACTGCCGCAAGCTTTGTGTATTCGTATACACGGGGTGTCAAGACAATTTCACAAGTGACTACGTTGGAGTGTCTACCGCGCGATTCACTCGCTACTTGCCAACAAAGAGGATGAAAGAGGATTTAATTCAATACCTCGTCGCTGATTGAATTTCGAAGTCATTTACTATTATATTTCGCAAAAAACTTGTCATTCTACGGTTTGCAGGATATTTATTTAAATAATTTTACTTTGGTAAACGTAGTTTTAACGCTTACTGTATTCAGAGCCAACTCGAGCTTTGCGTTTCTAACGTCGCGTGGCTTCGTAAATTTTTATGGGAAAAGCGAGCGAAACGAGATCTTAAACGTCGTAGGTCGAATTTCGAAACATTAATCGTTTCTAATATTTATCGATAAAAAGAGCGATATGTTTAAAATTTTGATATTATTTTTAATTAATAGAAAAAATTACTTAAAAAAAATTGTTACTATTTTTAACAAAACTTATATATATTTGTTAAATTTAGTTAATACATCTTCAAAGATTATTAATGATTTGTTTAGAGAAATTAGTCGTATATGTATAATAGACGATGAGAAATAAACGTTTATTTCGAAGACAATTTATAAACGTAACCTGCCACTCATTGGTATACACGTTGAAACATTCGCAAATTATTTCGATAATTAACTTTTAAATCCATAAATACTATAATCGTCTTAATAGTGTAATTTATGTATATAAGCTTTCATCCGATGTATAAGTATTTTGAAATATAGAGATAAATTTTTTATTACGTTACTCAGTTTGGTAGAAAAATTTCAGGTTTTAATTAAAGGGCCATTAACGTAAATAAGAATAAATTGAAATTCTCGAAAGTCATTTGTATGTGTATGATCGAAGCAGAATATATACGCGAGCCTCGAGCATTCTCACTGCGGTTTGCCTTATTTTCTCATTTAAATGTTGATGGCCTTACCGGGAAAGCCATTATCCAATGCCCTTGGGAGTCGACCGTTGCGCTAGTCGTGCTACCGTTGCGAGCCTCGACTTCTCGTCTCGAGGAAGAGATGATTTGATTTTCGTCGAGCGCCAATGTCTGAGATTCCAGACTCGCATCTGACTCTCGACTGGATAAGTGAATAAAGCGCAAGAGCTTCGTTGCCTTGTTCCGATCCTGAAGAAGAGCACGGCAACCGTTGCATCTCGGGCAAAAGAAATGCAAGGTGTGCAAACCGTCGGTAGTCGAGAGCAAAATATATTTTTTCGTAGCCACAATTGAATTATATGCACTTCCACGGCTAAGGATTACTCGATTATTACTCGGCGCAATATCAATATTATTAAAATTAAGATCAATTTTATGGAGTTGTAAAATAATTAGAAATAATATTGGTAGTATCGCCGACTTATACTTCCAAGTTTTTATCTTGCCTTATAATTAAATCGAGAAAAATTTCCATCTAGAAGAATAAAATATTTCATTTTTTTTAATGATATTATGCAAATTTGTAAAAATTAAAAGAAGAATAAGAAAGTATCAAAGTAAAATCGAATTTTAAAAAATTGCGAATTATTAAAATGAAGTACCGAGCGTTACACTATACAAAAAGTATTTCTAAAACTACTACCTAACTTTCAGGATAATTCAAGTTAATTTTAAACTAGAGTGAATTCTAATCTGAAGATAATTATAAATTCATATTCAAAGAGTGTGTACACTTTTTCTTGAAACCGCGTCTTAAGTTCGCAGTATATTTCGCGTAATTAATGAGGTTTATCGAACATGCTCTAAGATCAAGTCCTATTCGGTACAGCGAGAGAGAGAGAGAGAGAGAGGAGAGAGAGAGTGAGAGAGAAATGTGTAAGTGTATGTGGTGAGCGAAAGGAATGAAGTCCGAAACCCTTTCCGTCAACCGGAGCGAGAATCAAGTGCTCCTTCAACGACCAAGAGTGATTCGGTTATCTGCTTCGTAGAACTCAGACGGCGCGAACCACGTACATAGTTTCCGAGAATGAATCGGCTATCCACCTCTAAAGTGTTTCTGTATCGTAAAGGCGACTAGCACCTTTATTATTAACTGCCCTGATATAGTTATTTTCCGTATGGTTGATAACTTTCAAAATACGTATACAAAAAATATCACTAAAATTAAAAAGTAAATATAGTTTAAAAAAAAAGTTCTAGCTTTGAAAACAACTTATTTATAGTTTTAATTTAGTATTTCTATAATATATAATATAATTTTGCTTAAAGAAAATCTCATTTATATTTCATATTTATATTTAAGGTGCTAATTTACATAATTACCTCACTTATCTGGAGCAAGTACGTAGCTTATCAAGCTCCTTTTATAAAAGTCTAAATACTTTAACTTCAAAGGTTGCTAGTTAACATAATTTTCTGTTTTAAATGTTTTCCATAGTTGATCGGTACTTTTCGACACTAAATTATCTGCCGATATCTACTAGAAATATATTATAGTGTAATATAGTATAGCAAAAGTATTTCGATATTAAAATTATCGCAAATACGTAATAGTAATTAGTCAAATTCAAAGGTACCGTAACTAAATTATAAAATGACTTTACTAACGCTAGAATTTAATTTATTAATATTTAATGCATGAATAAATAAAGTGAATGTAAATATTAAATAAAAAATAAATATCTTACTGTAGATACATTTGATATAACAATATTTGAAATGCTTACATAAAATACCGTTTATAAATGAAGAAAGTTTTTTATCGGATTTAATTCTATATATAACTAAACAATTGACCTGTTTCAAAGCATCGCGTTAAATATTATTTACCTCGTTTGCACCCAATCAGCAATAGAAATATTAGATTAGGCGTTTGCCGAATGTCACCGATGGTGGGACAATGCGGTCATCGATCCTTGTCCGATCACCAATCAAGTTTTAAGCAGTTTCGATCGAGATCGGTACTTGGATACATGACCGCATATTTTTTCGACATTTTTCGTTCATATTTGCAAAACAGAAAATTAAGTGCCATTAAAAAAATTTTTAATCTACCAATTTTTTAATTTAATATCTTCTATAAAACTAAATATATTTCAGCCATTTGATTACTCTATTTCGTATTTTACGTATAATTAAGAAAAAATCATTATTTTAATTAAGAACTTATAGAAAGATAAAACATTATTTTCTAAAAATAGTTGTTCTCAAGAGAAGATTGAATTTAATTAGTTAATAATATTATCAAGTTTAAATAACATGTTTCAATCAATTTCTAGAATTGAGTCAAAATATTAATAGATATTTTATTAAATGCCGAGGTAGTTTCGATTTGACTTTATTGAGTATACGCGATTACTTTAAAAAGTAAATAAATTAACGTAGTTATTGAAAGTAGGGGTATATATACATGAATGTAGATAAGGTATTTTCTATTATATTTCAAATTGCAATCATCTACATTCTAATTGATTGCTAATTAATATTGAATATATACATATATATGTATATATATTTAGGTATTTAATTAAAGTTAGTTTACGATAATAACAGTTCGTTGTAAAGAGTAATACATGTAATGCAAATACAGAACCAAAACGTTTTTAAGATAACTATAATTTTAATTAGAAAATACATATTTGCTATAAATACTTCAATAATATAATATAATATTTGTTGCATTAAATAGACATATTTAATAATCTTTACATAAATTATTTACTCGTTTTATGCGTATTTATTAAATAATAAACAAGTTAAGTATTATTATTACATTGTAGTATATATGTTGAATATATACATATAGTATAAAATAGATGAACTAACAATAATAGGATGAAGTATTTTAATCCTATTTAATCAAATAATAAAATAAAAAAATTTCAGAATGTAATATTAACAAAGCACATCTTTCTATATAAAAATAAAGATTATCGATCTTACCATTTGTTTACTTACTATCGAGATATAAAATAAAAGAAAAATATTTACTTTTTATATAAGCAATATAAAGCTAAAAACTTTTCATAAAGAAATATTAAATGTTTACGACTAAATATTATTAAAATATACTTTAAAACACGTTAAAGAAATTTACACTTTGATTCAACATGAACTCTCGTATTTATATATATAAATAAATATTTGACTTAACGTTCTCATAAAAAAAATTAATAACCTAGTATAAAAATGTACTTTAGGTATTTAATTAAGGTATTATTGTACGGAAAATTGTAGTTCAGTTAAGTAAAGGATATTAAAACCGAAGAGGCTACTTTTTGGCTTGTAGAAGAGTGTCAAGACGTGACCTGAGCATCGATACACCACTAAACTTCTAATGGACATAAAAGCTACCGATTAATAATACTTTTATCCTATCTTATTGAATTAAAAAATTTCTTGCATCTTAGTTAAACTAGTTAAAGTATAATGTTAAATATATTTATTGCCAATAGGAATAATAGTTAGGTTAAAAATGTCTAAGCTAATTTTATTTAATTTTTCTGATTCATCCTATTTTAAAGTAGCTTAAGGATTTGATACTCTCTGGAAGAGAAAATTTGCAAATTCGTGGAAATTTTGTTTTCTCAGCATTAAAAATTGATACATCAATCTTAAATGATTAGAAATATTTTTAGAATGTTTCGAGCTATTTCTCTGCTTTGCGATTTAAACTGCTGTAATGGGAGACTGAACATTAAGTGCACGTCTTTCGTAAACAGTTCATTAATTATAGAAACGAACTAATTAACTAGAAACTTAAAAGTTGGGTGACTCTATTTCTTGAAGCTTTCACGCGTGTCTAAGAAGCGAGGAGAGCTTCTTATTCGAAAGATGCGCACAAGTCCATCAGCTTTTCGCGTTTCTAGCGAACTCGACCTACTCTTTTCATTCCCTTCCCTCCTTTGCAACCACTTCTATTTCTACTACTAGTGTTACCAGTAGTACTATTACTGCTGTTGATGCTGCCAAGACAATTTTATTTCTTTACTCCTGAGTCTGGTGCCTTGACGAATAACGTTTCCGGCACTCTTTCGTACGCATTACTTTTTACCTTCGTTTCTAAAAATTTTCTATAATGCTTTTTTTAGGCTTTCTTCTTCGTCAGGCCACTTATTTCGCGAAAGTTCCTTTGCCGGTATTCTGGTATTATTCGATCTATATTCTGCTTCCGCATTTCGAAAGAAGTTCGTAAATTGTTTATATCGCTAAAATAATATAGTATTTGACGTTAGTTTTAAAAATGATTCAAGTAGTCATGTTGGCGATAAAAAAGAAAATAAAGAATTTTGTTTAAAATTTCTATTATGTAGTTAATACAAAATGATTAAATATTTTGCCTCTTATATTCATATTTTAATTTTTCGATATATTAGAATAAACACATAGCCAAATAATTAATATTTTTTTAGATTTTTTATTATAAAAGAAAAATAAAATAAAAATTCGAATATTAATCTCTTTTTTAATTATCCTAAAATTAATTCTTTTTTTAATACAAAAAGTTAATAGAAATCTATGAAATTTTGATCTGTCATTTCATTGAACATTATAATACTAATGAGAAAGACTATCACTAGACTAATGAGCGAGCGTATCTCTTTTTTTTAACCAGGCGATTAATACATTGATGTCTTTCTTTTATTAATCAGAATGCGTACATTAAAGACCAATAATAAAATTTAAACGATTTCCATTATATAGTCGTAAAAATATCTATCTATACAATGTATAAAGTAATATAAATTTATGAATCTTCGATAACGTATAATATCTTTCAGTTTAACTTAAGAATTTAGAGAATTCGCTGAACTCGCAAAATATAGAACTTTCGTAATCGGTAATTTTTCTGGTACTTAAATTAACTTTTGCGACCTTATTGAATTCAGGAAGAAGTGATAGTTTAATAAGTCGATAGCCTTATCATCTATTTTAGCTTATTACTTTCCACGCAAGTTGAAATTAATGTCACCATGAAATAAATTAGAACATTGCCATTTTCTTACTTTTTATTTGTATTTATATAGCAAGAAATGAAGTATATGTTTGTACAATTCTGACGATTATAATTAAAAAGTTTATTTCTTAATTTTATAATTAATATATTTATAAGTATTTCAAGGAATTAGAAGTTTATTAGTTGTATGTATATTATGAAAAAATCGAAATAAATATATTAAATTTACTCAAATTTCTAATAAATATATTTAATATATAAAATAATGCATGATATAAAAATAAATATATAAAAAATATAAAATAATATAAGTATTCTATATGTTCTCATTTATCTATCTCTTATTTTTTCATTCTAAATATACGCATAAACATTACCAGATACATTTATAGATTTTTATTCCTTGATTTACAATTAAATTTTAATGATATTTATAATTATAATTTACAATAAAGTATATTATTGTAACCTACAATATTTCAAAGTGCATAAATGTATTTATAATTTGTATAATAAATTTGAAGTATATAATTTGTTTGAAAACAAGATACGTTTATCAAAACATATTTTTTCTCTCTCCGTCTTTTTTTTATGTACCTTATATTATGCCATCGATTGATTAGATACTGATGAATCGGTAAGCGTCGTGTTTTCGGTCCGTCTCTCTCCGTCTCTCTCCGTCTCTCCGTCTACGGTCTTTTGTGCATCTCATAGGTGATACGGGAGATAATTCCATTATGCAGTATTAAACATAGGCTCAAATTATATGCATGTTGACCTTTGTATATAATACGAACTATACCCTTAAACAATCTTATCTATGCTTTAAGTAGTACTTATTATATAATAATAAAAATGTATTATTAATTTTCTAAAGTAAAAGAGATATAAATAAAAGTTGCATTACTAGGTAGTCTGAATCTTATAATTGACATGTGTTTATTGCATAATTTAATATAATCATAATATTGTAGATTTTACATTTATCGTTTCCATGAGTATTCCTCTGTTAGAACTTACATAATTTTTGCTCTTTAAATAACATTCTATTATTGTGTCATTATCTTTCTAATTTAATCGATTATAATATTCAAAATTTATTGCCGAAAGCTGTTTTTGTATTTAGATATTTATAGCCAGTAAAATATTGTCAAATATTTTCAAATTTTGGAAAATCTTCCGTTTCCAATTGGTTATGGAAGCAACCAATTTGCATATATAATAGATTGTTAATTTCCTAGCAATATAGTACAGCACAGCCTAATTACTATGACATTATATTTTGTATTCATAAAATCATTGAAACTAATTGCAAAATATATATTTATATATTTTGGAAATGTTTTACCATTAGGTAATACAAAACTTTAATTTGATGCAATAGTTTAACACTTTATTTCATTTTTACTTATTTTTTATGGGATCAATAGACAAATTTTTTCTCCGTAATCAATGATTTCTTTACACAAAGAAATATTTCGATTTTATTATTGTATACAGTTACACATAAGTTTTTCGATAAAAGAAAGAAAATTCGAATATATATTCGATACGTTTTAATTAATGTTAAAATTTATATCGAACTTATTACTATTCAATTCTCAACTTTTTAATATCGAGACATTCATACAATATTTATATCGACGCCTTTCTAGACATTGTTCTAAATTAAATAATAAAACACTTTGCTCTTTTCTTTATATTTTTTCTAATTTTGTAAATAAACATTTTTTTTAAAATTATTGTAGATACTAATATACTAATATTCTATTATCTTTAAAAATATTTTTATTTTTAAACATAATACAATTATTCGTGTATTCCATGTGATCACTTAATATAGTATGAATTATTTTATGGATAAATAAAATATCGTTCTGTTTTTAAATTTGTTTTATTTATTAAATATTACCATCTAAATTAATCGTGTTTTATACATAAAGTTCGTTTGACATTTTTTTAAATGCTTGTTCCGATTATAAAAATATATTAAACAAAAATATATATATACATTGTATCCATTGTCTAAAAGAATAAGGTTTAAATTAAAAACATTCAACGCTAAAACTTTTTCATTTCGTTTATCTGTTGTAAGCTTTATCCTTATTTAAAATCAATAAATATACGCCACAATTATACAAAAATTCCTGTCTTATCATAAAATAATACAAATATAGGTTCGAGCTCTTAAAATACGCTCCTGTGCATAACAATATAATTAGTTTTTATAAAAAAAAATAAGTATTTATCCGTAATATTATCCGAATGATTTTACAAAATGAACTAATATAAAAATTGAAGTGTCGATGCTCTTACATAAACTATGATGTTCTTTTTTATAAGCGTTGAAAAATTCTGTGAGCTATTTTCGCGTAGCTATGTTGCTACAATATTCTCCTACCAGTAACCGAGGGTAACAAAAAACTGACCTGATAATGTTCAGTGAAGCGAACTTGCCGCTTGGCACAACACATAGCTGTTTCTGAAAGAAACTGTTCTTTTTCAATGTGTTACAGGTTTCTCTGGTTATCTTTCATCCATAGCGATGTTGTTTTGTTTCTCGGGTAAGTTGGGTGTTACTTCGGTTTTAGCGTCTTTCATTATATAAGGTGGCTTAAGGCGATCAATTGACACAATCATGCCTCTGACTTTAATTGTAATTATAAATGTTTAATCTATCGATAAGTTGTTGATATTAAAGGACTATTTTATTTTATTCTTGGCATTAAATACAAAACATTTTCACTTACAACTAATTAATTAAATAATTAATACTATCGGATTAAAAATGCTATAAAAATATTACGTATTGACTAACTGAAAATAAAATTAATCTATAAAAAGTATTTATAAAAATAAACTTCTTAACAAAGTTTTTATGTACATTTAAGTATTATTAGTGGTCTTTAAATGTAATCACTATTCCTTTACTCTCGCTTGCTCTGTTCATCTTACCTACAAATAATACTTCTTATTATATATGTGATCATTAGAATCAAAGTTACTCGAATAGATTTTCATGTTAACGAGTAGTACTCCATTTTATTAGGCATTGCATATTTCTTCTTTTACTTCTCATTATAAGTTTTTTAAGTACCTTTCACTTCATAAATATTTTTTCCGAATATATGTGCTTTACTCAAATTTATTTTCGATTATTTCATTTATTTTTTTCATAATATAATTTATTTATCGTATCTATTGAAAAAGAATTTTTCATTATTCATTTTTGTAATAATATTTTATTTTTATTAATTTTCTTAATATAAATTTAGCGATTATTTTTTAGTGTTTATTCTCACGTATTTTTTTATTTTTTCTTTAAGTCTAATTATGAAATAGAAACTATATACAAAGTCAGAAAAATAAATAGAGTAAAATAATATCCTCGTATTCGAAATATCAGAAAATGCTGAATAACATTTTAATCGATATACAGAAATTGAAAGATATAAAAATAAGAATATAAATATCAGAATGATTCATCCTCTTATAGAATATATGATTTAAATCTGTATTGCAAAGTTATTCAGAAAATAAAACAAATGTATACATATAATAGTCAGATAATCTCCAATGGTTAAATATATTTTTACTTTATGTATAAATCACTTCATTGTTCATGATAAAGTGCTATAAAATCTCATTACCAATTTAATTATTAGTTCTCTAATTGGTACATGAAAATTTTTTATGTAGTTATTCTTTCCCTTCTTTGCTTCTTTCAATCTCATCTAACGTTTTTCTGATCTCGTCAGAAGGGAGCGACGCGCAGATCCTTATTGATTGCTGAGTTTATCACATTTTCCCAGGAAATGAGGCTCGAATGAGGAAATAGAGAGAACGTCTAGTCGCGAACCAGAAGATGCGGTAGACGTCGAAGAAAAGTAAAGTTACTACCAACAGGGAGTTTACTCTTATAAGAGCAGAAAATGTGTTATAGTTTAAAATAAAAACTAAAATCAAAAATGAAAAGAACTTTTCAACATAAATGAATAATAATTTGATTAATAACTTTGTCTTTGATTGTAAGAAAAACTCTACTTAATACACGGATCCGTCTCGGTATAATTTTTTAAAGATACATTTATAATATTATCATACATAGATATAAAAAGCATTTTATAATTATCAAATAATATATATATATATATATATATATATATATATATATTCTGAATATTTGAATTTTCTAGTTACAGCAACTTTTAACATACTTTATTAGAATCCTTTGTCGACGTCCACACCCATAAATCCCAGATCAAAGCAAAGATATTAATTCAGGTAGTATCGATAACGAAACATTAAAGAAAGCGGATAGCCGTTGGCTAACCTTTTAGATTTCTATAGAATAGCTGTCGAAGTTGAACTTTCAATCGGTACTGGAATTCAATAAAGCCTCTTCGCATTCTCCATCTCTTCAAGCTGGATGCTCTCTTCCATCTTCGATGTGCGCTATGCTCTTGAGACGATAACTTTATTGTCCAACACTTTCTCGTTGAGAGCAGAAAAAGCGAGACGCGAGGTTGTCTCCTCTTGTCGATGCGCTTCACACTATGGCCTGTGATAATCGATCGTCCCGGACTCGATAGTGCTCTGTATTATGCTTTCCACAGTGTTGACTTTTCATTTACAATTCCCACTACTTTTAAGGAATTTGGACTTCTTTATTCGAGAGCATTTTACGTATATACAATTTAAATTTTGGACATAGTTATTCGGAATATTCGCTAAAAAAAGTATAAATTTATTATAGCGCTATAAGATTTGAGTGATTAATATATATTTTTATGAATATATCTTTCATAGACTATGTTTTATAATTTAAAATATAGATAATGGAGGATGAGTTCAAAATTTAAGTATATATAGAAAAAGAAAATTATAAACCTAAAGATTTATAGTTTTTAATATTATCAATTTAAAGGAGAATATATTTTATATTTGATATAATTAAAACAATTGTAATTTAATAAGTATTTTAATTTTTAAATATATATAAAAGATTTCAATAATATCGAGTTTATATTTTTATAAACTTTTAAATTAAATCTAAAATATACAAATAAATAAAAATTAATATTTACTACAAAGGGATGTAAATATTACCAGATAGCGTTGCAGTATACATATATCATACTAAAAATTATTCAAAAATTTCATGCAAACAGTATAAATTTAAACTTTCTTGTTTTTCACATTGTAAATTTTATTTCGAATTCGTTAAAATTTATGAAATTCACTATCTCTGCATGAACTATAAAAAATTACCAAATTTTTATACTTCAATATAATGATTTATTTTTAATTTTTTTATATTTTTTTTTATTTCTCTGTATTACGCATAAATCCTTAAATACATGCATAAACATGCATACGTACACACTCATCAACATATGCGCTCACACAAATAGACATAAACAATTTCATCGAGTACATAAGAAACATCTTGAATAATTTATTATAAACTCCTACACCCATTAGTATTTCAGAATATTTTAAAGAAAGTTTTAACATTTTCAATTAACTTATTACGTATGTTTACATTAACTTTATAATATGTGTGATACGTAAAATACTTAGTTATTATAATAAATAAATTCACGAATTAGTAGATAATTATATAAGGTTGCATTTAAACTAATTCATAAAAATAAAAAAACTATTATGACGAATTAGAGTTTATTTTGTTTTCTTGTAAATTAATGAAATAATAATCAAATTAAATTTTAAAATCACACTTACAAAATAAAATTACAATATAATGTAGCATATTAACGTGAAGATTTACAGTATTTTATAAAGACAATATTTAACTTATAAAAATAAAAGAATATATAAAATAATATTTTTAATTTTCGTGCAAATTTTATAGTTTATAGTACTTCGGATGTAAATTTATTGGATAGATTTTATTTTTATCAAGTATTTATGAATATTGTTCATCATATTTTAAAATATAGAAATCGACGATATTAAATTTATGTTATAAAAATAGATATGATTCATTGCAACTTAATTTTAATTCTACATATTTTATACAATATGTACGTGTAATCAATTTTTCTAATCGGCCATATCGTTGAGATTATTTTGAGTTCTATAATGATATATTCATACGATAAACATTTCGCTAACCCTGAGTCTTTAATTTTTCTATTTAATGTTTTAAAGACACTTTTACTTCATTCTGCGTTCAAATATCCATTAATTTTAAGTAAAAGAATTGTTACAACAATTTTTAGCCATCATCCATTCTTAACATGAAGTTTAACAGGCTTAGTTATATATTAATATTCAGAAGATGACAAAACATTTTTATGGATTGTTATTCGTATGTTTCATAGATTAAAAATATTACAATCTCACTGAAATTACTATATAAAAATTTTTAGCGTATACTTAATATTTGTCTTCATAAATGTAGTGATAAAATAAGAAGACGATTATGTCTTACTGTTAATATAAAATTTTTCTCAAAACATTTTAAAGTACTGGGTATAATAGATTTTCTTACGGGTAAATCTTTTTAAATATAAAGTATATGGAAAATCAATTTTTTGCCTTTGCTTTTGCGAGCGCCACGTAATCTCTGATTTTATCGTAGTGCGTTGCTGTTTTATGACAAGTGCAGTTTCCATATGGCGGAAAATGTGTTAACATGAACACATACGCACGACATATACGCGAGATTTTAACAACAAATTCAACGAGTCTGCATCTGCTGCAGCTTTGGGCGTGCTTTAAACGTAGAATGCGCTCGTCTTCGATCGACTACATCCAGTCCTTGAAGCAATATCAAATTCGTTGTTAAGATGTACAAAGTATAGTTGATAGTATTTGTAAGTCTGATAAATCTTATGCTTACTACGCATATATATTTAGAGGAGTTTTATATATATTTATATTTTATACGAGCTCTGCATGGTTTTGAATATTTCATAGTAAATTTATTTTTGCATAGTTAAAAGAGGGATAAAGTCAAATAGGGAGAGAGAGAAAGAGAGAGGGTAATAACATATTGAAAATAAAAATCGAGTGGTCAACAGAAATTAAATTTCAGTAATTTTAATTGTTATAATTTAAGTAATATTTAATACTTAAAATTTTGTTGTATTTTTCATAAATAGTATAAAGGAAAAAGGATTTAAAATTATATTTTAAAAATAAAGCAATCTAATTTTGGAATCCAGAACACGTAAATTAAAAATTTATTTTGAAATAATTAGATATATTGCATTATCAGTATTTCGTTATACAGTAATTTTATATCCGAATAATACATTGGAAGATCAAAAGACCAATCGATGCGTTAATTTTATGATAGAATTTGTTTCAAATATTAATTACCTACACTTCGTACTTTAGCATGTAGTCGTTTTTACTGTACGAAGTTTGTGCTTTATTTTTTATTCGGTCGATTCCCTACATCCATCGACACAAATATCATTAAATTAATTACCTTGTGAATAAGTGCAGTAATTATTTTTTGAACCAAAAATGAAACTAATAAAGCCAGTCCTGTGCCCATTTAATATAATTATATTTCCAACTAAATTTTATAAAATATTTAACAATACGAGTATTCTATATGTGGACAAAACAGAATTATTTTTTTTTTAGTGGGTTAAATATAAATATTCTAAAGAGTAATAATAGACATTTTTATGTTTAGAAAATCAAAAAATTCATATTATATTATATTATATCAAACGAATATTGGCTAATAAATTTATATTCTAATTTCCATCGAGCAGTCTAACTTTGCGAAGTCAAATGGACTCGATGACTCGAGAAGAAAAAGAACAACCGGAAGAAGATGCATTTAATTATCTGGATCTCAAAGTACTAGAATGTATGCTATGTACAAATCTATTCTATTACAGCGAATAAATGACGAAAAAGGAAAAGTGGGAAACGCATTGCACCTTTAAAGTATTGCCTTTCAATTGACTTGAGTTCGTTAGTAGTCTCATTGATTAATTGTTTGCTAGTCGCGTTCTCGTATCCAATTTCTCTCTTTCTCGTTCACTTCTTTTATCCTTATAGTTAAAAGTAAGATAGATTTGATTAGAAGCTTAGACTTCACTGAAGTATAACGAGCAGAGAACATAAATATGTACCATAAAATGCTTGGTGCACGGAGTCTGCGAAAAAATGTTAAAAAATAAAATAATATCACTCAATGGGCAAAGTGCATCCAAAGTGTTATTTTTCTTTCTAGTTTACAAAGTGAGATTTCTTTTCTTCTTATAAAGCTGAAAACTTGTAGTCATGAGAGGGTTCCACGTGGCACGTACGAAATATAAGTCCAAAGTGGCTCCTATTAATACGAACCCGGCGTCATTCTTCACAAAGTTTGCGCGGTTCACCGTAATATCTGGAAACGGTTGCGATGTCGGGTGTAAAATAAATCGTTCTATTGTCGGCCGCGAATTCAGATAGCTTGGGCGAACGTGGAAAAGGAAATTCTCGAGCGCAGTCTCACCCAGCGTTTTCACTTCCTTCTATCTTTCTCCATCTTTAGCGTTTCTCCATTTCCAACCTATTCGTTTGACCTTTTTATGGTCATTTCTTCTAAAGAGCATTCAGTTTCGTTGAAAGCAAAGAATGTCGGAGATATTTTATCGAACCAAGGTGTATATGATTACTGCAATGGTAAAATAATACTTTAAAGATTTTAAATGTAACGAAATATTACTTTTTACAAAATTCATATTTTTAAATTCAAATATTTAATCGCTTACCATTGTATAATACTATTTACGAAAATATGTCACGTTTCGTACATAGTGTATAAATAATTATAATAATAAATAATTATGTTTCAGAATATACATGATCGTAACTTTTAAAATTTATAATTAAAAAAAGTAAAAAAATATTATTACGGTTATTGTATAAATACCGAACCAAAATATAAATTGTATTAAAATATATTAATAATTTAATTTAAAAAAGCGGTAACCGGTTAATATATGTAAACATATTTTGGACTTATTTCTTTTATTAAAAGAATACATATTTTCCCTGGGTTCTTTTTTATAAAAAAACAATTATAATTATTTGAATAATATTTCAGATGAATAAAAAAAATACGAAAAAAAGTTGTAAAAAAATGTTGATCGATAATAATTAGTCGAAAATGTCCGATCAATTTTAATTTTTCGAAATTATGTAAATTGAAATTAAATAAAATTCACTTAAAAGTTGTATAAATTTCATTAAATTTGAACTGACGTTTGCTTCAGTCTTAGTAAAATTAATTTAAACTTGTAACTAAATTACATATAATAGATATCACTAAACTTTTTAAGATAGTTATAATGACTTTGTTATTCGATATACAGAAGATCACGTTAAGTATTGTATTATTTACTGTTTCGAATGTTTACCAAGTCAACCTATACTTTCCATTTAAATGCACAATCGAAATAAATTTATTTCAGTGTAATATCTCTGTTAAACCTGTAACATTCAATTTTTATACAATATCGTAAAAATATCGATTCGATTTAAATCTAATATTTGTAAAAATTGCTTTTTGTTTCAATACCATTTTCGAGAAAAACAACATAGAAATATACGATGAAAGATTCGTAACGAACTCCCAATAATTACGGTAATAAAATATATTTTTAAGATTCGACGATCTCTAACGAATAATACTCGAAACATCGATGCGTGTCTTTAATAAAGCAATCGATAATTTTTGCCCCAATACTCCAAGCCATCGTCGCTCATTAATATTATAAATACAGGAAAAGTAATTTTTCAGTATACAATAAGCGTTAAAAATAATGTATATATCAATTTTCTCGCAGCGTTTAATAGAATTTTCATGTAATACATCTATTATCTGACGTAGTCGGAATTCTTAAACGGGTGTAATACTTCACCTTGGACCATCCTTCTAGCTGTCTCCCGCTAAACGTTTCACGAGCCAAGGATGCTGTCGAGCGCGCTACTGTCAAATGAACCGAGTCCTCGGGCGATTTTTCAGGTAGATCACGCACTCACACATCCCCTCGCACACGAGCCGAGCCCTCTTGCTCGGGGGTTGTCTGCTCTCCCTCCGCTCTCCCTCCGCTCTCCCTCCGCTTTCTCTCCGCGGATTCTCCGGCACCGCTGGCTTGTACTGAGATTCCGCTCCCTTTTTCCTCGGTGAAATATTGATTCGGTTGCGGAGTAATGGAATTCCGGAGTCAAATTTATGAGCGCTCGCACGAGCGTGCCGTCACTGGCATTCCGCTACCGCCGGTCGGTAAATGCGTTCGATCGAGTTGCCACGCCGATAGTCTTTTTTCCTTTTTCGTCCCTTTTTTTCCTGGGAGAAGGAAAACCGGAAAAAAGAGCTAAGTTCTTTTTCTAATAAATATACTTTAAGAAATGACAAACGGCATGTCGATATACAATGCTACGTGGACGATGACCCTTAACAAAGCTTCTTCCGTAATATTTATATCCAGTCCTGAGAAAACATAACAAGAACATATTGTAATGTATGGAGCATTAAACCGAGATAAATTTTTTATAAAAGAAATAACTGTGTGTAAGTAGTGGGAGAATTGGCTGCTGCGTATATAAAATTTGTAATCGGATAGAAATAATACACGTTTGAACGAATACATTTTTAAAGGTATTTCTAAACTGTGTGTGTGTTTTTTTTTAACCAAAAGGTATAGCGTTTTTAACTTTAAAATATTTTTTGTAATTATTTATCCGACTTGAATTACGTTACATTGAATATATCGATGATTTATAAGGTGCCGACATAGAATTTCATGCATTATTTACATTTTTTCTTGTAACATAATTTTACTTATATACTGTTTCCGTAATATCATAGAATTTATAGATGCTTGTAAAATTAATGATGTTATCAATTTTTTATTTTATTTCGCAAAAGATTATAAATTGTACATGGACAATAAATATTGTATTTTATAATTTTTATAGGAGCATCATTCTTTAGAAAATGAAGAAAACTTACAAGAGGTTACTAAAAATATGATCGCATTCGATACTATAATATTATATTATTATTTGTGATCGAATGTCGAATCGAACGAGAATTTTAATTATTATTTTAAAGGAATAAAAATTTTAATAATGGATCAAAATAAAAATAAAATATATTACCTTCATAAAATAATGAAATAAGACGAATTGATTAACTGATATTATGCTATTAAATTAATTTAAAAAATAGTAACGTAATGGAAATTTATAATTCTCTATCAAATACAAGCAATAAATTATTCATCACCGTAATAAAATGCAATCCTACAATAATATTTAATACTGAATATTATTTTATGGGAGGTAAAATGTAAGTATTGTACATGATATATAAATAAATTTATAAAAATCTTTAAAAAGTATTATTCTGAGTAAAAGCTCGCAATAGTCGGTTATTCTTGATTATACCGATAATTACAATTGCAGATTTCGAAAGAAAAAATTCCGTGTTTTAAGTATGGAAGAAAACTTCGTCGAATGACATATATGGAAAATATTATTTATGTATACATTTAAACACAATAATATTTCATGGAGCAATATTATAAATTCATGTGTTATTGAAAAATTATTCAACAAGAAGAATGAAATGTAAAAATTTGCTACATATTCGTAAATAACTAAAAGCGAGTTAAATGGTTATTCGTTGTTTACATATAAATATCATTAATAAATAATTTGAACAATAACAAAATTTTAAAAACGACATCAAAACTGTATCGTATAAGTAGATGAAGACTATACTTTTATAAAATACATTAAATTAACATTTTTCTTTGAATTTTCATACCACGTTCGAAATGTTTTAATTTACAATCTTTTACAATGTTATTGATTTAAATAAAATTCAGTTTATAAATAATTAATTCTTTTTAAATAATTATGAATAAATTTTTGTGATTATTATTCGTGTATTATCTTATAAGAAAAAAATTTTAATACTCTTATAATTTTTAAATTCACAGTATATAAAATTAAGTCTAATGATCAAACAAAACTTAAAAATCTCGATATTTGATATATGAAATAACGATCGTAGTTTATTTAACATACATTGATATATGATGTACAACCTATACGAAAGAAAGGAATATGATATTTGTAGCCCAATCAAGTTAAAAATATTTATTGTACTGATTCAATAATGGAAACCTTATTAAATTTAACTATAACAAGGCTACATACTGAATTCTAGTGAACACGAGTTTCTAACTGAATAGCATATAAGTGAGCTTATGTAATACAAAGTAATCAAATAAGGAATTCATAAAAAACTTTTATCCTACTTTCCTTTTAACGACGCTTGCACCCTTTAAACTCATACTTTCTCAACGACTCATTTCCGCTTCATACTTTAATCGCGTCGTAACGATCAATTAAAACTTCAACTGAGTCTTATTCCATTACTGAAATTTTCAAGTATTGAGTGTTTGGCTTTGTCGTCGACTACATGTAAGTTATATCTCATTACATACGGTCAAGCTAATATAAATAAACATGTAAAATTCATTTTGTCGTTTTACGTCATTGATGGATTCAAGTGATAACTAATTTAAATTTAAGTGAATAGTAGTTGAAAATTAATAAAATATTATATTGTAAAAAATTGTTAAAAGGTGAGGATACAGATCGATAGAGGAAGAGAGAGATAAAGAGAGAGAGAGAAGGACAGCAAAGCTTATGACAGGTAGAGGATTTTAAGTTAATTATGAAACGTTGTATATCAGATACAAATTTATGACATTGCCATGGTAAAAGTTCACAGGAGCATTTAATGCATTCGTAGGTAAGTAACGAATGGAAATAGTAAATTCTGTGCAATTTGCATTATATTTTAAATTTTCATATAACTTTATTTTAATGTTGAAGTATTATCAGAATTCTCAATTTGATAAAAATAAATAAACTTGAGAACAATTTGAACAAATTGTTTACTATTAATATTCAATCATTAGCTTGTTTTCTTATAAACACGTAAATTTATAAAACTAAAAGTGATTATATAAAAATAAATTTTAATTCTTACATAAGTTTAAATTATGTTGTGCTAAAAATATTTTTCGTTACAATTATCATAATGCACTAAATAAGTACTATGTTAACTCTTTTTTTATAATCCTGTTTGATTTTTAGTCGTAAATATAGATATGTATGAAATAATTTTAAAAAATATTTTATTTTTTAAATTTTACGGAATATTTTCAGCGTATAATTATTACAGATAAATTGAATCATTTGTCATTGCATTCGATAAATAATATGCAATTTATATCAATTTACTTTTCTCAATATTTTATTGAATAAATTTGCTTTTACGATTCCAGTTATACATGGATAAATTTATTTAATTGGATAAGTAACAAAATTTGAAGAACTTAAAAATTCCGGCACGGGAAAAATACCGAAAGGAAAATGTGGAGAAGTTCGATTGTCATTGGTAGGCAACGAATGAACATGTTTTATTCCAACGAACCAGAGAACTCATAACAAGTGCTCCATTGTCGCTGGTTGCCACGAAACTCAGGCCCAGTCGTCGTCGTCGACTCTGCGGTCCTTTTTCTATCGTACACGTACGACTATAATTCAGTCTGCCTCGAGCGTGAAACTCGTCCGTGCGCTCGCGGTAACACTTCAAATATTTGCCGCGTAGTCTTGCGCACGCGCTTATTTTCCCATATAGCAAACGCGATCTGTAGGAGTAACTTGACCACGGCATCGCAAAATCAATTTGTCACAGAAATTGCGCGACTGTTCAATCACCACACGCTTGTTCATCCGATTAAAATCCGAGGCGCAACAATGGTTTTCGTCCTTTGCTTGCATTTTCTTCCCTTCTCGTGTTTATTATGCTCATTATATTATACGATTCGTGTATTTAAGAGTCATGCCTTGTACAGAGATTCAAGTAGATCGGACTTTTTATAATAAACTTAGATATACGGGGAATTAAAAACGCGTTCGATGTATTTTCTCGGGTTGTAACGGATCACCGTTTACAATATGCAAAGTGTTTATTTCTTTGAGCTTAGAAAACTTCGAGAAAACGTCTAGAGATATCAGAAATCATATATTTAGATAGGGATTTGTTTGAAATTCTATACTATGCGTACACCTGCTGCAGCTTTGAATTTCAAAAATTGACATTTTGCATACAGAGTTTATTTTAGTGTCGTGTATTTTTCTTGGAGTAAAATAATAAATATACAACATGTGTATTCCTTACCATAATCAAAATATTCTCCTTTATATTGAAATTTAAAATATGGAAGCTGTTAAAGTATATTTTCGCATTTTTTCTATATTTTTATTAACAAACATAAGATTTTTCAAGAAAATTATTACTTTCTTTTGCTTTTTCAAGACAATAACGTTAGAATAGAAAATAATCTCTGACAGTAAACTGGATGAACGTTTTTTATGACACACGTAAGAAATTTTATAGGTATAATGTAAAAAGAAAATAAAATTTTGACAGCCCTCTTACAAAAAAGAATAAAGTATTTTCTAATATAAATTTTAACGTATACAAAAACCCAAGAATGTATTTATTACAAGCAGAAAAGACGAAACGAATGAAAAATCTTATTTATTGTACACTGCAATTATAATTTTTTCAATCAAAATTTTATTAAATAATATTATCCATAGTTTAAATTCTAATTCAATAAGCTATTATTATTATGGATACTAAAAATTTTAGTAACCCATCAAATGTTCTCGTAAAAAGTATAGAAAAGGAATAAAATAAATTGAATGCTATTGTGGTTGCAAGACCAGTCATTTTTTTAAATACTATTTTTACAGTACTATTTTTCATTCGGCAATTGTATACCCAACAACAAAATCCATAGAATTGATTTTAAAATTATTCGTTATTGCATAAAAGATGTATCCGTGAAAGCAGAAATTTTCCACCATTCGACTAACTTCGATCATTTAATCGTTAAAAAAAAATATTATAACACGTAACAATAGCTAGAAATCTGTAATAGCGCGTACTATCTGCAAATCTATATTCGAAAATACTTTGCATGCTTTAAAATTCAAAAAAAAGAAAGAAAAAAACAAAATAAAAAACGAAGCGTCACTCGTTTCGAAACGCAGGGAACTGCTGAGTTTTTATTTTCCGTGCTCGCGTTCCAGTGCGCATATGTGTCTCGAATATAAATCCCCGTCTATCTTCAACGTCGCTGCATCTGCCACCTGTATCGCGTTCCATTTTCCTCGTATACCGGTGCATGGAATCGCTTTCTTTCGACCTCTTTCGCACATATTTTTCGCAATGTATGCATGTGGGAGCGAACGCTCGAAAGTGCTCGAAGGTTTCGCCCCGAGCGTTCGCTTGTCACGCGTTAACTACGACGACGACGCCGCCGACGCCGACGACGACGACGACGACGATGACTATCCACGTGCAAGACTTCATTCTCAACCGGCTTGTATATCTGCTTTTGAAAACGAACCGTTTTCGAGTCCCGCTGCTTGTTGCGTGTATTATTACAACGCTTACGTCTCTCCGCGGAGTTGTTTATTATCGCAAAATTCTTTCGCCAACATTCCACGAGTACACGAGTACAATGCAATTTCACTTGCGCTGAATTTTCGGTTCGCCCGCGACGGAATTCGCGTCTTTATGTATTTTTAACGGCGATACCGGGTTATCCCTGCGGATTTATTCGAACGGAAGTTTGTTTTACACCAAAGGATTCGATTTTGGAAAACGGGGAATACGCGGAACCTTTAATTAAAATCTGCGTTGGGGTCTTATACTTCGCCGCTCTAATTGATTTTGAAAAATATAAAAGCGGTATTTCACTCATTTCGGGAATTGTAATTTCCAGAGCTCGTACAAATTATGAATGATACACGATATTTTTCATGCGAGGTTTTATATAACGAGCCCGTGGCTATTTTTTGACGAGCTTGTGGCTTTTTTGTTTATACGTTACTCTGTAAAAAGCAGCCCGCGGTCAAAACATTTCTGCGGTGAGACGCGGCAATTGATGAATTTTGCCAATCACGCGAGAGCTTGTATTCGAGAGCCGTGAGCGCGGGTGTTTGACGTCGAGCTGCAGATAAATTGACCACGGAAAAGCCAAATTGGTGGCGAGCGATTCACGGTGTCAGTTCGGCTAACGAGCGAGCGATCTTCCTTCCCGGTCACTTAAATTAATCGCATCCGATCAATCGAGCTCTCAGGTTCACTTTGTTATATCGCGGGTTGCGTTCCGCAGTGATTCTGTCATGCGATATCACTGTCCCGACTATTGCCGCTGATATTATCCTCGGTGATTTTTTAAAGTATGATCCATTTTTCCCTTAATGTAAATGAATTAATATTTTTTCGGTTATTCGAGCGATTTATTTGGATTTGCATAAAACGTTTGGCTGTCGGATATTGTATAGATTTTAAATCTGGTGTTATAACATTAGTCGAAAGCTTGGAAAATTCGTGCAATTGTAATTCTTGCGATATTCATTGGAAATTCCTGTATTTTCATTTATTGTTTCGTAAAATTTTTTTGTAAATAATTCACAAAAATTTAAATGATTATATATGTATCTGTCATATTTGTAATAACAAAGTTCGTACGAAGATACAATTTATTATTCATTATATAATGTTACTAATTACTTTGTAGGTTGTACATATTATTCTATAAATATAAAATTAATCCGATATAATATTCGCTTCTATGGAACATTTTGAGTGTTTATTAATATGAGTTAATGAGCTAAACAATAGAGTTATTATAGACCTTAGTTTTACACATTTAATTTGTACCGTATAAATATGCAAACAAAGTAAGTTTTTTTTAATTGAATACAGTTAATTATTTCTTTATGAGATCTGTCAAGATCGCGAAAAATGCTGCTTTCTTCTCATTTAAAGTGTGAGTTTCTTCGGCTACATGATTATGACAACTTAATTATATTTTTTAATAATAACAAGCAATTATAAATTAATTTGGTTCTAAAAGATTGAAATAAATAGTATATGGGAATTCTCGCTTTCAATTACGTTTTTTAAAGAACTTATTACATGAAGTGATAATTGAAGAATCTATTATATATCACAATTCATGGAATACATAATTTAAAAGTGTCTTGAATATCATAAAATTAAAAATGTATACATTAGTATTAATGTTAAAGTGTTATTAATCAAAAAGTACATTTAATATTTTTTTACAAACTTTGTGAATAATTTACTGTATATAAATTATTTGTTAAATACATAAATATAAAGATTATGAACATATTTTAATCAAAAACAAATAAAGTGATCACATTTTTCATTAATTGAAATATTTAAAGCCAACTGTAATTAAATCTTTGATCTATTTCATTTTCTTCCGATGTATACGATATGATATATAATATAAAATTCATCGAAAATATATTATAAAGAATTTATTTAAAATATTAAAAAAAATTTTTGTTTTTAACTATTTTATATAAGTTTTGTATATTTTTTAACAAAATGACGTTGAGATTATTTAAAAAGTTATTATTTTATTTTTTAAAATAGATATGAAATTAAACTTTTAAACCTTAATGTTCCTCGATAAATTAGCAATAAAAAATAATATTTTAATTCGACAACTTAATTCTATTATAGTTAAAAATAAAATAAGTATATTGTAGAAAATTTTTTTTAAATAGTAGACGCATTTATAACTTATGATCGTAAAAAATTGAAAGATTATAACTTTGATTGTATTTTTTTACCGGCGTAGAAATTGAATAAAACTGTGTGAGCCACAAAATGACTTTAACTGGACGAACAAATTGAATTTTTGAATTTCATCACATTTAACACTTTTCTCCATTCGTTTTCACATTTTCACACTCGATTTACGTTTATTCCTTCATTTTACTGAAAATATCATATTCTTCGACCGCGTATTTAGTTCCTCTCTGTCTTTCTTATTCTTTACTTCTTCTTTACACTCGGCTCAGAAAAAAGAAGGACCGTTTTCGTCGTTAATCTTCTCGCGGATAGTCTACACCTACCCAAGGGGATTCATTAACTCGTTGTTAATGTCTGAAGGTGTACGCTCGTATGTCCGGACAACTACGCGCTATCTCCGGAGCTTCTTAACATTCGCAAAGCTCCGTCTTCGTCTCCCACCCACTTAACCGTGCATTGATCCCCTCGCTTGTACAAATGTGTAAATACATATGTACGTACATACGTGTATACGTATATACAATTGTACGACGTTTCGCTAAAGCTGTCAATGTTGTTTCACGATGCATGCGATTCTTTCGTTTCGTCGCTTGTTAAAACAAACTATTTCTCTTCGTATCTTTACTTTTTTCGAACTTTCTATGCGAATCCGCGGACGCATCGATGCAAAGTCATGAATAATTATAATGCGCATGCGAATAAAGCTTAGACAGCGGAGTTTCGTGCGAAGCGATGATGTATTTTTATTCCTTACTATATTTTATTTCAACTTTATTTTGATAAATACCAGGCAGCGATAAAATGTAAATTTAGTGAAAATTTTATGAGCCATAAGTTATACGTAGTACAAATTATAATGATTTTCGGTATTTTATATTTAATCGTGTAAATAATTTTACGGTATTTGCTCTAATACCAGCGTTATAAAAACCGGAGATACAAGTTTTCATTTACGTAAATCAAATACATTCTTAGAAACTCTTAGATTCGAACTATAAAATCCTAGTTTAGTTAAAGAGTTTGGATTAAATTTTTTAATATTTCTCATTTATAAGTTTTTATTTAGCTCAAAATCTGTACTTTAGTATTTTACGAATTTAAAAAGATTTATTTAAACTCGTGACTTATCGAAATACGTAGATTACATTCAGTTTTGGATTGGTTAAGCGCAACATTCTAAAGCGAACCGATATCTCAATATATTAAAAAAATTAAATTATAAAAATATTCGTATTAATTGAATCGTCGAAATAGATCATCATCGGAGAAATAAAAAAGAAATTGCTAGTCTTTGCAGTTAGTTCTACCTCTCGATCACACGTTCAAGCTTCGTCAGCATTCGCGCTTATGCGTTTAACGAACGATCAAGACTTTTATTATCATTAAAGTCGTAAGAACGTTACCGAGCAGCGACCAGACTCGTGGTCTTCTCTTTGGTACCGAGTTGGTTTGCTTTTTCTTTCCCAGGGAAAATACCCTGTGCGCCCTTTCAAATCTAGTTCTTTCCTTTCGCTTCACCATCGTTTTATCATGTCATTATTTCGTCGTATCGTGGACATACGTTAAATACGTTTCCTCGGAACGGTACGATCGCTTGTTATATATTCACGCAATCGACTCCGGGAAAAAAGTAACGAGGACCGGCTTCTTTTCCTCGGTCCATGTTGTGCAGCAGCTTCTTTTATTTACGAATAAATTTCTTTATTCGCACAAATATATGAGTATACCGAGCGCATTCTACTTGGAGTCGTTGGTTGTCGCGCGCTACTGGGAGTAATAAAGTTCGAGACGAGCTTCGACCGCTCGCAACTTTTCTGGCGGTATCTTCCTCCTTTTTTCTTCTCCTTCTTCTTCTTCTTCTTCTTCTTCTTTGCACTTGTCTTTCTATTCTTATTTTCCTTTTTTTCCTCCTCCCTCCTCTCTTTCTTATTCTTCACCACTTCCTTTCCTGCTTTACTTTTTTGTTTCATTGTACCGCACATTGCGCTTGTCTTTTCTCAGCACGTCGCTTGTTTTGTTTGCCCTTTTTCCGTTGCCTTATTTTCTCTTTGCAGAAAGTAAAATTTCCTTTCCTTCCTATCTTGATCTCGCTTCCTTCGTTCGGAATTTCCAATGATATTACTCTTAAGTAATTTTCATATATCCTTCTTTATAATTATTTTCATTATCAGCTGCTTTTATTTGTTGGCAAAATAATAGAAATAAACCTTTTTACAAATATTCGATATCGATAACATTTTTATTGATATTAAAAAAATATCGCATTTAGAGAAAGAAGTATAAAAATAATACAACTAAGAGGAAAATTTGGATCAGATATCATAATCGATTAATGCACAATAAAAATCATTGACAATACAAGTTGTTCAAAGCTATATATAAATTCCAAATACAATGGCTCAATCCGTAACGAATCTGTAGTATTAATAAACTTTGAGAACCGATATTCAATTTGTAGTAACAGCTTGAATTTTGAACTAAACTTTGATAAGTAAAACTCGCGCTGCGGCTTATATCAATTTCCAAAGCTCTAAGTGGAAGTTACCGAGTATTGCTGTATCTTATGTATTGATATTGGCGTAAAAACCGTAAATAAGTTACTTTTTGTGCAACCACGTTCAATGCCTCTAAGGTAACATTTTACCTATTCCGACACTTCAAACTAAATAGTTAAAAAATAAAGAGCCTCGAGGGATAAAAATCTTCGAAAAATAGATTTTGCTTACTTCTATTCTTGGAAATATACTTGCCGTTCTAAAACAAAGTTGATAATGAGATTACTCAATTCGACTAACGATTCTTTTGTTTTTCTTTTAATATTTATTTTTTCTCTCGTTTCCAGAGTCATAGTAATGTAACTTAATGAAAAATAAGCTTTCAAGATACGGAAAAAGATAGGTAGAGAAAAAGCGACAAAGATAATAAATGAATACGGTCTACATCGTTTCGGCAATTTTAACGAGCAGGCGAAAATTGTTAAACCGTATCCGACATTACAAACTTTCCGCGTTCTCTCCCTCGCTTTTCTCATGGGCCGCCGACGTCGACGGGTTAAACGAGTTAGACTTCGCGTAGGGAACGTTAACTTTAAGCAGTAAATGAATTCGGTAGACGAGAGAGGAACGGAGATGAGTGCACGCCAATTCTATCCCTCTTATTTTTTTCTCTTTTCCCTCTCGCTCGCTCTCCCACACGTATACTCGGTACAATAAGGCATTGCGTTTAAAAACATTTCAAGATAAAAATAAGCTTATCGGAACGAAATAAGCTGCTAGTAAAAATTGATCGAATAAACAAAATGTTTATTTAATTTTATATACCTTGTTTCTTTATTATTTTTTACGGTATAACTTTTATTGAAAATTCTTTTTACATTTTTTGCGATCGATTCTTTTTTTCGCTCTAATGGAATTCATTTAAGCATTTGATACGTGAGACGCTTAAACTTGCCGTGTAACTGTATTTGTTTCTTTAGACTTAATTTACTAATGCGCGTACACGAAATAGATAAACGATAATTTCTACGTAATGAATTTTCCGTCATAGTTATAAACGATTATACATCTTCGATGTAAGATTATATCTATCCTAACTACTTTCATAGTTGACGATTAAAAAATAGAATTATTAAACTAAAATTGAATTTTTTAAGGTTTATCGTGCACGAGTTTTGTATTCGTACAATACAATATTGCATATAGAATATAACAAATCCATAATATTCGATTCGCTTATATGCGATTTTTCCATCTGGTTTTTTCCATTTGCTCTCGACAGCATCCCTTTCCGGTGCTCGTAACACAAAATCGGCCCTGGCTATTATTGAAAAATGTCTAGAATCGAGGCGGAGAACCAGTTGGTGAAAGTGGCTGCACGATAAGCGGAGAATGGAATGCGATTAGCCCTGGGAATCCAGGTCAAGCTCTCGCTTACGTCCGCTTTCAGCCCTCGGACGCATCCAATAGGCTATTATTTGACTCCATTAGCCTTCGAGAATCGACTCAGCGCATCTACTTTATTTCCTTGTTGTTTTCATTTTTATCTATAAGTTTAATCGATGGCGGAATGTCGATTTTCTTTTTTTTTTTAGTCCGAAAATCATGCTAGTGGAAATCCGCAGTGCAACCCTTATTGTGGATGTGTTATTTATTAGGATCTTTATCATCGTTCGTTCGTATAAAATTCTACAACCGAACAGTTGGGTAATTTCGTACCAATCTTGGATCTTGCTCTGATTTTATTTCCTAACTTTACCGAAAATATCATTGTAGTGTCACAATGATCAAAGAGTTGCTGAATATAAATTTGACTAAAATTGCTATTTATAGTCTCTTTATCACTTTTCCATTCTTCAACTATGTAGTTCTTTCTCTTTTTTTTTCTCTCGTTAACTTTCTTATATATTCTATCAAACGTCTATTTATATAAGATGAAAGCACTGGTAATAAATTTATTGTTTTTATACGCGTGAGTTTAATATTTGTAGTTTGCTCATTGTCTCTAATTAATAATTGATTCATTAATTAATTATAAGTTTAATTATTTAAATTATTTAAAAATAATTTTATATCTGAATCTACGAAATCAAATAAAAAATATAATATATAATATTAATATAAAATAATATATAATTAATTATAAATAAATAATAGTTAATAATAACAAATAGTAAATATAATACAATATTATTGTTATTTCGTAATCGTAACTATTGAACTAATTATTAATAAATAGTACACATTATCAAATAATAACTTTCATTTTATCGTTTTATAAGTATAAATTATTTTTTATGAAATAATTTGGTATAACTTAATTTGTAGTTTAAATTTTATTGCAAATTGAAAATAAAAGGATACTCATTAAGACAGATATCAATTTATTGATCTAAATTATTCAAATAGATTAATTGCATATATAAATTTAATATAGATTACTAATTATAGTAGTACGAAGATTTAATAGTTGATATTTAAAATTTAATATATACTGTAAATTAATAAGTTAAGTAAAAACTACATATTAATGATAATAGTTATATTATGTGATCATATGAATGAAAAACAAAATTTAATTGTCATTCTTAAAGATTTAAAATATGATTATTTTTAAATCTGTACAAAGGAAACAATTTTAGTATAATAAATTTTTAAATTAGTTAATATTGAACATAGTATTATTCTTAATTTTATTCATTAAACAGTAATATGTATAGTAATATAATTATTGATACATATAACTTTAAACAATGATGAAAGTGACACAAACTACGTATTTTTTTTAGTTTTCTGACGTTTTGTTAAGAGTATATTCGAAGTAAAAAATTTAATTTACTTTAAGCTAATAATATATACCGAAGCTATTTACAAAAAATACAAGTATTTTTCTGATAATATTGAGGTCTTGTTTGAGGGTCACGAATGAAAATTAATACTTTAAATTTTCAAGTAAATAAGCCACTAATTAAAAGTAATATTCTCGTTTATATATTATGAGAAAGTATTTTTACGAAAGTTTACATATTATAATCTTTAGTTATAAATAATTGTAATTTTGTAGAAGAAGTTAAAAATTGAGTATCAAATTTATATTTTAATACTTTGTGTTTTAATTATACAAGAGCCTTATTTTTTTTAGTAATAAGTTCTTGATCGCAAACACGCGTCCGTTAGTTTCATTTTCTGTGAGTTTTTACGATGTTCCAAAATTTATGAAAAACTTAAAGTTTGATCGTAAAATAAATTCTTAATATTTCAAGAGTTTTTATAATAGTATTTTTAATTTGCAGAATAAAATTGAATGATAGTTTACCTTTTCTTCTTATTTAACGTTTCAAATGGATTCGATATTGTTTTAAACCTCTTACATTAATTACTATTTAGAGAGCATTACAAAAAGTTTTAATTATTTTCGATTGCGAAAATAGAAAAAAGTCCAAAGAATATTTGTACAAAAATTTGAAACCGAACTGGAAGTATTAAGTTACGAAGGTATGAAAAGTATGAAAATTTTTATCCTAATTTGTACTCGTATCAGAGAAAAGATTATCTATTTACATTTCACTACTATCTCATACCCATTTTTTCAATCTCTAATTTTATAATAATGAGAATTTCATGAAGATTAAACACGATAATCTCGTTATGTAGCGTAAAGTATTCAATATCTTTATTCATAAAGGACTAATTTGAATAAAAACTTAAATCAGTCGTTAATTCTTAAAAATCTCCATAAATCCCTGAAAAAATAACCAGGAAAAAGCTGTACATTCTTACGATGTCCAGTCGACCTATTTTTTCATTTTACTTCGCGATAATAAAGTTACACTTCTCGACATTACTCAAGATTATCCTTAACTGTAGCCGAGCTCGACCATTGTGTAAAGCATGTATTCTTCTCGAAGGGAAGAAGATATACCGTCTTGCAAGGGTGTAAATAATGTGTAAGAAGAAACGGAACAGAGCTTCATCCGTCCATCTCAAAAATTTGCCACTATTTATCCCTGTATTTGTAGTTTTTTTGGCGATTCGCCAGCATCCCATTTACATCCCCATACGTTTATCCGTTTCGCTACCGTACGAGAACATTACGACACGATGCTTTATTCCCAACATATAGAAATGTACAGATGGGTACTGCAAACACACTGGCACGTATTCGACGAGACCGACGAAAGCATAGCTGGCGACGTACTCGCAGGACACACACGCAACGGAGAAAGAGGGGTTCGAATAAATCGAGCTGCCGTCAGGATTCCCGTATTTTCTCGTACTACTGTGTCTCGCGGTATTAATGTCACGACTTCTGTATTTCAGAGAGAGAGAGAGAGAGAGAAAGAGAGTAAAAGATGGAAGAGCAAGGTACAACTCGATCTGCAAAAATCGGGTTAAAAATTTGCAAAAAACGAATACAAAAATTGTGCGTCGAAGCAATGAAAAAAACTGGAATTAGCGTTGTAGCAACGATGGGTATTTTTTTGGAAGAATTTTTATGCATAGGCGTACGTTGTACGTTGTTACGCTACGAGTGTTGGAAATAAAAATAAGCGCCGTAAATCAGCATGCATATCACACCAGATTTAGCGAGAATTTTCATCGCGATATCAAGTTTTCTTCGGTCTCCGTAAAAGGATCTAGTTGGATAATATATGTTTCGGATATGTAAGTATACTTGAAAATATTATAAAAAAGTTTAATAGAGTTGAATAAAAGAAAGCTAAAGAGTAAACGGGAACTTAGGGAAAATTCTTTTGTAAAATAAAAGTGGCTACTACGTCAAAAAAAAAAAAAATTGGAGGCTTAATTTTAAAAAGTACGAGTAATACAGTAATTGAGTTATCAATGAAAATTGATTTTTTCCTTAATTTTATCTCGCCGATCGTTCAATGTTTTCTCTCTTGAATTTTTTTTTCGCGCGAATTTTAGCTGAATATTCTCACTATTAGCATAATAAAGTACATTTCCAATATTCGTAGTGCGCTTACAAAATTTTAACGAATATGTGAGTTATTATGAAAAATTTAACGAACGAGTTTAAATAGCCTTTAAAAAAGAGAAAATAAAAAATTGCATACATATATATAAAAAGTTGTTATCGTTCAAGATGAGAACGAAGTCGATAAAATTCGGTTCTATGCACGCACACAAACATACACACATATACATATATATATATATATCGGTTATACATCACTTAAATCGGTCATATATCTAACCTAAGTTATACAAATATTTGAAGTGGCTTGTCACATTGTAAGAGCTAGCATACGTCTGATCATCATCAAGGTTAAGCAGCGCTTGGTTCCGACCACTACTTGAATGAGTGATGCTGACACGTCGTATATATACTCTCGGTCTGTCACCGAAGCCGAGAAACGTTACGCATCCATCTTGCGTTCACAGAAATGGAAGATTAATTGCAGTCAGGTCATTGCTAGCTTTACCAATCAATCTATATTCCACTTTTAAATATTTAATCATAATCTTTGGTAAGTCATAGGTTATAGGTGTAAGTAAATTTGGAATAAGTATCTAAGCATTTAAGCTTGAAAAAAATATGTAGATAAATTAAGGTATAAGAAAGGTTATAGAAAATTGGTATTTCGTTTTTCACGGTATTCTAAAATATACAAGACTACGAGTCTGCTGCGTTAGCAAAACTTTTCGCTACTACACTTTAGCGGGGATTAACAAAAAAAAATAATCGAAGAAGAACAAGAATAGAAGTAAGTTGTGGAGGGCTTTTTAAAAGGAAAAGAAGAGGCGAGGTTCTGAATAAATAGAACGACCTAGGAATGAAAAGAAAAAGAAGAGAGATATGATAGTCGGAGAGTACGGCGATGGTAGAAGGTGGAGGTAGTGGAAAAAAGTGGGAAATAGACTTAAAACGTCGAAAGAAAATTGTAAATAGACTATGCGGAAGAAGTGCAACATAGCGAGAGAAGATGGAAGAAGCAAAGCGTCACAAAAGTGTAGAACGGAATCCGAAAGAAAATGGAAAGAAGGAAATCGAGAAAAAGAAAGAGAGAACGGTAAGTGACAAAGGGAAAAAGAGAGACAAGATAAGTTAAAAGAAGAAAACCAGGAAGACCGCACAGTTAAGTTTCATGCAGCTTTCGGCAGTTCTTTATATGTGTTTGAAACATGGGCTAGCGTTAGGAAATGTCTCATGAAATAGGAACGCTTGGCTTGCAGTTATACGTTCTTACAGGAGATTTGGTTTCTTGCAAGTTGGCTTTATTTAACATAGATGTAATGCATAAACGATATTTATTTGAAGAAAGAAGTAAAATTAACCGATAAGATTAATTATTCTTATGACTTCAACCTAAACACATTTTGTACATTAGCATTTTTAGTTTTATGACTGAGTGTCTGCGAGTGTACGCTCATATATTTATGGGCACATATGCATATTTTCGTACGTACGTGTATCTTTGATGATATGTATAGGTAGCGGTATATTATGTGTATATTCGTATAGAAGTTTACAAGTTTTACTTGGATTATAAATTATAATTTGAAACATTTTGTCTATAGATTATTATCACATATTTTAACATAATTACTGGCATTTCAATTTACTAGAAAAGTATTCAAAGTTAGTAAATTCAAAGGTTTATTAAATAACGAAAATATGTAATAAATAAATTATTACTTTCTTTTTTAAATATTATAAATTCTCAAAATTCTTTATTTTTTAATAGAAATAGAATTTTAACGATATATTAAGTCAAAATAATTAAAATTCAATTAGTCTGGTTCGTTTCTTACGGCCTAATAGAATTAAATTTATATGTACTTTTCGTGGTGATAAAGACAGAAATATGCAGTTTCTGTCTATATATATATATATATGTGTGACGATAGTGATAAAGACTGACGCCCGATTCTTTAGGGATACGAGGTAAACGAAGTGTTACCAGATCAGTAATATAATACAAAAAGACAAAAATAGAGAGAATGAGAGAGAAAGAGAGAGAAAGAAAGTTAACGTGGAAAATGGAATAAAGTGCGAGCTGATAACTGCAAAATCCTAGGTTCAATCGTTGAATTAAATGCTTTTATCGAATCGGTGATTGCGTGTAATGAATCCATTTCGAACTGTCACCACCGCGTTATTCAGTGCTTTTCAATATGCATTTGTTTGCTTTCTTTTTCTTTCTTTCCGCTCGGTCGGCTTATTTTCTTTCATACTGGTTAAGCACACACACGAGATTTCGGATGAAATTTTCCCGTTTTTTGCTCGTCCTTTACTAAAATTAAGGTAAAACAATCGACACCACATATAATTATAATGTGCAGTGAATACGATCGTAAATTTAATCGTAACTCTTGCGCTTTAGAAATATTTTTCATTTTTTGTTACCTAGTATTTGGATTTTGAGATTTAAGTAAATTGCACTAACATACTAATACTTAATATTCTTCTTATAATCGATAATGTCGATCACAGCTGCGCATTCGCGATTCTTCTCTGAAAATAATTCACTATCCATCAATAATATAGTTTCCAGGGTAATGGATTAATGATATTATACGGTAAGTTCTTCATCGTCCTCAAAGATAATTTCGATTTATCATTACTGCAGAATAGAGTAAAATATTTTCTCCTTTCAAGTTTTTTTGATAAAATAAAGTATTAATCAAGTACATTTGGTTCTATATAAATAAATTGAAATGTACAAGATGAGCAAGAAATCTTTTATATTTTAAAGTAGGCGTATCGCAAGAATCCAATTATGTAAACCAAATTTAATCATACTCATAGTATACGAACTAAAGATTTGATCATTGTAAATCTCGAAAATACTCGAATCTAAGCAATTATTCAAAAGATAAATTTTGTTTATTAAAAATAGTAAATAAAAATTGTAAAATAAACTACAATTCAAAAAAATAATCTTTTAAATCTTATTATAATTAATTAAGATACGATACTTAAATGATATTACAAATAAAAAATGTATTTACTCGCTATTGAAATAGCATTTCTGAAAAAATTAAAAAAAATTGACTCATTTATTTCATGAATAAAACCATAAATAATTTAATAACGTAGCAATTTTATTTATAAATCGTTTTTATAAAAGATAAAATTAATTTCGTAGCGTCTATCTCGTCGTTTCCTCGATGTAACGCATATTCCCTTAAATTTTGTATCAAAGAGCCGTAGACAAGTACAAATATGATTATATCAAGAGGACAGAATTGATTAAAATGAAATTTTTAAGACATTGACGTAGTTTAAATTCAAAAGTTCCAATATCATTGGAAAAGCAAGATCGAGCTATATTAAACAAGATAGAAAGGCAAAATCTCTACGAGTATAAGACTAGTACGTGTAATTACGTTAACGTCATCCCGGTGCATCGGAGCAAGCGAGAGAAGCACCATTATCCATCTACAGCACTTCGGCACTCTGTTGAGCATAGTCCAACACTGCTTCGATAGTTCTGTTCTCATCAAGCAGAACCACTGCTACACCAGATAACATCGAGAAACGAACCTCAGCGGCACGCAGGCAACGCTTCGGTCATCGGCCTTGATAATGCTGATTGGAGTTTGGCCCGAGCTCGCTATCGTCCGCAATTACTGCATCTTGTTTCACGGCTCTTAGAATAAATTACCGCGCGCTCGTATCCCAACCCATTGCTAAGGAGTTCATCGATTTACGCGGCGACCTCACCGTTTCTGGGGCAGTCCTTTCTAATGAATGTATCACGGTAATTTCGGTATTAATTGTTATTATCGAGCTTAATTGTCAATATTACAAGTTTCCAGATAATTGTTACCTCTGATTTCTGATGAAACTATGCGCTTTTTTTTTCTTTCTTCGTCTAAAATAAACTAACAAATGCTGTTTTCTTTCAAAATATTTACGTACGAATATTAATTTATCGTTACTCGAGATACGTTTAACTTCGATTTTGTACTTTTTCCATTATTTATACATCGATTTACCGCATTTTCCGAACATTTTTATTTTTATTTTACTCGCTACGAGAACCGTAACGTAAGCGCGTCGCAAATTCAATGAAAAATTTCGAAAAACTTTTTTCGTTCTTTGAATATAACGAATTTTTAATTACTTTGAAAAAACCGGTGATGGACTTCTTAAAGGTTAACAAACTTCTTCGTCTACCATCGACGAAGCTGTTAACCATTTTCTTTGACAGGGTTAACCGAACAACGATTGATACGAAATGGGAGTGGCTGCGAATAAAAACATCGAATTCAAATTTTTACACCGACGGGAATAATTTGTCGATCAGTGTTTTCTTGTTAGTCGTAACGTATAACGAGCAAATAGCGTTAGTTATTTAAAAGCGTATCAGTGTGGTACATATTCCATAAATTTCCGTTGTTCGAAGGTGACAAACATTCGAGCGACTGAATAAATCGAATCATTTATTTTGTTGTTAATCGCCGCTCGTATTTATTTACCAATTTTCGTCTCTTCGAAGTCTATTTCGGTAACTCCTATCCAGCAAACTGGAAGGAAGCACTTGGGTGTTTGTGAAACATTCGTCCATGTACCGCAGCGAAAGCATCGTCGAACGATGCACCCAAACATACCGTTACACGTATCCATAGAATCGTTACATTATCGTGAAAATGGCGTGAAACGGAAAAGGGTCGAGGCACCCTATCGTTACGAACCCGGGAAACGGATCCGCGTGATCTACGCGACGGCTAAGGCTGTCGACAGGAATCAGTGGGCCGTCGGGTCGAGTCGTACTCGAGGAACGGATCCGTAGTAATCTCTGTCATTGAAGCTGTCGTGCCCGTATACACGGAGGTTGGAACGTGGGAGAGCGGAAGATGTAGGGCGGCCCTTTTGTAAGGCAGGAGGAGCGGCTTCGGATAATAGGAGTCACGGTTGAGGCTGTCGACTTGGTTTTTCGGGTGACGGAACGTGTCCAGTAGGTCACGGCTAAACCTGTCGACCTGGGCTACGAAAGAAAATGGATTCGGACGCGTAAAATCACAGTCGAAGATAAAGATAAGCTCGTAAGTTGCGAGTTACGTTACTTCTTTTAAAAGTAAAATGTAATTTTACAACGATTTGTTGTAACGAATCGTTACAATCGTAAAATATATTGGATGAAAATATCGAAAATTTCTATATTTCTTTCGAAACTTATAAATGTTTTGTTGCGTACGTATAGAATTTACGAGGTAAAAAGAAATAAATGTAAATCTGGTTTACTTGAACTCGCAATACCTGTCTGCGTGATAAATTTGTTTTCGCTTGAAAAACTTATCGTTGGCGTTAAAAATAATTGTAAAATATTTATTAAAAACTTACGGATTAAAAAAATATTATTCCTATAAAATATCTAACGAACTGGAAAATCTTGTTAAAAAAAATCAGAAAGAATTTTCAAGAAAGAATTTTCTTGTATATTACAAGACAAGAATATTACACATAAATAATAATTCAAATATTGAAATATTGTAATAGATAATTATTTAAACTATGATTTGAAATATGTAAAACAAAAGATATCTTGAGCAGAAACTTATAATGAAGTAGTAGCAGTGCTTAATATTGAAATGGATCTATCCTTGGCCGGATACATAGAATACTCTATTCAATATAGAACGTTTCATGTAACAATATACTCTATTTAGAAACGATCACTTTTCTATTTAGGGTTAATTAATAATATAATAATTATTATTATTTATTGTAATAAAATAATGATTGAGAAATAACTTTGGAATAAGCAATTATAATTTTGTAACTCACAATAAATAGTAAAGACGAATAATTCAATGAGCCTTTTTGACACATTAACGACAAATGCATATCAGCCTCCATTAAGTTGATCTAATAAACTCATTTAAACCTGATAATTGAAGCAACTGTTACATTGTAAGTTAATTTATTACTGAATGCAGTTCTTAATGAAGCATAGGCTTTTTGAAATTTTATCATAAATATATCAGAATATTGTTTGTATACGGATGGCTATATAATATTTTTCGACGACGAATTTCATAATTTCTTTGTTTTTTTTTTAAAACAAAGAGTCAAACAAAGGAAATTAAAAAACTGATTTTCAAAAATTTTTTTTCATGGCATTAATAAATAGATTTAATTGAATAATGATACGTTCAATAAAAATGATAAATTACACAAAAGTAACCCTCTACTTTTTACGAAAGATTTCATTAATTTGTTATGATTTATAGAATAAAAAATTGACTTTAACACGAGTTAAAATAAATATTATAATCCATTTAAAACTTTTCAGAAATTCAAACTATGATAACGTTTTCGATTTCAGTCCATAGATTTCAAATAAAGGCATATTTGCTTACTCCAAATTCATTTTATTCAATGTTCTGTCAATCATAAATAATCCACTCCATTTTAATTGATACTCTATTATCAGTCTTGTATACCGTATCATTAACATGGATTATTTAGCCGATTAGTATCTCGAATAAACCAATCACATATTATTAGAGTTCTTTAAAAGATAGTCTATATAGATATAAAAATTCTGTATTATAAACCCCATTTGTTTTCTAAAACTTAATGTTTTAAAAAATATTTTTAATTTTTATCTTTAAATCAATACGATTTATTTATATTTTAATACGTCAAATGATTTTGCTTTTCAAATTATTCTAAAATTACGTTTAAATTAAACGAAGTATGAAAAAAGTAAATATTTTCTTCCATTTGATGATCTATTTTAACAAATACGTTTATATTTTATGGAACAGAGTATAAATTGCAAATATGAATTGATAGATTATTTAATAATATAATTGATACATGAAAATCTACGTAACCTTTTAGCTATTAAAAAGAAGAAACTTTATGAAACTATGGTTTTTTTATTAATTTATATTAATTAATAGTTTATTTTACAACTTGCATAAATTCATATCATAGTTACAATTCGAATATAATATATTTGAAATATAAATAAAATAAAATTATATATTATTATTGGAATTGAACAGAACACGCTGAGAGTCTGACGTGGAGTAGACCAATAGATAAGGAGGCGAAATACGAAGTGTTAGATATACAACTGCCTTTTCGAGGATACTCATCATCGGTCTTGGGTAAAATAGAGATCTTCCTGTAGCTTCGAATTTTTGGGATAGAATTGATTGTCACTGACGGGAGTAATTAAGCGGGTAGAGATTTGTCGAAAAGCTCCATCGATATCATTCCGTTATCTTTAGAATGTTATTGCGCGTGTAGGTGTCTAAGTTATCCAAACGATAGATAAATCTATGCAAGTTCTTATCTCGAATTCACTCGCTCTCTTTCTCTGCATCTTTTTATCCTTTGATCAAATGTATTTTTATGATCGCGAACTACGGAATAATTCAAGATATAAAAGTCGTGAATTTCTTTTTATATCTATACGCACAATTCTTTCTTCGTTTAAGCTTAATAAATTGTAAGACACGTCTGATTTTGCCGTTGATTTTTTTGGTTTCTTTTTCTACCCACATTTAATTACGTACTTTAAGAACTCCGCCCTCTTCGTGATCCAACTGCAGAGAGGTCGGAATATCGAAGTAGTTAGACATTTTTTTTTGTTCGCGAGACATTTTGGCGAGGTGAAGAAAAGTGCTATTTTGCTCCGTCACAAGCAAATTGTCATATTTTTTTAATTATACTTCGTTAAATCTTATAAATTTTAGTCTATAATTTACGCGTGATCGGAAGATTAAATAATAAATAAATTAAATACCATTTCACACAAAAGATTTGTTGTATTTTAAAAGCACACTTGTAAAATATAACAAATACGTAAGCATTACACCCGAGTATGGCTTTTACAGGAACGTAGGTTTCGTATAATAAATTTTGCAGTTCACAACGTATATTGCTTTATAAATTCTGTAATAACCTCGATAAATCTAAAAGTGATGTATATTCAGAACAAAAATGGCAAAAATATGTACGATGGTACTTATTCCGGGCATGAATCGATTAGCTTTTAGTAATAATATAATTTGTGCTTGAAAACCGAGCACCATAAAGCTCTAGAAGCAACACATAGTAGTAGCGAGGGTCAGAGAAATCTCGATTGCTTGTGTATTGTCGATGTCACTAGCAGGAGTAGAGCGTGACTATTACCGGGTAAGTACAACAAGCATTTATCAGAGATGCTCGACCCATATACTCGGTAACAATGTATCACCTTTTGTCGATGAGCGTATAGTCCATGTAAAACTACACCAATATCTGTCTTCTAACTTTTTATCTTACATCTCAATAATGATTTACAGTTGGTTGTTCGCCTGAAAAAGGAGAAAACCGTTTTTTCATGAACCTCTCGGGAACTCATATGTAACAACGAAACTAGACTCACGTAGATTTTCATTTTATGAGCAAACGTGGTTCACTTTTGTCACTTCTTTTTATAAATCGTCGCTTTCGACGCGTTTCACCAGATTTTTTTCCTGGATATTCTCATCATCTAACGATCTATATACGTTAAATCCCATCAAAGGCCGGATCTTGAATTTCTAATGCACGTACGCTTCCATTGTACTCATCGTCATCTGTTTGCACAGATTCTCCACCAGCAACTAGTGTTCGGCTATGCGAATAAAGTTTAGCGACTAACCAAGAAATTGCAATTTTATGGTCCATAGTTTTCCCGAGTAAGGTCAAATATAATAAATTAAATTGAGTAGAAATTTAAAGTGCGATAAAATATATTTTTTACTTTAGGATGGCATTTTGTTCAAAGACATTTTTATTTTTATAATTACGAATATTGACTGCGTAGTTTTGAATTACATTTTGATAAAGAATTTAAAATGATTACTAATTATTTAAAAAAATTAATATATTTTTATAAATGACGTCTATAAGAATGAATATTTAAGTATCATAAATTTATGATATAGTTACGAAGATTTTATAAAGAATTATATTTTCAATATGTATTAAATAAAATTAAATGAATAAAGAATTATACTATTTCATAAAAAAATTCCGATTTAAAAAATGAATTGAGTAATAATATTTAGAGTAAAAGTTCTTATCAATGTATTTCTTTTATCATAATTAAATATGAAATTATGTATTTTAAAAATCTCATTTATGATAATATTTACCAATATTTTAACCTCTCGAAATTCTGTGCATTGATTAAATGTTTTATCAATTTCTTACAATGATGCATATTTAAAATTTATACAATTTGAAATTATGCATTTCTTATTTTTCAAATTAAAGATTGATTTTGAATATTTTATTTTTTAAATATGAATAAAGAAAATATATTAACAAATTTACAAACCACATTCGTTATTATGATTATCATTTCATTATTATTATATATAGTAGTAACTTTTTTAAGTAACGATGTCAAAGAAGATATTATTATACGATAATTTATTTATTATCATATAAGAATTATGAATAAATTAATTTAATAATCAAGTTTTATAAATTTTCATTTATTTCGTATATTTAGATAAATCAAAGTCTGGTTACACGCAGTAAACTGATACTGATTAAATCGAAACCATCCTTTTATTTTTAAACCAATCTTAGTGTTTCGGTATCAGATGAAACTTTCATGTAAACGTTAAGTAGAGAGTTATACTTAGAAAATTTAATTAAAGTTCGTAGAGTATGTTCTAGTAAAAGCTACAAAACATAATATCCATTTTTTATTGTTATAAGCTTTACATCTTGAAAGATGAAATATGTAAAAATTTGTATTTAAAAAGTAACTAAACCTTCCAGAACTTTGTGCAATAAAATGTATAATATAAAATTTAATTATACATATATGGTGGGAACATTATTAAAAAGGAAGATACTAAAGATAAATATAATGTGTATGTATGCGAATATGTATGTATGCAATGTGTATATATTACGTATTAAAATTTTGATATGTGCTAAAATATTTTATTTTACATTATAATAAAAACCTAATGTAACTTTCAGATTAGAATATTATTTTTTCATAAATCTAAGTTTTCCTACGTATATCATACTGAATTCATACCGAACGAAGAACTTTACCTTTTAAATCTGTTATAATCTGCAATTATAACTCGAAAAATATTTGTCTACATTTAAATATTTTCTTCATTTACATGAAAAAATAATTTTAACTAAACAAAACTTTTATGATACACATTTAAATTCTGAACAAATAGCGTTACAAAGATTAAATATTAACTTATTTACTAACTGAATTAATATTTATGAATTATAATTTGAGTCTAATAGAATTATAAAATCGTTAAATTGTACATTTCAGTTTTGAATACGAAAACTGGAGAATAATTTTGAATATTCTATCGTTTTCTATTATAGCTCAATATAAACGAATATTCATAGAAATTATAAGATTTAACTTGTGAATAAGATAGTTTAATTAATATATTATTTAATAAATAATATGTACATTTAATTCAAAAATTTTAATCGAATAATTATTTTTTTTAATTCTTTAAAATTTATTAAATGTAACACTTAGATGATCATTGGCTCAAATTTAAGAAATTTTGACCCAACGCAATTAAGCAATTCAAGTAAATAAAAAAGACAGCTGAAAAAGAAAGCAGTAATTCGATACAAATTAGGGATGCGGCTTAATGTATTTTTTAAAGTTCATACTATTTTCCCCGAGACGTTAAAGTAGTCATATGTTGAATTATCTACAAACATTTAATTTTATGTAAGTTTTGTAATTAGTTGAACAACGTAACTTTTTAAAAGCATAGCGATGAAGATTACTGTAATAATATTAAGTTATTCCCTTCTAAAATATAGAAAAAGTAATTACGAGAGCAATTGTTGTGAGCAAGTAAAATGAAAATCTTGTGTAATCGACGTTTCTCCATCTTTCTTTCCCGGGATTTTACTCTATCTCTCTCTTAGTCTGCCTCATTCCCTCGTTTTCTCAATTTATCTATCTATCTTCAAACTAACTTTTCTCTTTTTCCTTCTACTTTGACAAGTGTATTATCGTAAAGAAAAGGAAAAATGAAAATATAAAGGCAGATGAGTAGAAAAAACCGTAAGCTATAAAAAAACTTCTTCTTTCTTGTCGGTCTGTAATGCTACTTGTCAGCCAGCAAGTAGAAAAGATCGTCGCCATGACTCGCAACCTCATGCTGGGCAAATGCAAGGAAGATAAAAAGTGCGCTAAGATAATTAACCGGTGGAGTCTGCGGCAAGTTTAATGAGAAAGTTCTGGGTTAGTCAATAGTTTGCTTTCTCTCGTTGACATTATAGTGAAGAACAAGAGCTCATCGAGCCGATAAAATATCGAATGATAAGAAGTATATTTCTGCACCTTTATCACTTCATTTCACTCATAACTTTAGTTTGTCTTACATATGAAATTTATAACGACAAATATTTATATTTCGCTGGTTTAAAGTCTAGAAATGTATTTTTTAATCATTTTTAAAAAATTATGTAATAATTAATGTAAGGTTATTATTATTTAATAATCATACTAATTATTAATAATAATACTTCGATTAATTTACTAATGTATTTTGATAGAAAACCATATTTTTTCGATGGAATCGTTAAATTATATTATATTTATCGTATATGTTGAACAAAATTACATTCCCTGTTAAATACAGCAAACAGAAATAATTTCTTGCTCATCTATCATACGTGAACTATTTGATAATTCAAATTTGATGAATTAATGTTTACTATATTGATTAGTACATTATTATTGTTCGAATTCTGGCATTATAACTACTTCATTATTTTTCAAATAGACACAAATACAAATTTATCGATATCAGCTTAAGTTAGAATGATGGGAAATTTGATTCATTCTCTTTTCAAGTAAACAAAAGATTGTGCATAACTGGAATTTAATACTCAGTTATGGAAGAGTGTTTATTTTCTATCCTATATTATAACACTTGCTTTCCGATCATAGGAACAATTTCGTTTCTAGCTGAATTCGATTTTGTTTGATAATGTATTATCGAAGTAAATCTATAGATAAATTATAACAAGCCTTTTAAATTATTGTTGAAATATTTTCATAGGATTCATAAATTCTTTATATTATTGGTTATACGTAATTATAAAATAAAATAGTTTGGTATTTAATTCATTTTGATATTATTATTTTGATATATTCTTGATATTATTGGTTATATGAAATTATAAAATAAAATTTTAATTAATATAAATAACTATATATTCATATCTTACAAATTATCGGTATCAATATTTCTTGTACTATTACATAACGGTATCTAGCGTTATCACATTATTCATAATCACATGCGAATCTGATGCGGGTTCGTATTCACAGGATTGTAATTGGGTCTACGTATTGTTACCGTTACAAGAATGAGCTCATAGAACCGTAGTGGTAAGAAATATGCTTATTAAAATTCTACGATCGTCTCAGTCTATGCTTTGGACATATGCATAAATTTACAGCTTAAATTTTTGTGGATTCTAAAAACTTCAATTAAACCCATTTACATTTATATATTTTAGACATTTTATTATTATAATGTTTTCATAAAATACATCAACTTTGATTAAATAATGTCACTTATGTAATTTTATATTTAAAATTCATTGTAAAAAGTATTACTATACAATAGTTTGATAAATAATTTTAATTATTATTAAAATTTTTGAATAGTTAAAGCGGTATAAAATACATCTATTTTAACTATTTTATAATGGTTAATTTTTTCTTATTATTTTTGTACTGATCTTCATTTAAAGATAAAATTCCGATTCAATTGGTTTATAAAATGTATATAAAATATACATTCGAAATATGACCCAATTAGAGTTAAAACTAATCTGTAAAATGATATTTAAAAGCTCCTTCACAATGTATATACAGAGCTAACATCTAAATTATTAAATTCGCTAGAGCAGAACTAAACGCATTCCATTATCATAAATTAAAACCGTTATGTACCTTTGATGAAGTTACAGATTATTATTGATATTATCGATTCTAAAGTACAAAGTGTACTATCGTTTTAATAAGAATTAAATTTGATTAGCATTTAAGTTTTTTTAATTTAGTAGTTCATCAAATGTCAAACTAGATAATATAGTTCGGAAATTAAATTTCGAATTTTTCATTAATTCTCTTATAATTTCTTTCATAACCGAAAAGTAAAAACAGATACGATTGTTTCTTCTATAAAATTTTTTGCCATTACAAAAACAATAGTCAACTCAGTAAAAATCTAAATATTAGGAATTCTTAGATTGAAAATATAGAATATATGCTAACAAGAGATTACAAATTGTTCATGCGTTTGTGATTGAACATGTATAGATATTGCACTTATTTGAAGGTTCGAGAATGCATATATTCTCTACATGCCTGTATTTAGAGAACCGTATAATTGAATGGAATTTTATTTCTTTTAAATATTAGACTATATATTTTGAATTTAGGCGGAATTTTGATTTGTATAATTTTGATATGAATAATAATGTAGATTAATATTTATATATGTATGGTGTTAAATTTAGTTTCATTTTAAAATTATGAATAATAGAAATCATTTTGAAATTTTTAAGAATAAATTCATAAAAATTTTTATATAAACTTTAAAAATATTTTCTGGATGAATTAAATATTAGAATAAATTATAAAATGATTTTCATTGGACTTTTTCTGAATGTTTGTTTTTGCGAATTAATTTGATTTTGTTTCATATTTGAGTAATTGGATTAAATTCGTTAGCTTAATTAATTATATAACTCTTATCATCATTTTCAGAGTTCATGATCGATAAAATTTTATTTGAATTTCTAATATATTAAAATTATATACTCTTATATATATTGTCAAGACTTCAGAGCTTATATATAATTTTCGCTTTACAGATGAAAAGAGCAAAAAAAATATTTTTGCTACTAGAATTTGATGATATATAAAATTTACAATAAATTAATAAAATAATAACTAATAACTATCGATTATAAATAGTGTACTGATATTTTTATTTATCGAATCAAAAATTCAATCAAATGAACGAGATAATCGCTAGAAAGCAAACAATATTGGCAAACGGAAATCGATAAAATACCTTCCAGAACAAGTTTTTGATATTTTGAATTCTCTATTATTGATAAATAATCTGTTAATAAAGAAAATATATATGTTCAAATAAAATATATAAAAAAATTATATTAATTATAATAGTTATATAAAATTACTGAAATTTTTTAAAAAAATTATTATTATTAATTTTAATATAAATTATTATATATTTTCGTACTATAAAATTAAAAAAATTTAAATTCATTTCATATTCATTTTAGCAAAACATTTATAATATTTATTATATACACGAGTTTTATCTAATATGAAATAATAACTTAAAAATATAAAGTTAATCTTGTAGAAATTTTAATGAAAAAATTGATAATTCTTTTAAACGTGTAATTCTTTATACATAAAATCTGATATAAATGATTTTTAATAGAATACTATGTACATATGATTAATCATATAAGTTGATAAAAAGTAAAACATTAAATTCTTCTTTACAATATTTAATGAACTTTAAACAATAAATACATTGAAAACGAGAACTAAAATTTTCAGAAGATTAAAAAAAGATGAAGAAAATTAGATGTAAACGAATATGAAAGCATTTTTATATATCATGACACAAATCATTGTATATTATATCTATACATTAATAACTGGATTTATAATATTTATAATATTATGTGAAATATTTTTAAATATAACGAAACTTATTTAATAAAAAATGATACTGTATTCGAATAAAAATAATATATTTGAATATATTAGATAATTTGTCAAACTACTCGAATTGAAATTCGGCATAGAGTCAGTGTTTCGAGCAGATAAGTCAGATTATAGGGGAGACTAAATATCGAATATCATTCAATGAATAAATCATTTGAATTTCTTTTTATCATTTCTTCACTTATTTAAATAACGAAGCGTAGATGGATTTGAGTCCAAGTTACTGGCATTGCTGTTATACTACTATAACTCTTTCCTACCCGCCGTCTTAAACTTTATCGTATGCCGAGCTTTAAGAAGTATGGTTATATATGCATTAATTAAGAAGCTACGTGATTTAATAATGAGATAATTATCTAAAGTCCGCTCTTCTTATATTGTTGGGAATCTAGTATATAAGAATTTCTTTGTCTGTATATGTACGTGCAATAAAAGAGAAACGCCCAAGTCGTTAATTTTAACAGATGCAAGGTTTTTGGTCAATTTTCATGCAAATTAATGTTCTTGAATGATATAAGAGATAAATTGAGAAAGAATATATATAAGTGAAAAGAGAGAAGATGTGCCATAAAAAAGTTGTGCATAATTTCTTATTCTCAAATAATACTTAAGCATCGATTTATGATTTATGATGAAATAAAATGTATCTTCTTTAATGTTTTGACTAGTAATCATAAACGAGTTATAATAAAAACTTGTGATTATAAGATTAAAAACTTAAGATTATGTACTTAGAAAATACAGATTAAAGTAGTTTTTTATGGTAAAAATATATTATTTTTCTTATAATTATTTCATTAACCAAACTTAGTTATTTTAAAGATAAGATTAGTCGTGTTTTCCAGTTTAATATCTTGTTATCGTTCGATATGGATAATTTCAAAATATTATAGTCACTTTTCATTTTCCTATTAAATTAATTATTTTCGATAAGTTATTGATTTACATATATTTAATAAAAGTTACGAAAATTAAGTTTCAGTAAAAAATACATTTCGTTAACATAATTTTATTAATACATATTTATATTTAAAATATTTGCATTGAAATTAATAATAGTTTGAATGATACTAATCTTTAATCTGCAAAGATAAGAAAAAAATATTTTAGTATATTTTTCTATAATTAGAAAGAAATTAAAAATAATTAATTTTAAAGATAGATGCAATTTGAAAAAATATCTCGTACAAGTATTTTAAATCACTTTTGAAATGCTGTATAATATCAAGTGTAATCAAAGTAAAATAATTAATTTTATTCTTGTCGATATTTTAATTTTTTACCTCGAAAAATAGGTAACGAAAATGACTATTACTTAAAATAAAGAGCCAAATAAAAAGTGTAAAAAAATATTATGAACAAGAACATGGAATATATAAAATAATGTAAAATATGATAAAATGCAGTGAAACAGAAAGTTTTAAAATGATGAATGCGTGCAAAGTTATACGGTAAATCATATTTTTCAATAAAGAATACTCTGCCACTATTGTAGCAGTTTAAATAAATTTGAATGTAGGAGTAGAGCCAGTGGATATCGGGCGACAATTTTGCGAAATCTATGTGATCTCATTTTATATAAGAAGAAAAGAAAATAGTAGAGTTAAGGATATAGTGTTTTAGATACCTTGCGGCTCGCCATTGCGCGACATATTAATATTGATCCAGGAAACTGTTTTCTCTGGCAGAGGAAACTAGAAACTCTGGTCAGTTTTCAGATGACCTCAAGCCAGCTATTGCTTTCTCTCGCTTCCTTCCACAGGGATTCCCTTCAGTTTTGCAAAGTAAAATTTGCAGGCAGTTCGAAGGTCTGTAGCTGGTTCCACTGAAGCGCTCTTCACTCACTGGTCGATTAAGATGAATCAAGAGAGTGCAAAAGACCGCAGTTTGGGGAGAAAGCTAAAGCAAGCTCCTGTAGCTTTAGCTTGTTTAATATTCAGCCTGATTCTCTAAGGACACTTGGCTTGTGTTAAGAGTTGGTCTCTGATATATTGCCACATACTACAACAAGAAAGGTTTAAATACATAACTCAACTGCAGTTTGAAATCTGTTAGAAAGATATATATGGACTATACGGATACTGGAATATAGTATAGACTAGATATAATGTGCTCCGTTTTGAGCATCGTAAACGTTTAACGAGATCAGAATATAACGAAAAAAAAATTAATTAAAAAATGATTTTAATGGAATAAAAGAATAGGTACAAAGTGACTATACGTCATTTAAAATTAATCAAGCTAAAGAATATCTTCTTTAATTGACCTACTTAAGGCTATAATCGTTTTTCAGACACGAATTCCCTCATTATTTAATCTATTTCGCACACTGTACGACTTTAAACTACTCTTATTGTTGGAAATATCTACGTATGCTTTCAATAGTAGCCAGAATTCTATTGGAATCCCTTTTTATCTTTTCTTGAATAATAATTGGCACCTCCGTTTCACATTACATTTTATCGTTTGGAAAAATGAGATGTTTGCGCGAATAATGTTAATAGTTCTAAATATATTTTTTAACTTCATAAATATAAATATTTGTAACAAATTTTAATTCTTTTACCGTCTCAAAAATTTTTATCGTAGAAATTTAATTTTTCTTTTCTCGACTTTATCTTATCTTATTATATTAACCTTCAAAGTAATAGCGACAATAATTTTGGCGATAAAACTTGACATTCGTATTTAATAGTTTGAGTATTAAAAAAAGCTTTTTCATATTCGAATACATTAATTTTTTTTTATTGTTTATATTTTATACCGTCGACTAACGTTTGGTTGAAATTAATAAACTGAAATTTCACGTTTTTAAGCGAATTTAGTTACGTTAAAGGATTTATATACTTCTATACACAGGTGCATCGGTAATGAAACAAAATTTTTAATATAAGCCGTAAAATATGCTCGACTCGTATAGTGACCATTTTATGACATAACGAAAAAAATTATATTAAACTCGCTGTAAAATTTTTACATGTAAAATAGTAAGCGGTGGACTCTGAAATAATTGTAGAGAAATTTAAAGGAGAAATCGAAGAAAAATATGAACGAGTGTAAAAGGAACAATAGAAAAATATCGTAAAAAATATATGAAGCAGTTAGAAAAAAAAGTATAAGGCATATCTCATTATCATAATTATCTTACAAAAAGCGCTGATGTAGTATGAAATCTATAGAATACATACCAGAGAATCGACTAGTGTTACACTGGTCCAAAAGTTTTCACTCGTCCATTAATTTCAACAACGTAGAAAAGTAATTACGTGAGCTAGTATGGCTGGCGTCCAGAGGATCCCAGCACGTCCCGAAGCCGCGGCACTACGTCGAGTCAGCGCGATGAAAATCCATCTCTTTCCCATACCCCAGTGGCTACCGACTAGACGGACACGAACGCCTATACGCGTTTCTCCCGCAATTCATTTACAATCCACACTTGGAAAGCTCTTCGCTTTGCCGATAGTGCCGGGACCATCTTTTCTGATCTTTTTTTCGGCTATCTGCTCGCTGCCTTAACCTTCCGGTCGGTGGAGGAATCTTTTATCGAGTGTTATGATAACGAGATCGTTCGAGGGAAAGTACGCGAGACGCATTGTACGAGCTCTGAATATAATAAATTTTCGATAGATGTAGAGATAGATAGATAGATCGAATGAGAAAGAAATGGCGATGAGGTCTGTCCTTTCTTTTAAAGAGACGCGTACTTTCTTCTTCGTCTCGTTTACTTTTTTTTTTCTATTTTTCTTTCTGCGAAGGAACGAATACGGGTCATATAAGTAGAAGCCATTTATTTAAATTAAAAAGTTATACCTGAGATGAAATCTTTGAAAATTCCTGAGTTTAACTCGAAACTCAAAATTTGTTTACTTTACATCCTTTTAGCGTAAAGTTGTTTACGAGTACCTTAATAAAAATATAATTTATACCAATTAGTGCGATTGTCAACGTATTTTAATCGGTGATAAATAAAAAAACTTTGTTAGTATAAGAAAAAATTAAGATTTGTCAAAAATATTTGAGTAAAGAAATTGGCAAAGATTTCAGCGAACGTGAGTACGCATACGGTTTTATATGATCGGAGTACGTGAAAATGTGGTAGCGCATAATATAAGCAGAAAAATAAACAGCGTCAAATAAATTACTCTTAAGATTATTAGAGTTAATACAATTCGACCGTTTTCGAATATGCATAATTTTATAAATTTATAGTTTGTTTCGAAAGCTGTTTACTCGGAATTATAAACTAATAATTGTTGATAGTCGTGTTCATTGAATAATTTCGAAACCCCTTTTGATTTGCATTTTACAATTAAATAAATTATAGTAAGCAAACCCTCGTAGGCACTTCACTCCCTTAAAGTTTCGAATAACATATATCTCTTAGAAACATGCTTTTACGCGAGAGCACTTATACAAAATATAAGATGTTATCTGTTTTTTTTCTTCTTCAAATTAATTAACGGTATTTTATTTTTTATACAAAAAACGTATTCGTTAATATATAGAATAAAATTTTATAATAAGAATGTAAATATTTAAAGTAGTAATTACTGTATTTATTTTATTTATTTATAAGAACATAAAAAAATTCTAAAATGAGCGAATAGAACTGAAAACTTTTTTTATATAACTTTTTTAATTTTTTCAAGATTGAAAATTATGCTTATCTTGGGTAAATATAGAATTATAAGTTTATCGTTTATAGATTATAAATTAATAATGTTTTCAATAATGAAATTGTTTAAATTATGAATAAATTTGATTCATTTTTATCGAATTCTATATAAATAAAAACCATAGGGTAAAAAGTATATTTTAAAAATAAATACGATTATTCGAGCCATCAAAAATTTTAGTCAAAGAAATTCTTTGAAATTCGCAAAGCTAGTTTTATAAATTGCCATTGAAGTCATTAATCTTTAATATAAATCGCATGAGGTATTTACAAGGAAATTTTTTTGCTACTGACACTAGTCGAGGTTTTATAACCATAGTATTGATCTGAAATAAACTCGAAAAGGTTTTTCTCCGCGTTTCAAGACAGGTGTGGTATTAATCACTGCATCCTTAGTCTTGCTCAAGGTAAGACTCTAACACGACAAATTCTGAAGGGTTATTCAGATGATTAAGAAACTCAAGTTCCGCCGGTCCTTCGTGTGATAGTCAAAGCATGAGTTGATCGCTTCACGAGGATCTTAGAAGCCCATACTACTCTTTGATGAACGCCCTAAGCACATCATCCTTGAATTTGAATCTCAAACTCGCTATCAGAAAACATCGTAAATTACAGGCGATAGCGCTATCGAATGTTAGTTTTGTAAAGGAAAAAAATCAATGTACGTTACATTGGCAGTAAGAAAATATGTATAAATTAGAAATATGATCGGCAAAGGCTAAAACTCGATTTTATTCATTTGTTTATAATGTTATTTAATTAACTGCACTGTTATTACGAAAATTCATTGATTTATAAAATATATTAAAAGTTAAAATTTGAATTGTAATTTTAGTAATTTAATTAGTTTTTTACGATCGATAAATTTCTTTTCAATATTTAAATTTTTTTATATTTTATGTATATAAACGTGACCAAGTTTTATCAACGGTGAAATCGTTTTGAGAAGCTATAATAACTTTATTAAAATAGAGAATCAAATTAAAATGAAATATACAATTTATTTAAAAAATCAGAGTATTATTTTCACAAAAATATTCATTAGCTACTGAGGAAATATTTAAAAACCATAGAAAATTTGGGTCAGTATAAAATATCAAAATGAATTTTTTTACGAGCGTTTAATGGAGTATACGTGTCCGAATTATACATAAAAGATTAAATAATTGAAAAAGAGCAATATTTCATGCTCACGGTTTCGTTAAATATGTTAAAATTACTAACTAGACAATCTAGTTAAAATTTAAAAATAGTGTATTCAATTCAATTCACAGTCATACCGTATGCACGTATTGTTGAACTAATTCGGATACAATAGAATGATAAGACTTCATGTTTTTGTGATTTTGGCCCGTAGGCAATCGAGACTGCAATTTAATCTACCGAATGCGCCTAATCTTTTGTAAGTTGAAAAGTGCCTGTTATTTTGCTTGGGATATAAAATAACCGCTTTGTTTACCCGAGAAGAAACCGCGAGCCTTCTTACGTGACCTGGAATATTCTCACCAGAAATTTTCAGATACCTGAAATGCGCCATATTATTTTATATTAGATAAATACCCATTTCTATGCTTCTTTTACGTTATCTTTTTGTTTTCATGTTTATATCTCGAGTCGAGAAATATAGAATTTGCATGAAACTTGTATAACTTTAAGCCCCCTTTATTCTTTATTTTTCACAAACATTGTACCGATATTAGAATTTGAACTCTGATGATTCTATATATCGCGGTGTCCATAAATTCACAGCTCATTCAGCACAGTCATCGAAATTCTATTATTACGCTTTCAGCGCTATTTCAGTGATTTTTATCGCGATTGTAACTGGTTTTTTCACCGCGTATATCCTAAAATATTGACTTTATGTGAAAATGCAATCAATGTTTTAGAATTAGTTTTAGATTTAAGTTTTATCTGTGTTTAAGATTTATTTATCGCAAGAAAAATATTTCGATAAATATTGATATTCCAATAGATAGAATATATTCAATTAGCCTTGAAAAATTTATATATAAAATTAAATTTAAAATATTTTAGATGAGGTTTTTTTTACAATAAGTGTTTTATTATTATTAAAATTTTAAGCAATTCAATAATATGCAGAATTAAAGAGAAACATTAAGTTTGTAATTTAGTTTAAATGGATAAGTTGATTACTCTAATTACCATTTTTTGTTATTATTTTATAAAAAATATACATAAATAATAATAATAATAATTTTTTAAATATTTAAATATATTAAAAAATATTATAAGAAATTACATAAAAATATGTTTAAAAATTGTTACCGTACTTAATTATAAAATTTAATGATTTTTTGTATACTTTATAATTATTATAAAAAGTTATAACAGTATAATATAAAATATTTAAAACATGAGTGTATCAGATATTATAATACTACACTATATAATCATAAATTTATATTTATGTTAACTTCGAGTTGTTAACAAAAATTAGAATATAATTCTATAGTATGAAAAATGACTATCATTTGTTGATAAAGGAAAATTCAAAGATAAGTTAAAAGGGAAGTTTCTAAGCAAGTTGTCACGCATATTGGAAGGTAAGTGCTTTCAGTTTCTTGCGAGCAAAACTCACACCCATGATCTGTCAGTAGTAGTAACCAGTATGTTCAGCCATTAATAGCAAAAGCGGCTCCTGCCGTGTAACACTAGAATAACCAAAGGGACTTTTGATTCTAATTGAGAAGTAATTAATATTGGAGGTATCATTGACTTTACTGTAGCTTAGAAAGGGTGAAATACGTAGCGGTTAAAACACTTGGAGACAACGGAAAAAAGTTGTGACACGTACTTCGAAGAGTGAAAAGCAGCTACTACGGAAAATTGAGAAAGAAGAAAAAGCAGAAAGATTTATTAACTAAATCTCGGTAATTTGAGTTTGGATGAATTATATTTTTTTCGGAAAGATACGCTTGATTTAGGTAAATAAAATATTTGTGTCGGTACAAAATGAAAGCTTCAAATGTCGCGAATTTTGATAAATATAATAAAATTTATTCTTTATACTCATAATGAAAAATGTTCTACTAATTATTAAGTTCATATATACTGTACGAAACTCGTACGTGAATATTTATGACACTTTCAGGAATTAATTTTTATTCTGTAGTTTTTATTTTTTATTTACTTCTATTTATAATACGTAATTTTATCTGTTAAAAAATAAAAAATCGAAGAATAAAGATAAAATTTGGAAACTGTTAGATAATGAAAATTTATGAAAAAAATCAATATAATAATTTATCAGTTAATAATTATACTAAGAGAGGTTATCCATCCATTGAGTTTCATAATAAGAATATGTGCGTTGATTTGCATCGTATTTCAAGTATTTTTCTGAATATCGAGTAAATTCAATCGTTTAAAACAACAAGTTTCCAGTATATCCGAAGAAATTATTATTCTTCTGATGTAGGTGTATTTCTATAAATACGAAATGTGTAGAGCAACCAAGCTCTGAAATTCACGCAAAGAATAAAAAGCAAGTAGAAAAAAGTTAAAAATAACTTGTTTGTGGAAATTCATTATTAAAAGCTATATAAACATAAATATTTTTTTATCTGTCTGTACCACTGTTCTTCATTTTCTTTTTTTTTTAATTTAACTTGAACACTGACAAATTTTTTGTTATTTAAATTAATATTTAGTTTTATAATTATTAAAATTTTATCCACTAATAAGATATAATTTTAATAAAATGAATATTAACTTATTTAAAATCTAATTAAAATGAGATAATTTTATAATTCTAATACAATATATTTACTTTTATATATCTATTATAATACTTAATTTAATTACTATTGATTATTTTATTTGAAATAAAACGAACTAACAATATTTTATCTTTATTATTACAGATGAAATCATTAGCAAATTTACAGAACTGTGATTAAAAATTAGTGAGTATTACAACATTTTTTAAAATTATTATTAGATTAGTTTTTTTTGGCTCATAAATAATATTATTATAAAATTTACAAAATGCGATGAAATTTTTTAAAAGTAAAAATAAGTTTGACAGAAAAAATCGAGAAAAATAGAATTCAAAAATATACGAGAAAAAAATCTAACTCGGTAAACCAAGGTATGTCATAAAAGTGTCTCTGTCGTAAATACGTGACATAATTTGCCACCATGACTTGAAACTTTTCAATTTTTCGAAAGATTCAGTACACAATCTGTATCTTCTGATGATCAGTTTAAGTGGACCAGCAATTACTCAAAAGCTTTCGAAACGTGTGAAGGATACGAGGAGATTAGAACGAATAACCGTTGCGCATTTCCTTTACTATTGAAAGAGGCGTTATATATCTGTCAAAAATATATTTATATAAATAAAATATATATATATATGTGTGTGTACGTGAGTCTATTATAAAATAAGAGATATTTTTTAAGCTATAGAAAAAGAAGTTTTATTACCGATAGCGAAAATGCAATTTGTCCGAAATTTTGTAGAATTACAATTTGATTTTCTTTACTATTTTGTTGGTACATATCGATTAAATTTAATTATTGAGTTCCATTAGCTTTTTACGGTAAACTGAGAACGTTACATAAATAATTAGAGATCGAGAAAGGAATAAATTAAAGTATTAATTTATTCATATTTAATTTACATAATTATATTTATGTAAGCAAATACGATATTCAAACGATACTTATATTACTTATATTATTTAACTTTGATTCTTTTTATTTCTAATTATTTATATAAAAATTATGTTTTAAAAATGAAAAAAAATATAGATTATAACAAATAATTTTGTTCGGACATTCATTAAATGTAAAGAGTAATTAATTATGGTACAAAAGCGGCTTTTTGTACAATAAATATATTCGAAAAAATAAAGGGAGGTGACAAAGTACGTATAAGTGCAACGAATCGGTCATTGTAAATACTATTCGGCCGCCAAATAATGTTGTAGTTGTGTCTACTGACAAGACAGCGGACAGTAGTTACAGGCGAATGTGGTCGGACATCGTAGACCAGAGTAAACCGCATGTAACTATGTCACAACTATCGCTTCTTGACGTGAGCGTGATAGAGGAAAACTAGATCTGTCTCTCTTTATATACATTTCTTGCTCACTTTTACACGCGGACTCGTGATTTATCTATGTCAATTAAATTCGAAATTGAAAGTCAACATGCTTCATCAAGCGCGTGATTATTGATGATTCGAATCGCAGGGTAAATGTGTTCGTGGAAAAGTAGCTCAATGTTTCACGTTTGCTTTGTTAACGTTACCACAAAACATACCTTGATACAGGGAGAACATTCGTTTTATCGTTATTCAAAACTTTACTCTATTATGTAAAATTTTAAATGCCTTCCGTTGTTCCGAGTGCGTATATATACGAAAGAAAGATAGAGAGATGGACAGAGAGGAGAAAGATAGGAAAATAAACAAACGAACGAATAAACGAAGGAAAAAGAAAGTAAGAGCGAAAAGCTATCGTACACTGTGAATTTTACATGAATATGATAATGTTGAGATATTTTCGTTACTAAGAGCGCACAATAAGTTTATACTCGGAATAAGGAAGTTTCTTTACCATGGATGATGCTTATGTACGTACGCATAGATCTACTTATACGCGCATACGTGTACGCTCGTGTATACATACATACATACAAATAGTTTTGCTCTAGCTGTTTTTTCTTTCTCATTCTGCGCACTGTAAGCTCGCGCGCCATGAATACTGAATACCCCCTTCCCCACCCTTGCGACCCGTCAAACCGCAGCAGGCAACGTATAAGAGCAGTCGACAAATGTGCCAGAGGAAGTTCCAACGAGGCTCACGCGCGCGATAAGTTAGGCGAGTGTGTCGTCGAGTTCCAGTCGAGTTCGAGTTCACACTGTGTCAACAGTGACCGTTCGCTCACTACTCGGTTTCACTCGCTTTTATCGATGCGTGGAGCCTTTACCTCTCTCTCGACCTCTCTCTCGATCTCTCTCTCAATCTCTCTCTCGCGCGCTCCGAACGCCTTCCTTTCGATCCTCTCGCTCCTTCGCTCCTTCGCTCCTTTGCTCTCTATCTCTCTGTTTCTATGTCTCTATTTCTCTCTTGTGTATCATTTGTCCGCCTCAGACGTGGAACTCGAAAACTCACGGACCCGGAGCTACCGAGTAAAATAAAATCGATATGCCGCACCCGACTCTCGGACTTTCTACTCTGAACTCTATCGCCCGCACCGTTGCCCACACCGATCCCCACTCTCTCGCTCTTCCTCCTGTGATCCAGTCTTTTAGCCAATGCTTTTATCCCTTGCTCCTTTTTTTGCATACTTCTTCTCTCCTTCTATCCCTCTTAACTCTCGTGTAAGCACCTACACATATATTTAAGCACAAGGAAAGTTTTATCGAAGCTGCGATATCATTTGCATTCGGACGAAGAAGAACCTACTAGACGCGATATGAACCAGTCAAATATACCGATTCCTCGACTTGAAAATTGGACTTTTTTATAGAGAAATTTCATGGCAAACTATGATTTAAAATCTCTAATTTAAAATATTTCATAAAGTACTCTAAACGAATGCAATACGGTGCATTTATTAAATTTATTTTCAAAAATTATTCCTTATTTTAGGATAAGATCAATTTAAATTTAAAGAAACTCGAAATTAATCACACGATTTTTCATATATATTGTACATAAAGTCGATTTATTAAAGCATTTAAAAAATTTACTTAAAATAAAAAAAATACATAGATATAAAATTAGAATATTTATTAAAATGACTTTTGTTTTTAAATTATGTATCTTTACCTTTTGATTCAATAAAGTATTGTCATATAAATCGAACGGTATTTTGTTTTTAATTTATACTTATTTCTTTCGTAACTTTTGGGTACGTTACATTAAGCATTCCATAAGTCTTTTTAATTTTTCTTTTCCGTTTCTTTCTTGACACTTTTTGGATAAATTTTTATATCCGTTTCTTCGTACTTTCTTTCTCTTTTTCACTTCACCTACGCTTCTTAATTCGACGTTCGGAGAAATAAATATATGTATATAGTGAAAAATTAAATGGAGATCGTTTATTTTGGGAGAGTGTAACGTGACGAGAATAAACGTCGAATATCCCAGTCGAAAACAGCCCCACCTGCCACGCCCTTCATATACTTGATCTGTCCTGTGGAATCCTGTACTAGAACAATATTAGATATTTTTCTTTTTATCCTTTCTTTAAGTAAAACGTGTTTTTTCTTATGAAAACGAGGTTCCGAATTTTTTTTAATTATATCTATCCTCGAACGGTACAAAGAAAGGAAATTTCGATTTTGATATAAAATCTTACGCGTGATAAGTTTCATTTTGATTATACGCAAAAATAATTTATAAACAAAATCAAAAAGAGCGCAAGTTTCAAAGAGAAAGCTAATCTGAATGAAAATAGACCTAATTAATTATCTAGAGCTTTATAAAAGATGAGGGTGCGATGATAGGATGAAAAAAAAACTCCTTGAAATGCTCTTGTGTATATAAGAAAAAGCGGAAACGCTGTTAATTAAAATGACGCATGCGCAGTTGAGCGTCGCATTGCGAAGCTTTTAGTTTACCAGCTCTGTGCATTCTTGTGTTCACCAAGCGATCAAGACAGATGAAGTACGGAATGACACGATGCGCACGGAAGCCACGATGACAAATGTTCCGTCGGAATGGCAAAGATAAAACGTTTTTCCCGATGCTACCAAAATGCGAGCTTCATTCTCTTTTAGAAATCTACAGTTTATCCGAATCGTAGATTCCTACTCGTTCTTTCGTTCTCTTTTTATGCTTTTTTTATCCCCATATGGTATCGTAAGATGTATTCGACGACAGCGCAAACCAGAATCCGTTACTCGCGAATTGAACAATGGACCAGTTGTAAGCATGAGCCTACTTTAAATACTGCACTCGAGTTATAACAGCCTATTTAAATGTATGCATAACTAGTTTTATTTGAATCCGAGAAAAGATGCAAACGAATAATTCCGTTCCTACCCATCGATACATCATTTATCCAAAGTATTTCGATAATTTAAAGCTGGTACCGTTTTCTATTGAAATTTTATAATAAATGTCGATCCGGCCATCGAATTTTTATTGGTTCAATGTTTTTTCATTTGTTCATGTAAGAAGTACACGAGTAGGGTTTCGGTATATTTAACGAATTCTTCGAGGCATAAATATTCGAGATATTATTTCACGCGAATACTCATTGTCGCCGGTTTTGACAACAAACGCCGCAGCTAAGATCTTCTACGTGATTTAGCAAACGGAAACACCTTATGAATGGGCTATTTTCCGAAGGAAATTCAGCTATTGTTTGGAATTACATCGTTGTGCAAAAATACCAGTGATCCCCGGCAACAATGGCAGACTTTTATCGGTTAACAGCCTCACGTAGTATCACTGAATCTCTTCGCGCTTTCACTTTTTCTTTTTTGGTGATTATTTGTGTGCGCAGAATTTTATCATTTGATTAAAGGAGGAAAGTGAATCAAGATTACGATATACCTACAAAAAAGTTATGACTATGGAAGTTGAGAACGAGCGAAAAGATATTTCAGAATAGAAATAGCGATTAGTTCATATCTACTCTTTTCAAAGGCTTTGTCGGATAAATTCGAGGCATTTTACGACCGATGGTTCTATACTATTGCAGACAAATCTTGACTGTGTACTTGTGGACGTCAATAACTACGCGGAAAACTAACTTAACTTCAGCGGTTGCTTCTACGTCACTGGAGATGAATTTACTCATCTATCTCTGAATTTCTCTGCACTCGCACCATTACGCGTATATTCGGTACGTGAACTTGCATTAATTGGAGTTAATGTAGAGCCTACTTCAAACGTACAACAATGTATGGGGTTCTATTCGAACAATCGAGCGAACATTGGTATTTCCAAATCTTTCACGCTCCTTTCAGAAAATGCACAATCTGCTAAATAAGAAAAATATATTTAACGTTCAAAAATAGATATCAACTTCTTATACATGCAGCTTAGTTGTACCTCGGGAAAAATTATTTCTTTAATAAACGTTACTTTTGATCTTATTTTCCTTTGCGTATGTTTACAAAATTGTTTGCTTCGTGTAAATTATTCGATAAATTTAAAATTTGAAACCGATACATCTTAAGTATTTAAAATTATAAACAACGTTACGAAAATTCATACAGAAAATATTAATTTTTATGATAAATTAGTATACAATTATACAATAGTGGTACACGTTAAAAGTACAAAATAAATTCAAGTAACTTGATGAAAACGAAGAATTAAACATAATTGATTTTATTCTACAAGTTACGAGTTAAAACAATTAATAATTCAATTTTATGGTTCAAATTAGATTCATCATCCGCATTAGCATATATTGAAAAGTATGAGAAGTTCCAAGAATTTAAGTTAATTAATTCAGTCGTTTTTATGTGTTTGTAAAAATTAAAAGTTTAATTAAGAAAATCAATCTTATCGTTTGAGATTATAATTACCGTCATATTTTCACAAATAATTTTAGTAAATTCATGCCTTAGAAACATAATTTATATCCAAAGGTAATTTTTACGCGATAAGATTATAGCGTAAGAAATAAATCTATAAACTTTATTCGCTAAAAAAAGTTTATAAACATTATGGATAATATATGTTTTATGTTTAATGGAATGAGAAAAATTCTAAATAAAGTGGGTACATTGAGAGAAGAATAAAATTGCTGCAATGACCAGCTGGTGATAAAAGACTCCGAACTTGTTGATGCATGTGTATACAGTGCCATTTTGTGTACATAAAAGAAGGATGAACTGCAAATTTATCGTGTTTTCTGTTCCTCTCGGTGCATTCAATGATTGTCTGGGTATAACATCGTAGAATTCGTTTAATCAAGAAAGAACTTTCACGTATCCGTTATTTATATAGAGATCCTTTCCTAATCGAATGACGTATTAACAGCTCTTAATTCATTTTTTATCTACGAAAGTGAGCCTTATTTATCGGTCAAAGTTTGTTCGGAAATAAGCGAAGCGGCGAAGAAGAAAAGGAGTAAATAGTAATGAAGAAATGTGAAGGAGAAGCTGTAGAAAAAAGTAAAAATTATATTATGTGCTTTGGTATATTCCCAAGAAATCGAGTTAATCGAAATATAAATCAGAAACTCCTGCGATACACTCGACATAACGTAGTATCTTGAAACTGCCAGGAAGGAAAAATGACGAAAAACGAAAACGAAAAATACAAAAAGTATACGAAAGGTAAATGTCTAACGATTGAGTGTTTGTATCGCAAAGGAACGTAAACGCGTGGATCTAAATTTTTTTTTTCTTGGTATAAGTTTTACGTACATCTTTGAAAAGAGGCTCGACCATCCACTCAATTTTGACGAAATCTAGTTTTTATTTTATCTCTTTTAAATAAAACATTTGAAAAGAAATATTAGAAATGCTTTGAATCAGAAATTATTTCCGAGTTTCCAATCGTTGAAGGGCCGAGACATAAAGCATTTACGGAAAAACTGAAATCATCCACTTTCAAAGCTCGTTTCTGGTCCTAGTGAAGCGAAAGAATAACAAAAATAGAGACTAACGGAAAAGACTTGTAAAAAGTGAAGTGGACATGGAAATAAACTAAGAAAATTGAGAAACGGAGTTTAGGCACAACTGCGTCTTTATATTACTATTCTCAAGAGGAAAATTTCGAAACCCAATTCTGAACCAGTATCTTGATGAGTTCTCTTTTCCTCTTTTCGCGGTTTCCAGCAGCTTCTTTTACGATTACTTCGACGGAACTCGTTCAGAACTTCATTTTCGCGCTGAAGTGCAAAAAAGATTCATTACACTTTCAAACAATCATAGTTTCTTGAGTATTTAAGAATCTATATTACCGAAGAAAAGTGAAGAAAATTTCTATTTTTAATTCATGCTTATCATTAAATTTTAATTAAAACTGTTTAATAGTCAATATATTATTCATAATACCGATATAAATTATTTTTCCTTACACGTTGATTATAATTCTATTTTAGAATTTTTTAAATATATAACCGTTAATGTTCCAATAAAGTAGAATTAAAACATCAAAAAAAGAGAATATTATAATATTTTTCAGTTATCATAGTACCAATTCTATAAAATTTTGGATATAAATTCTATTTTATTGCTAATAAGATTTTATGTACATTTAAATAAGTTAATGCGATGGAATTAAAACTTAAGTTTAATTTTTGGTAAAATTTTTAAAATAATGTTATACTTTCATACATTTGAAATACAGCTATAGGTATTAAAAATTTATATGCTACTGAAATTCAAATTAATTTGTTTTCTATTAATTAAAATTATGAGTTGTATAAATGTTTAAATCAAAAATTATTATTGAATTTTTATTTAATAATCATAATTAAAAAAATTATTCACCTCCAGCCATAAAAATTTTTAGTATATTGAATTCTCAAAGTATTTTTGAAATTTTAAAATGGAATTTATTAAAATTATTTATCGAAATTTATTAAAATATGTAACAAAAAAAATTTTTATAAATATAAAATATTTTAAATTTTGCTTTCATTTAAATTCATCTGGAATAATTTGTATTTTAAAATAAAATTTGATATCTAAATGTATTCCAGAGTATTAATATACTATTTTTAATTCAACATTAAAAATAACAATATTCAACAGTTTCATTTTTCGCTATTAATTAGTAATTATACCCAGAATTTCATAAAATTATGTCCAATAATTTATAACTTATATTTTAAATTTAAAAATCATGTTTACACGTCCGAAACTAGAATAACTTTCGTCAAAATTCTCAACTGAAACAATAATAACATTGATTTGTTTAATGTAACTAAAATCTGATAACCGAAGTTTAAAAGTAAAATTAGTTGTATCACGTGTAAATAAGAAACTCTGACTTATATATATAGATTGTAGATGAAACTATCGTTAAATGTCCAATATGTTATTCGAAAACGTTAGCTGTATACGTTTAATTAGAATCCAAGTTAGTATTCGATTATTGGGAAGCAAGCGCTAAGGTTCGCGTTGAAATTTGTCGCCTGCAAAATAGATATCCGAAGAGTAGTGTAGGTGAAGGGCATTGCGACGTCTGCAGTAGGATACGGGTGTCGAAAGCACGTGCGTCTCCTCACTCAGCAAAACGCCTCTCAGATCAGTTACCACCCTCGGGACCGTAACTCCTTCAACTCCCCTGTCTCGTTCCCTCTGCAGATCTCTCGCTTTACCGACGTACTTGATGCACTCTCTCAGCTACTTGTAGCTCCGCGCATGGAACTTGCTGAGATCCTTGGCGTATGACCCCTGTTGCTACTGAGAAGCATCCGCTGGCCAAAGTACAACCCAAGTAGATGGAGAGGCTAACTACAGAAGTAGTCTTCAAAATGCAGAGTTGCAAATGTATCGTTAACCTGAGCGTGCTACGAGAGTTCCACTTCCTTTCGACTCGTCATCAATAATTCTTCCCTACGCGTAAGCTAAATTCTCTTTGAATTCTATCTACCGTCGATTTGGTACTTAATTCTACGCCCTTTTTGCAGAATACCGTTTTTTCTGTTATTCGGTTTATCTCTTTCTCTGTTTCTATTGCTCTCCTATTCTTTTTTCTTTTTCACTTTTTCTCCTGCTATATATTTTTATCCTTTTGTTTTCTAGCTGAGTATTGTGCGATCGACAAAGCAATTGAAAAATTACGTAAGAGTTTAAAATAGCTCAAACGGAAATTCATGATATTTTCATAACTTGTTATGATGCATGACTTACCTTCTTTTAAAATTAACTTTAAATCAAACTAAATGTTTCAATACCTTTTATTTCAATCATAAGATTTTTTTATTTTTAAATCCGTTGGGATTTTTGAAATTTCTATTGAAAGTTTGAAACTATATTTTATTTAAAATTTAAAATAAAAAGAAATTTCTGATAAAATTGATAATAATTTCTCTTTGTGTTTTGATTGATATAACTTTGAATGAATCTTGAAAATTTTAAATTACTATATTTTTTCTACATTCTTTAATTACATTAAATCTAAAAAAAGTTTCATTTGTTCTAAAAATATATTCCACCTAAGCTAATATATCTTCGAAATATATAGCTATATCTGTTGTAATGGGTGAAAACGTAAGTAAGGGCACTAATGATGCACCTGCAATAAATATTTAAATGTTTGAATTGTACCGGGTAATACTCTAAATTAATGAATTGCCTTCTCGATAAAAATTATATACAATTAAGCCTTTTGAAATATATTTTATATTACATAAGACATAGCGTATATTTAAATTTTAATAAAATAGTTATTGTAAAAGGATAAAAAAATGGCTAATGTTTGTTTTGTACATTTAAGAGTTAATAAATACTCGCTTTTCTGGGAATATGTAAATCACATCTATGCGTGTACTCAATTTTATATACGTATATTCATACAAATACACACATAATTATTAAAAAATTCGCAATATTTCTTTATTTATGATCTTTTTATTTCAATTTTGTTTCCTGTGAAATTTTAGTTTAACATATGCCTTTAATGGGTTATACCTATATTTCATTTACCGTAAAATTATTATTCAAAAAACTTTCGAGATTAAAAAGCATATGTAGATAAATTGATATATAATATTTTCTTCTAATACTGTTAAACCGCAAAAGTACAATATGAATTTTTAAAAAATGAAATTTCTTTTAACTCTTTAAATTAAACAGAAATAAATATGTAAATAAAAAATAATTTGTATCAAAATTACACTGTAAGAATTCATTTATGTACCCAATTTAATAAAAATAATATTTTGCAAATTATATATATTTTAAAGCGTTATTTTTAAAAAAATTTCGTTTCTGACTTTACAAATAATATTTAAATAAATTTTGTTCCGAAATAAATATCTCTGACTTAAAAAATTTATTGAATACGCAATAATTTATCAACTTTTTATTGATTTTTTATATTTTCATAATTTTATTATAGTGAAATATATAAGATAAATTTGTGTATAATTCGAATCAAGTATTTCAAATTTGTATTTGAAATTAGAGTAAAAACTAGTTAGAGAAAATGTTTAAATTAAAAATTCCTCTTAGTATTTATATATTAAAATATTTCAAAATATTACTTTGATAGAATGCAATATATAAAATTTTTCAGGCAACAATAGAATAAGTCAGTAAATAAGGCTAGTGTTAATACAATACACTTTCTTTATAAAAGCTTTTATAGAATTCAATAGATATTAAGAATAATTTTTTTCTACTTGCTCAATGAAATTGCTTTTAATGAATCTTAAAAATTTTAACATTTATCTAAAATATAAAAATAATATTATTTAAATTTTTTTTATTTAGCACATTATTAATAGATTTTTTCATTATCAATTTATTTTCTTTAAAAAATTTGTATTAAAATAATTAATATGTACATAAATACATCGTGAAAAAAAAACATTTTTCTTACTATATTAATGTCGTAAGAGAGGAAATCAAATCTTGGCATCCGCATAATATGCGGATATATAATTGATATAAATAATTTATGTAATCAGCTCATAACAAAAGATCGATGTCTTAAACTCTTTACTTTTGATGAGACTTGAATAATTTTCATTGTCTCTGTCTCTCTTTCTCTTTTCCTCATACTTCTACATTCTATCTATCTACTCATCTCTTTCTCTTTTGCTGTGTCTCACCCAAACAGAACCTGGGATAATTAAGGAAGTTTTGTCGGGACAATCAGAATCCTGGTTTTCCCCTTCTAGTTTCTGGATTTTGTAATGCTTGTGCAAAGACGATGAGTTTCATGCAGCGGTCTACCAATTTCGTAGAGGAATGTCAATACTATAAACTTTTCAATGCAAAGCGAAATGAAAATACAAGCATCCTTGTCTATAGCTCTGCTTCCAAGTTTGTCACCTCTTGTTTCACTGATATTCCATTGGAGGTGATATACTATTAGGATTTCATATTTTTTAAAAATAAATATTTCCTTTTATTTGTTTTTATTTTTATTGAAGATTATAAAATCATAAATTTAATTAGATACTATAGAATTTTATGCTTATAAAATCTATTCACTCGAATTAATAAATATAAATGTTAGCGATAAACTTAAACTTTATAATAATTAATAATTAATTTATTATTATATTATGTATAGACAGAAGCGTAAATCATAATTAAAGAAAATTATGGGTAGAATTTCATATATTAAAGAGTATAATTCAATTTACTTTTCTCTTTTGTTTTCTATATTTTCTATAAATAAAAGCTTTGTTCATTGATTCCTAAATTACTCCCACGGAAAATTTCAAAGAAATATTTTTAAATTATTGCTATTTTGCTTCATTTGTAAAGAATAATTTATAATAATTTATATATATTTAAGCTTTATTTTATTTATTTATTATTTACCAATTAAAACTATGTAATGGTATTTTAAAAAGATGTTTTATAAAAAGTAACTTATAGTATATTTGATAAGCGATTTTTCTTCCAAGCTTAACATAGTCTCGTCGATTTGTTTCGATGGTTGAACAACAATGTACTTAGAGAATTCTCGAGTGCATAGCGATCGGTTTTCGCACAATGTATCGATTGTCTACTTTGTAGCGTATCATTCCTTCTTTTTTGAAAAAACACAATACTTTATATTTTCTTTACATACATTTTTGCTATTTGCATGTTAGTATTTTTTTCCTGTCACATTCGAGTTATTATTTAAGTTTTTATTCAAAAAGTTATTGCAACATCAGTACAAACTAAGATATTATGCAGCAAATTTTTATTTTTACTTTTTTCTCACTAAGATGTCCTTCTTCAATGTCATATTATTATATTTCGTTGTATTTCATAATTTTTCTTATGACATTCTAATTCTTTTCTTTTTTAGATTATTTACTTCATATTTTTTAGATTTTTTCCTAAAAGTATATTAATTGATAATTAGTTTAGAATTTTATACAATTGTTATCATTTTATATTTTATATATTCAATTTAGCAAAATAAATATGTAAATATTTATAAATAATTATAGAATTTATTTAAAATTTATTTCTAACAATATAGTTTAGAAATATATTTTTTATATACGCTAAAACATTTTCCTAATTATTAAACATTAATATATATATATTAATGTATATACAATTTTATATAAATTTATATAGGTGAATTTAATCTCATTTACAAGTAACTATGATATTTAATTATTAAACTTTAATCAGTTTCATTTCTAATTATAATATTTAGGACGAAATTAATTATAAGTCAATAAGATTTGTAACTTTCGGTAAAGTATGATACTTAGGTCAAACATCGGCTCTGAACGAATAAGTTTTTAAACATACAAATGGGCTTCGATGACACGAAACTATTGAATACCCAATATCTATATAAAAATAGATAATCCATTCTCCTTTGTATCAAAAGCTTACTACAATTTAGATTTTACAACAAAAATTTATCATCACTTCTAAATTTTTGGACAAGAGAATTCTTTTTCACACTATGTCAAGTTTCTCGCTCCATATAATTTTTTAAGGCACTATTTTTATATTTTTTAGTTCATATCTATACATACCTACGTATGCTCTAAATATAATAGCAACACATTTTATTAATACTTCAAAATATGAGTTCCGATTTATGAATTTTAATTTTAATACAGACTTTATTATTCTAAAATTTTACGATCATTAATTTTTACAAATTATTCATAATTACTGATATCACAAAATTTAATCAACTATTAAAAATTCAATACTAATTATCAAATAAATTTTTTTATTTCGATTAGTTTTTTTAGGAATAGATAAATAATTGAAGTATAAGAAAATATATGAGAACTTAAACTTTTTCAAAGGAATATGTTAAGTATATTAAATATATAATAAATAAACGATATACAAGTATACAACATCAATTAATATGTAAATAATATGAAATCTATCATAATAATTATTTAGGATACAAAAATTCTGAACGATACAAACAAAAATTAAAATATATAACAAATTTTAAGAAATTAATGAGCAAATATTGCATCTTATATTATATATAAAAATAAATAAGATAAAGATGATAAAAAGTAGGTTAATTATTTTATACACATATAATTTTTTATCAGTATCTTATAGTTATATACGATAAATAAATTAATAACAATATATATATATTACCTGCCAATATAAATAGGGAGAAATGTAAAATGAAGCGAAATATTCAAAATAATGATTTAACGAATTGAGAAAATAAGCTAATAAAATTAAGGGGAAGGAATAATGAAATTTTATAATAATGACTAAATTTAAATAATTCTTCATTTATAATATTGTATATAAAATGAATTTTGGGATTTATGAAAATTTTTTATAACCTCGGATCGGATTTATAATAAAACCTCAAAGTATGAATTTATTTGAGGAAATTAAAAATTCTGGCTCAATCTAATTTCTTTAAGTTTCAAGTAAAGCATAATCTCTTCATAGTCCTTGGTAAAAAAGAGCTACATGAAACATAACGTTGGGGAAAGGTAAAAAGGTCGAACATCTGTCGCTACCACTACTACCACGAATATAAAAGGTGCTTCTAGGTAACTTGAATGAACAAGTTCCTGTTTTAAATTTTTTACCTTCACCGCTACCCAGGCAATATTTTTCTTCTCTCTGGTGCTTTAATGCAAGGAATTATGCATGAAATTCACTTTCTTCGTATTCATATCAACGTCCGATTAAATTAGCGTAACTGATTGATGAAAAATATTTTTCATCGATAAAATAATACAACAATATTTTTAAAAACCACTTTCATTTATACGCAAATTGCATAATTTATAAGTAATGGAAGAGTTATGAAATTTTAAATCGTAAGAAGAATCAATAGTTGTATAATGAAAATTTTAATAAATATAATTAATTTACAAGTTTTTAATTTTATTTTCGGTTTTTATATACAAAATAATTATAACGAAAGCTTCGATGCGACGCAGTCTAATGTAGCACACGAGAATACTTGTAGCCATAAACTAATCCTCGATGCAGCTATTAGTGCAGCTATTTGCATTTTTAACGATGATTTATTCAGTATTATGAGAATCATGGAGCTGCTAGATATTATTATAAGGTTATACCGTTATAATTACAGTATATACGCTGACGAATTACACGCGAAACTGGCCAAACTCTCGTTCTCGAATGTCGCACAAGAACTGCACTCGTTCCGAAGATTATTTGGAAAAGACATAGGATGAAGTTATCACTATAGACATATATTATAAAATCAGGATCTCTTGGATTAAAGATAAAAAATTTAATACCTTAAAATATTTACTTTTAAATCTCTTTTTAAAACTTTTACAGCAAGTTCTTGAACTGCGAAACTTTAAAAGAATTTGCGTATGATTTACTTAAAATATTAATACCAGCTTCAAAATAATAATACATAGAAAAAAGAATTTGTGAATTTTAATAAAAGGAAAACAATTATGAAACATTTTTTATTCATATTTTAAGTTAAAATGACATTTTTAACTCGTCGGCTTATGGTTTTTTAAAAGTACTATATTTTGCAGATTGTTTTTCGTCTGATTTTTTTATATAATTTTATAAACATAATTTTTGCATTAAGTTAATAATTTAATGATACCATTCTGAACTTTTAAGAAAGCCAGTCTTTTTAAGAGATCTCATGTCATCATTTAAATATAGAATATTTTTAAAAAAGTTTTTTACATTTTATTATGCATAATGACACATAAATGCACACACCCTCGGGTCAACACAGATATATGTATATATATACATATACTTAAAAATAAAAATTTCATTTAATCTACATATATTTTGAAAAGAATTCTCTTTTAAATAAAAGTGATTTTACATCTTCGTATAAGTACGTTTTTTAGTATTGTAAAATAATATATAAAATTATTTCTTATATAAATCAAATATAACATAATTTAGCTTATTATAATTATTTACAGTTTACGCGTATACCACATATTTTCTAATAGAATGTAATAAATATTCATGCAAGTAATAACAGAAATGACGCATTAGTTTTATCGATGTATAAAATTAGTGGATATTTAACGTAAAATTGTAAACGATGGTTTCCTAGTTTATACCTTACAGTTGAATAGATAATTTCGTGTACGGGAATACACTTAGAATTGAGTATCGTATGTGATTTTATTTTACACGTAAGATCAGTAATAAGAGTTTAAAATAGAGAATGAATAAAATTGTAAGAGAATGTGTTTTTATTTCTCGAATATAAAAAAGTATAATGAAAATCATAAAATAAATATAAAAATAAAATGCAAGCGTAGAGTTATGAAATATTGACTAGCAATTTCGTGAATAATTATTTGAGAGCTTCTCAACGTTTACACGGATTTTAGATCACATATAAAACTTAATCTTGATAGACTACGATTGCACTCGAATCGTTGCCAAACAAACAGGCTAATTGTTCTCACGAAAATATAAACCCCGTATTTCGTATTTGATATTGTAAACGCTAATAAAGAAGAATGTATCATAAAATTAATATTCAAAAGCATGAGCTTTATTATATTTATATCTAACTTTATTTTTGGAATGATTTTCATACGAAAAGATAGAAAGAAAAATATTATTTAGAGGTACAATACATAGTTGAAGAATAGTATCATTGATGAAGTACAGTTTCATTAAAAACCAATTATTTTACTTTGAATGTACAAGTTTTGTTAAAAATATTAATATACTTTATCATAATTAAAATAAATCTGCCTCGACATATATAATCATTTTATAAGAATAATTTATATTTAAAACACGTGTTACGATATCTTTTATACAGTTTATATAGGAGATATTTTTGTTTATATTCATTCATAGAATTTCTTTATAACATAGTTATAAAGAAATATATTAGATTTAAAAGCAATATAACAATAGCTTTAAAAATACTATATTTTACGAATATTTGATTGCATATAAAATTACAAATGTTAAATAGAATTTAAAATTTTATTCTTATCACGATAATAATTTTTTTTAATAATTTCAGGAAAATAAATATATTTTTAAATTGAAAAATTAGAAAGAGAAATGAAAACATTATAATTTATCCAATAAGATACTTTTATAATACACATATATTTTTCTAATATTTATAAATCTTTTTGCATAAAATAACCACACCTAAGCAGTCGCTTTATTCGTGGTTAATTAAAATACATATAACAGAAAATCTTGGTAATGTAACAAAATTTTATAAAGGTATTAATTTAATATTAAATATAGTTTTATATGAAGCAAGTTTTTGTAGAAATTTTTATTTCGCAAAAATACTTGATACGACATTTGATAAAACGTTGTAGACTATTTTAATGATGAAAAATTATATGCTTCTCTCGAAATGAATAACACGTTATAGAAGATAAGTCAGTGAAATACTTGTGTAATCAAAAATCTACAATAAGTTCGAAACAACTTTTTTGTGTTCATTTAAAAGGAGTGCGATGTACTTCTGATACGGTCCCCGCATACATGACCGTATAAACGCGGCAGTGGAATAAATTAGAGTCGACTGGACCGTCAGATGCTCTGAGGCTCAAAAGATTACTTCGCAGGTTAATACCAGGGCTTTGTGTATCGCATGCTTGTGCCGCCAAGATACTTCATGGGGATTTTCGCGATGCCCGTACCAGCCTGTTATTATAAAAATAATCCAACTCTTGGTGATACTGCCAAAAGCATTCTTTAAAAAGTCAAACATGTTCAAGATGAAAGCTGATCTTAAAAAATATTTACTTAAACGAGGTTGTTCTGTCAAAGCTTATCAGATTATTTTTTTTTTATAGTATTTTATTTCATAAATTTCATACTTTTCAATTTTATATTAATTACATATGTATCTATAGACTGTTTACGCAACTTCAAGCTTCGATTATTTTAGTTATTCGGTTATGTATATTTTTTCGAAAGTAAGAAAGTTCGTAAATTAAATTATAATATTCAAATTTCAAACGTAAAACGTATATTTACTGTATTATTAGAATTATTTTAATTATATATGATTATTTAATTATTAATATATTCATTAATCAATTAATGGTTATTGAGAGATATAACATAGATTAATAAATTTAATTTAACAATTATTTTATGCTTAACATCTAATTAGAAGAATCTCGATTTCACGAATCACACGAATAATATTAAAGTATCAAGTTTTCATTAAATGAGAAATTCAAATTATGTAATGTTAAATAGAAATATTTTATATTCATCTATGAAGTATACGTTAATAATTTATGAAATAGAAAGCAGATCTTTTTTATGCATAAAATTTAAAATGTTTCCGCTGTTTCTTCATCGTTACTTATTCACATCTATATTGATAAATTTATAAGAAAATAGTTTTAAAAGAATAAGGGAAAAAAACGTCGGAAAGGAAAGAGAGAGAGAGAAACGACAGAAAATACTCTTTATAAATAAGAGAAAACCAATCGATTTATAATGAATGTTTGTCCTACGTCATGTACTAATTTAAAGATATGAACAGAGCTTTTTTTTTATACCTAAATTTTATCTTCGTTACCTTCTATTTTTAATAAAAGACTGGTATTATATTTGCACTATCTGTGTTTTTTATGCTTTTCTCTGATGACCAATCTTCTAAGTAACGAGAGAGTAAAATTACTGCATACTATATTTCTCATTAATTATTATTCTTCCTATCGATATTATCATACGCCCAGGAAATTTTCTTATCTTCTAATAATCTTAACTACTGTACCATTATTTAAACGATCGACTTAATGCGAGTAATACCACGGATACCACTTTGTTTTTAAATTATAATCGTTACATTCTTGATATTTATCCAACCCTGTCGAAGAGAAAAAGCACGTTACTTATGAAGTTTTGATTTAAGAAAAATTTATAAATTTTCTTTCGAAACAGAGATTTAAATACCTTTTAAATCTTTAAGTTAAATTTTGCTACGAATCCAGTTAAAAAATTACGAAAATATCTAAATTTTTGCGCTTAAATTACCTCACTATTTTATAAAATAGACGAATAGTCAAGTTACATAATAAAAGATAGAAAATTTTTCATCCACACGCGATGCTAGAATAAAATTTCAAATGTTAATGATCCCTTTAAAAATCACATTGCATTACATTTCTTGAAACGAAAACGAGAATGGGATATACGATCGTACGGCTATTCATACCAACGTCTACCATCTTATCGTTCCCTCTCATTCTTCGTTCTTCTCCGAGCTCCTTTATCTCCTTCTATCTATTTAACTATCTATCTCGATTCATCTTTTTCTCTTCGGCGTCTTTTCTCTCTTACTGTCACAGTCCTCGACCACCAGTCCTTTTGGCGAACGGTAATCCAAGACCCACGTACTCGCTGCATACTTGATTCCACTTAATTAGAGTCGCTTAACGCTCTACTACTCCTGTACCACCTGAATAATAACGACACAGTACTCTAATTGTCTCTTCCTATTTCAAATAACTTGATTTACATTGCGGGGCAAAATACATTTTATTTTTTAATATGCTCGTAATTTATCGTGCAATTATTTTCAAAATATATTCATAATAAATTCAAAAGAAATGTTGAAAATACGATTTCAAATATTAGTTTTCTGTAATATTGTGCTTCGATGAAATATTTATGCAGTTTATTTTGAGATAAGTGTAATTCGATATAAAAATTCGAAAACGGTTGTTTAGAACGATGAAATAAATATAAACGATAATTTATTAAACAAATTAAATAGCATTATACTTATTTTTTATCTTACAAAATTTTAATTTAAATTTTCAAACTATAAGAATATAAAGGGATAGAAGTGTATTATTTTTTTTCTACGGAAATTTAAGTAGCATCAACTTCGTTATATTTTTATACAACCTATAAGCACAAGCGTATAATAAAAATTTTAATTTTCTTTAATCATCGCTGAAAATCGAGTATTTTTGAAATTTTTCTTTGAGTTTTTTTTTATTACGTTAATCCGAATTCGGATATTTTCATATTTTTTGTATATTAGTTGAGAGCACGCGATTCGATAGCTTAAGGATGGAACCGTTGTAACGAACCAAAATCAGAACAGCCAACTACAAATTAAGAGCTAGATCTTTTTATTTCGTATAAAAAGTATATCTTCTACTTTGCACGCGATTTAAATGTCCTTATTTATATTATGTATTTCTCATTTCTCACGCGTGGTATCGGGAAGTTGAGTAAGCTTATTTCCCAAGTGGTGCATCAACTGAGTCAAAGACCAACGGCTCGATACGTATCGATCTCTGAGGTACGCTCTCGGAGGTACTTGTCCCGGACTGTTGCATGTGGCAAGGGTTGCGCTCGAACCCCTAGTTGTCGAGGCCACGTAGCAGTTGTATGTGGATGCTGTTAACCACACGGCAAGGATGGGACTCGCTCGTTATAGCCTGAGGCCGGGTTTGCATCACTTCCCCTTTATATACGTTCACCGTTAAGAGCGCTCTTATCATTTATACATTTAATAAATTGGATTCAAATATTCTTTTGAAATTAGTCCGTAACATTCGTTTGCGCATAACTTTTTTGTATGCGAATCGACTTTTTCTTTTTGTTACCGAGTATACTTCACTCGTTCTATCTACTCGCTTAGTCATTATTTCGTTTAATTATTTTTTGGTAATCGCTTCCGGATAAAATATAATCACGTAAACAATTCATTTATTTCGTGTTTCGAATCGATAAAAGTAACAACGTAGAATTATTTTGCTTTACTTTTTTATTTTAATTGCTTTGGAAATACTTTAAAAAATTTTTCGTTTGTCATTTAAAATGTAAATTATTTTCAATTTATCTTACACGCGTTATCTAATTCAAATTTATTTAAAATTATAAATAATTATCATAAATGTATAAAAATTAATTAGAAATCACTGTTTATTACATTGTTCAATTTTTTCTAGCACAGCGACTTAACTTCGGTTTTAATTCAGTTGAATAACCATGTATGCAAATTACATTAATATTTACATATTAATACAAAATACCTTTTACATTATTATCAAGTATTAACGAATATCAATAATTTGAATATGCAACGTAATTATGCATTTTAATAAAATTATTTCGTCTATTATTTTTAATGCAGTTCACGACTTGCTATATTATTTATGTTATTCACAATTCCAATTATTTAATTCGCTCTCTATTAATGATCTTCCATTATAATACCACGAATATTTTCAAATATATCTATCGCGGTGAACTCAAGTAAACATTTAACATGCTTTAGAGTAAGTTAGATTACGTTTCAATCTAATTATACAAAAAGAAATAGCTTCTAACGATAGCACAAGAATTTCGTTGAGTTCCATTTAATTCAATTTAGTCTGCGCATTAAATTCGTTTTATAATATAATTCTTCAATTACTTCGTGCAATTTCGTTAAATCTATATATTATTCGCATGTGTCAACTAAAATGTTTGTGGAAATTTAATCTTAGATAATTTAAACAATAATACTTCCTAATTATAAGACCAAGCGAATCGTCGGGCTATATTAAAGAATTTTTTCAAATTGAAAAATCTATTGAATTTTATACGAAAATAAAAATTTTTTAATACGATCATGAATAAGCTTTGAAAAATACTATATTTTCACTAATATAAGTTTTATATTTAAAAATTTTTTTTAATATCAAAGTTTTATTATACTAAAATATAAAACTTAAAATTATTCATTAGTAAAGTAAAATTATTAAAAATACAATTTTCTTATTATTATTTTTATCAAAATATAATATAGAAGAAGTAAATCTGTTGTTTTAATATGTGCGAAACAGCCGTTCCATTTCTTGCACACTCCATTTCTCTATGGTTAACAGGATTGATTTAAGAATATTTTATATGTATATAGTAACTTGAGAAACATTAAATTCACTTTATTAGAATAAACGAAGTTTAATGGTTTTATTTAGATTTTCGAGATTTGCGAATGCAAGAAAAATTTTAATAAGTTTTTATATTTTAGTAGTTACTTTTCTTAACATAAAATATTTAATAAGTTTCAGAAAATATTTTTTACGACAAAAATATAATCCCTCTCTCCTTCGATTTTCCCCCCTATAAAATACGTAAAATCGAATGCAAGTTTATTTGGATTAAATTATTTTATTATCAAAAATACGATAAATTACAAATACTTATGGATTACATATCGCTTTACGATATTAGTAAAAACCCACGGACGATAAGTATCCGAGAAAAATTTTATAAAATTTGTCAATGGTCTTAAAAGAACCAGTAACAAGTCATTCAAGGTGAAAGTCGTGTCGGTTCATATCAAGTTTAAGTCAGTTCGTGTTTTCTAAGGGTTTTCATGTTTTCAAACTCTACTGGTCCAAGTTTTGATAAAATTACAAAGAGCCGTGAAGATAAGAGCATATCTCAAATAATCATACAATAAATGTACGTAGTTACATTTATTAACATGTGTGAAACCACTAATCTTATATATTTTGTATATTCTCTGTCTCTCTAAATCAATCGATAAATATCTAGAAAATATTAAATCATTTAGTATGACTAAGCTTTTAAGGAAATACTTGCAATATAAGAATTTAAAATGAATTGTTTAGATAAATACATTCTCATTTAACAATTTAATAATCATTTTTATTTAAAAAAGGATACTTATTCATAAATCTTGTATAATAAAAAAGGCATATTCAATTTCTATATCCTTCTAGGAATTTACTAAAATAACTTAATGATTTCTAACAATTAAAGTAATTATTTTCATAAAAATTTAATCAATTTCATAATATTTTTATAAAGAACTAAAAGCATTTAATATACCATAAGAGGTATGTCATAATTTTACCATCGTTTATATTAAAATAAATTTAATTAAATAAAAGATACGCGCGTTACTACTTTTTCAAATATTTGTAGAAATAGCTTTATGTTTAATTATTAGAAATCTTAACAATTTTAACGCCTTTATATGTATCGCATGTCATTGTTCACACAATAAAAATGTCACACTTTCGTCGCGAGCCAACCTCTGCGTTAAAATTCCGTGGTTAGTCGGTGCAAGTTTCAGTTATAAAAATTTAAAGCGTTTTATTCATAAAGATTTAAAAATTAAAGATTTAATTCACGTGTAATTTATTTATGTATCAAAAAGCAGTTTCTTATATATAAAAAAAACTATACGTCCGATAAAAATTTCTTGTTAAATTATTAAAAGGATAAATATACAAGCAAGCGAATTTAACTAAAAAGAAAATTAATAAACGTTTAGGATGAAATCATAAAGGATTGAAATATTTAAAGCGCAAAAATTTCAGAAACATAAAATATAAAATTGTTTAAAATGTCAAGATATAAAAAATTGGAACTCGTAACAAATATAAATATTTCAACTATTTTATGTATTTTATTCAAAGTTTATTGTGCATTAATTTTAAACCAATAAAATTTATTACTAGTATTACTAAAGAGCGCATCTTAAAATTTTTATATGGAAATCAATAACCTCAACATATTACGATAAGCTTCTGATTCTCGAATAGCTGTAAATGAAAATAAAAATTAACTCTTACCTCGTAACGCGTTTATGAGTCTTCCTCGAGTACATCGCTTAAACCAACCAAGAGAATTACGCATTCGCTATTCTTCGTGCTGATACCGGTAAGTAAACTTTTGCATTGATGCGCACAACAAGGCGCATCGATGCAAATATTTCTGCGTTTCCACGTATCTGTATATAGGGTTTGTATACAGAGACGAGGGCGGTCAAGGCTGGAGTAAATGCTGTACGGGGATGTACTTGTAATTACGGCCGCTGTGTGTATGTACCTCGGCAGCTTTATTCACTAGTACCTATTTCTCCCTCGTGGCCGTCAGAAACTTAATTAACTATTCCGGTCCATCATCTCGTATTCTATTGCGTACGAGAGATAGTATGGGCTACTCCAACTACAGTCATTGCACCTACGCTTAGGCATTACCTTCCTCTATTATTTTCCACCTTACATTCGTACCGCATTCGGTCTGCGATTATGCCTCGGAACAAGTGCATTCGTTATCCGCGTATAATGATAAAATAGCGGGAACCTATTTTCGGACAAAGAGTTGATTTCTTTAAACGAAAACTTCCGTTAACAAACGCATCTTAATAGGAGCTCTTGAAAATTGACTCTTTTCTTTTACCAACGTCGTTGCACGTTCCAAACTTTTTAAATGCTGTTTAGAAAATCCAAAGTTTTTCTTCCGCTTTCAGTGGATTTTTGTTCTTTCCGTAACGTAAGCATTTATTTATTCGAAAACATTATCGAAACTTAAAATAAGCTTGGTTTATCGTTTTTAATACAAACAATATAATAGATTTAAATCATGTATAATAAACGCGTAAACGTTTTCTTAGCGAGTACGCGAATAAAAATTATATAAGATTTTATTTCACTAAAATTGTTTGTATCGCGTGAAAAAACATAAAGGACAAACATAAATTACACGTTAAATATTATTGTTTCAAAAATTTTGTAAAGATATTCGCAAAGTAAGTTGGAACATTTTTTCAATACATAAATTTTACATTGAGAATTTATTTTATATTAGATACATAACTTTTCAACTATTTATGACGTAAAAAATACTTTTGTATGAATAAATTTTTTTGGGAATTTCTCTTTCCATAACTTAGAGCGTAGATCATAGATAAAAGAGATTGAGAGCAAAAAGTATGATAGCAGCAATCCGATTAAATTAAGAGCTCAATGAGTAATCGCGATAAGCATGTTCTATATATTCAAGAAAGGGGAAGCGGAGTACGGGTCTCTTTTCCTCTCCTTCTATCATGTTCTCTCTCTCTCTCTCGCTCTCTTCCCCCCTCTCTCCATTATGATAGCGAAACGCGAATGCTTGAAAGCTCTCGGCTCGAGAGAGTAGACTCCATGTGGATTATCTTCACTGATTTAATTTATTACCAGGATATTACCCGCTGATATAGTCGCTCGCTTGAGTTATAGATGCTTAGGCCGTCTCACAAAAGCAAAGAGGTGTGAGAATGCGAGAAGTATCTGGAAGCGTGAGAAGGACAAAATCATATATCACTTCTCTCTTCTTCTTTCAACTGTATACTAGACCTATCAAAATCCGGTACACTATTTTGCCTATCTCTTATGTTAAACTTCCTTCGTTATTCCTCTCGATCAGACAAGCTTGAGTTTTCCAAATCGATAATTACGAGAGCATCGTATGCGATAAGAATGCAGTAATTGAAAGAGTATTGTGATATGTAGAGAGAAATATATACACAGAGAAGGAGAGAGGAAATGGAGCAGACTACAAGTTGAATATAATTTAATATCGACGATCAGTACATACGAAATACTCAAGCACTTAGTTGTCTCTAGGCTTAAACATACGAACTAAGCAAATAGGTGTCAGTTGCAGTTACAGAAGCTGAATTATTACTCTGAGCATTACTACGTCTTTCATCGCTATTGTACGTTGCGTTTACATGATATATCGTGTCGAGATGAAAAAGGAATATAATGCTATTGACACAATTTCTTATTATATTTGAGAATAAAGTAATTATAAAGTATAATTCAAGATTCTGCAATTAATTTTTATTTAAGTGCCAATATTAAAAATGTACTTTGAAAGCGTTCTGAAATATTCATCAAAAATATAATTGTATTTTACAAAATAGCTTACATTAAAATCATAATAACTTATGCAAAATTATATTAAATATTTAATTCTACAATAAAATTGTAGTAGCTTTTCGTTTTCTTAAAACTTCGTTAATTCTAGCTTTTTGCTCATCCGTTAAATTATAAATATTAAAACGAAATTCAAATTATAAAATGTAACAATATAATTTTAAAAGAATATCGATTTATTGAAAAATATGATTACGATAAAAATAGTATATATAACGGTAATATTATTTGTGGTATGATATATTTTTCAATAAAATAGCGAACAATTTTCGTATATTATAAAAAAATTTTTATAGATATATTAAATTTTTGATAGAATGTCCTAAAATGTTCCAAACTTTTAGAATTTTTTATATTATAATGAATATATATTAATGTTCTACACGAAGTCACGTAGTCTTTTTTTTCTTCTGAATTTTTTAATACATTTCAATAACTAAACTAAAAGATATTTATGGTTATTCTTTCTAATTTTACAACATATAATTTGAAATACGGCTACATTTACATTATTATGTATCTTCATTATTAAGAAAATATTTAAAAAATTATTTAAGATTATTTTTATTCGTATACATTTTATCACTGCCTTCTATTTTAATTTTTTCTTATTACTATGTTGTACTTTCCTATCTAAATTATCTTTTAATTCTTCATTTACTAACGTACTGAAATAAAGAAATTTAATTTGTAACATCAAAGAAACTGAAAGGAAAGGTATAAGTGAATAAATTAAATTTTTCTAATAATTTGAATTAATAGTAATTCAAGGGAATATCTTATAAACTTTTCTATATATTTTCTTCTAAATAAAAACTAGAAATTTTCAGAAAAAATATTTGCAAATATCAAAAATGCGTGTTACATTTTACATAATATTCAGCTTTTTTGAAAATTTCATTCATCGCCTATTCGTAATTTCCATCCATCTTCCACGCGCTCACTCGCATTTACTTAAGAAGAGATATTCATAAGAGATACTCGCTTCTACATGCTTATAAAATGTATCCGCAACTTTTTGATTTCATCTTTTCAGTTTTCATAATACTTATTCCATCAAAAAACAGATAAGGAATTTCCACTTTAAAAGGAAATTGTTCTATTTATCACTTTTCTACCGAGCGCTAAGTATTTCTGGTGTGATATGGTTAAAATAGCAATGAATAAATATTTAGTGTAGAATTATTTACGTTGAAGTAGATAACGGTTATAATTTTTTCACTTTTAAATTCAAATAATATAAACAATATATTTTAAAAAAATGAGCTAAATATTTCATGTAATTAACACAAATTCTTTTTCAAAAAATTAAGTTTTCATAATCGGAAATATGTATATGTATATACGTCTGTATGTATAAGTAATCATAGAAGTATTACATAATTTATCGAAGTTTAAAAGCAACATTTTATTCGCTTAATTCCTAATTAAATATTTAAATAGTAGAAATTTTTCATACCTTCATCGATTACTCTAGAAACAATTAGTGTATAAAGCTTTCCTTTTACTCCATTGATTTTAATACATTTTATTATTTTTTTCTAATTTCTCCGAGGATCGATATTTCAAATATTTATTGTATTAATACTACGAAGTTATTAATATTTTTAAAACTTATCAAATACATGTTCTGTTTAAATAATAAAACTACCATATCTTGTTTAGTAATTTCTAAATAGATTATTCTTTTATACTTAATCTTTTATTTTTAATTTAAAATTCTTTACGTCTATTCTTTATCTTGCGAAAGTATGCATTTCATTTTATAAAATTCTTTATATAAATCTCAGTTTTGACTTTTAAATAGCTTCGAACGTAAATTTAATTTAAATAAGTTGCCTTGCGCCACTCTATTTTTACAATTTAAAAAATATTTCACCTATTTCACCTCGTTTAGAAACTCTCGTATAAATGGCCAAGAGAAAAAATATGACTCGCATAAGTATAACCATCTTCCGAGATCGTATATATCGATGCTGGGAAATCTGTGCAACCGACACCTACTATTCCGCTGCATTTCGCGAATACAACCCCATGGCATTTTTTCATCCACGTGTTGGGGTCGGTTGTTAAACTAAGCTCGTTGAATACCGAGCGAAGCTCATTAGGAACGAATGAAAGAGTAAAGGGGCCAGAGCGAAAGAGGGAGGATGGGTCGAAAAGTGGGATAATAAAAAGATCTCATCCCTACCAAGTAAGCATAAGTGTAAGACTGTTCTTCCGTTAAAGTTGCACAGTCCTGGCAACCCCGTATCAATTTTCCATTCTCCACTCTCCGTGCAGTGGCATAACCCTGAAATCATCCTCGCTACGCTTGAAATAGTAGAGTCTGTTCTGAAGCTTGTTACAAGGAAATCGCAGATTTCATTTCGAAGGTGATTTCATTATTTTCAAGTGTCCACGCTCGGCCGAATTGTGCCATGTGAACCGAAATAACGATCGTATACGTTGGCGCTCAACCTTTCAGCTTATAAGGATCTGAGTTATTTCATCGGATCTCGTTACTCGGATACCTTATAGCCTCGTTATCGACAGAGAGACAGAAAGTCGTAAAACCCCGACTACCTAAGCCAACTCACTCGCTGATTCATCCGAAGGCTTATTATATATAATATATATGTGTACATATATCGAAGCGCGCTAAGATGGCAAAACTATTCTTGCCTTTTCTCTTTTTTTCTTTCTCGCTAATTGATACATCCTTTACAATTTTCGGTTATCATTGCGGGATTTTAATAGATGCGTATAAAAATATAGCGTTTGTTATTTTATATCGCTTCAATTTATTTCAATTTTTTTATTTTATTTGCGTAAATTCTAAAGCGTGCATTTTGCTTTTCTTTCTAGATAATAATGGTACGTATTCCCATTGCAAAGAATTTTATATATAACATCTGGAGTATCAAATCACAATTAGAGCAGAGCATTGCAAGTATTTATGTGTACTTCTATAATTTACTTTTATAGGTTGCCTAAAATACAAGAAGAAGAAACGCACGGTGGTACAAAAATTTCCATTTGTGTTTTTGAAAAATTTCTAAAAATAAACATTTAGCGTAATTAAATTCTAAATGAAAATGGTAATACTGTTTATAAAATATTTCGCTTCTAGATATGATAGTATCGTGTTTAATAATAAAGTTCTTTATAAAATATTTTTACCGGATAAATATATGATATAATATACTACGAATTTATCTCATTTAAAACTGAATACGATACTGTACTTGAATAGAATATATATTTTACACATGCGTTAAATATTTCAAGTAAAACAAAACCTGTTTGATGAATTTACTTTTGTACAATTCTACTTCTATAACTTTTTATTCTATAATTACATAAAACAAAAGTAAACATATTTAAAAATATAAAGGATTGATAACAAAGATTTAAAAATAAAAGTAGGTCAAAAAAATTTTCAACATTCAAAGAATTAAAATTATCTTCCTTCACTTTAAATTTTATCACCTACAAAACTATTCAGCTAAATATTAATCAGATAATATAGAAGTAAATTAAATGCGTTCGTTAAAAAAATTAAAATATTAAAATTTTATTTCTAAATATGTTTGTTTTATACCTTAACTTTATATTTTTTAATTTCTATGAATTGATTGTTTTAATATTTTTGTTGAACAATTTGTTGTTTATTAATTATGATTTAAATAATAATTGACAGACCCCTTTAATAGATGCACACACATACGCACGTACACACATACAGAAGTAAAAATGTTTCGTTTCACAAATTTCATTCCGAAAAAGTATGTATATTTTTAAATTGCAGGATCACAATGAACAACCACTTGTTGAAATTCATCTTCTCTAGAAGTGTTTGTGTACTACATTATATATATTCCAACAATTTTCTATAAATGTAAATAGGTTACTATAATTACGCTTATTGAATAAAATTGGTTTTATAATAAAAGTTGCAATTATTTACATATCAAATTGATAAAGATAAAACATATTGAATTTGACGCAGTGATTATCTTAGTTGATACTGATAAGTAGGTGATTTACTTATATTTGGTAGAAAGGGGGTACTTTTGAATTTAATTGAACTTAACAATCTTCAAAAAAAATATATTATAACCATGTTAAATTGTCGCTATATTAATTGTTTTGTATTAATTAAGTATTTTTAATAATATAAAATAAAAGTATAATTTCGAATGCCAAAATTATAAATGAACATGTTTGAAGTAGAAGAGATTACAATAATTTTATCTTTTAAATTAAATACTTCACGAATAGCTTTTGTAAATAATTAATTGGAATATAGATTATTTAAAAATATCTTTACTTCAAAGTACACATGAATATGTAAATATTTGTACATAATTAAAATTTATAATATATGCGACTTTATGTACTATAAAGTAATTATAAAGTTAAATACTATATAATTATATCTATCATTAACAGACTTTTGTAATATTAAAATAAATTAAAAATTATTATCCAAGTCAATTACTACTCAATACAACATCTATAATTTTGTTGTCGAATGATTTTCAAAATTGGATTCAAATATTACACTTTATAATACTGAATTTATTTAATTTTATTCACATTTAATACGAATTTAATTAATATTAACTAAAGAAAGTTCCTGGAAAATTTTAGCATGTCTCGTTATTCGCTAATGGTGTTCGTAGAATGATAAATTTTGAATATTATATTGTACGGCGTCGTGTTAAGTGAATTTATGTACGCAGAAAATACTCTTTAAAATATAGAACTCTGAATAAATATCGAACTCTTATTCTAAATAATAAACTTTTATATACTTTTGGTTATATCTTCGATATTTTATATCTATCGGTGCATTTACCTATAGTATTTTATTTCAAATTTATATTAGATCTTTACTAACGATGGATATTTTGTTAATCTTTCGTATTTATCGATTCCACTATAAATGAATGTCTACAAGATCATATTTTCATATTTTCAATTTATATTTATTTGTATGAAAAATGATTTTACTTTTATACAATTATTGATACAATTGTTTAGTTGTAAAATATTTTATCAAATGTCAATTATATTTGATTCATAAAGAAAAATTATAAAAATAAGATATTTTTAACAATTGACATAAATTCATAAATATAAAAATATTTTCAATAAATTAAGAGCAATAAACTTTATTTTAAATTTATTTCTTTATATATTTATTTAAAAATTTACTAATAATTAGATTTAATAATTTTGTTAATAATTATTATGTAATTTAAAATAATAATTCAAAAATATTTTTAAATAAAATTTTTATTTTATCCATATTTAAATATCTGTCATATTTACATATTTGTACATTTGTCAGTGAATATATAATTTTTGTTTAAACTACCATTTTCACTTTGGTTTAATTTTTATACATATGTTTTAATGCATCGAAATAACCTAATTTTTTTTTTAATTATCGAGTGAATATGATTGTAAATTTAAGTATTACTTTTTCAATATTTTTCTAGTAATTCAGAAATTTTTAACAATTATTTCACTTAAAAAAAATTTTTAATTCACTATCACGTTATTAATTTTATTTTTATATATAATTGCAATGTCGTAAGATACCTTTTATTACTTTATGTGCTTTAGCCTATTACTGCAGCTTAAGAAGACACTTTTTAAATTTAAAAGAAATATTTAAAATTAAATCCAAATTTTATAATAGTAATATTATATATTTAACCTCAAATTTACTTCAAGAAATAATGTTTTATTTGATCTTTAAGAAGCTTTATGAACTTAATATCTGTTAACGTATCATATCCTTTTAAAAAATATATATTTTCTATAAAGCAGTGTTCGTTTGATTTCGTTGATAATTGCTTTCTATTTTTAGAATCGGATAATATTTAAGAATATTTTTAACGTAGTCCAAGAAATTATAAATTCTTAAAATAAGTTCGAAATACTTCACTTATAACATAAACTTAACAATCTTCGTTAATAAAACATTTTAACGTTGAACTACTGTGTATAATCTTTAATGAAATTCCAGAATGATAATTGTCGTATATATGATAATATACACACATAAACACACACACGCATATATATATATATAGTTTTTTAAAGGGTTCCTCTTAAACACAATGTAATAGAAAATATTGTAACACTATGATGAAAGTCAAAGAATTGTTATTTAAAGGTCGTTTTCTAGTCGCATCTCACGCGCCAATGACATTTTTCGTAGATTTCTAATTTTGCAGAAGCGTAAAGAAGCGAAAATACGAGTTGGGAAAGTTATATGCCCTACGAAATGAGCTCTGAAATACGGCGGAGAGAAAAAGGAAAAGGAAAGGTGGAGGAAAAGGGATTCCGGGTGCGAAAAGCAGGCCACAGTGAATAGAGAAAAGGAAGAAGAGAGAACTGTGAAGAGTACACCGGTTGCCCAGGCGAGAGTGCAGACTCGTTCATGTAAGACGAGTTATATAAGACTGAGCGGAATACGTGGCTGGTAATAAGGATGGTAAGGTCGCACCCGTTACTTCTAATATCTTCCCTCTCTTCGCTAAGTCATGGTCTCTCTTATGGCTGGTGCAGTCATCGTCGCACCAGACGTGAACACGTGGCTTACACGTTGCTGCAGTAGTGCCTTGATGCATTTCAAGAAGGATTAAGAGTCGCGTCACGGAATGAAAGAACGAGAGAGGATAAATGGGACTGGGTACGCGTGAGAGAATGAAAGATAGAGAGGAAAATAAGAGCAACCTACCTCTGACATACCCGGCAAGGAAAACTAATCTGTAAAGAAGAAAAATACCCCGTAAAATTGTAGAATGAAAATGAATCTTCCCCTTAAGAGCAGGAGCGGAAAATTTTCCACCGATGTCTTAACCAACTTTCTTTCATCGTGAGTGCCAGTCAACCAAATATCGATCTTAAATCATATCTCGTTACATTTCTTATTTGGATACAATCGCTTCGCTCGGAAGAATTTATTTTCCCTGAGTCATGTATACGATTATTAGAGTTCGTCTATACGTATAAAATTCTATTATTATCAAAAACGAAATTACCAAATTATTTCCTCGCGTTTTATTTTATTTCAAGACTATCGATATCAATCTTTAATAGATTAAACTTTGGAACTTTTAAAACCACAACAAACTCGCTTAAACTAAGTATTGATAAAATATATTCTGAAAATATTAAAGCTATCAAATAGTTTTCCAAAGTTTTTCAAAGAAATTGTCAAAAATCAATAATAACGAATAATAAAGTTCCAAAGTTCTTAGTTACTTAAATAGTTCAAAAATTGTAAAAATAGGAAACAGTCTCGATATAAAGCTTTTAAATGAAAAATTAAAAAATCAAAACTCTAAATTATTTTACGTTTAGATTAATAATTTAAAGAAAACGAGTGCTATAAAAATCTTATCAGAAACGACATTTGTCACATTTAACGTGTACAGGTTTATTAAAAAATCTCATCGTGCAACCAAACCTCGAAGCGAATTTTACTTATAAATTCTATACAGCTAGACAAGATATGCACGGAAATGCTACCTCGAAAATTGAGCGTTAAAGGAATGCTTGTGTACGTGTTAGAATTCCCGGGTTGATTTTTATATTTTACTCGATTACGAAACAACGTTATACCCATGAGCTCGAGATACACGCTAACTTATTTTTCCGTTAAACCAGGATTTTACTTCGAACTTCTGACCAACTTATACTATGTAAAGAAATGTTTTCCTATTATCAACCGGATAAGATACGTCGATTCTTGTATACTTTTACACTTAACGTTAGTTTGTAATGTAATCAAAGATATCGCAAAGCTTACTTCTACTTATGTGGAACGGTAATATGTTGCAGAAATTATGGATACTCGTCTGTAAATTATAAAAAAAATATGATGATTTAATTAAATACGGATATTAAGATTCGATTATAGATTAATTTTTGGCACAGAAAAATATCGTGAATGATGAAAACTCAATGAATAATTTTTATCGAACAAAGTGAAACGATAAAAAGTCTGTGACTTTTCGCACATTTCAATTAACTTTTTTACGGGTTCGTTAAAAACTTATAAGGTTGTAAGGTGAGAGTAGGGCTTTTTAATCCTTTATCATCGCATCGAAACTTTTCGATCATAATGAACAAAGAAAGTAAGAATTAATACAGAGAATAAATGTGCATACTCTGTATAATAAAAAAAGAAGCGGGTATTGCAAAAAGTCTTGCAGATTCATAAAATTAAGTTAGACGAAACTATCCGATAGTGAAAACGTTATGAATCATTTCATTCAATATCAGTCAGAAAATTATCAAGAAATTTCCTTTTAGTATCACATGAGAGAATTGTGCTTATATATGTGTGTGTATATATATGTAAGAAAGTAGACAGATAAAAGTTGAGTAAAATGGATAAAGATAATTATCCTGTGGAATGAGGAAAGATAGGTGATACTCGAACATACCGAAAACAATGCATTCTATAATCACACAGTAACGTATACTTATCTACTTTCGAGAGTGAATATAGTTTCGTATAATATAACGTACACATATACGTAAATCTCAATATATACTCGAACTGTCCACTCGATTCCACTAAAGTCGTATTCTTGTGCTTTACACACCGACGAGTAAGCAGAAAATTTCGTCCAATTCGAAGAAGAGAGAACGAAGTTAGACTGCACGAGGAAACTTCGAGCGCTCAAAGCTCGAACAGCGAGACGCCGAGTACGAAGCATCTTAGTGCTATATAGAGAGGAAGAAACTGGGTGACTCGTGGGTTGAAGATGCGAAGGCAAAAGCACAATGCGAGCGAGTGATAAAGGGGACAGGGGAAGAAAGGTGGAAGAAAAGCGGACGAGCGAACAAACATTAGCATTAAAGTAGTGAAACTGGGTATGGAACTCCAACTGTTTGTCGGTGAATCGTTGGGTAGCCAGATCCATAGGTCTTGTAAAGAAAGACGATCGTGGAAGGATTCGGTACAAGTAAGAAAAATTCAGAGATTTTATTATAATGAGAAAGAATAATTTTTATTAGTCAAATGTATTAGAGAGCGATTGAAATTATTAGCATAAGAAATTTCAGGTAATTTACCAAAGAAATATTAAATTAAAATAAATACAAATGAGATTTTGTGGTTGAATGAAAATTATGAATAAAGAGATTAGATCCAACTTTAAGTTAATTACCAGTTCACGCATTTACGTATTCTTAATGTATATATCGAAAATGTAAATTATCAAAAACTTTTAATATGTTTAAAGTAATTACATTAATTTGACACATTATAAATGTATAAACTTTCTTGAAATGGAAAGTACGCAAGTATATTTTTTAAAAGATGAAGAGGAGCGAATAAAACTCGAGGTAATCGGGTCCAACTGAACAAATCAGACGAATAAAATAGATATTTTAAGTAGAATGAGCTTGAATTTTATTAAAATATTTAAGTACTGAATCGCATTAAGGAAATAGCGTCACTATCTCTCACGAAAATATCGTTATGAGCTATGATCAATGATATCAATCTTCTTGTCTGAGTACTGCTTTCAATTGTAAGTAATCTATAATCTAACAAGGCTAGAGATTTTAGCGGTAATTGTATACGAGTCAAAATGCGTATATGCGTATCAGTTCGGTAAGTAAATGAAATTATATATAAACGATAAGTAAATTAATAAATATAAATTTGAAATTGTTAGGATAAAATAAATGAGTATATATATTGAACGTACAATTTTCAGTTATTATAAGGGTAATTACTGTATAAAATTTAAAAGTGTTAAAATTATTATATAATCTTTTTTTATATTTATATTTATATTTTCTTTTGTCGGTTATTGTATGGAAAATTTTCCCTCAAAGTAATATAAAAAATTTTCTCCTTCGGTAAATTTCAATCAAAATACATATCCAAAATTAAATTTTTCTTTGTGGTTTCGAAGTTACTATTTTTTTTTATTTGAATTTCAATTTACGTTCCTTTAATTTTTGTAACTTGACAAATATAATAATTAATTACAAATTGTAAAAACATGAGATCATAATAAAAACGGAGTTATATTATATTGTAGAAGTATACATTTTTACACATGATATATCGATTAATTCTATGTATTGAATTTTATATAAGATTGCTTATTGAAACAAAATATAAAAAATTGATTTATTTAAAATACAAAAAAATTTTAGTTACGATATAATGTTTAAAGTATGAAATAATGTGGAAAATGATAATCATGTTTTAAAAGTTAATACAAAACTTAAGAAATAAAACTTATTATTTCACTTAGATTGTTTGAATAAGATATATAATTGTACCATATATTGGCTATCGGTCTAAACAAATGGCAACTCACTTAAGAAAAGTTTACTTGCCTGTGGTATCGATGTAATATATTACCACCATCGAAATCCCATAGTACAAAATCATTGTGGAACGCAGAGTAAATCAGAAGCGTGTCGAACATTTGTCACAAGAAACATAGACCATGAAATTCCGACTAGTAAGTATTCGTATCTGAAATCACGAATTTCGCCTTTTCTGTTTTTTTGTCAATATTTTTCTTCATTTTTCGTTTTTATATGAAACGTGTATGCAATTACTCTTTTTATAATGTTCAAAAAAATAAATTCATCGTCTTGGTTTTGAATAATTCTTGAATTTTTTTAGAAAATTAAAGAAAAATTAAAGAGTAAAGTAAATAAAAGAGATCTTATTAAAAAATTAATTAAAAATCAACTTAAGATATTATAACTTAAATAAATAAATATAACAGAAAATCTAGAAAATTAATTAAATAAAATACATTGAAAAATTAAGAGTAAAATTTGATTTGAATAAAGAGAAACACAATTTTTTTTCATTTTTGTATTTATATTACAAATAATTGGTTTTTCCATTATAAAGACTTCCTGAATGAATATTTTTGTTTTCATCAGGTAAACTATAATTATGACAGCTGAATTGTTTCTTGGTACTTTACGTTTCTCACTATTCTCTTTCTTTTTTTCAGTTTATATTTCAAATTCTATTGAATTATATTATTATTTATTGTATATTTCTTTTTGTTTTATCTTACTTTTTTTACATTTTTATTATCATCTGTAACTTCCAATTAGCTTATGGTATCGTGATTGAAATATTGAAAATAAATTGAAGCTTTATTCAACTTTTTTTTAATAAAAGTAAGTAGAAAAAATTTGCTATTATATTACGAAAGTTTCTAATGAAAGAAACAATAATGTAAAAAGATCTTAATTAGTTATAGAGTTATAATACAAATATAATGCATTAATCTTATAATGCAAAGTTTTTACTGGAATTTTTAATATAAATATATAAAAATAATCATCTTGATCTAACGCTAGATTTATTTTTCATTATATATAGTTAAACTGATGAATAAATATATTTAAAAGAACTACATTAACTATTGATGACTCTTTGAAAATTGAGCTTGTGTGTATCGTTTGTCAAAGCAAAAATATCCGTTTATAATATGTCAAAGTTTTGATCATTAGGTTCGAATTAATTAAATAGAAAATAATAGATAGAATATGTAATTAGTTAGATAGAAGGAATGCGAAAGTATCGATATAACATAACTTGTTAAAAACAGAAAAAAGTGGAAAAGTTGTTCGGATTACGGAAGTCAAACCCAAGCTCATTAGAATTTGGTAATTAGTAGTAAAATAAATAAATAGTAAAATAAAATTAATGAAATAAAATAAATACTAACGAACATTATCTTATTATGATAATAATAATGTCTTAGGTGGAAAATAGATGTAATAATAATGTTTATAATAATAAAAATGAAATGTAATATTTATAGATTATTCTACATTATTATTGTTACATTATTATAACTAATTTATTTATTAGAATAAATACCTTTATTTAAATTTTTTAATATAAATATATATTTGAATTTTATTTGAAATTTGTAGCTGAGGCAAAGATTTAAATAACTTTCTATATTAATTCTGACTTATTCATAAATTAGATTGATTTTATATTAAATATCACTAATTACGATTCAACTGTAACAACTTAATTTTTCTAATATTTAATAAATTATTAAAGATTCTCTATTAATAAAAAAGATTATCGTTTAATTTAATAAATTAAAAAACTAATTCATTATTTACAGTGTTCCATAACTTTACGTGCAAATAATAAATTTTTTTAAGAAACTTCAATAATTATTAGTTCTAAAGTTAAGCGATATTTTATTATATCAAAATAGCTATATTAATAGCTATTTCATAAAACCGAAATTAAACGTTTAATTTTTAGTTACTTTTAAAACATGTTTAGATACAATTATTATCCAGAGAATCATATTACTCTATAAGTTGAAGCAATTAAACTCAAATGGTAATTGTAAAATTTGCTTCTTCTATAAATTTTCCAAAATATTACGAAACACTCGACTTCTTGTTCATATCATTTTATAGCGTCGTTTGGTTACAACAAATGGGTTACATACAAATAGTAACTCATAAACCTTATACATAAGAGATACATTAATTTTAATATTTAATGAATTTAATAGATGTAAGTACAAATTACTCTATCTAAGTTAATAATAAAAGATCGGTTTATATTTATTTTTCTTCTATGTATATATTTTCTATTTTTATTCTTTTTACATCTTTACGTAAAAAAAATCGTTATTCTACAATTAAAAACTTTTGAAGATTACACGACCAATTTAAGACGAGCACGATTTTAATGAAATAAGAAAACTTTAATGAAATCATTTTCAAGAGAATTCGGTGAATTATTTCAGTCTTCGATAAAGCAAACTAAATTTTCCATTAAACACTTTAAATATAAGTAGTAATCGATATCGTTAAGCAGTGTTGGTAAATTCTCGCTAAGCGAATCTCAAAGGACGTCTCGCATGATCGCAGACGATTAATCTCAGAGTATTGAACTCAACTATAAATTGGAATTTGTATGCTAGAGAGAACGTTGGTATGGATTAGACTTGTCCAACCTTCTAGTGATATTCATAATACCTTGAATGAAGTATTCACAAGTTCTGGGCAATAGGGAATACACGTTTGCTTTTTGCTAAACCAAAAATCACTTGAAATCGATGTACCAATTCATCTATAATCATTTTATTGTTTATTACCTATGCCAATAATCGAACTTATACATATTAACATTTATATAGTCAACTTTTCCCATTATAAGGATTAAACTCGTAACTTTATAATATTGCTCTTCTTGTTTATGTTAGTAAGTTTTTTATTAATCAACTCGCACTAGTTATAACGCGAAATATCTGACAATCCGTGTACGTTCAACTATCGATAAGACCTCATCTCAGTTTTGTTCGTATCTTCATACATCACAGTGGAAGTTTTTACGGAAATACCGATGACGGTTTTTCCAATCATGTGAATTTAATCTGTCAAATATTATATTAACTTTAATTTTGGTTGATTTCTCGACCATGAATATGAAAAAGTTGGCAGTAAAAGTTGGAGAAATAAAAGGAGTGGGAATGAAACTTGGAAAAACTTGGCCCAGAATATTCACCTTGATCAACGCAATAGCTTCTGCCGACGGAAACTAAGAGAACTTGAGGTACTCGTTTACTTGCTAGCCGCTTTTTTATTTTTAATCAAGAGTTATTTACTGACGGGAGCGTATAAACAGATATGAAATATGAACTAGGAAGGAAAGAAGGCGCAAAAATTAGAGTATACCAGACATTGAGGATTGACTTAACTTAATATCACTTTCCAATTATAATATACTTCACCTCTAAGCTTAATATTAAAAAGAAAATTTTACTCTCTATCTAATTGAATTGTTTATTTATAATTTCACAGAGACACGATATAAATATAATATATCGATACTAATAACTTTGTTTCTTAATGCAATCGTTAAATAATACCTGTTGAAGTAGAAAATAGAATCCAAGACAAAAATGTCAAGAAAATTATTTTTCAAAATGTCATGGATTTATTAAAGTTTATATTTAAAAAAGAATAAACTTTTTTAGTTTTTATATTAATACACTATTGATTCTTTATTATCTTATATAAGAGTACATAAAATAAAATCAATACATCCTTCACAAATAATCCTGTTTTAGCTTATCTAAAAGTTATTAAATTATTAGATTTAATTTACAGTATTTAAGCAATATTTTATTTGGTGAAAAAGTTATCTGAAAGAAATAAAATATTTAATATCATATTTTGATAAATGAACGAAAAATATAAAAATCCTGTACATTATGTATTAGATACAAATTTTGATATAGATTAAAAAAATAATTTATTAATAAAATAATATTATATTTACTAAGATATAAAGAAATTAGATAAATCATTGTTTAAACATTTTTTAATAATATAATTTTATGAAATTTTGTATCGTATACGAGTTATTAGACACGATTATCCATATAAAAGTTTTTTACACCTTTCTTTATTTACAATTTCATTTACTTATAAATATCGAATAAATAACGAATATTTTTTAAAAAAACAAAATTTAATAATAATGTCTTTGAAACTTAAACCTTATTTTCTAGAATCCAGAACTTTAAGTTTCAGATTTCAGATTCTTTTTATATCTTTACTTTTTAAATCAGTTTTCTGGTTATTTTATGGCATTAATACTCGTTTTTTTAAAATTGACACAATTTATTCTGATTTATTTGAATATTTCTCAAATTTTATAACTAAAATATTATTATCATATTAGTATAAATATATTTCTTTTTGTTAAAATCAATTCTAACGAGTATGCGAATAAATATAAATATAACTATAATTCCCTATCATCATTATAGAAAAAAAATTTACCCCATTCATACGTTTACTAATCGATAGTTTAATCACAGCGGATATTTTTCATGTGTACCTGAATACCTGAGTATATAGATACATACGAATGTACACAATATTCTTTTTAATATTCATTGATAAATTCATGGAAAACTGAAATTTAAAATGATATAGATTTAATCAGAAAAACATATTTTAATCTGTTTAATATTATAATGTAATAATTTAAGAGCGATCTTTAAAGTAAAGATTTCGAATCAATGATTTTTCTTTCTTTCCATCTCCCTAATATACAGATGAAGAAAAATTTAACAGGGTTCAAAAATTATCGGAAATGTTTCGCACTGGCAATATCAGCCAGACGCTGATAAAGCCACGAGAGCTGCACTCTCGGATATTAAACATTGAGCTCCACTATTCGACCTTTCGAGTTTGAAGACTTTCACACGGCATTCAACTCTGACTATCCTCAGTTTGTTTAAACTAGCCAACATTGTGATGATCGATTTCTGCTTCTTATCGATCGAGTTTTATTCTTCTTTTTATTAACTTATTTGATTTTGAGTTTCAAATATTCAATTTTTCTAATTATATTTTATAATTTAGGATGCAAAAACATCGTCTAAAATCATATTATCGAACGTAATTGGATGAATTTTTTATATTCTAAAATATCTTATTTATTTTATTAATATTTTACTTCACAAAAATTTATGTTATTGCATTCAATGTTTCGAAAGATAGTTAGAAATTTTAGAAGAATTTTGAGCACAAACGAATTATTGATTAATTAAGAAAATTACAAAGTTACAAATATTTTTGCCTTCATATATCTAATTATATTTACTCAAACCATCTATACAAACAAAGAATCATTCTTTAGAAGCTTTTATTTTGACCAAGTATATCGTATAGTTGAGAAACTCATTTCATCTCTTTAATATTTAAAGTCTAATTTAATCTCGAGTTTAATTTATATCGTTTTATAATTTATTGAATATATTAAGAACCTTTGATATATAATTAAATTTTATAGTATAAAAAGTTATGAATAATTAACTAAAATGATTAAAAATGGATTTATTAAATAAATATATTTAATATGTATTTTAAATATACAAAAAAATTGCAGAATATATTTTGACATATATACATATATTTAGACATATGAAATATATAAATATAGATAAAAAAATCTTTAATTCATTTGTGTTATGAAAAATGTATAATTTGAATTTGTTAAAATGGTCAATAATTATGTTTATTAAAATATCGACAAAAAATTTTACCTATATTTCTTTTATTATAACTAGTTTTTAAAATCTTATATTATATATCTATTATAATATTATATTTAAATATACGAAAAATGCTTCTATATTTATTACTCGTATATTTATTATAATAAAATATATTTATTATAAGAAAAATAATTAACGTATTTATGTAAAATTAAGAAATATATACATCTATAAAATTTGTGTTTATTTTTATAAAAAATATACATAATTGTGTTAAAAATCTTTTACTATTATTAATTTTATACATAAATAATATAGAATGTATTATTAAATTAAATTAGAAATATTTTATTTAATCATTATTATTTTACTATTGTTTTAATGTATTAAAAATTGAATTATTCAATTTAAACATTGCCATGCATACGATAATTACCCAGAACGTTTAACTTGTTTAGAATTACTGTGACTAATTATATTATTTCTAAATTCTCTAATGCTTTGTCAACTAATCAACAATTAAAATTTAATAAATATAAGATCATTATGAACATTTTGTAGGAATATTAAAAGCATCTTTACTGGCTGATGATATAATTATATTTCATTTATTAAAATTTTTATTTATTATAATATTATTCCAAATTAATATTTTAATGACTAAATATACTAAAATATAACAACAACGTTTTTATTTTAATTATAATTTTTAATAAAATATAGTTTAAATCTGTGTTTATACAATATAAATAAAATAAAATAAGAGTATATAAAAATATTTTTAGAGAAGTAAAAATTTCTAATTTTGAAAATTTTTTATAATAATATCTATTAAATACTAAAAAACTATTTAGAAAAAATTTGTTGTAGTATTTTCAATATTTAGGAAATGATATTAAAACTAAATTTTATGATTCAACAATAAAATTTATACGTATGATTTCAATTTTAGTCGTAAAATTATAGAACATGTATTGATTTCATGATAATCTATTTATGTCTTATAAAAGTTACAATAATTTCTAGTTTAATCAATATTGACAATAAAATTGTTGTAGTAAATATTAGTGTTATGAAGTTAATAGTATCAAGAAGGTATTTTTATAGGCTCGTAAAAGATACCAGTTTTAACGAACCATTAAAAATTTGTAAAATCAGTACTTGTTGGAATTAATTATTCAGTACTGATATTTTACGATTATATTTGTGTTAAATACTTTTCGATTTATTATTATTATTTTTCCTTCCTATAAGTGTAAGTATGTAATAAATTTCTATTTTAGTCTTTATAGTGCATGCAAAGAGTATGGTTAATAGTGATTTATGGTGATGCATTATCACCACACCAGAGGCTTTTCATCCCCCGTCTCGGCATAATTCTACTTTAGTTATTCGAGCTTTATTATCGGATCTGGCAGTCTCGATTGCAACTATGAATGAATATATATATACATATATATACATATATACACATATATATTTACACACGTCAGCACTCTTTATCATCAGACGAAACCTACGTACCTCGTATGCGTATAAATATTCGATGGAATTCATAAATTCAACGATGATACGCCATGTTACTAGTCATTTTTAGTTCTCTTTCATTTTACGATAAATTAAATTTCATTAATATATAATTTAATAGAATTACCTCTTTCTTTAAACAATAAAAAAATATCTTAATTTTTGGATCTAATTTTTGACATACGTATCTCAAAACATTTTAATAATTAGATAGTTATAAATTTCTAAGACTGTACAGTTTATATTACATTAACTTTCTTGATCTAACTTAATTTTAATATTCGATAAGAAAAACTTTTTTTATAAGAAAAACATTATGTAATACATTTGTGTAAAATAATATTAACAATTATCAAAAACTTCAGCAATAAAACTGTTACTGTTTAAACTAATTGTTGTTAGAAAAAATATTTTGAATTTAATTATTAATACAGTTCACATATTTATTTTTCAAATAAAGTAAAACTTATAATGTAAACTTTATGAAACATTAAATGTAGATTTCTTTTCTGAAATAATACATAAATTATTAATAATAATTTTTCGTATTATTCGTTTCTACTTTTATTCAATATAAAAGAGCATAATATTTCTTTGAATTATATTTTCTATTGCAAGAAGTAGCAAACTTTTACAAAAATTATTATTTCTAAAATTTAGTTCGATGATGTAATGCACACATACATATTTGATTTATGTTAATTAGAATAAAATGAAATAAATAATTTTTATAAAATATCAAAAATTTGGATCTTCAGAATTATAAATCTTTTATGATAAAAGATGACTTTTATTATTCAGTTTCTATACCTGTATAAATTATAACAACAGAATAAAATAATAAATAAGAATCAATATCAAAAAAATATATCAAAAAAAATCCATATGAATTACAAAAAAATGCTTTATTTATAAAAAAGAACGCGCCTTAGTATTTTTTGCGAATTTTATGTACTCAAATGATATTTTTAATAAGGTAATGATAACGATTTCATGACAACTTATATGAAATATCTTTTAGTAAAATTTTGGATGGTTATATAAATAATTACGTAATATTTTATTATTTATGTCTTTTCCTAATTAATATGTATATTTTATTTCAATTGCATCTTAATTTTAGTATATTTATTAATCCGTATAATTCTTTTTTTGTAATACTTTTCTTTGGAGTTTTTAACCTAATCTTTTCGGTAAATTTCTATAAAAAATTAAAATTTTGTATTTATAAAAGCAAGTGAGCTTCTACAATATGATAGATAAAAATGCGGTGACATTCTCTGAAAATAATTGAAACTTTGCCGATACAACATTCTTATCTTTTACCAGATAATAACAAGAAAGTAATGAAAAATAATAGAGTTGCAACAAAGAGGAAGAGAGCACGTAATAAGCGGCTAAAACAAAGGGAAAATATGATATTGTACGGGAATAAATGAGAACGCCGAGTGTGGAAAGTACCTTATATTGCGTGCAAATATCAGGTCGAATCAGAGAATCAAAAGTTGACTCGCTATAGAGGAAAACTCTTGTATACTCTGAGGTAGTACAGTTTCCTGCTTTTTATTTTCCCTTTTCGACAAACGAAATGAATAATAAAATAAAAGGAATGAGATAAAATACACGAGTAGTAGACAAAATACAGAAAGAAGTAAAAGTTCGACTTTTGACATTGAAGCAAAATCGTCCGTAAACCTACATAATTTACACTTAGATGGTGTTGAAGAAAACTTGTAAGAATTGCCGAAGATTGCGAAACTTGGATTTACATTAAAGTTTATTATATTGACTATGTATAAGTTTATATTGAATCGATATTGATCCTAACGATCGATTATTGTTCGTAAAAGCGTTGATTATATTCTTCTTTTTGCATTAGTAAAACTTGTTCTATTTTATTTTTAATAAAATACGTTCTTTTCTTACATAACGTAATTTCAAAGTAATAATTTTATTATTATGGCAATAGTTATACTTTAAGTATATTTTATTTTCATAAAAATGCAAGTTTCCTTTTAAAATATAGATATACATTTTAATAGCGGAAAACTTTTATTTTGAATAAAAATTATATGTTCGAAGACTCGCACTCACAATTTAGTAATCTAAAAATTATAGTCTTATAATGAAATAAAATAACTTCCAAAGAAAAGATATCATTAAACATGAATTTATATTTCTTTAACTCTCTTAATATTAATTACATTTTTCCACCCGGTAATCATTTCTTGCTACTTTATAGCTCTATTTCTTATATATGAAGCCATATCTTATTATTTTCTTTCTTAAACTAAACAGAAGCGAACTTTCATTCTGAAATTTCAAACTTGAATCATGTCAGCGAGAGAAATATCGTTTTACTCTTGATACTCTGATAAAGATATTTCTTTTCCCTTTTCTTTTAAACTTTTAAAAATCTTTTAGGGAAAAAATTTCAAACCTATGTTTCTGTAATATGCTGTTGTATAAAAAGGATTTTTTATCTTATTAATCGTTAAAAATATTCTAAATTTTGATTATCGAAAAAACTTCTCTTAAATAAATTATGTATCTTTAGAAAGGATTCACGAAAATAAAATTTTGCACATAAAATAAAATATTTAATATAATTATTACCACTTTTTCAATTTTTAAAGTTATCGTAGCTAAAAAACACGTACTTATCAATTTTGTTTCCGAAATATACGTACCATCTCAATCGTAAAAGATATCGAAAAAAATATATATTCCAATATTACTAAAATTTCTTACGATAAACTATAGTTGCATAGCCAATTTCAATCTAAAAATATCTAATACAATATAAGTACACATATCTACGAAAGTTCCTTACGAAATTTATTTCCTAATTGATTCCCTTCTCGCGGAACTCGTACATTTAGGTTTATATTTAAAAAAATCTGAAGATTATTATCCGCTGAATTCGTTGATTAAATCGGTAAAATAGAAGAAATTTAAACTTTATTCGTATTCAGAAGCAGTATTCGCAATCATTGAACGAATCGTAATATTAAATTAGTTCATAAGCTAGTGACTCAACCGATTTCATTAGAAATGCACAAGCGTTCTCGAGCATTATCTAAATTGCTACCCTCCAGTATTATTAATGATTACTTATTAATAATACGATTTCATTTTACAAATCGCATAGTTCACGGTACAACTAATTTCGGAAAGAATTCAACGGTATGCATGGAAATTCGTAGGGTACCCCAACAACGGTGAAACCCGATACAGAACCACAATTCTGTAATGAGTGAGAGAATAGATGGGCATAGCGTTACCTTTCCGTTTTATGCGATCCAGCGCTACATTTCAATCAGCTCGCCATGCTGAAAATTTCATTGCGATACATAATACACTTCTCTCTCCTAATATTACAAAACTATTGGAAAATCGTTGTTTTCTTTGGCGCATTACCGTTCTGTAATCGTTATTCTAATTTCCGTTATATGTGTATCTAGTGGATATAAAGCACTGATTTTTATAATAACCCGATCACGTATCGAGACACCTCTCGTAAATTCCATCGATTTCAACGATCGTTTTATTTATCAGTGAAATCTACGAATCGTTGAATTTTATGTTTATCGCGTGAAATATCCTTTTCAATTAGGTTGAACGAAAACACCTCCGACGCCAACCGAAGTCACCTCGAACGATATAAAATCGTCCGTGGCATCTCGCGAAAAAGTTTGAACTTTTGATTAATTAAGCTGGCAATAGGCAGTGAATAATATCGGTCGTAAGGTACACTCGAGCGTGATTTTCAATCACAAGAGGCTCGGAGCCATCTACGTTAGTTTAGGCGTCGGCTGTCGTTGCTACTGCGCCTGCTGTGCGCGAAATCGATTGAAGTTGCAGCAATGTTCGACCAAGCACAGGCACAGGCGAGCTTTGACGGCTTAATGAAATTTTTGACGGCCTTCTTGACGTCGTAAATCTGTCTGTACTACATCGGAGAAGCGGCTTCCTTATCGTCGGCGCAGCAGCCGTGTCAAATGTAGCGGCGAATGACGAGTTGTACGAGCGTCACATGCTACTTCGAGATTACCTCCATTAAGCTTCTAATGATCGCGTGTGCGTATATCGCATAGGTAGGACCAAGCAAGTAACTTACGAGTTATGGTCGATTAAGAATCTCCGATTTTCACCGATTCGATATGCTTTCTTCGCGAATGACGAAAAAAAAATCGAATATTTATAATCAAATTTCGTCGGAATTTTTTGCGATATCTTCATTGAGTAAAAACACTGTAATTATCGCTTCAATTTTAAATAAAAAATGGAGAATTGTTCGCAAACTTTGTCGAGTCACAGTTCATTTAAGTAAAAACTATAAAAAGATAGCTTTTAATTTCAGATTGTAAAAACTAAAAACGAATATGTTACGTTATTACAATAATTACCTTAATGAATAATGATAAAGCAATTTTGATTAGGCTATTTGCAAAAAGTTTATGTTACAGCATGCGAGTGGTACCAACTTTCAACTCGAGCAAAAAGTTTTCTTTTGTTCTTCCATTTAACTATAAGCCATTTCAATTTTAGCTTCTCTCATTTCCTTCCTCTTTGTTGACAATGTATAACGTAATCGATTTTTCAGTTATCCCGTAAGCTAAAACTCGGTTTATTCGAAACTTCGGATTCCGAAGAGAAGGAGATATAGGAAGAAAAGAAGAGGCTAACTAAGGTGGTAGCAGTCAGTGTACAGTTTCAATGAAAAAGGAAAAACGAATGGATACCGAGTAAATATGTTATAGCGATGGTAAACGGAATTGAATAAACATTTTACTGCGAATAAAGCCGACAATGGCACAAATTTAAAAGTCACTGAGACGAGCACAGGTGGTTCACTCAGGTTTTGCTTGAAAAAGTAACGTAGGCAAAATTGAATATCTTCCTCCTCCGCTGTTTCTATTCTTTTATTTCTTTTTTGTATCTCATAGTTCTTAAATTTGCGATCGCGGTTGAAAGTCTCCTTCTACAAATTGTTATCGAGGAGTTCGACGACGGCAAAGAGTCTTTCCTTCCTAGGCTACAGTTATCGTTCGATTCTTGCCGAAGACTAGTTATAAATGCTTATATACGAACACTGTTCTATATAACTGTTGAAAAAAAGCTATTTTCTAAGAAGGTTTCTCTTCGAGGGTAACAACGTTGGATCTGGTAGCAATAAAGCAAGCCCATATTATATTTCCCCTCATTCGTTGAGAAATCTGATGCAAGGAACTACTTCTGATACTTTCTAGCTGACAATGCCAATTTTTCAAAAGAAAAATGATTTTCTCGTTCCGATGCTTTGAACTGCAAAGAATATTAAAAATATTGACATCGAATCTCCGAATTTTTTCTTTCCAATAAATCTTCTTTCTTTACATTTCTATAAATACGTCAATTTTTATATTACGAAATATGCAATCATTATTAAATTTACTTATTTTTAGAATCATATATACGTTGTATATCATAAATGAATTTCTAAGAAAATTATTCGGTTTAAACTAATTATTCAATTCACGTTAAATTAGTAAATAACTAATAAAGTTTGTATATGATTAATTCATACTATACACGAAGTATCAGACTTAATTTCAGAGCAATTAGCATTCAGAATTCTGTCAATGTGTATGATAGATTTTGAATTCATAAGTGCATATATCATTAAGCATCTAATTACATTCGCATAATTTACGTGGTTTAATAAAAATAAAATTGAAATTAGCGATTAGCGGTTAATTATAAAAAGATAAACGTTAGATTAAAATATAATTTTTATTATTATCCATTAGTAATTACTAAAAGTAATTAATTAATTTGTACAATTATTTATGAAAATTTAAAATAATATAATAATTAATCGTACGAAGAAAATTATTCGCTTTAATTTTGTCCATAAATATTATCCACATAAATTTTGTAAGTAAAGTACGACTATAAATAAAATATTTTTAATAAAATAAAATAAATTGCGGTTTAAAATTTGATAAAAATTCTATTAACCATATTAGTTTATTGCATGATTTATAGCCAGGAAAATTAATTCATCTCTAACATATGTATCAAATGAACGCCTTGCATTCATAACTATTCCTTGAAATAGTGAACTTATCTATATATCACGTACTTGTTCGACCAATAATACACTCTTATATTAGTTGGTCCGCAAACTGTTCCATAAAATACGTAAAAATATACCACTATAAATTCACTTACACAAACACACCCATCCCCCCACACACATAAATACAATGGATCTATCGATCTTACGAAACCATAAATTTATCCTGCCCTAGTCCTTGGCTGAAACGAATGTGGTTGCAACGTGCAGTGACGCTTGGATAATAACATTACCACTAACTCGTGAAAATATAATTCTATAATACTATTGGATATATGAGCTCGTAACTTCATCCAGTAAGCCATGCGAGAAAGTCTTTTCATCCTTTGAAGACTTTCTTTACAACCTCGGTCCAGTACGCCACCATTCAAGAAATGGCTAAAAATCATTTTCGCTCGAGTAGATTTAACTTTTTATATTTAAAATTTTCGGAGACGCGCTTCACAAACTTCTTAAAAAGACTCCACAGTGGAATCGCGTGTCTCTCTTTTGTCCTTAGTAGTTTCCTTTATTGTAACGGAAGGCACCGATCGAGCGGTTGAAACGATAAATTAACCAAAAGTAGCAAAAGAGCGCGAACCTTGTAGTAGTTCTGGAACAGATTCGTTATACTAGTGCTCAATTTCTTCGCTTTTTTATCGGGAAGACCCTTTCTCGCTCTCTAGGGAGGTTTAGGCGCAGCTAGAATTCTGTCGACCTCGACTCCCTATTGCCGCTCTCTTCTGCAAGGAATCAAGGGTTTCCGACAGAGTTGTGATTTAAATATCACTCTTGGGAGATAGAGAGAGGAGGAAAGAATAAGGAAGATAAAGAGAGCAAGGCAGTACCAAAGACACGTTCTTTCACCGAGGAATCTTTCGAACTCCTTTATCCTTATCCGATCGCAGATCCGAGTCATGCATTTATGGATGGAGCAATAGAAAGAGCGGAAAAGACAAGGCCTAATCCTCCGAGATCCGGTGACCACAGCTACTTATTGCGGAGCGGACGTTGACGCTAGATTCGCTAAATTTTCAGCGGCTTCTATCTTCCTTTGTTTATTCGCTGATTATCCAATATTTAACAGGGAATTGTTTAAACTGTTTTATTTTAAAGTACTTTTACTCGTATACATTTTTAAAATACGAATGCGATTTCTTCACTTTTGTCAAGCTTGACGCAAACGGAAACTGTACATAATACATTTAAATTCACGAATGCAGAATAACGTGAAAGGTATTGGAAATGGTGGTTAAGTAACTGAACGATTTTGATGCTTACGATTTATCGAATACTATTGAATTATATTGAAATACTGTACATTGAACCTGCAATTTTTCAAGATTCAAATATAAATAATTCATTATCTCGAGATCCGATGTTAAAGTAACAACTAGATCCTTGTGTATAATTAAATTAAAGATCAACGAGTCGTTTCTTATTTATGAATGTTGAGATTTTATAAATTTTAATCGAAAAACGTATATAAAACTTTAATACAACTAAATATATTATTAATTAAACGATTAATAATTATTCTTTGCTTATTCTTCGATTTTAAATTGTATCGATCTCAGCAATATCGTTAATCTTTTATTACTTGGAGGTAAAAGCTCTTTTATGTATTAAATACACGAGTATTTAAATATATTTTGAAATAAACGTATATAGCGTAATAATAATTCTTTAATTTGTAAAAAACACATCTTTTATTAACGTTGAATTTTACGCAAACTATGTTATTTAAATGCAAAATTTTATTTCAATAGATATTAAAAATTGAATTTAATAACAGAATCGCTTTATATTTAATAGTGTATTAAAACTTAAATGTAATATTTTTTTTAATAGCTTCGTTAAATACTCGTTTTTTAAATAAAATAAACTATAATTGAATACATTTTTGTGTTTCAGATAATCATAATTAAAGAAAGAAAAATTCACGGAATTGCGGAAGCTTAGGAGAAAAATTTAACTTACCAAGAAAATTGTACGAACATAACATTTTCAAGTCTCGAGCTAAGCTTCCGGACAAAAAGGCAAGATTATATTAGTCCTGACATTAACGTCAAGAGTAAAAGGACTCGCTATTTCGAGGCATGAACTCTTCCTTTGCCAGCAAAAACTAGAAGTGTATCGTGCGACGCTCAGGGAAAAAAAGAACAAGACCACAACAGAACCAACAGCGACGAGAAAATTTTCATAAGTTCGCATTTGATGCAGCAATGGAGTAGCGCTCAAGGTAATCTCGTCGCTCCCTAAGAAAAGCCAAACTCGCGTCTACCCGCATTCGTACGGAGATATAGACAAATAGACGCGAGCGTAAGAAGGTCGAGCTTAAGGTCGAACGTAAGGTCGAGTGTCTTTGGGCGTCGCTCTTAAAAGAAAATATAAATCAAAGCGAATTCTTCCAAAGTTCGCAATAACAAAGATAGAGAAGCAGTCGGTGGTGCATAACGATCTCGCGGCGAGAGAATAAACAATCAACGAATATATCCTTCGAAAATGAATAATTCAAGAGCTATCGGACTCGAGGCGTGCTGACGAAGCGCCGCGCGATTTTACAAGTCATCATGAATGCACGACCTGCGCTCCTCGTCCATCAATGTTCGGCGTCGCACGTGCGCCCGAGTCTCCAACCCGGGGGTGGAGAGAGAAGCCGAAGCTTGACTCCAGGGCAGGTGACACTTTCAGCCTAGAGCGACGGGCCTCCCGGCGCATCAAGGAAAACTTTCGAGGGTTCATCTGCGCTGGAGCCGTGCGGTAAGATCGATGCGTTGGCCGTCGCGCCTCCAGAGCGAGTGGCGAGGATCGGCAAGCAGGGTGAAAAGAGGGTGACCTTCCTCGAGCACCCCGTGGAATTGGCCAAGGTGGGTTCCGACTCCTGCGACGTTTGCTTCTCCACCTTTTTCGTCGTCGACCCGTACGACAAGCAGGAGGCTGCGTTTCGTAAACGACCCCCGTGCGTACGTCACCAGGTGCGTACGGATTTCGACGACGAGGTGGACGAGCAGGAAGAGGACTCCGAGAGGATGGAGAAGGAGCGCTCGACCGGTTGTTACCGGGCCTACGAGGGTCTCAAGCCCGCGAACAACGGCAACACGTCGTCGTTGAAGCGTCCGGGACCCCCGACCGCGACCTCGACGGCCAACTCGCAGGTGCGTTGCCTCTGCTTCGGAGGTGTCCCCGACAAGGCGAGTCGCCACTCTTTCCTCAAAGGCTTCCTCGTCAACTTGGCCATTTGTGCAATTTTGGTGCTGTACACGTTGCTGGGTAGCTTCATCTTTCTCTACATCGAGGGCTCGACCGAACTACCCCAACAAAGGATCCTCGCTACGACGTTACCGGGTCAAGGTCACTCCGCAACCAAGAAGAACATCAGCTGGATTATACAGGTAGGAGAGTGCCTCGACCTTAAATTAACGTCGTATCCTACGTAGATATTTATCATGGTTTCGAGCGAGTCGAGTTGAATACCCTTATAAATTATTGGTAGCGGTTAAAAGCTTGTTCTAAAATATACAAATAAAAATTTTAAGTAACTTTACGTGCGTAGTACATTCTTAGTTTGCATAATGGAAAAATTAGCGGAGTTTTGTTGCAGGTAAAATGGAATGAATAAACTAAGTTTTTGACGCATCTGTTAAAAAAATAATTGACGTGATTAAATACGTGAACGATGCTCGAATTTAGTTTCACGGTTGTTTCGGTAATGGTAAAGTTTTAAAAATTAATTCAATTTTTTAAATCCATTTATATTTACATATAATATTGAGTATCTAATGCTTTTCGATAAACCGCAAGATTTGCGAAATTTTAAATAAAAACTGTGGATTTATTTTTGAAAATTTTATTATGGCAACTAAAATCTTAAAATAGATATTTTGAAAAATCGTAATCTTTTGTTTTTTAATTACTTATTAGAATAAAGAAATGTTAATAATAAAATGTAATTCCTTCCAATATATTTCTAAAATATAATTAAATCAATTATACTTGATTATAATATCGATTTATTATTAAATTAGAAGTATAAAGAAATATTTCTAAAAAATATACGATTATATGTAATCAATAATTACAAGAATTTTATTGTTTCGTAAAAATTTTAGATAAATAACTTAAATAATATTGGCTTTCTATAATAAAATTATATGTTTTTATAATTTAAAATTTTATTCGAGAATGAAAAAGTAAAATAAAAAAATAAGAAAATTTAATATAAAAGATTCAACTTTTATAAATCGAAACTAAGATTTGATCAAATTGAAATATATATATCTATGTATTTGCACTATTCATTAAATTATTCATCAAAATACAAGTTTACGTATAAAACTTTATACACGGATTCGTAAAGCATCTAAAAAATTTTTACAATACTGTATTTTGATTCGTTTAAATCTCAGAGGACGTCATGAATTTTGAAACATTTTTTTAAAGTCTGAATATTTTATTTTTGAGAAAGAGAGAAAGAAGAATTCTTGTTTTGATTTATTTTTAAAATCATTTTAAAAGGTAACAAATATTTTATAACAAATAGAAAAAAAATATATTTCGATTCGATTTCCAATTCAATAGAAATCTAATGTTATTTTACTTTATTTTAACAAATTACAATCTATTCTTTTAAAAATTATAAATACCTTGGTTTTCGATATCATAATTAAATTACATAACTTAGCAATAGTCAATATTAAAATATGAAATTTTATTAAATGAAAAGACATAAAATATTTATTTAAATATCTTAACTTTTTCATAAGTATGAAGTTTGAATTTTTAAATTAAAATTATTTTAATCCAATTTAAGCGAAATTTAAATAAATTTGATATCTTTTCCTTCGAGCATTTTAAGTGCATGCATTATTCTTACTTATTTTTAAATTGGTTCCATAATGTTTCTGATAAAAACACATGAATTATTAATTCTAAGAAAATATATGCTAAGATCATACTGTAAAACCAGCTGGAATTTAATTATTGCGCATTTTTCTGTAAAAAAATCACGGTTCAATGAAACTTTGTCCAAGATAAAGTTATCGATGTTACAGATAAACGAAGCACGAGCTCATACCGTCGAGAATTTATGGCTAACAACGGAAAAACTAAATATTTTGTATCATGAAAACTGGACCAGGCTCGCTTCTGAGGAAATAGCTCGTTTTCAGGAACAAGTTGTGCGGACCCTGACAGATAATTTAGAGACTTTGCAAAATTCAGTAGTACATACGGACAACGACTACCACGGTGACAAAAAAATTGTTAACTACGAATGGAATTTTGCCAGAGCTTTTTTCTATTCCTTGACAGTACTTACTACAATCGGTGAGTTAATTCTTATGTTATATTCGAGGAAATTAATATTTATGCACGATATATTCTATATAAATACTAATAATTAATTCATAATTTTATAAGAGTAGATATCCTAAGATAAAAATTAGATCTTAAAACATTGTAACGTACTGAAATAACAAAGTAATGCATTATAATTATTTTGTTTATAAAAGTATTAGTTAGTCCTGCAAAGGATTTAAAAAATTTTGTGCCGAAAGGAGGACAAATGAAACTAACTATTTGTTTGTAATTAGTAGATCAAGCTTTAAGCATAATACAGGGATTGGTCAGAGAAAGAGACAAAGAGAGAGCGAGAGAGAAACTTGGATAATTACCGAAAGCAAATACTATACAATTTAACTCTCTGGTCAGACATCTCTCTCTCTCCCTCTCTCGCACTGGCCTTCAGTTTCGTACTCCTACGGTTTGAACTTTGGCTTTACAATTTAACAAACCAAATGGCTGTTAGCTTTATTTTTCTTTCTCCCCATGTTGAAATAGAAAACCATCTGATCCGACTCTTATGAACCGCACGTTTCTGTCTTAATAATAACCAGTAAGAGTACCGTTAATCTAAATATTTAAAAAGTTTGTGCATTTACTTTGGTAATTAAATATTTATGTTGTTAAAACACAAATTTTTAAAAATTAAAAAATTACCACAAGCTTTTAACCGGGTAAACAAAATAATAAATTTAATAAGATAGTTTTGAAAGCTTAATAAAGTCAACCCAATGAAAACTGTTCAATTAAACTAGTTTGCTTCGCTTATACATATATTACGACGCGTTTAATCGTCAGGTCAAGAATCCCGGTAGAAATTCTAAGACTGTTACTACATTCGCGTACTATGAAACTTTAATCCAAAGCAGCAGTTTGATGTCCCAAGCAAGTGGAGATTTAATCCATTGAGTACGAACATCAATCGAGAAATGAGTTTCTGGTGTGGAGACAAACATTTACAATCAAACGAAGTTTCACGAATTTCCGGTTTGCTCTCGCGACTTTCTTATTGATGTACAATGAATTTACTACTTCTATGATGATTTTTTATATTTTCATAAATTTCTGCGGTATTTGAGGTGAATCGAGTGCCTTACTTTTCGTTATCATAATCCATAAATCGAATAAAATTAGATTAGGCTCAATCAATAACCTTCCTAGTTATTGTATGGCTTGATAAATTGATTATCGGATTGGTTCAGGTTTATTTATAGAAGTATAACAAAATTACAAAATATATAAAAAAATATATCCGCAATGCTATAATATTATCTAAGATAAGTGATTAATTAATTAAGTTAGAAATTACTATCCCGATAAGAATATTTTATCGAAACATTTTTAATATTAACTATAGTATGTAGATTCAAAAATTTATATTTTAAAGTGACTTTTTAAATTGAAATATTTTATAATACAAGCACTTCGTAAAATTTAAATGTAAATTTAAATTTAAATTTAATTATTATTTATAACATAATCCTTCAAATTGAAATAACCAATGTATTTAATTTTATTAATTAATTCTATAGATAAAAAGTATCATGCATTATTAATAAAAATATTAATATCGATTCAATTTGTAGACTACGAATAAAATTTTCTATAAACTTATCTTATAAACGAAACTTACTGTTCTTTTAAATCCGGTAAGTTTATGTATAATATATGATGAACTTTTATGTTGGTAGCACAAAGGTAAAATAAAATGTAAAAAGTATTTTCTTTTTCTCAACTTATTTTAAAATAATTTTCCATTCTTGAAGTATGTTTTAATTCAAAGTAAGCTCGTATATGAAAACATGATTTTAAATAGTATACTAACGGTGTATCGATAAATCTATATAATAATAGTATCTTTTTTAATTCTACAGATAATTTTAAATATAAAATATTTTATTGTTAAAATTTTGTATACTATTTTAAATGCATGTTTATTACATTAATCAGAATATTTTCATTACTATATTCTTCGTTATTAGTATTATTTGTATTTTATTAAAAATTCTAAATTAATTTAATCATAAAATATCCAAAATACTTAAAAAATTTGTCATCTTCTAAATTAGTTTTAATATTATTTTCGTATGTTTCGGTAGATCCAGTTAGAAATATTTTATTTATCAGTTTCCGCGCTAATACTTATTTCTTACTATTTTACGTAATTTAAAGAGTCTGGTATAACTTTGATTCTTATTTTTGAAGATAAATAATTTATGTAATTTATGTAATATTTCTATCATCGATGAAGAATATTATAGTATTCGTCATTGTAATTGCAATAACTTTATAAATAAATAGAATCACTGTACCATCAATATAATATTTGGTTTCTATTTAAAAGAAATGCTTCAAATTATTATAAATAAAGAATACAACTGATAAAATCGTAGTTTAAATTTTATAAATAAAGCAATTTCAATTTAATTAGTACCGAAATAAAAAAAATAATAAACCAATATAAAATAAATTTTACTTTGAGTAGAAACAAAGTTAAGTAATTGACTGCCAAGAGTATGATAATTAACAATAATAACGATTTGTAAAAATGTAAATAACTAAAGAGAAAAAACATGAAATAGCTATAGGTGTTCTTGAATTATAAAACATGAGAACTGAAATACTTAAAAGAAAAACAGCGAATGCATCGGATCGCTGGAAGCAAATTAATCTGATTCCATACTTCATCTAACTCTCGCATTGCGGAAACTACTTCCTTCCATTTCACTTCTTCTTTCCTACCTTTTTGTATTTCTGCGTGAAAAGCTATTGCATTTTTTAAGATTTCTTTTTCTTACCGTATTTTCACATCATACTTTTTTCTTATATTTCTTTCCAATCTACCACAATATTTCTTTTTTATTCTTGATTCTCTCATTTACAACTACACCACTAGTCAGGAAAATGCAATAGACATTCTATCTTTTTAATGTACCTAATTACGGAAAGCATTAAGATATATTTTATCTATATATTTTAGTATAAAAATTTTATATTTAAGGAATAAATTCTAAACTGCATATCATTTATTATGAGCCGACATTGAATATCACTGTGTAAAATTTTATAGCTATTATGTAACGGTGATCGTCAACTACGATTTCTAAAAGTTTTTATTGTTAAAATTTTGCACTGCTAAGAGGATCGAGGACTGGAGGTGGCGGTAGAATTTCGTTTCCATTCTTAGCTGTTATTTCGACTGAATAAATTTCACTTTTTACTTACTTATTTTGCTAAAGATGTCAAGACTATTTTTTAGCAGTCTTATAAAAATTCCAGTTCGAGGATAAAAAATTGGTAATTAAAACGAGACCTACTTTAAAATAATAGAAGTATTTATTATGCATTTTAAAGTACGTTAATTACTAATTCTGAATCACAAAATGTAAAAAATTTGAAGTTCAAACTCTTTTAACGACATCTAACTTATACGTTATTCTTAGCTTGTTTGGCATTTTTGTATCAAAATTGAGTATATTTTTATATCACCTTTATTTTCATTATTACTAATATTATATTATAATTGTATTATAATTATATTATAAATCACAAAGGGGATCTTCAAAAATAAAATTGTTCAATTACACAATTTTTTGGAATAAGATAAATTGTTCTTTAATCTTGCAAACTTATTTACGCAAGTATTAAAATTTAATTAACAAAGTGAGAATTTTATTCACATTTTGTAACGATAGGAATCACAGTTATTACGAATAATTTTTAAAATTTAATATAGTACAATACTCCATTATTGTTACGTCATATAATTAAAACCATCCATCGAGAAACAAAAGTTTATATAGAGGTCTCACGTGTAATTCGTAATCCCACTTAAAATATGAATACGAGGTATGCATAGAAAAATGAATGAAAAGCGCGGAGGATGAACTCAGTAGTAACAAATGAAAGAAGAAAAATGGATGAGGTGCAAGAGAGACAAATACTAGCGAACATGACGTGAAGCTGGGGAATGGTCGTAGTACATTTCCCGAATGAACTGCAAATGAATAAAAAGTTCAAGCGCGTTACCCGGTACTGACAATTGTATTTATAGTTGTGCTAGAAGTGCTGGCAATGCTTTAGTATACTAATACAAGCATGTAATAGAACAACGAATACAAAGCTATCCAAAAAAAATTACAAGTTCCTGGTCTTTTGCTTTTTTCTTTGTGAGAAATTGTTCTAGTGAGCTTTTTCATACTGTTCTTTTTATTTGAAAAAGATTTAATTATTAGTACGGTTCGATATGGATTAGCTAAGATTTCTGCAATGATTTTCTTTTATTCAAAATAATAGAAAGTATTTGACAACAAATTCTAGTTCTAAAACTAGAAAACTACATTTCATGTAAATTTTCTCGTAAAATACTTGTTTTTTATGTAATTCAATATATATTTTTTCTATCTAGTACTCTGTTTTTATAAAATTTTATTTCTCTACTAAGAAAAATAGTCAGTTTGTATAGAGAAACTGATTTCTAAAAGTAAATTGGATTTATGTTTACTGAAATACTTGTATTTATAATGAGTTTTGAATAATACATTTTACAAAATCGTAAAACTCTGATTTCTTGTATAGAAAATAACAATAAAAAGTAGTTTTTGAATTCATATTGTAAAAGTATATTTTAAGACTTTGATAGCTGCAATATATACTTTTCGTAAAATATTTATACATTTGGTACGTATTTGTATCGTTTTTTTATTTTTTCAAATAAAAAATTGAATCATAATTAATTTGCTATTTCATTCTTATTTTCTAAAATTGATGATTATTATAATTATTATAATATAAAAGAAAAATGCTCAGCTGTAAAAAATATATATACGTTACGATGAATTTATCATGTTTTTATATGATTAAAAGTAAAAAGTTTTTGAACATAAATTAAATCGAGTCTAACGACTATTTTATAGAAATTTTGATTTTCATTTGTCACATTAAAAGTTTTAAGGTAAATCTAGATCAATTTCACTTGCAATGTCCAATTTTTATGCTTATTCAACATAATCTTTACTCAATATTTTGAGAAAATACTTGAATAAAGAGTTAAAAATATAAATAAAATTCCTTATAACATAGTATTAAATTATTACAGAATTTTATCTATTTCTTGCTATGTTTTTACGAATTCATGCAATGCAATATGACTCTAAAATAAAATAATAAAAATGACTATAAAATGAAAATTCAAGCGTTAATATTGACATAAAATAACGGAAACATGTGGAGTATATAGAAAGAAGAAAAAGAGAAGAAATTTTAGCGAGGAGTAGAATCAATATAGGAAATGAAAAAGAGAAAGTGAGAAAGGTAAAACGAGCAAACACGAATCAGGGAAAGATATACAAGTACCCTATGACTCAACGATAAGGCAGTTTCGATGCTATTTTTCTTTTGCAGTTTCTATTCGCTATTTATAATCATTAATGCAAATTTTTATCAAACTAACATTTAAGTTTTTTTTTTATTATTATGTATTTGTATTTAACATAATAACTCTAATCTATCATTAATCTATCATTAAACATAAATTATATTCTAATCTGTTTTTTTAATAATAAAAAATTATTTAACTAAAGTATTAAAAAGATTAATAATTGTTATAACAATAAATAATTCACAAATGTATAATCAATAAAATGACTATTTTTGTTTATTAATATTAATGTTATTTGACTCATTTTAAAAAATTCAAAAATAGTTGTTTGGATTTCACAAAATACTTCATGAATAATAGATTTTTAAACAAAATAACTACCTATTATTGTTATTACTTTATTTAAACAAAATTAATACATATGCGTTTACATTAATTTTTACAGCTTTGCCCTATTTCAACATCAAATTCGAATCTTAAAGATAATCAAATAGAAATTGCATCAATTATTATTTTTCTATTTTACATGACAATAATTTTACAATATAATTTACATTACTTATTGAAGATAAATAAAAGAATAAGATATATGACTAAAATATTCTACGAATTGCATTTTTCCAGAATATAGGGTCATGCGAATATTTGGCTTCTTGCCGATCCCTGTTACTGACAAGCTTTGTGGCTCTTTGAACACATACCAAGAAAGTAAATAGCACGAATATTCGACGATCGCAAGTTTTTGCTACTTTTTAGCGGCAAATATTACGCGTCAATAATGAACTAAGAGCTTTATTTTTTCACGCTCTAAGGCACGGAAAAACTATGTTCTTAAAAATTTAAAGCCCACATTTTTCATCTCCATCTTTATCATTCTTCATTCTACTATTCTTTTTTTCTTAGTGCTTCAGATATGGGGAAAAATGTAAATTAATATTCTTGTAATTATGAAATACCAGTTAATTTACTTCGCCGTAAGAAATATGATTGTTCGTATAATATTGTATTGAATAATACATACAATAAAAGTTAAACCTTTTCAAAAACTTTTTTCTTCGATTTCTGAAAAGTTTTGCGCGATATTTTATTACGAGCTCAATTTTTATAAATGATAATTATAGTCTTCATAAATTTCATTATCAGGAAACAAATATAATTTTATAATCAAATTACTTCTGCATTAAAAATTTTAACTGAATTTTAAAATTGAACGGTATTTTATATCGTTATAAGAATAAATATCGCGAGAGGACTGAACTTAATTAATAAGCATTAGATCAAATTTCTATCGATGTATACTTGGAATAATCATTTCGATTTTAATTACTATTATATACGTATACAATTTTAAGAAATTAAAATGTAATCGCTCGAAAGAAATGGAAACGTAGCGGTAAAGAAAATACGAAACAATATGTCTTTATTTGCTAATAATAAAAAAGATAAGTACCCAAAATATTAAAAATTTTATTTAACTCGGTAAACCGTAATCATCTCATTAAGATCTTGTCAACGCCTCTTGCCTTTTCCTTTTTTTTTACCACCCTCAGATTTAGATGCACCCATTAACTCCCATATTACGCCTATGTTCTAAGGCTTATCTCTCGCTTATATAATAAAGAATTGAATTTCATCAGCGCGCACGTAAACTTTCTGCTCGACTAGGGAAGAATGATTGCGGGTAAGAATCCATTAATCATCCGATACAGTTACTTTGCATCTATGTAATCTCCACGGTTTTACCGCGATGCGCGCACTACCTTGTTTCTACGTCAGTGGCATGCATACATTAGGCAAAAGTCCTAAAAAGGCCGAAAACAAAAAGAAAGAACGATGCAAGGACAATATGAAGGCGAAAGAACGAGCATCGCATCGTAAGGTGGTAGCACACGAATTCCCTTTTGAGTGTGGTTTGTTACTTATTCTTTTTGCTTTCTATACGTACTTTGCGTTTTAGTTGCCATTTTTTTTTTGTTCGTTGAAAGGCAAGCAACAAGCTGAGCGAAAGTCACGCGTGCACATAGTCGTATTCCGCGCGGTGTACATGACAAAAAAAAATAAAGAGAGAAGAGCAACTGAGATAAAAATAGTTTAGAGAAATTTTAATCAGGAGATATCTGAGCTCAGACTCTTGCTTCTTCACTTGCACATTTACTCTTTCGCTTTTTTCTGTTTCTTTACATTGGTAGAGACGCTGGTTTCTCTAATGGATTGCTAGGCAAGGAAAGGTAGCTGACGCCAAATTGCAATTTGTCACCCTTCTATCTAGCACAACTGTATATCTTTACCAGAGTCGCTATTTCTCTCTCGCTCTCTATATTTCCTACTACCTTATTTTACTTAGGTTCAAGGTTTTCGATGATGTTAAATTTTTAAATTCATAAAAAAGGTACTGTAATGCTTCGATCAATTTTTACATTATTTTTTACACGTTTTTGTTGAATTTGTTTTTAAAAAATATCGTTATCTATTATAAGTAATAATTATAAAAGTTTCGTATTTTTTATATAGAATTTCTGCACTGCGATAAAATTATTCGATTGGTTTATATTTCCTTCTTTTATGCATACTTAATTTCTAAATTTTAAATAATATTGGCATTTTTTAATTCGCTAAAATACTTTATGATTTATGTATTAACAAATATTTATACGAAAGTTAAGTAAAAATTGTCTCCAATATCGAGTTTATTTTACGCGTGAATAGATTATCCTTAATTTTACAAGGAAGAAAATTCATATTTAAATTATTCGATACTTAATACCGCTCATTCGGTTTTTTTTAAAAATCTACTTTGTTATTAGAATATTTGAAGAAAAAGCAGGAATAAGGAATATAACGAAAAATAAACTGAGTTTGCGTCTTATCTCGAAGAAAATGGTAATATATCAGCGAGTTTAAAAAATTCAATATTCTGGAGTTTGATAATCGAAGTATTAGGAGATAAAGAACTTAAAGGAAATCAAAATAGAGATTTCTAGGGAAAAACAGAGATTAATTTAAGCCGATCAAAATACGTAGATGCCAAAATACTGGTATTCATTATTTTTATTCGTTTTATGTTTTTCTTATTCATTAGAATTTTCACGTTAGTTCATATTTTGATAACATGTCAGATTTCTCAATTTAAATTAAATGAATAATAGTATTATAAAAGGAGATAAAAATATAAAGATTCTTTATGAATACTGAATTTGAATCCGTTAAAACAATTTTTCACATTTGAATGTGTACTTATCGAATTCATAATATTAGGGGATTAATAATTAGTTTTTTCTAATTGTAATATAACCTAATTATTTGAATATAGAATAAAATCGATGTATAGAAAATATTCTCTATATAAAGAAACGAAACAATAAAAATCTATAAAAAAAGATTTAAGCTATATTTCTTTTTGTAAAAGATAAAAGGGAATTTTTTGATCTTTACACAAAATTCAAGTTTTTCTTTTAGTTTTCGAATACCACTTGTCGTTCATTTCTCGTTCATACATACACTATTTTTTGTTTCTCATTCTACCACTTTTATAGCGTTACATTTTTCTGTATCAGCACACTTTTTAAATGCTCTAAAATTCAAAATTTGAATTTGTCATTTACGGTTCCAATTTTCTTTCATTTCTACGTTCAAAAATTTTTATTTTTAAATTAAATTTATCGTTAATTTTTATCATTACATATAAAACCTGATTTTTAATTATATATAGTTTGTTAACGTTGAATATAAATTTTTTTATACAAGTATGATTATATTTCATACACGTATGTATATAAAATTTAAAAGATCATTATAAGTTTTGAATGATTATTATATTTTTCTGAAACATTAAAGATCTACAATTGAATCCGAGCAAAAACTACTTCTAAAAGATATTTATATACAATGATAATAAAAATAACAGTTCTTTGCTTTATAAAAAAAATGTATATATATTTAAATTTTAAAGTTCTTTATTAATAGAACAAAGCATAAATATATAAATATATATATATACGAAACGTATACGACAATATTTTTTTAATAATTTGTAAAATCTTGCTTATACAAAAAAGTGAAAAAACGCGATTATTTTAAAAGGTTGAGAATGCAAAAAAACGGAAAGCAATAGACAAGTAGACGTTACACGATGCTTTTCCGAACTGTAGACCCGATTCAAAAATTTTCACATCCCACGAGATTCTTGTCTCAAGACCCTTTCATGCCGTGCTTATAGACTTCAACTCGTCACACGTCAACCGTTCCGTCCCCGAAGATGGATCTTTCCATACCCATATGCTCTATCACTCGCACTCTAGTTCCACGAGGTATAAAGATCGATCAGGCGTTATGTCAGCATTATTTCTTCATAAAATTATAGTTCCTATTTTTTCACATACTATTACGATCTTTCATTCCATTCGGCAAAAATTATAAATTTGAGTTTTGTATCGTACATTAAGTTAAATGTGTACTACCACATATATGCCTTAAAAAATATCTAATAGAGTTATACTTAACAGTGAGTTTATGCGAATGAAATTTTAATTATAAAATTACAAAATTTTAATTATAAAATACTCGCTTTCTGCATATACGTAAAGTAAAGTCATAATTTAAAATGCTTTAATCACTGAGACAGCTACGCAAAGTTTTCTTTATTTTTAATGCAATTAAAAAGTTATATTATGTTATACTGGTGTCGAAAATTTTATTCTTAGCCTCTAATTTCATCTTTCGAGTTAGATCTGTATGTGGAACCTGCAAAACTTTTACCAACGAAAGTAATGAATGTTTAAATGATGAAAATAAGAACAAGAAAAAAAATCTCTAACATTTTTTCAAAGAGATTAATTTACCATTCTTTCAAATTTATGCTTTATAAATTTATGCTTCTATTTTAGCCAAAATATAGCGTTGGTCAATTTAAAATTTACCAGCACTGCTTTACATGCTTTACAAATACTCTGAGCAAAATCCATTAAATCGTTGAGCGAAATATAATTTAATTTTCATTCAAACTGTTAAAACTTTATTTTTAATATTCATTTTATGACGATTATCGAATGGTCAATTATAGTTAAAAAGTTACTTCAACTATGATTTAACATATTTAATGCAGTTTTATTACAAATATTGCTCTAATTTTTAGTAATAAAAAAACTCAGATGCTCAATTCCTCGTAAAATCTTTTCGTTTATTTTCGAAAACACTCATTAAAAGTTACTCGATTTTCTTGCATTCCTCCTGAATTAAAACAACGATGAACTTAATTAAAATTGTAGATGCAAATGCGAAATGAAAAAAGTGGCCGTGAAGGAAGTCAGATGGATCCTACATAGTATAAAGAGAAAGTATAAAGGAAATTTTGGAATAGGGGAAAGGTGGTATGGCAGAATCTGCTTTAGCCCAGCGACCGAAAATATCGTCAAAATATGCTAAGAGTAGGTAGTCTTCTTGCGATCTTAGCATAACAATGTCCTCAGTATTTCGTACAAAAGGCTCTGAATATGCAAGATCCCCAAGATGAACGGCGCGAAAAGCAGTATCCTGAATCGTTTCTAGAAGTATTCCCGTCAAAATCTGATTCCCATTCCGAAAGTTTTTTTTTCATTGTGAAATAACTAAATGACGAGTCATTGCAAGCATATAAAATATAATGAATAAATATCACCGAAGCAATGAAAAGTAACGCAGCTTAAATATCGGAAAAAGGAAAAATTTATTTGCAAACGTATTGTTATCGTATCGATCCTTTCTTGATACATTTAGGGTAATGTCTCGGAGGTTTTACTCTTGCTTAGCGAATCTAGGTAAATGCAAATATTTCAGACATTTGGTTAAATGATTACTTGCATTAAACAAATCCATTTATTTTCCCATTTACCATAGATGAATTCAGAAATTCATTTTAATTTAAATCTGGTTGAAATATAATTTTTGAAAAATAATTTAAAAAGTAGGATAAAAAATAGAGGAAAAACGTTATTTTCTCTTTTTGCTTAAAAAAATGATAATATTCATAATTTGATAAATAATATATATATATTGCAATAATAATAGTATTTATATGAATTTCACTACATTCCATTAAATATTTAATGAATTACAAGTAGTGCGATAAGTACGTTATTACAAAGTAACAAAATTCCAATTAACTATGTTGTATAATAATAATTAACGAGTATCTCAAAAATGATATTAATATACTATAATTTTTAATTAATTGTATACTTTAATTATTTGAAATAGTAATAAATACTTAAAAAAATTGTATATTTTAAAAATTTTGAATCATTCATTTTTCGTACAATTTTAATATTATTATCAAGATTACTCAATTTTCTATTTTCTTTCGAACGTGCATTCGAGTTTATTGCGTATAAGCACGTGTACATATAATAAAAACGAAAAACATATAAAGTAGAGTAAATTCTTAGCTCGATTTTGCGTATTCATCGAAATTCGCAGGTATACGTTTTTATACGCTCATTCGCTAATTTTCATATAAATTTATCAAGACGATGCTAAGTGTACCTTTTATATAATGATTGACGTCATAGCTGCAGATGAGAGGTAGGAAAAGGCAGCTTAGCGGGGGACACGAAAGCGATAAGTGCAAGAAGTCAAACTGCAAGTTTCTCGTGTCAGAAGCAAGTTTTAGCCCCCCGGGAATTCATCACCGCGTAATTTCTCTCAGTGTGGCAACAGCAGCAACGGTTGTATCATATCTATCCACCTGTATGCTTTATGCTTTTATATACGTATATCAGACTAAAAGAAGGTCAAATCATAAAAAGTTTTGCATTCCAAAATCGAAAAATGCTGTCAATCGTACTATCCGCTACGAAACTTACCCACTTTTAAATATCTCTAAGACCGAAATTAAAATGGTACAAAAAGTTATAATTAAGTTTTTCGTATAAGTTGATATCATCGTTATTTGAGTTAAAAACTTCAAATGTATGCTTGCCTGGGAGCGCGTTATAAAAAATACATATATATCATATCTATATGGATGAGACAAATTGCAGAATATTGCAATTAGTTCGCGGATATTAACGATGTGATTAATTTAGATCGATATTTCTAGACAGCGCCTTGGGCTTACCACCGTCGCTGCTATTACTATTACTAGTTTATCTATTCCTTATCGTATTCTCGTTTTCTAATGTAATTTCTTAAATTAGGGAGTTTCTTCAAGAAAATCAAATGGAATATCGCGTTTCTTTGTTTTATCTTGTAAATATTCAAAACGATAAATTACGTGCGTTGATAAACAAAAATAATAAGTATCTCATTTTTAATTTTCAATTTATTTACATATCTCTTTATTTATAAAAACTCTATGAAAATATTTTCATTTTGATCTCATTGTTTCAACTATTTTAAAGAAGAACTTTACATATTTTTATTAGAAGTGATTTTTTGTATTATATTTTAAAAAATTTATTCATAGATATAAATATTTTTATCGTATTTTGTATCTACAATAATTTAATTTCATCACTGCGCATTAAAATAAAAATTTATATATTTTATACATATTTTTTATTCGCATCCTATACGTATATTCCTGTTCTTTTTATATTCTTTTTACTGTATGCACACGCGTATATTTCCTACAACAAATAATTTTATCGATTACTCTTAATATTGCACAGGTGTTAAAATTGATAAATACACTAGTAGAAATTATATTTTTATAAGTGTACGAAGAAAAACACTAAATATGAATAAGATAACTACGTTACACTTGACTGTACTCGAAAAGCACATTTTTCCCTCTTTTCATTTAACATCTTCATTTCTTTATTACCGTTACTTTTTATCATATAAATTCTTATCATAATTTATAGGTCATTGAGATAAAAGGTTAATTTTCTTGATAAACACATACATGAGTTACTACGCGTATACGTTAATTTTTCATAATCGTTTTTCGAAACATTATTGAAAATCTTTATTATTTTTGTTCCTTTAATATATAGATGAAATAAATCAAGAATACGGTGTGCGCAAGATCAAAAAAAAAAGTATGGGTTCGATAAATAGATAAAATTTAATCAAAAGCTTTAAAAATCTATTACTATATTTCAAGTGAAAAATAAAAATAGATTTGAAAAAGTAATTTTCTAAAATATTACGAGATAAAAGTAAACGCCCAATAAAGACGGATAAAAGAAGCGAATAGATAGAAATATTACGGACATTATGAATAATTGTAAGCGATCAGAAATTATAACTAAATTTAAAAGCTTTAGGTAATTATTAGTTTCATAAAAATTGTTCTCTTGACTGATACTTTTATTTTTAAGCCAGTTCGATAATCTTATTTCGATATAACTTATCATTAATCATTTAAAATTCAGTCGGAAATCAATAAATTAAAGGAATTGCACTGTTTCATCTGTCACATCAAGTTTCTTCTCGCAAGAAAGAGCATCATGAATAAAAATAAGTACGATCAGGATCCATATTCACGCTACACTAAATATTCATCGGATAATTTCCCGATAATTTCTTTCCGAGAACATAGCAATATTTTTTACAGAACTGTTTTCCGCGTGCACAGTTGTATCTTAAATGATTAAGCTTCATAAAAATTAAATGAAGCGATAATTCTCGCTAACTTGCTTTGGAAATGTTCTCTTTTATCTTTCAAAAGAATTTTTCGAGTATAAGCTTTCACGAGTTATCAGTACTTCGCATCTAATATCGAGTTTACTACAAAAATTTCTCTTTTACAAACAAAAGCGATCGACACCCTCCATTTGCTTATTCTATAAATTTATTTTCTTTTTACAAGGTGAGACATGCCTTCTTATAAAAACACATACACGCATTGATTGATGTGATGTTTTAGTGCGATGGGGTGAAAATGGAAGTAAAACGATGCTAGCGGTAAATATATTAAAATTTTGTTTTTATATTCCGATGTACATAAAATACGCCCAAAAATTGTAAATATCAAGTGCAAATATTTTTTACATTTAAACAACGCCTTGGTTATTTAATTCTAAAAATAAATATCTACAAATATTCTAGGCTCGTACAGTGGACATAGATCAAGATATCTTTGATCTTATTTTTTTATTCACCCAAAATCTACTCCGGTATTATCGTAATAAAGACATTAAGCTTTAAAGAGATTTACTATAGCTAAGAAACAACAAGAAGAGATAGAGAAATTGAAGGAAAGATCCGAGTGTCTGTATGTGTATGTTAGATGTATACACAAGTCGTCGAATACTTGCATTTTAGTTGCACCTCCAAACATGCGTTCAATGTGAAAACTCAATTCTGTTAAGATGGTACGAGTGACGCTCACAGACATTATGGGATGTTGCAGTCGGTACTTCCGTGTGCATCTATATTAAATGCACACGAAATTCATGCGCATTCCACAGTTCGAGAACAGTACCGTAATCTAGAGATAAATGTGTGACATGACTCGCATTTAATGAAGCTACGTATCTTAATAAAATCTACGTCACATATTAATTAATTTTAAGTGAAGAAAAAAAAACTTTCAGCATTTAAATATCTATAAAAGGATAAATTCTGATAATTACTGTTTTATTAGCAATCTCATCTAAAATTTAAATAACCTTGGATTTTACTCCAATTTTAATCTTAGCTTCTATGTCCGATTGCGCGGAAACCGTACTAGTTAATATTGGTAATATATTCTACCTTCGTTTAAATGAATCGTAGTAAACATAAATTAAACCGCGGAAGTATTTATCTTTTTAATTAAAATTTTAATATATTATCATATCTAGTATTTTATCTTACGCGTAATCTGCGTACAATAATATGTGCGATAACTATTAGAATAAAAATATCGAAGAACAATAAAGGTGGATAAAATATGTGACGTGCTAAAAATTTTTGTAATGCGTTATAGATGGTACACATTGAAAATAGCGTAAACGTGCGAACGATCAAATCATAAATTTAAGTAACATATTCAATAAAAGTAACTTTATAACACTCAATAAAATTTGATCAAACAAATGTAATTATTCTTCTGTGTATACAAGAATCGTGAAATCAACGTCATAAAAATTTTCATCATAATAAAACATTTTTAAATTTTTACTAAAGAAATCAATGATTTATTTGTTTGTACGTGTAATAGAACAAACGTTCGGTATTATAAAAGCAAAATGTTTAAGTATATTTATTCGAGTTAAAAGCAAAGTTGTACTGTTATTCTTCTAATTTTGTAGATTTTTTACGATCAATAAACGAAGGAGATATTCATCATAAGGGTTTCGTTCTAATCTTCAGTTAGACCATGTAAATCCTTTTTCGATTAAAACGTTCTTTACATGACTGATAACTATCGTTCGTAGAACGTCCAAAATATGTTGCTAGCTTCTGTGGATAGGAAATGTTTCTACGGTCATATAAATGGAAGAAGTTATAGTTTTCAGTTTCGTTCCATGCAACATAGTTTTACACAAATGGTATATAGTTATATTTGTATTATATATACGTATCTTTGTTTTCATATATCATTACTTACACCAAGTTGAACGGAGAACTCATAACTTGACCATTTATACGCTTCTGTCGATATAAAGATAAGTGCGTAGATGCGTAAGTTTGAACACGTGTATGCGAAGATACTACTAAATATATTCGAGACGATAAAACAATCGATTGATTCGATTTACAGATCAAAGAGCTCGTATTTATATCTCACAGTAATATTTCTGAATAATTCCGCAGAGAAAAAAATGATGTAAAAGAGAGATAGAGAGAGAGAGAGAAGCTAAGGGAAAAAGCGGAAGAAAACATAAAAGCTACAGAGTATGAGCATACGATTTCATACTATGTCTAGGTGTTATCCTTCGCTGCGGGTCAACATCTGCTGGTACAGCTCTTTTCTACTTTGCACAGCGGACAACGAAGGTTTACTTTGCAGACCACAAACTCTCACAATATCCTAATCTCACTCAGCTTAACTTATTGTTATTCCGAGACCTTTGATGGTTCAGAAATGCTTTGCCTGAATTTTTGAATAATGGGAGTAATGCATTGAATTCAAATGAAAACCATTTCAATGAAAATATATTTGAGTTTGTGAAAATTTATTACAAGCTATCATAAATCGTTTAAATACAACGATGAAGAATTCGCTCAATATGTCGATAACATTTCATCTACTTCATGGAAATGTAATAATTTATTGAATATTGACAGAAATTAGACAAACTGGAAATTTATCTTAAAAAGAAATATTTTTAAAAATTTCTTACAAAATATAAATTTTTTCGTTGTATTTCATATATAATTTAACACCGAGTCACATTTTTTTATACACAAATATTTAAAGGCGGAATATTAACGTGCTGAAAATAAAACTGTTTCTTGGTAAAAATGAATCCTTTTAAAATAAATGTTGAAGCTTTAAATTTATAATTCAAGTTTTCTATCAATCTCGAGTCTTAGAATTAACTTTCACCAAAGAAAAACATAAAAGTATAAAAAAATATAGAAAATTGGAAATACACCATAAGATACGTTTATGCAAAACTTCGTTAAATTAAAAGTTTAATAGAACTTTGAAGCTTTGATATCAAGGTAGTTTCTAAAAACAACCTTACTATAATCAAAAATAGCTTTCTACAAAGTCATAAACATCAAAACTACTTAAACATAGCAGAACAGAATCTGATGGTATTAACATTAAAATAACTTTTGAGTTATTAATGGATTATCAATCTAATAAACTTTCCATTAAATAATTCCATCATTTTAGGGTTTGAAATTGTAAATTCAAAGCAGTGGCTTACGTTGCAAGCAACAGCCGTAGTAGTTTGCCAAGTTAATTACATCGTATGCTTCAACAATAAGCAATCGCGGGTACTGTGCTTAATTAATGTCAAATTAATTTATACTGTCGATTATCAAATATCGAACGCAAGCATTGTACTTATTATGGTGGTGGCGAGGTAACAATTCGCGATGTCAGTGGTTAATTTTAGAGTTGCTTGACGAGCTTATTACTACTATCTGCGAATTTGTCGAAAATCCTTTTCTGCTCGTTACGCCTGTTATCTGCAACCATAAAATCGCGCCCCTAGCACATTATCGACTCTATCATGGATCAGCCAACGCGATTCTACTTCTTCTTTCTTTTTTCTTTCTTGATATACTTATTCATTTATCACTGTCTTTCTATACTTCTTCGCGGTTAAATATTTTTTGTTACTTAGAATAAATGCATGCAGCTTGAACGAACTGTTCCCTTGCAAGAAATACCATTGTAAAATATAACGGATGCTGATACGAAAAGTAAAATATTTTCCTTTTTCTAATCATAAATTTTCGAAAAATTATTAATTTTTGATTGTCAAGCTTTTCAGGATTACCATTATTTTAGTAACACTTTGTTTTGGTTTTCTATTTTTTATAACAGGTAATTACTATTTCTCTTAATATTATATTTCTCAACACTATTTTATTCGTAACAGGTAGCATTATATTTTTAACTCTCTCGGTACTTTCCTCGGTTTTCTAAAGTCTTCATTCAAATAAATTATATGGCTTGAAAATCTTTAGAATTTATGTCAGAATCAACAATTTATATTTAATCAGAATTTATAAAATTATTATTCTAACAAAAACATATGTTAAAATATATATTATTTATCTATATTAAAATTGTATTTGTTTACCAAAGATATGTTTATTTAATTTATTTTTCCAGATAATTTAAATGAGAATTTTTATGCTGTAAATACAAAAAATGATTTATAAACGCATGAATCCTATTATATCTTCTTTCGCATATTACTTTATAATTACATTTCCCACTTTATGTTTTTACTTTATTTGTCTACTTTTATTAAAATACTCAGCTTTTAATATCAATTCTTTACCTCGTTTTTTAAATTATTTAAAAATAAAATTATGTAGATTGATTAATTATTAAAAAGTATTAAAAATATTGCTAAAATATATTAACAAAAAGAAATAGATCACAAGGATATCTTCTTAGATATTTACTCATAATAAAAATGGAATTATATTGTATCTACTTTAATACTGTGTTTTCGTGCCTTTTTATTTTGCTAAATATTGTTTTAACTTTAAAATTTTTCTACTAATAGACAGAAATACTGCAAAATATGATGAAAATACAACAAAAAATTTTATATTTACCAAGATAAAAAATGAATTGAAAGGCAGATGGTGTATTCAGTATTTATCTTACCCTATAATATCAACTCACAAGATCATATTTATTTATAAAATACTTTTTTTTAAAATGTTTTTCTTTCAAATAAAGTGATTTTACTAGTTAAAGTTAAATATAATTTAAATTAAAATATATATTTTATATTAAATACTTCAAATAAATACATTATTTACAATATTAATATATATATATTATTTTTTTTGTTTAATTTTTAATTAATTTTATTCACATAGAAATTTTCATAAAATTACATTTTTTTGAAATTTTAAATTCATTTAAATAAAGGAAAAAATTAAAATTCAACTACATAAATCAAGTACAAATTAAAAACTAACCATTATTTAATTTCTGTAATTTTCATGGTACAATATACATGTTATTATATATGTATGTGATGAAGAGTACAATTTCAATAAATTGATTGTTTACAATTTTACATGTACACTTTTATATGGTATGACTTCAATCGTATAACATTAGAACATCAATATTTGCCAGGAAAAACATCTATTGCTATCTTTTACTCAATGATCGATCGCTTTGTAATTAAATAATTCTACATATGAAAAATGTACTTTATTTTTCTAATTATTTATATTTTTTTACTTTATCTAAAAAAGTAATTGAAAATATAAAAAAATTATTGATTTACCTGAATGTATAAAATTATTAAACCAAAAGAAAAGATATTTAATTGCAAATTCAACAATATAAAAATTATTACTAAAAAATAGTATTTTAAAAATCTAATCGAGTAATGTTTTTATTCATGATTATTTTCGATTTATATATAGACATTCCATTGTGAGTATTTGCGAGTGTTTCGAATGAGAATTGTGACATCGAATGAGTTGTGCAAAATGTTCATTTCGCATGAGAAACAAAAATTAATCTTTCTTTAGCGCTTTTCACGAATGTGTTTTTTTTCTCTAACAACTATGAATATTTTATAATTATATTATTTGGTAACTTATATTTTAACTTAGTCCGCATAAATTTTCGAATATAATTCAACTCATTTTACCGTAAGTATCATTGTTCCATTTTATTTTTTACCTAATGAAAACAATGCAAGCAAATATTATTCTCTTGATTAGTAATAAACACAAATTCTATATAAAAAAATATATTTTCAAAAAAGATTCTTGTAAAAATATTACAAATTTATAATTATAGAAATATTATTATTTAATAAGCGCTACAAACTTTTTTTTATTTAGATCTATATTTTTATTGAATATAGTTTCTATTAGAACAATAAAGTTTCTCTATTGTTAGAGTTAAAAAATATCAAAAATGTTTGTTTCAAGTTCGTCAATTTCAACACTTTATATTTCTATAAAATAATTATATTTACAAAACTTTTGGATTTATGAATCTCTTGATTTGTTTCATTTTTGATTAAAATTTGAAAAAGTAAAATTATAATATATTTCATTTTTTAATACTGAAACGTGGCTTTGATAGTATTTATATATGTATATCGATGTAAAATTTCATATTAAAATTCATTGTAAAAAATTCTTTTTTTATTAACCGAAATAAAAAATTATTTATAGAAAATAAAAACTATCTTATTCCAAATAAAATTTAGGTTATACATTCATTATGAAATTCAGTTTATAAATAATACAGAATAAATTACTTCTGTTACTAAAATTACATTGTATGCGAGTGACTAAACGAACAAACAACTATATTAAAATACAATTCCTGTGATACCTGTTTACTTTCTATTCGCAGATCGAAAGTAAGAGTCAATTTAAAGGTTATATATATGTTGCGGATAATCCGTTTATACAGTTACATTTATTGATACCTCCTTAATTGAAATTTAAACTAATATAGCATTTTTTTCAATTTCTTTTTCATTAAGTTTGCATTTAAATTATCATCTCTATTCACCTTATACATAAATGCATAGAAGATTTAAAAGCCTATTGTAATCTATTCAAATATTTAATTGAGATCTCAAAATCCTTTTAAAACAATTATTTTTTAAATAATGGACAATACTTTTATGTATTGAAAACACAAACAGTAAAGCAAAAATTACTTATCAAATATTGGATTTCGATTTAGGAATGTATACATTTCACGAACACCTTCTTTTAACACAAATGTATCTTATATCAAGTATTTACAATATTAAATATAATAAAGAATAAACTCTTTTTCCTAATATTGTACTAGTATAAATTAAAAAAAATGTTACTCCTCTTTGTACAATGTAGATTAAGTTTATATTTCATTGTAAAGTAGATAGAACTTTTTATTGTGTAACACAAGCGCAGATATACCACACAACCGCATTGAAACGCTTCGTCTCTTGTAGTTGCCAATTTCTCTTTGTCATCGTTGTCGTCAACTCTGTACCTCTCTCTTTATCTCTTTCTTTTTTACCCTCTTTCTCTCTCGCTTTCTACCATTCTAGTCTCTCTCTAGAGAATGTACACAGAGATAGAAGGGGAGAAAAGGTACCAACAATACGACGATAATCAACTGCTTGGCAGCTTTAACGGATGGCACTCCGCATATATTAATTATTGTGGCGTACTCGAGCGATGCGCTCGCATAAATTACACCTCCACGTGACGTCTCAGCAGTGTACCATAACGTACATTGCTCTCCTACCATAGAAGGGAAAGGCTTATCATTTAAATGGTATACAGTAAGCTTATGTCAACGAAATCCCAACTATAATATTTAAGTAAAAAAACATAACAAAGTGTTTTGTCGAAAATTCGAATGAATCGATCTAAGACTGCATAGAATCTCTCTTTACATAGAAATTTGATCAAAATAATTTTTAATTACTTTTGTAAGAATCGAACAAAAATTTAGGCATTTATTCTGACTTTCAAAACTACTTTCGATAATCACATTACAATTAATTAAAATGGAAAATTGTTGTAATTTATTTTGAATCGTGATAATATTAAAATTACTTATTTCGCCTAAAGAAATGCATAATTTTGACTGGAAACGTAATAATATAAGTACAATGTTGTCCATCGGATAGAAAAGTTTTTTACAGCAAAATTAAATGATGTATAATTCCAGAGAGTAGTTTATAAATTTATCGAATATATTTCATTTTTTATTTAAATAAATATTACAGAAATTGATGAAGCTGCAATATATAATGGCTTAGTTATACCGAAACTTCAGAAACTAACTATTGTGTATACTTCATCTGATCCCGGTCGCTCGAATGGGCTATAATATGTGACGATATAGTGATACTTGAATTCTCAACATACCCTTTGTCTATATCCTTCTGCATTTAAAAGTTTAACTTTTAAAATTTTATTATGTATTATTTAATAACGGTGTTATATTTATAAATACTATTCTAAAATAAGAATTTATGTGTAAAAATGTATCTATCCTTACTAATATTAAATGCTCGGTTGCGTAAAATATTTTCGAAACGTAATTAATAATTGTATATTAGAACATTGTTTTTAAAATATCTAACTAATCCTTTTAATTTGATTATCAACGGAATTATACATATTTTTCCTTTGTTCATATGCCGTGAGTTCAGAACTAATTTTCGCGCAATGTGAACCAATGCACCAAATTCCTATTTATACAAAATACAATTACAGCTTTAGTGAACTTAGCGTTTCTCTCTGCATAATTACAAAACTGAGATATATGACACTAAAATAAATTGTAGGTAAAACAGAAATTGTATTTTACAAAAATATACAAAAGATACTTAATGTATAAATTAGAATAACATTTAAAACTATAAAAAAAACAAATTACGTTTTAAACCAAGGAAATAAAAAATCTTATTAGAAGATATACAAAGGGCTTTATCATAAAAAATAATAAATATATCAATTAAATATTAATTATACCTTTCGTTCATAAGTTCACGACCGATTAAATTAATACGAGAAAAGTTAAAAAAAATGGCAATATTATTTAGTAACGATGGAGAAAATGATAATATATTTTGCAGATAAAAAAACTATTTTATATTAATACTTATAATTGAAAAATAGATAAAAATCGTTACATTAATATATCCAGTAAATTCCAATTACATTTTCATTTAATGAATTACCAGACATATTTAATCAGATATTATATCTATCAAAATGATTACAAAAATAATGTTTCAGACAAATCGGATTGATATTTAATTTACCTTCACGAGTATTTTATTCTCTAGCTTCTGTAAATAATAATTTATAAAGATAAGATACAGCTCTTATTATTTTACTCCCAACATATTTATTCTTATCTAATAATACAAGCAACGTTATTATTTAGTAACTAATCGATAGATTTAAATATCTCGAGTATTTGACTTAGAACTAATTAGTTTTTTTGTAACGTTTAGAATGTATACAAGGCAAAAGTAAATAGACTTTATTAGATTCCTATTGCTCTGCAGAAAGTGTAATGAAAAATATCGAGAAAAAAGTTCTTTTAAGTAATTTTTTCTTACGCTATCTTTTACAATTAATCCCTTAACTACAGAAACCACTCATGTAAAAAATATTCATTGTTTCGTACTTTTCTATATATAGTAACTACATTTGGATGATAATTAATCGGCTTATCTGAATAGCTTAATTTTTCTTCCTTCTCCTTCGACTATCTATATATCTACATATCTATCCATCTGGCCATCCATCTATTCATCCATCCATCCATTAAATTCTACTGCATACCAAACTCTACTGAAATTACTTTTACATTACTTCCGTGAAATTCGTTTTTGTTCTTTAGAAAATCCTAAATGTGCGGATCTTCTTTCTTATTCTAAAATTACATTGAAGAATTAACGGTTCAAAAACCTTGAAACCCCCAAGATCTCACTATTTCGAATTTATTTCTCGATACTTCCTCTACCTTTTTCTACCATTTTTATTTCTTTTAGATAAGAGGCAATCAGCTGACGTAAGTATGGTTAAAATTACCTTCTTTACGTACAAAAAATAATTGTATTACCAAATTCAGTACTATTTTTTATGTAGCAAAGGACAAAAAACAAACATTCGAACATTCAAATAGCTACTTTTAGCTTTTTGCTATCTGTCCTGTAGTTCATTACTCTATATTGATTTCCTGTCTGTTCATCTTTCTAGAGTATTACGTGCCTTTTTTTATTTATTTCTTCAATTTCTTCAATACAACTCTTTGAACTTTTATTTATAAGTACAAAAATAGTATTATTCTGTACCTACTATCAATAGAAAGAGGTTTTAACTATATAGCTTTCGAAATGTTACTGGTAATTCTACGTATCATCTTATTTTCCTTTTCTCCTTCTCGTATCTTTCCATTTTAGCAGAGAAGTAACCATCTTTTCTTTTGTCTTCTGTCATAAATTCTATTATCGACAAGTTTGCGTTGATATACGCATTATTTTCCGCATTTCTATCAAATTCCTTTCAGACCTGTCAATTTATGTAAAAATCTGATTTATGGCCTTTTCAAATAGGTACCTATATAATTATTCATCCGTAATAACTGTCACAATTCTGACTTACTTATCTCAGTCAGTACATCGCTAAATAATCATTACATTATTTGATGCTATTACTTTTGATGGAACGGACCTATTCGGTACCGTAGTCAAAGCTAAAACGCGATGTATAAATGTAAACATATATAAAAATACATATAAAAATCGATGAACAAAGGTAAACGCGTATAAATCTCATAACAAAGCTTTATTCTAGAAAAATATTCAGTCCTCGTGATTTACCTTAAGTTTATTTAAATCGTACACGTGCCGTAGAATTTCGTTTTTAAAATTGTATTACTACGATTGTTTTCAAATCTTACGCCTGCATTCACACACATACGCGCACACACGGACACCTACCATTGTATAATAAATAATACTAATTTAACAACCCTTTATAGATAGTAAATACGCGAATGATACGAAAGTACACAATGTTGTTATTTTATTAAGAAATTTATCACCGAATGCGTGAATAATTTAATAAATATTGCAAATCCTTGTACGATAACTTTGTGAAAATGAAATTTTTTTCACTCGTAAAAGTTTCGACAGCTTTGTTTGGAATAATTTAATTAAACTCAAGCAAATATTACAACGATTTATCGATATAATTTACTCCGGTTCATCAAATTTTATTAACCATATTTATCAATTAGAAGAAATATTCGAACGTATATTTTTCAATTTGATTATAGGTTACGATAACTGATCATTTAGATATAAATTAAAGAAAAATTTATACGATTTCTAATGGCGTAAATTTATAAAGGTTTAATGCTAAACGGCGATATTGTAATTTCAGTTCCTATGTCTGTGGTATACACATGTATATGTTATACTTGAAACGGTTTTTCCTAGTCTGTCAAACCGCAGAGAAGATACACGAAATTCTCGCATAACGTCAAATGTGTGTCGGTATATCCTACTGTATACTTTGCAGACTATGAAAAGGATACACTTGTGTCGAAGGTTTATACATTAGTTAATTTAGACGGGAGTAGAACTGCTTTCAGCCCATTCGCTTCTTACTTGGGTGCGCCACTATCACCACTATCCATCGTCTCGCAAGAGCTCCTTAAACTACTGCGTATCTATCAATATACAGTTTGCAGTATCTATATTTCTATCTACAAATTTATCGTTGCTTTTACTCGTTTTTCCTCTTTACATACACATCGAAATTAGATTTGGAATGTTGTACATTGTAATTTCAGGATATTTGTTTATAGAGCTAAAATATAATAACTGAACACGAAAAGTATAAAAGCTAAAGAGCAAGATATAATCATTGATTAAAATTTATGTCATGATGGTGCGGTTATAATATGATCGAGGATGATATGCAAGATATATTATTAATTATTAAAACTATTGGAAAAACTTTTTCAATTTTAAAAGTAAAATTTATGTATAAGTTTTAAATTATACACCGAATATGAAATATAATTTTAAAAATATGAAAATCATCGTTTACATAATAATAATTTTTTATACTAATTTTTTATCAAATTAATTAATCAAAATTTTTTAAAATAATTATTAAATTATAAAATATTTTAATATAAGATATTGAATTTTTATGTTTAAAATTTACTTTTGTTTATATCGTATTGTTTAGAATTTTATGAAGGTAATTAAAAATCAAGGAATAAAATAATATAACAAATATCGTGAATTTAATTTTTTTCAAGGTAATGAATAAATATATTATGTACACTTATATAAAATAAGTCATAAATATTACAGAAGATATCGAACAATAGAATATTAAATCTTATAATATGTATCACTGCATTTTACCTTTTAAAATAAAAAAAGTACTTTCCACGTTTAAAATTAATTTTGAATAATAATACAGATATCATAATTTTTCCTTATAATTTATTATTTTTATGAAGAAAAATAGTATACGTATACACGAGAATGTTCATATTTTAAATTATATAATATTTTTCAGACACAATTATTTATCTTTGATTAGTTGCAACTTTTTATTTCAAATAAAAATAACTAGGAATACGCTAAAGAGTAGATAAGGGAATTATAAGAATCCCAATGCAATCTTCTGCAATATTACTAAAATTACTATATTTATAGATTATTGCACTTATCTATAATAAATTAGCTACTCACATATATAGTACAAAATGAAAAGATAGTATGGAATCAGATTATGAAAATAATAAGAACAATAAATTATCTTTGATGCTGTATCATTGATTTCATAAAATATCATTTATTCTTAAAACTGATTATGTTAAATTATTATGAGCTTCATATCATTCTGTCGACGAATACACGTTTCCTTTTAGACTCTATAAAATTAACCAGAACTGAATTACTCACGATAACAATTATTTAAAAAAATTTAGTTAGAATTATCACAAAGAATATTGCACAATGTGAATATAATACTATAATAATAGAAAATATGTAACTTGTAACGGTCATTGATATAAATCCGATTACGATAATATGATTAAAATATTATAAAAGAAAAATCGTAAATTATGAAAACCCGATATGAAATTTATGAATAATGTTAAATACGAAGTGTGTATAATTGATTTATATATTATTTTATTCTGTACTAAAAAAAATCTTAAGTTGAAAGGTTACGCAATATGTCAAAGCATAAAAATATTTCAATTAACGCCATTTTCTCATATGAGTTTCGTAGGTTTTAATTTACAATATTCTTTACAGATGACGCTATTTAACGATTTTATTATAAATCAAAATTTGTAATATAATAGTTTCAAAATGAAAGTCTTTATTAATAAAATAAACATTAATTGCTGCTTAATTTTGAAGAAAATAAATTTTATTTTTAACGTTGCATAATATAATTGACAATAAATAATTTTATCATTGGTCGTAAACAAATTATTTAAAAAATAAAAAAATTTTCCGAAACTAAAGAAATACTAAAACTATGAAATATCAAAGTTTTTCTTGAAGTGGAGACTGTGATGTATATGTAAGCAGAAACAATTTAATGCCTCAGCCCAACATAGCGTCCGGGTGGCGGTGGTAGGCACAGATAAATGTATTACCTCGCTACTAAAATTGTTTCCTAGCTTCGAACGAGCTTCCCGTCACACTGACGATTTTCCTAATAGCATTCGTGTAATCTGATTCCCAAACGATCTAACAGAAATGATCGATACTCACTCGGTAAATTCGTTAAAGTACACTCACTTTCAATATTTCAAACTGTTTATTTATTCATACAATTTTTTATTTTTATTTAAGCACTTTAAGACTTGATTTTTAAGAAAGTTAATATTCATACGTATACTTTGTTTAAAATGTATATCATATTGAAAAGTATCTAAAGAATATTAATAAAGTGAGATATTGAATGATCCCGTATTTATAAAAATATTTTTTATTTCTTCGTGTTTATTAAATTAATAAAAATAAATATTAAATAAATAAAATACTGTTTCCATTTATTGGTTAAATTATTGTTTATATAAGAAATATTTCTATATTACATTCTATTTTTTGAAAAATTAATAAATCTCTTTTTAGAATAAATATGAAATTTTTGAACAAATCAAAGTTTTGACACTCTTATTTATCTTTCTAAATTTTGAAACTAAAATAAATAAATTGTAACTGATTGATAAATCATTATCAAAATAGATAAAATAACTACTAATTTAATTGGATAAGACCATATGAATCATAGTTAAATTTTTGTATATTAGTATAGTTTATCTTTTTCTAATCTATCCAATATTCATATCATTTAAGTAGTTCAATAAAACTTAAATTATCATACATCAGATATAAAGTCAGTTTATTATTTCATATAACGATGTAAGGGCGATTAGAAGAAAAAAAAATCCACATTTGACATCGGTATTTCAGGTGAAATGGTATCCGTTGCTAAATCAAAATAACTTTAGCTTGCCTCCAAGCTAAATGTATACGTAGCAGATTAAAAAAGAAATTTAAAAAGCTTCCGATGCTCCAAAGAGTTTATGAAAATATTGTGAGTATTACTAGAATTTTAAAAAAGTTCAATTAAATTATTTCAAAAGAAAAATATAATTTCTTTAAATTAACAATATTTAATTGATTATATAAAATATCCGTTGCTTATCAAATATATGAGAATAAAATATTAGATAAATATTTCATTTATGACCTAAATATTTAGAAAACGATAAAACGTATATAAAATTGAATCCGACTATAAGTCAGCATAATTTTCCTGAACTAATAAAATATTAAATTTTAATAATATAAATATAGATGTTATACTGTAACATCGTTCGTGTCGATTTTTACAAATTGTAGTACATATTACGCTTTTAATGAAGTACTTAATTTCATCCTTACTGTTTAATATGCACTTAAACGAACGTTTCGTTTAAAAAATTACAATATTTTGCTAAATATATTATTTTAAAAATGAACTTCAAAATGTCTAAGTCATCGTAGTAACTTCACGTCAACTTTTCAAAAAGCAATTTCAATTTTCATTAATATTTATCTATTTTCTATATTTACTTTAGCTTGTTTACTTTGTAAATTAATTATTAATAATTGAAATTTAACATAGTTGTATACTTTATAAGTGATGTGTATTGACGTGAGAGAGGAGAAATATATAAGTTTCAAACTTTCGAGAGAAATCTCCTCATTAACACAAACCTCATTTAAGAAAATAATTATATACCGTAATTGTACGAAATATTGGTACAATTAGAACACAAGAACAAATGATAGATAATTTTAGGCTTTAGATTTGACGGTCGTATCTAATGTAGCGAGTATATAGTAAATTTTTTAAAACAATAAAGATATTTTCTTTTTCACAAATTGATTTTCTTATTTTGATTCATAATATGACAAGGCAGAATTACCTACAAAAATTATATGAATTTAATCTTTTTCCCTCTTCTTTGAAATTTCATAAAAAAATATTATGATCAATAAAAGATTTTAAGTAAAATTTAATGTTACAATATTTAACTGCAACTTTATCTACCGATTTACTTGTTTCTACGAGGCAATTTTTTCAGCACGTAACTTACTATTCAGTATCTAAATATAAATTTGAAATTGATAAAGCAGCTTTTCAAATGATAGTCTATTTCTTAATTTATATGCATTAATTATTATTATTAATAATATCAATTTCTATATTTTCTTTGTATTTTATTGCCATTTAATACTTTAAATATAGTTTCAAACTTTATACTCTATACGCTATTGAATGAAATTCAATTGCTATTCAGAAATATTATCTGCATAGTAATAATATATTGATACACTATCGATATAGAAAAACTTTTATATTGGTTAAAAAAATTACAAAGTATATCTTTATATTTAAATTTTTTATAAAGCTTGGTTCAAAGTCATAAAACAAAACTAATTTTAAAAATACATTTAGTAAGAATATAATTGTAATCTCAACAAATTAAATTTTTTTACAATCTGTTGTGAAAATTATAGTTTTAAAGAGTAGAATTTTTTATATTTTGTATTTTTTTAACGTTTACATTCCATATTTTTAAAGCAGCCTTTTATTTTACTAAGAATTACTGTACATTACCGTAGATCTTCATTTTCTTTTCATTATGATTAATGATTTTTATAATTAAAATGTCGTACTTTTATGATAATTTCAAATTAAAATTTCAATATTTTTTATTTATAAATAACAGCTAATTATTTTCACAGAGAATATAAATACTAAATAATTAAATGTAATTAAAAATATTAGATTTTATAAACTTTATTAAAAGCAAAAATAAGCCACGCATTGTAAAAAATGATCTTTTCTTAAAGAATATTATCAGATATTATGTATAAGAAGATAAATCTATTTGACGTACATTAAACCTGGTGTCACTTTTAAGAATTTGCCAATTTCATGATTTTGTGGGTTTATTTTGTAATAAGACGATCGAAAAAATCGATTAGTATTCATAGAATATAATATTGTAGCGGAGGAAAGAAAATTTTTCATGTTTTTCAAATAATAATATTAATCCTTCTTCTTTTAACTAGATTTGTAAAATGTAATTTTTATGTCAAGATTTTACGACTCGTACCAAACACGAAATTCGTGCAAAAAAAAAAAAGAATTAAAACGTTGAATGCAGTTACGATTTTACAAAAATCTTGGCTCAAAAACACAAACGTGAAATTGTCGATTCTCTTTACCGACACTAGAAGTTCCTTTAAAATTTCTAAAACGATCGAACGACGAATTATTTATCCTTGCGCTTTTCATCGGTAAAACTACTCGAGATACGAAGTAATACCCCCTCGGTACCCGATAGCTCAGCTGTGGCGGAGGCTGGAGAACCAGTGGTCCGAGTCAAATTACCATAAAAATTAATGCCATTCGCAAAACGTTCGAGACTCCCGTCGGACGGTTACCATTATATATACACGTATATGTATATATATATTTATGTACGTATGGGCACAGACGCATATGTATAGAAAAGAGAAAAACCACAGCCGCAAGCGAATGTTCGCTGTAGGCCGAGACTTAATTATTGCGTCGTATGTGCACTGTGAAATCGCCTGGAAATCTCTAGTGCCCAACCCGTTACAACATCGGCTCCATAATACTTCATAGGCGTGCGGAGCAGAATTGGTGGACGTGTCGGAGAAGCGACGTAGAACCGGTAGCAGCAACATTGGTATGGCCCCCGAGCTATCGTTAAAGCAGTGCCTCGCAGATAACTGAATATCTTTCGTTTTCATTGTTCATGCGCGTTTTTATTTTGCCTTATTTTATCTACTTCATTTTATTTCTTTTTTTTCTTTTCCCTAGCATTTTTTATCCATTTCCTATACTTTTCTTTGTAACGAAATTTCATCGTAACTTTTTTTTCGGATTGATTTAATAACGAAATTATGCGCGAAGGAATTTTCGAGTATTACACATTTTTAATTTGAAAAAAATTTTTTCCTCGATTCTTGTACTCGCTTTTTATCTCGCTTTGCGTTATAATTTGATTTTAAGATTACAAATTCAATTTTTAATATTAGTTATTAGTTATTAGTTATTTCATAAATTTTTCATTTCAATTTCATAAATATTTACCTTATTGTATTCATTTTTAATTTAAATATACAAATCAACGGTAACAATATTGGAATCGCGATGAAACGGAAGCACTCGTTTGTATATCCATTAATTGTACGTATTACTTTCCACCGTTGTGTTTTCTAGGTTTAATATTATAGGTAACGAAGTTTATGCTAAACGATAAATACGAAAATTAGAATTACAATTATAATGTTATTTACGAATCTATTCTTCTTAAGTTTATTTTATTCCATGTTTTTGAATTTATAACGAGTTTTATTACAGACGATAAATAAAAGTAGTATTTATTTTTTATTGCATTATTCGAAAAATAATATAAGTGGTTTACGTAATGATTTACTATATTCCTTTTCTAATTAAGTTTTATCCTCTGGAACAAATATTTTAACCGTCGGTATTTACAAGCATCGTAATAATACGGTAAAGTGGTTTTTCATGAGTTAACAAACCGTTTGATTGGTGGTATCAAATAAAAATACTATAGAAGATCGAATGGTAATTTCATCTTAAAATATCTGTCTTTGAGCGTAAACACTTGGTTCGTTTCCGTGCGAGATCCAAGGCAATAAGCGTTCTCATTTAGGGAGGGCTGAAGATGAAAGACTATAAGAGGGACAAAAGCTATAGTTGACAATTGACGATCGAAAAACAAAAAGAATCGTAAAATGTATTAAAATGGGAAGGATATTGAAAAAATCATTACTTTCAACTATTCGTCAAAAGCTTTATTCATCGCTTCAAATGGCATATACGAGTATAGTTACGTGTATTATCTACCGTTGAATAGCACAGGATTTGTGTATTGGTGTAATCGTAGTTATTATTTCACTTATACGTAAAAATTTAGGTTAGAATCATCGATTATAGATACATGTACGTAACAATTAGAATGTAACAGTGCTTTAATAACCTTTTGCACGTATAATTTGCCATTTTTAATACCGATTTACACGTAGATTTAAGTAACTATTTTAATATCTAATGCGTAAAGTAAATATTGATTTGAATAACGTTGATTGACTCAACAATCGTAGCAACGTATTGGAATTGTTTTGGATTCATCTGTCAATATTTTCATCGCTCTATTTTTGTTCATGTTGCGTAATCAGCTTGCATCTTCTTCTAAATGAAAATTCATATAAATGATTGCATCGTTATTATTTATGCGTAAATTTTATCGCTCGAACATTTAAATAAGCTTTTATATTTCAGCTATAAAAATTTATTTCCATTCAAAAGAAAAATAAGAGGTTACGAAGAAGGCAGATATAAAAAGTATCTAAGTGTTTCCGCTCCGTCCAAATAATAATAAAAGTATCATTTGATAAGGAAAATTTCATATCTTTCCATCGTTTTACCATCTTTTCGTCATTCTTCTATTTTACTTGGTGTCTTATTTAAGCTTTTTTTCATTTACAGCGATAGCGGATGTAATAGAAAAAACTGAGACGTAAAAAGAAAACGTTCACAAGCTCTTCTTTGCACCAGATATCATAAAACAATGAGGTATCCATTGTCTTGTTAACATTTTTCAGAAATAGAAAATTAAAGAAAGACTGAAATAGGTAAAAAACAAAACTTTGCTCGCAGTCTCGTTGAGGCATCGACGTTGTAACCAACGGCATCTGATCTCCCGGCCTTTCGCTTAATTATAACGAATGTTTTCATTAATCCATGTATTCATGCTTGTACATCCCTTTTCTTTTCATCTTCTATCTTCCAAGCTCTTTTTTAAATAATTAATTGGTGCTAAAGTCCTTTTTTCATTATTTTTTATCCTAGGTATACATAATCTCGCCACGCCGTTGATTTGGGAAAAATTTCTCAGTCTTATCGTGCTAATGCCTGCCTAATTAGACTTTCAAATTTTCTCTTTTTACTAATGAATGTTATCACTAGATTGTTCTTTATTCCACTGATTTATTTTGGTGATTATTCTCAGTGGAATGTTATGGAATTCGAGCCTAAATGTTTTACTTATCTCATTCGCTCTGTAATCGTTGCCTCGAATTTTATTAGTTTCGTACAATATTAAAATTATATATTATTCAAATTTAATTTTTAATTTTTTTAACTTGAAGAATCAATTGGAAAATGAAATTTTTTGTTTATATAACGTATTAAAAGCAACCTAAAATTGTTTTAGTGTATTATTAAAATATCTACCCTTTTGGAAAATTTAAAAAGTAATCTTTCACAATTTTGGGATTTAAATATATATATTTAAATATACGTATATTTAAATGTCGATCGATTGGTTCTTATAATTAAATAAGTCAATCAAAACAGAGATTTAAATGTTATATTTTTAAATTGATTCAAGGTAGGTGTTTCATTTTTTCAAATATAAAACTTTCGATAATATTTCCAAGTGTAACATTATTATATCACGTTATAAATTTCTAGTACAATTGAATACGAATAAAAAATACTAATAATTTTACTGATTGCATTTTTAAAAATTAAAAATTAAAATAATAAAGACTTACTTTATTTTTATATCAATTTCTTTATAATCTTATTTTGTGTTTCAATACAAGAATGTTTGAATTTTATAAAGCTCGTAACTATAATAATTACTTTTTAAAGCAAACATTATAAAAAATTTTCATTGAAATAAGAATCTTTTATTAATTTTAATCACGTGAAAGCATTCCTTAAAGAAATCCTTTGAAGGTTATTACATTTCTAAATTTCACACTAATTAACTTATTTTAATATCCATATTGACTTTCAAAATAAAAATATTATTAAATTAAAGTACTTAATACAATTTTTAATGTGAATATATGAAATTGATTTATTAAAAAAGCAGTAATTAGTTACGTACACATTTTTTTGTTTTAATCATTTTTGCTATAGTGAATAAGCAAAGATAAACCCAATTATTAGCTACGCATAAATTTTACGTTTATCACGTTTAATTTGACATTTTGTATTTATATATTATAATCCGCTTGAAAAATTATTTATTTTGTATTAATCTTTGATGAAAAGAAATGATTATATAGTTCAATTTAGATTTTTCAATAACATTAGTGAAAGCTTATTTCTTAATCTTAATTCTAATTTACTTCATATTATAAAGTTTTTTCTAATATTAATTTTTGTAGAATAAGAAAAGTAATATCATATTGCATTTTTTCTCTCTCCTTCTTCCATGTACATTGAATTTTTTTCGATATACACAAATCATTTTGGATACTTTAAATCATAAATTTACCTAAAGATTATCGTTTAAAACTTATGATTTTTAATCATAAAAATGAATTTATCTAAATTTTGAAAATTATATTCTAAATAATATATATATTTTTTTAGATAATCGGTTTAAACATTTTATATTACATTACATTTATAACTTTAATTTATCTGTTTCGTAATTCATTTCAATAAAAATATGTACATTTTGAATACAAATTAAAAAATTAAAACGTAATTTAATTAGAATATTTATCGTTGAAAAAATAAAAAATTGAGTACCTCGATCGAAATACCAACTACATTATTTATTGATTAATAGTAAATATCGAACATTTCATCTACAGTTATATTTATTTGATTTAAATTCCTGAAATCGAAAACTAATTAAAACATAGAAAATTTAAATGGCTACGATTAAACGAGAAAACAAACGACGGAGCTCAGAAAATGAAACAACGTTAAAAATAATCTCCTTGCGTCAAGTGCTACTAACGATGATTAGCATTATAGTTGATAGAAAAAAATGAAAAAGCAGGGAATGTCTATGTACTCTCGTAGTCGGCCGAAACCAATATCCGTGTGTTCGCGCAAGAAAAATTTCTGTTGAATTAGTGATGCATGTTCGCTCTCCTGGAATATACATATTTTTCAGACCCCATCAAATGCAACGAACTACGTCACGTATGAAAAAATTGCATTACACGCATTCGTTCGGTACGTATCATCGACCATATATACAAAGCGCGACGTGGCATTGAAGTTACGCGCGTCTATGTTTCGAATTCATTGTTTAAAAATTGTTCATCGACGGGACTGTCTCTCCTCTGGCGGAGTCTATGGGATTTTCAGCGGTTTGCATTCGTCTTTTTTCCCTTTATTTTTTTATCTCCTACATCTCCTACTCGGTGCTTTGTTTTAAACATCGCGCGTTCCGAATCCCATCGGATTCTCTTCGGCATCGATAATTCGGAACGTCCCAGTCCGTCGGAATCTGACGCTTCTGTAGTGCAATGTACTCTGGCGTTCGGCGTCGACTCTAATATACCTTAACGCATATTCGCATTGTACTCCCGTTTGATTTATCTCGATGGTTACAAAGATAAAATGCTTTAAAAAATCGCATTAGCGGAAAAGAGCGAAGCGAACTTGGACGAAAATCCAGAAAATATCAACCGAAAAGCGAATGCTCGTATTTATCCGAGGTAGCTGATTAAATTTTGCGAGTAGCTCTGGAAATGAAAATAGAACCAATCGCATAAATTGTCGATATGTGGGTATCCAAAAATTCATCTCGGCGCAACAACGACGCGACGTCTCGTCGTCGTACAAAGAAGCAACGGCGGTACGCGAAAATATGTATGCGGTAATAAGGACTTATAAATCGCGAATTAAACTCTGTTCTTAATTAAATTGAAATTCCTCTGTCATGTTACCCGAAATAAGCGATGCTTATCCGTGCTTACAGAGCAAATATACGTTGCAGACGTTTCTCATACGTGCTTAAACGAACTTCAGCCGAGTAAAACTAAATCGCAAACAATCGTTATTCTAAAAACAGAGAGTTAACGCGTTAGTGTTCTCCTCGCTTTCAACTCTATTATATAAACTAATGTACTTTAATCTATGGAAGATTCATTGCACATTTCTTTTTCTAAGTTTCGGGATGATAATGTTTCAGGCGTCCAGATATTCACGCGAATGAACTCGGCGAATCCAACAAACTCAATGTTTTGCGGAATTTTTCTGGCGAATCGTTAAGGTCGTAGCTTTTTTCTCCGCTAAAACACAATAAAAGTTTACGCTCTGTCCAAGTACCCGCTTAACTGTTTATTCCTCTACTAGCATCTCTTTCTGCCTTTCTTTATTCCCTCTTTGGCTTACCCTCGATATACCTTAGTTTCAAACTGCGCTACTTTTTACACCGATAAAAAAGTAAAATATCTTTTCTCGATTCTTTTTTTGCAGTTGTACAAATTATGTAAAGTATCGATCGAATACTTTAATCTTTAATAAAGTATACTTTTCATTAGGATCATTTTTTAAACGTTTCAAATCTGTACGATTTCACGTTTCTTCGTCGATTTTGTATTTGTATAAAAAAATATATATAAATACCTTTGGATACTCTTAAAATCTTGTTACCAAAACACTGTTATATAAAAGTTTCGGACAAAATTTGATAAAAGCAAATAACTTAACGAAGCAAAGGGCAAGTCGCTCGATCATCCAAGTATATAAATTATAAATTAATATCACTTATAAATTTCTTGCGTATCTCGTTCGGAGCATTCGAAAAGAAAAACTTTTATACGATTTATAAGAACGTTGCTAAGTTTAAGTAGAAAGCTCGCGATAAATCTTAATCTCCGAAATTTGCATTTGATTAAAAAAGAAGCACAAGGTTCCGAGCATTTTTCTTAAATGCACAACATATGGCTATTTCTGGCCGAAAGATAAACGCCTTAGATTTCCGCATATCAATCATGTCGACAGCAGTGCTGCTTTTATCTCGCAAGCTGCAGCTGCAACAGCCGTAGCTACAACAGCAACAGAAGGAACAGCACCGGCAACACAGGACTGAGAAAGCTCGAAGCTGGAAAGATTGTGGTAAGCTATACGAAATGGGCTTACTTTTACACGGCGAGCTTATTTTACGATGTCGATGGACGGATATAGCTTCCATCTTTACGCTAGCGTATACTCGTATATACGCGGCAAACTCGCGCGAGTGCGCAGCCGCTCTTGGCTATAAAACGTTTAGAAAACGACGAGATCGTGGACACTTTCGTAACTGAGCCTTCCTCATTCTGTTGCTTTTCTAATGTTTCTTTTGTTGAGCGTCGTTCGATTATTCTCTGGTTCGAATCATTTTTCATCTGGTCCGCGTATTTTCGATAAACTTTTTTCGCGTAGTTGCCAGGGATACGATGTCGTTCCTTTTATTATAAATGTTTTCAAACAGCGCCATATTTTTTAAACGGAATTTTATACAAATGTAAGATCCCTTTTTTGGTTTGGATATTATAATGCATTTATGTTAAACATATAGATAGATATATATATAATATATATACATCCAGATGTAGAAATAAATATGGAAACATCTTTTAGAAATATTATCAAAATCAAATATTTCTTTGCTTTGGAATTTTTTTCATCTACTGTATTTTTAAATTGAAATCAAAAATCAAATAAAATATTATAAATAAAGAAGATAAACTAATAAACTTTTCTGCTTTATTTTTAATTTCTTCTAAGCTACATACCGATTAGCATATTTACAAATGCGTTATCGTAAAACATCAAGTATCTCTATTTTAAGTATCCTGATTAGTTTTTCAATGTTTAAAAATACAAATATCAATTAAAAATAAATATGTTATCTAATCGAGATTACATTTGAATATTCATTTTTAATTTCATATATTTTCGAAAATTTTTATTAAATTCGTAAATTTAAAAGTTGAAAGAATGTAATAAAGACAAGAAATCGTATATTTTTAATAAAAAAATACCGAATAACATCGATTAAATAACATAATTTAAATAGCATTAATGTCTTATAAAAATTAAATTATATTTCTGAATTGACATTATTTAACGCTGTATTTGAAACTTTAAAAACTTATTTATTATAACGTATATAATCTGATAATTGTATAATTTAAAGCTTAATTGAACTTTCTATAAGTATTTGCAAGATGTAATTTATTTATTACTCTCTCCTTCTCTCTCTTTTTTTTTTCTCTTTCCTTTTTCTTTAACTTTTTCTCTCCTTATCTCCAATAAATATCGATAACTAAATCCCTTAATATTTTTTAAAGCATTGGTATGAAAAATTTTTAGATTTATCTCATTTATAAAACCTAACTGCAACCCAATTGTATAATTTTAATTAAAAATTTTTAGGCCATTATTTATAATTAAAAGATAATTCAAGTCAAATAAAATTTACTTCTAAGTTTAGTGAAGATTCATCTATATAATATGAAACAATTGTTAAAATAATTTCAATATTGAATATTAATATTTAGTAGATAAGTTACTTTAATCTCATCGATAAATTAAGAGACCCATTAATTATTATAATACTTCTATATTATATACATGTCGAACAATTTTAAAAGTATATCGAAAAGATTTAAAATATTCGTAATAATGAATAATAAAATTTACAAACAAATCTTTCTTTAAACAATTATAAACACTAATAGTTGGAAATGAAATTCAATATTTTTTTCATTCGTATTTTCTAACTGAAATACAAAATAGAGATACCGGAGTGGTAAATGTCGTTAATCATAATAGTAATGCAGGGAGCGAATAAAAATAAACCTACAAAAGATTATCATCACCTGAGATTATAATTTAGTCGGACATTCCATCAAGAGTTTAGTAACTGAAACTTGACTTGCCGCCCACTTTCGTCGCTAGTTAACTTTATTACTTGCACCGCCCTAACTTGTTCCAGTTAATGAATTTCATGAAGTCGTTGTAAGTTTTGTTACGATGTTCACCAGTACCGTTGGTAAAACTCAACTAGCAAAGATTATAATAAATTGCATCGTATTCTGAGGAATGGAGCATAGTTAAGGAGGAGGTAGCAGATTATTTCTGAGGTCACTTGAACCTTTCTCCCCCACCCTTTTGATAAAAGTCATGTAAATCAACATGAAAATGGAAGTTGCTCAAGATAAGACTTTTTTAATACTTATGTCAAAAACTATCTGGCACGTCTAGGCAATTTTAAAAATTGCTTTATCTTAAACTGAAAACTTTTAGATTATTCCTATCACATTTTATCTTCTTTATTCATTTTCACTCTTATTATTTAAATCATTAAAAATATACTACAGAAATATAGAATTAATAATAATATAGTATATATTTATCGAATAAATATACATTACTCGTGATTTAAATTATTTTATATTTCATTCCATTCACAATTGTAGCACATAAAGCTTGAATCTGATTTTTTTAGAAATATATGAATCATGAATGTCTATTATTTCAATTACTATTAAATCTGTACTATTATTTAAGAAAATTAGATTTAAAAAATGAAAAATAGTTTTAAATTACACTATATAAATTACATAGTAATTGAGTGAGAAATTTAATTATTCATAAAAATATTAAGTAGTTCATAAATAAAAAGAAATGATCTGATTAATTTGAAAATAACTTTAAAGATCTATAAAATATAATCGTATTAATATGTATATATATATCATACAGACTAAAAATAGGTCAAATTGAACACAATTAAATTATTATATCTTTCAAATTAGAATATTTTATTCTTATCAAATATTTTTAGAATACAATTGTTGTTATAATATTTTAACAAATTAAGAGGAAAAAATGATAACTTTTTCGTTTTTATAAACGTAATGTGTATTTGTTAAATGTTAATAAATAAATAAATAAAATGTACATACTTTATGAAATATATGTAACTCTTTCAATACAAATGATTATTATTGATATTTAATTCAAATATCTAATTAACAAAATAAAAATTTACAAATTCCTATAAACTTGAAATATAAAATTGATGAACTAAATTTTATGTTACAAAATATTAATTTTTACTTAATGTTAATAAATTTTATTTATTCTTATTATATAGACTATACGACTAAAAGTAAAAACAATTAAAATTTTATCTTTTTTTTATTGGCTTTTTTAAAAAAATCATTAGTTTTATCAAATATACATAAAACATTCAATTGGTTTTTACGAATTAAATGTTATATATTACTGTGAAAAAAGCAATTATCGCTTGTTAATTAAAACTTGTTTATATTTCTTTTCTAACTACTACAATTATTTTGAATAAAAATAAGATTTATTTACTTTTAGCTTTAAGTTAGAAATTTCAAATGATTAATTGTTATAATACAATAAATTATTATTTCGATCTGTGGTGTAAATATATTTAGTTCATAAATTTAATTTTAATATATTTAGTTTAAAAATTTAAACGAATGTATTTATATTCCTTTAGTTATTATGTTTCTATTAATCAATCATTAGCTTCAATACATTCATTTTGTAGGTATTCTACTTTTTTCATAAACACTATCTTTATAAATACTTTTATATATATAAATATCTCTCCTTCTCTAAATTAAATATAAAAATTCTACTAAATAGTTAATATTATTAAAGTTTATAAATTAAGAAAATAGCAATTTTAATTTTATAATATAAATAAAATATTGATAAATAAATTAAAGAGAAGCTTGTTTTATTTCATTCAGATAAATCAAGGATATCTGAGTAATCTTATTTAACCAGATTTTTTATCATAATATAAGAAATAAATTTAATTATATAACTCGATATAAATAAAAAATGATATATTGAAAATTACGTTAACTATGGTGATCAATCAAATTCTGTTAAGAAAAGTTTTAAATTATAGTAATAAATATTAATAAAATAAATTTTCATTATTTTAAATATCAATTTTAATTATAATATTATCAAAGTATCGAAATTTTATATTTACTATTATAAAATATTATTTATATACCAATTTTATGATAATAATCGATTAATAATTGATAATATTGAACTTAAATAATAAATACATCAATCAATAAATTTATTAATCTAAAATAAATATATTCAAAGTAAATGCTTGATAAAAATAAATTCTTATAGATAAAAAAAATTTTATTAAAATATTTGAATTATTATAGAAAGTCATATTCACATTTTATAATATACTGATATTTCAATAATGTAAATAAAGATATAGATTTATGTATAAATCTCCCGTATCAGTCAATTGTTTTGCTTATAATTAAAAATTTATATTTCTTATTTACGTATTTTATTTTTATTACATAGTATAAAATATTATAATTTTGTAAAGAATCGTTGTCATAAATAAAGTTACAAATTATAAATCTAGATATTACAAATACTTAATACATGTAATTAATTAGTGGTTACCTTTAAAAAAAATTATCTTCATATTTTAAAACAATTAAAAATTAAAATTTTTCTTTTTAAAAACAAATTTGTAAAGATTACAAATATCGAAGGATAAAGGTTCAAATTTAACAACCTTAGACTGACTAATGCATATTTTTTTTCTTCAAATTACTCATACCGTTTTTCATCAATCAACATAAACTACACGCTGAAAAATTATATTATTAATGTCTTGCGGTTTCTCATCAAAGAAATATCGAGTATACGAGAATGCACGTATAACGAGATTAAAGGATTTCATGAGCGACGTACAGAACGCTTACACTAAAACGACGCTCAAGAGAAGGAAGGTTCACGAAAATACGTAAATTCAGCTAGGTTCAAGGCTTTCCCCTAAACCACCAACTCTATACATCCGCAACAATACAAGAGCGAAACCTGGTTGTTTAGATGGAAAACAGAAATACATTTCAAACACCACAACTACTCGTCGTTCTTCAGAAAAATAAAGTGGATGTATGTATTATCCTCTACGCTAACCAAAATTGACGTGATTTTCGACTATGCAAATCAAACGGATGAATTATATTCACAATTCTAACTTTGCACTTGCCTAGATAAGTTTTAACGATTGTCATTCTTCTAGATTCATGAATAAATCAGTTGCTGCAACTCAAATTTGACAGACATGGTTGTCTTGGTTGTCTTTAAGAATATGAAATTCTTGTTTATAAATACGAAACTGACAATGCACTTCACGCAAAAGTGCTAAGATGTAAAATATTAATAACTGTCAAAGCATAGACTTACTTTATTTACAAGTTTCAAGCTAAGGCGTACAGCTTTAATAAATTAGTAATAAAAACTTTTCTTTTCGTAAGATATACAGCCGTTAATTGGTTTACGCGAACATTTTAGTTTTAAATTTTTTATCTAATATTTGCGTAAAAAATTAAAGTATTCTCATAAAATTTTTCGTTTATATCTATTTTTATTGTTTAATTTTATTTGTATTTTAATTTTTTCTAATTTTTATATGAGAAAATTAAAATTTTTATTGTCTAAACGTAAATTATAAAATGTATTCATCTTTTGTTTAATTTAGCAAATGTACTCATTTGTTTCAATTTTCTGGTTTGGATAGATTTAACTTTTAGAAATCGATAGTCAATTGTTAAATAAAATGTTCATTGAATTTAACGATATATAGAAAACGATATAAATTCTATTACAATTATTTAATATTCTCGTATATAATATTTTAATTACTAGAATGAAATAATATAAATTTTCCAGTGTTATATTAAATTTATTTCTTCATTAAAAAATTCTTTTATCTTAAAAAAACTGATATTTTTTCTTTAAAATTGTTAACATAATATCATTTAAAAATAACTAAGGTATTTTCCTCTTTAAAAATATTTAAAAATATTTTACTTGTACGGTGTTTTCAAAAGGTTCTATTTAAAAAGATATTTAACACTAAGATGCGCCAATCAGAACACAATTGTTGAAAAAAAATAATTTAATTGAAATAAATATTTTTTATATTTTAATTTATTGAAATTAAAAATTTTTTTCTATATATAATTAAAACTTTCATTTTTTTAATATGAACGGACAATTTTCTTACAGAGAATTCAAAACTTACATTGAAATAAAAAAATCTGACGATCAAAAAGCAAATTTTTGTATTTTATATAAACATGTAACATTTCAGAAAGATCGCTTTAGTAATTTTGAAAAATTTATGCTCGCTGATTCTAAAAATGGTATTTCGAAAAAATTCGTTTAAAATTTTGAAGCCTCTCAGATCTTACACAAGGAACTATTCAAAATGTTTCCAAGTTATTTTTATGCGAGTGCTTATATTTCAGTGATTTTTAGTGCTATTTACTTGAAATTTTAGAAAATATTTTCAAAATTATATAGTTTAAAAAATATTATTTTCGAAAAATCAAATTTTTTAAACTTTTAAGTATTAATATATCCTTGAGAATTTATGATCATTGACTTTTAAAGAAATGAATATAAATTTCATAATGCTATAAAATAAATGAGTTTATTAAATGATTTTATTACGTGATTTTTTTTTATCTTGAGTATTAAAATTAATAAGAATTATAGAATTTTACTAAATGATATGTAATTTATCTCCCATTTAACTTTAACATAATTATTATTAAATTAAGTTTTATAACTAAATGTAATAAAATATTTTTCTTTTTTTTAATTTCTTTATCTAAACAATAATTTATTTATTTATAAAATACATTTTTTTAACGATTTTTCGTTGAATTTTAAAATTTAATATAATTAAAATAATGTTTAATATTTTAATTTATTCTATTTATTTCTAATATTTTTACAGTTAATTTCTCAAAATATTTTTTCTGTATTACAATAGTTAGAATTATAAAATTTTAATCATAGATTTACATAGTTTTACTTGAAATAGAATAAACGTTTATCTAATTCATAAAATAAAATTTTATTTTATAGGACTTTTTCAGATTTTTTAACTTATAAAATTTCTAAAGACAGATCAATTTAAACGTCTTATTCTATTGTAGAAGCAGATTTTTTATTAAACATCAAATTAGCTTATATATTTAATGGATAGACTCGTAAGCAAAAATCGTTCTGAAAAACATATACATTTTCGATACACCATAAGTTTCTTTAATTCAAACAACTTTTAATGTTTCCTTTCTGGACGATGTAACCTAAACTCTCTTGATGATATGTCAATAACTTATCCGATTCCAGAAAGATACACGTTAATGTCAGATGGTTGAGACATTCCAAGATTGAAGTTTTGAACTAGCTTCCTATAAAAATTCGTCTGTTCACCTCTACATGATATAGTAGAAGAAATGAGGCGCTAAAAAATCACTGCGAACTTCTTCCAGCTTTCGTCGAAAGTAAATTAAGCACTTCGTGGCTTTTCAATTAAAGATACACATCTCGAAAAATTTAATCAGAAATTCACATCCATATCGCGTTACCCATCAATGACTTCCGTTAAATAATTATAATCTCGTAAACAATATTATTTCTATTTTCTGATAAATTTGTGGTTGGTACAGCAAATTAAGAGTATTCATTATTTCGATTACACTTTCCTTTAATTCATCGTGTACTTTCGATCCTGAAACGACACGTGAGTAATCGTTATTTGATGTGGTTAAGTGTCCGACTGTGCGATTGCTGAGTTCTCCATATGCGCGAGATTTTTCACGGCTTTCATGTTTACGGAAGAAGCACTGAAGCGGGAAATACGCGTTGGTATCTATCGCTAGACTAACTACAGCAACTTGTTTTACTAATACATCAATGCGACATGTTTAACTTGTTTGGACGTTGTTCTTTAAATAATTTTATTTTGTAGGAAATAGGATTCTTATTCTAATCCTATCCGACTGAATCAAAGAAAGTACCTGCGAATTTTGACGACAGACTAGACATAATAAATCATAGAATAAAGGTATTATAAAACATTATAGAAATTGATGATCTAAAGATAAATAGAATTATTGTATAAACAATTGTCCATAAAGTTAAAAGAATATTTTTTCACTTTAATTTATTTATTCATAAACATGTTCGTTTACTTGATGATAGTACAATATATCAGAAAGTATAATTTTATTTATTAGTGTTAATCCACTCTTTCACAGTTTCCACAAACTGAAATGCTTTAAAAATAACGTGCTATATTAAAAATTTAATTTTTGCACGTATATATGTATATATATATCATAGCATAAAATAATATATTAATAATAGACAATAAATTGGATATTCCTTGAAGTCAACATAATTGAATTATTTTTATTTTTATTTTACTTTTAACTATTTTAAAAATTATCTAAGTAATAATTAAATTAGCGAATACTGAAAAAATGATTTTTATGAATTCTTTTATTAAATTTAAAGCACAAATTGATACAGTTCGAGTAAAATTTAATAAGAGTCAAAATATTACGAATAGAAAATGACGATCACATACACTGACAAAAATATTTCATAAGAAGTCGATGACGCGGATATTCTTCATATCCCATCCTCTTTTCTGTCACTCGTGTAGATAAGCCACGAGAACTATAGCACAAAAATTTAACAGAGCAAGTGAGAAAACAGAGCCGGAGAGATGTTAAGAGACAGATAGATTGAAGAAATTGAAAAAAAGGCGACGAGGAAAACGTAGAGTCGTGCTATGGAAGAAAACATCTACAGTCCGAGTAAAAGTTAAAACCGAAGCTTTTTTACTCGCCTTAAATTCGAAACATCGTATATATATAACACTAATAAAAAATTATACATAGTATAACTAAACTTTAAATAATTCTCAATTAAAAGTTATCTTTGATTTTTAAAGTCCACTATTCTCGTGTCTATTTCTTAAATGAATATTCATCGGCTTCAACTATTTATTTATTTTTGCAACACGATAATTTGAATATAGACATGAAAGTAATTTTTCAAAGTTTACTTCGAAAGATTCGGTTATAATTTCTGTCGGTGAATTATTTATTTTAAAAATATAAAATGAATTTGACAGAACAATCTCGTTAAAGTACTTATCGCTTTTTCTATTATAAGTCCTGAGTCTAACTCGTAATCAAGTAAATGCATTAAACTATTAACACTATTTCTATCTAATAAACTTCTTTCTTTATCAAGAAAATTGCACACAAACTTCTTACATTGTACGAATCTGTTTACCCTACTTCTACATTTATTCCAATAATACAGAAATTAAAATAATTATATAATTAATAATTAAATTAAGATAATTGCTTCTTCTCTAAATTGTATAAATTTTTAAATATTCCATTTAATCGTTCCTTATCATTTAATACCATTATAACTAGATGGTGTATCATATTTATTAATTAATTGTAGTATAAATACGTGTATAAATTTATCAAATAAAAAATTTAATATAATTGATAATAGCCCATTTACTTTCAAAAATTGCTAAATAATGTAAACACGGTAAAGAATACTATAAAAATTAACATCTTTAAGTCTTTCCAAAAATCTGGATCAATTTATCCAACTGGAACTAGGATAAATCATCCTTCCCAGGAGCTCCAAGATGCGGGAGCGTAAAGCTGTACTTGTATGCGCCTCGCTTTTTCATCTGGCCTCCCTATTTGTAATCCTTCCAGTACACTCTCTCTCTCTATCTCCCTCTCTCTGTCTGTTGTATACTCCTATTCGGGCAGCTCAGGATTCACGTCAAAAGTCGACTTTTGATGTGCCCACCAATGCAGTTTTAAGCGGGATAAGAAGATTACGAAATACAGTACAAGTTACTAAAGTAAAAGACAATTAAACAACAAGGCAATAATTTATTGAACATGAAAATGTTATTTTTGTTATAACGAAAAGCTTTAACGTTAAACAAATAAATCCGTAATACATACGTATATATAAGTTCTTTTATTTAACGATTAACAATAAAATAATGGCGGAAATAGGATAACTATTTACAATTTTTACTTTTTTTATCGCATTCGTTCCATTTATTTTCTATCTCTCTGTATATATTTATCAGTCTCATTTTCTTATTCGATCTCGATCCACTAACGTGTCAACTATGCAATCATATAACTTTCTTTATATACTTTTTTATCTTATATTTTTTTTGATTTTTTTCTGATTAACGAAATCAACCTGATCTACTTTTTCCTCCTTCTTATTATAGACAAATTATTAACGAAACATTGTTTTTCGTTACATAAATTTAACAAAAACATAAAATAAAAAAAATTCAGTATAAATTGTTGGTTTAAATTTAAATTATTTACAACGGAAGGTGTGAATACTATCATACCCTGAATAATAATTTTATGTTAAAAATATACATATGTACGTATATAATCTTTTACTTTCGTATTTGAATTTAAAGGTTTTAGTACGCATCACGAAATTGCAAACTAATATTTTATAGAAATATAAAACTAAGAGATTTTAAATCTAACGAATGTAAAGTATCGATATCACAATTCTCTTTGGCAATAAACATAGACCATGTTTCCTGAATGGTGTTCTGAATAATGTCGTTTTGAGAATATCGATTTTGAGCAAAAAGACGATAATCCAGAAGCTTGAAGGAGATATTTTGTGATCCTAGGTGTTATTAATCCTTTCTTATTTCAGAGCTGCATCAGAGCAAAGAAAAGAGGAAGTTAGTTCTCCTAATATCGAGCAATTTTTTATTGCTGTAAAAAAATTGAACTCATTATACTGACTATGAAAATATTGATGAGAAAGATGTAAGAAACGAAATTCGAAAATTAAATTAGAAAATATATTCTGTATGTTTTACATTATTTACCGACTATACTTTATACTAGCATGAAACGACATTATTATTAATAATATTGATACGTGACTCCCGCACCTGTAACTACTTTTGACAGAGAGTAATGCTCCACTGGGAAATAAATATAAGCGCCTCTTTTACGGGCAAAATGATTGAGTTTACTTGTCAAACGACTCAATTATGAAAATTAAAGTAAAGCTATTTTTTTAATCTGAAATATTTTGCTGATATTAAACAAAATTTGTTTAATATAATGTATTAATTTATTGTACGTGAATTTTAAGCTTATATCATGCATTAAAATATTAATGAAAATATTTCGGTATCTCATAATTAATAAGAGAATAATACAATAGAAAAAACTGGAAAAGAGAATAATTTTATACGTTTCACGAGAATTAACTATACAATTAATATCAACATGAAAAATGATTTAATTTAAAGTATCCATATTTGAATTGTAGAGATTCAATTTTTAAAATGAATAAATTGTACATAAAATAAATTTAATTATATACGCTGATATATTCATGAAATATCGTATATAAACTTTTACATTTTTAAAAAAAATAACGTACGAATTATTTTTTAGAAGCTTTAAAAAATCACGAGTAAACTTTTTATAATTTAAAATCAATGTTGAGTACTCTATCAATCGATAATTTATTAAAGAATATTTACATACATAATACAAAAACGTTTAATGAAAATTTAAAAACTGAAAAATGAATGTATTAAATTATGTAATATTTAAAGCACAAATTATGATTCAGTTATATGCATAAAGTAACAATAAATTCATCTATATAATTGATCTACAAACAGAGGTTATCTATCGCAAGGTATCGAATACATTTTTAAAATAAGCGCAACATTTATAATTTATTGTTCAATATCAAATAAAATATTAAATTAAACATTAAATAATAAATTTAATGAAATTAAATTAAATTATTCAATATCAAACTTTTATTCTTCGCAAGAAATATTTTATATCGCGTATAAATTATAGATGAGTTTAGTTGATACTGTGTTTACTTTTGCATTGCTCTTTCACTCCAATTTCTCTTTTACTCTCTTTTTTATCATCTGCTTTTCTCTTTATATTCTTTATCCGGTATATTCCACTATCATACAAATGTACAAATAGTTAAACGGAAAAAAGTTTTCGATCGCTTTATCCTCTAATATTGTCGCTTTATAAACTTTGTAGTAACATATATTTTAACTTCTTTTAATAAAATAACAAAGCAGATATCAACTGCTTTTTATAATAAGTTCATCGCGTGTCATCGTACCAAAAAAATATACATCGATATAAGAAATCATACACACAAATATCTCTTGTAACATTGTCTATTATAATTTAGAAAATTACGACATGTATTCAACATTTTTCTTTCATAATCTGATCCTCTCTCACTCACTCTTTATCTTTCAGTTTCCCTTCCTCTTAATACTATCCTCTTCACTGAACACTTGGCCAATTTGATACAGACAATTGAGCATCAGCCGATGGCGATGGGCCAGTGCATAAAAAGTGACTCGATGGATTATCTATTGAGTGAGTTTTTGTTAGAGTTGATACAAAGCTGATTTGGTTTGTTATTCTTTTTTAACAGTCCTTTTCTATAGACATTTTTTTGGTACTCTTCATCTTGTTATCGTTTTTAGTTAGCGAACTCGATTTTCAACCTATTTTATACTCATCCATATAATGATTTAAAAGACTTTGTTCGATTATTTAAAACTGATTTCAGTATATTTGCTCTTTAAATCATTAGACTGTAAAAGACAAAAGGATTATTATTCGTTTTGAATAATGTAATATTATGCATACTGTAGAAATATCAAAATATTTTCATGACCTAAGATATTATTTAGTCTATTTAACGAATAAAATAATTTAACATTAAATAAAGATTAATATACATTATTAATAGATTTTTTTAAAAATAAACCAAATTTAATTGAATTCTTTCATATATTTTATAAAACTTTTAACGAAAAAAAAATTACAATCATTTTTACAGATTAAATAGCTTAAAAAATTCTTATTATTTATTTTAATAAACTAGAATTTTGTAATCAATACAAAAACCAAAATTTAAAAAAATTAAAAATAAAATAAAATTATTCGTATTAATTAATTTCTTCCTTTTCTACAATAGAATTACCTTTTTTCAAATAAGCAGCTTTCGAAATTCTAGTTAATATTGAAACAATGCCAATGCTTTTCTATCATTTTAACGTAGCCAGAAATTCCAACTTTAAGATAAAGTTCAACGGAATACCAAATAAAAAATAAAAATACTAATAGAGATAGAAGAATGTAGAGATACAAGAAATATTCAATGAATAAATATCAAGAATTTTATTAAACCTTAATTAAAACAAATTGAAAGATAACGAAAATTATTAGGAATAAAATAATAACATATATAATTTAAATACTTTTATTAAAATTTTAAGACGATAATGAGTTAATTATAATAAATTAGACTCGATTCATTGTCGATGAATAATTGATTTTTGTACATTATTGTGTTTTATTAATACAACTAATTTATATCCTCGTTTAAAACGATACTTCTAAACTTAAATTATAATTTTAGTTTATTATACTTCCACTTTGCATATAAAAACGTTTCTCATAAAATATGTGCTACAATTAAAAAGTACGATCTATATTTCATAATGTAAAAGTCCACCATATATTAAAATTTTACAAAAACACATTAAACTATTATAATCGTACAAAACTTTTTTTTCGTTACTTATGTGTAGCTCTTTTAAACATGTATATTTCAAAAATTTTTATATTAATTTAAAAAACTGTAGTCGATTTATTACTATTACAGAAGGAGTTTTTTAATTTCTTCTTCGTAATCGGTTTTTACAGTAAAATTATTGATTTACGAACGACATTTCCTCATATTTTCTATTTATTTATTATTAACTGTAACCATTACCTAGAAAAATAGGCGAATGTAGATATCTCACATATATACTACATACTTAATTATATATTTAAGGCGGTACTAAAATCACGCTTCTTTTCAACTATCTTTTTTAACATCGATATTCGATTTTACGCGAAATATTACGTGCACATATTCGTCGCCTTAAAGCTTTGATTTTCTGAGCAAACGTTCTTTCATATTTGATATCTTCTTAAGTTTGATACTCGCCAAACGATATCCAGTAACGGTATTTTTATTTCAGAAAACGCCAAAATTATTAAACGAAAGCGCTGTATCGAATTTTTTTTCCATTTCATATTATCTTTTTATTTTCATAATACATTAGTTATCTTTAAAAAGATGTATATGAATTATTAATTTCAATATTTAAATACAAATGTTTAATAAATAATTCTATTTAATTTAATCAAAGATGATACGATTCATGTAGTTTTTTGTGCATCTTAAAATGTGATAGAAAAATCGATTTTCAAACTTTATTATACAAATGCCACTTATGAAATTTTGCGGATTATATTCTAAACTTACATCATCGATTTAAATAAATGTGATTGCATCGTATTGAATTTACAATATCTTTTTATCGCGTGAATTCATATTTAATAAAAAATAATTAATACATAAATGATTATATATATTTTTTTATTTACGTTTTTTACATGCATTTTAGAAACTGAAAATTTTGTCAAAAAATATGATACATAAATGCGTAAATAGCAATGCCAATAAAATTTATCCAAATTTTCGTTATATATTAAAATATATTAAATAAATTAAATACATATTCAAAGCATACGTATAATTTTTTTAAATAATTAAATTTATTACACTTTATTCAATTTATTTTATATATTTATTATAATATTAAAGTTTTATTTACAATTTATAATTTAAATTTAGTAATTCATTATAATAAAATTGTTATTAAGGCAGTGAGTTTGAAAAATACAAACATAATCAATCAAGAATAATGAGATTAAAATAGATACGAAACGAATGAGAGAAATGGAATAAAAAATAAAAAATAGAACGGTGTAAATTACTTTTCGTTAAATAAATGATAAAATACTTAGTAGTACTTTTATATGTAACATCGAAAAGTCTTTTTTTCCTTCTAATAATATACAGAACATTAGGCGATTTTACGAATCTCACTGATGCAATAGCGAACCTTTCTACAAATCTACCTTGCTCTATCTTTAATTTGTGCTGCACGAACAAGTCACGTTTAGTTACCACATCTAGAAACTACCGCCATTGCTCCTTCTGGATAAATTTTTCAACGTAATTCCGCTTAATTCCAGACTGTCGATACCCTGTTCTCTTACATATATGTTCACTTGGAGCTGATGAATAAGTTCGTTTCTTCTTTTGAACGTTTTCGTTTCTATCCTGTAATATAAAGAGAATATGCAGGGAAAAAAGTTGCAGATATCAAAGAATAAGAGCGACGAATGTTTTTGTCGTCGATTCACCGATTTATCCTTGTAACTACTTATATTTAAAAAGTTATCAAATTTTTAAAGTGTTTAAAATCAATTTTCGGTAAGCGACTTGTACGACAATTGATAATATTAATTTATTTTCCTTTTCTATACAAGAATCTTATAATTTTATTTATTAAAAAATATAATACGTCAATCTATAAAATGTATATCGTTATTTTATTATTATAATTTAAAATTGAACGTAATAGTATGGTATATTTTCATATTAGCATAAGATAAATATTCTATAAATCTAAAAGATGGAACTACGTACGATATTATCTTTATCTTTATCTTATGAATGTTCTGTAAATAAGACTTATTACAACAATAAAGTATTGGTCGACTAATCTTTTAATTCGTTTGTATCGAGTCATACTAAAAGAAAACATATTTTATACGTGCACAACCAATTTAACTAATTTTAAGTATTGAACGTAGAAACAATAATCGTGATTTATTTAAATCATTAATTATTTTATTGTATTAATTCTTTTGTATAATAATAAACTCTGATAAATATAACTATAGTAAATATTTCATAATATAAACAAAGCAATAATAAAGAATATTTTTATGTACTTTATTGCGGTAATAAAGTAATGAAAAATTAAAATAAATGCACTATTAACGTATAAGTCTAAAGAACTAAAATATGTCACAACACGATATCGCATATATCATTATCTTTTCACAGCTTAAGAGACTTCTTTTATTTTATAAGACTTACCTCTCTTCTATTTATTTTTCAAATCGTAATCCTTCTTTCTTCTTCGACTTACAATCGACTTTACTTACTCGCTTCTACTTGCATACTCTCATTCGCCTTGTTTACATCAACATGAAATAAAAACATCTTGATCCTGGCCTTTATACAAGTCAGTTCTTCGGATATTCTTTATAGGACAACGTTTTCTGGACACGTTAAGAAGTAGGAAAGGTGGAAAAGAAAAGAAGTATGGCAGCACAAATCGTAGATCAAGGTGTGCGTTATCTTTTAGATTTCCGACTCGCCATCCATTTCTCTACCTTTGTCCCTCTGCTATTCTCTTTCGCTCACTTTTTCTACAACCCTTATGCATCTTGAATATAGCCTTCGGCCTACATTCCCTTGAGCAATACTACGCTTTACTAGCCCCTTTATGCTTCATAGCTGAAAGACATTTCAACTCGCACTGATACGAGCTTCGTTCTTGAGTACTTTTGCCATCCCGTTTTTTCCAATTTATGTGTGTATTAAACTTTCACGATCATTATTTGAAATTTACTACTTTCAAATATCAATCGCGTGTACTAAAGCTTTCTTTATTTTAAAAACTAAATTTATTTATTTATAATCATAAAAATAAGAGTACGGATTATACTATTACTCGATATTAAGCTGTGAGTATCGATATATAAAATATTTACTTAAATAAGATCATATTTCACTAATTGTAGCATTATTGAAATGCTTTCTGATTATCTTGTTTCGAGAAAATTATTTCACGGATACAGAGACCTCTAAGAATTCAAAAAGACAAAATTTATATAAGTTAATTTTTTTAGGTAAGATATAAACGACGAGTAAGTATAACAATTATTTTTTAAGTATAAGCGCTACTATAAGATGATACAATAAGTTTTCATTTGTATTTCGGTTAAAGATATATGTTTAAGCTTCTTGCCTTAAATTCTCTCTTATATATTTAAGTGGTCAAGTAACTGTCCAAACAAACATGATATAAGGTTGCGCGGATGTATGGAAAAATACTTTTCTAATGGTTTAAGATAAGGAACTCGAAACTATCAAAATAATATGTTGTGGATGATTCATTACGAAATCCAAAGAAAATCATTATCGCAATATTTTCAAAATTTTTGATAATTAAACAATTTCTGAATTTATTAATTATTATTTTATTTTTGATAAAGAAATCTGTCTTATTTTAAAAGAATAACACTTTTAATATGTAACTAAAATTCTATATATTTCATTAAATATAAATTAAAATGGCATTAAATTAAAAAACTGCATAGTTTTATATACAAACATTATATAATGCATATTAAAATGAAAATAAGGGATTAGATATCGGTTAAAGAATGCTGGAAACCAATTTAAGATAATTATATTTGATTAAACTGTTACGAGTAATTAAATGGAGTTACTTTTTTATAAAAGAAATTGTTAAGATTCGTTAATAATATTTATTTATTATACTCTGACGTAACAAATATAAAAGTTACGGAAACTTTTAAGAATGAAAGAATTGTAAATCTACTATAGTATGTGTAACCTCAGAGGTAAAAAATTTAATCCATTACAGAATAATAGTCTCTCTTAAATCGAGTATAAGGTCAAAGGTAAAGATTATTCAACGTTAATAAATGAAAGTTTATTTTCAATTTTTATCCGAATATAATACGACAGAGATATTATTAAAAGATAAGCTTCTCATTTTTGTTCAGATGTATAGAAAACTTTTTAAAGATCTCTGAATGAATATGCATGCTTTAATATAATTTAAATTAAATGTACACTTTTTCAGTTATTAATATAAATCAAAGTTAATATAGCAGGTAAATTATAAAATCGTATTTATTACAGAAAATATAATTATGTAAATATATAAAATATTTCTCTGCTATTTTTACCTACAAGCACTTGAAAATACTCTGAAAATGTATAATTTCATAAATTATAGTGATAAATGAAATAAGTGGCGTAGAAAGAGAAAAAGATATAAAGAGATTGACGGGAAAATTACATAAAAAATAAAATAAAGGACTGAACCACCCAACAAGATTGATACATTCATCTACATATCGCGTCTTATTTGGTGTTATGGTACAGCCTTGAAACGCTATTACGTAATTCCGGAGTGAAGCAACAATGTCTATGCAAATTATTTGAAGACTTGATTAAATATAACTGATTGAATATAGCGCAGATACAATATGATCCGCTACCGCAAACTGTATCATGTAGTAAATACAGAATGGTTTAATTGTACTCTTTATCCTATCAACTCTGAGAATGTTCTCATTTCTGCATCTTATTCGTGATCTCTTTTTATTTATGTCTGTTCTTATCTTTGTCAATCTATATTCTCTCTATTTCTCTATACCTCTATTTACTTTCATACTACCTCTTAATTTTAATGGTTATCAATTTTGAACCTTCGCTTTATTCTCTTTTAAAACAGTAGAATTATTTATTAAATTTTCTCGTGCTACATAAATAAATTAAAATTGATGCTTAATAAACAAAATAAAATGTATGATTAAATTTTAATTCTTATAATTAAAAGTTTAATATAATTTTTAAATTTAAAAGAAGCGTGTACTTTATTGAAGTATGTCATTCATTATTTTCTCTTTGTATACAGAAACGTTACTGCAATTTTAAAAAACATCGAAATGTAAAAAATTCATAAGAAGAATTATATTATCTTGTACAGGCGTTTTGTACAATACTACATCAATTTTCTCACTCATAACTATTCTAATGATTTTAAAGAAAATATTTATCTGCGATAGAAATTAAATTTTAGCAAATTTATATCATATCATTAATTATTCTAATTGTCCAGTGCATACATAAGAGTGATTCTGTTTTTACAAAATTTAAGTAATTAATTTTTCTTTCATTTTATATTATCTCTTTTTCTTTAAATATTAACTCTTTCAATATTCTATAAATAAAAAAGTCTAATTTCCCTTTTTCATACCTTACATCATTTCTTTACTATCTTCAATATCATTAATTTTCTCTACCTTTGTTAACATTATCAATTTTTTTCTAACAGCCTACAAAGCTTCCAACTTCCTTTTCTATAATGTTCTATAGAATATTTCAAAACATTATGCACTACTATTATATACACACGAACATATGCATTTATTTACTCGTGTATATACGTACTCTTGTAAAATGTACGTACATTATTGTAGTTCTTTTATTTACTATCTATTCTATTATTAATACGAAAGAAATTATATTATAATAGATAGAGTAAGTGTTATAATGGATTAAAATGAGGAGTAATAAAAAGACTTATCGAAAATGATGGAACACAGAAAAACTGAAAATATAAAATTTATTGTACTTCTAAGATATTTTTCATATAAAGAAGTATACATAAAAAATTATCTATAATTTTTACTATACTAAATCATAACTTTAATCAAGTTTAACAAATAATATGAGTAATTAATTTTTCATTAATATAAAACATTTTTTTAAATTTCGAATATGATTTATATTACTCTGAACCTCATTAGTTTAATTATGATCCATATCGCATTTCTTCATTTAAAAAATGGTGTTATTAAAAAATCATTTTAAACCTCATAAATTTTTTAACTTATATTCTTAAATTTATTTTATACATGTATATTCTTCAGACTATCAAACATGGAATATCCAGTATACTATTATCATAAAAGTATTTTTTATATCAAAGTACATTGTTATTCTTTGATTTTTATACGATAAATATCTGTATTAAAATATTTAGTAAGTAATAATTTCATTTCTTTGAACTCAATTTTATCAAATTAGAAAGAAGACTTCTTAAAGGAATAAATGTTAGGACGTGTATATTAAAAAATATCTAATAATATTATTATTTATTTTTACTATAAAATGTATTTATTGTATAATATAATATAATATAGTAAGTAACTTATTTATACTGCTATAAAAACTTATTTTTAATATATTTTTATAACTAAATAATAATATTTTGACAACTTATTTATTTATTACATTTTACGTAATTCAATATATGTAATCCTCGTCTTACTCAAGTTAAACTATTAATTAAAGGACTTCATGTAGAATTTGTCTGATTATTTGAATAATGCTGGCTAAATTAATTAAGAAAATTTTAAAGTAAGTTAAAAAATTTATTCAGTAAATAAATATAAATTTAATATTATATCAAATTTTCTAAGTTTTCGGATTTTTAAAAATTTGTAAACGTATGTATATACATATACATGCGGATAGAATTCCAATACTTTTAAAATCAGCGACAATAAGTTTATCGCAATTCTTAACATATAAATCCCAGTATATCAATTACAAAATCACATTTTAATCATTGACTAAATTTAATTTTTCAACGGATTCTTTAAACTTCTGCAAAATAAAAATTAAAAAATTTAATAATTATTCACATTTTTAGATTTTTTAAAAATATTATACAAAACTTTAAACATTTTTCTAAATATTAAAATGATATATGATAATCTTTAATCAAGATATGTATTTCTAGTTCTAAATTAAAATATTCAAGCCAAATTCTCAGGTTAATGATATGTCTATGAATGCGACAATTTAATGTCGGTTAAATTAAAATACTAAGTATGCTTTATTAGAATGTGTAAAATAATAAGAGATATTACTTATATTTTCAATAAAATTTATTTAATATTATATTGAGTTAACAATAATGTTTAATTAAAAATTTATGAATTTTTAAAATTTAAAAACTTTTTTATATTGGTAGAGTTTCTTAAATAATTCCTAAACTTTAATATTTTTAAAAATATATAAAAACTGTGACCTTCGTGTTTGCAATAAATTCCATCTACAAGAATTCTTAAAATAGGTTTTAATAAATTTTATGTTATGATAACGAGTATTACATATAAAATTATACATAATTTATTCAATTATAATTAATTATCAGTATTATTTTATTTTGTCTGACAAAATATTATGTTATGTAACTTCTTCCTTTTATAAAAAAGTAAGCCAAAAATTTTATTTATAAATATATATATATAGAAAATCCAAAACCTATTTTTGTGCATATTTTTACTTATAGTTAATATTTTCTTTACACTTTTATTACCCATTTTCACTGTTTCCTTCACCAGTCTTTTTAGCTTTACATATGGTTTCATACTGATTGTGTATGTTTTTATTCTCGAAGGCATCTAATTATTTATTCTAAAATATATTTTACAAGTTTTCCTTTAATTTTATATTTATAAAAATTAATTTGGCTAATATTCAATATTTACGAATTCTTTTTAATATATTTAATATATATAATTTATTTAATTGATGTTCAGTATTTTTTTCGATACAAAGTTAATTAAAATTAATGACTTGACAGAAAATTAATTTTAAGGCATTAGTGAAATCAACTTGACGGATTATAATATTTGGTACAATATTCAATTTATATATTGAAGTAATAGTAAGTAATATTCGATACAATTGACTTTTTAGCTTCTAAACTATTATTATCTTTTGTAAAATAATTTTAAAAATGTTCTATTCAACTTCAGTTTTTAAAACAATATATTCTTTGGGATATTTGCATTACTTTTTATTTTGTAAATATTTCATGTAATATATTTTGTATACTTTTTTATCTAATGCTTGCTTTTTATTTCTTCTTTTATGCCCAAAGTCTAAAAGGTTAGTACTAGGTTTTTATTATATCTGTATATTCCGAAATTACATTATTATCTTCAAACTTTGAAGAATGGGAATTAAAATGATGATCCGGATATTTACTCAACCCGAAGCTGGCAACTCCATGTTTACATCTTTGTTCAGAATTAGATATACTTTATTTTATATTTACATTATAATTTTCATTTTGTTGAATTACTTCTTCCGTTTCTTCTTTGTTTCCTTCTTCGCTTCTTTCTTTGTTTTCTTCTTCGCTTTCTATTTTGTTTCTACCTTCGCTTCCTTCTTCGTTTCCTTTTTCAATTCCATCTTTTCTCCCTTCTTCCTTTCCTTTTTCAATTCCATCTTTTCTCCCTTCTTCGTTTCCTTCTTCGTTTCCTCCTTCGCTTCTTTCTTCGTTTCCTTCTTTATTTCCTCCTTCGTTTCCTTCTTCATTTCCTTCATCATTTCCTTCTTCAACTCCATCTTTTCTTCCTTCTTCGCTCACTTCTTTGTTTCCTACTTCGCTTCTTTCTTCGTTCCTCCTTTGCTTCTTCTTCGTTTCCTTCTTCAATTCCATCTTTGTTTCCTCCTTCGCTTCCTACTTCGTTTCCTCCTTCGCTGCCTTCTGCGTTATCTTCTTCAATTCCATCTTTTCTCCCTTCTTCGTTTCCTTCTTTATTTCCTTCTTCGTTTGTTCCTTCGTTGCCTTCTTCGTTTTCTTCATTGTTTCCTCCTTCGTTTCCTTCTTCATTTCCTTCTTTGTTTCCTCCTTCGCTTCCTACTTCGTTTCCTCCTTCGCTGCCTCCTTCGTTTCCTTCATTGTTTCCTCCTTCGTTTCCTTCTTCGTTTCCTTCTTCGTTTCCTCCTTCGCTGCCTTCTTCGTTTCCTTCTTCGTTTCCTCCTTCGCTGCCTTCTTCGTTTCCTTCTGTGTTTTCTCCTTCGCTCACTTCTTTGTTTCCTTTTTCGCTTCCTTCTTTATTTCCTCCTTCGCTCCCTTCTTTGTTTTCTTCTTCGCTCCCTTCTTTGTTTTCTCCTTCGTTTCCTTCTTCATTTCCTTCGTTGGTTCCTCCTTCGCTTCCTTCTTCGTTTCCTTCTTCGTTTTCTCCTTTGCTTCCTTCTTCGTTTCCTCCTTCGGTTCCTACTTCGTTTTCTCCTTCGCTTCCTCCTTCGTTTTCTTCTTCGTTTCCTCCTTCACTGCCTTCTTCGTTTCCTCCTTTGCTTCCTCCTTCGCTTCCTACTTCGTTTCCTTCTTTGTTTCCTCCTTCGCTTCCTCCTTTGGTTCCTACTTTGTTTTCTCCTTCGCTTCCTTCTTCGTTTCCTCCTTCGGTTCCTACTTCGTTTTCTCCTTCGCTTCCTCCTTCGTTTTCTTCTTCGTTTCCTCCTTCACTGCCTTCTTCGTTTCCTCCTTTGCTTCCTCCTTCGCTTCCTACTTCGTTTCCTCCTTCGCTGCCTTCTTCGTTTCCTCCTTCATTTCCTTCATTTTTACCTTCTTCGTTTCCTACTTTGTATCCTTCTTCATTTCCTTCTTCAATTCCATCTTTTCTCCCTTCTTCGTTTCCTCCTTTGCTTCCTTCTTTTCCTTCATCATTTCCTTCTTCAATTCCATCTTTTCTTCCTTCTTCATTTCTTTCATTTTTTCCTCCTTCGCTTTCTTTTTCGATTTCTTCTTCGTTTACTTTTTCACTTCCTTCATTGTTTATGTCTTCACTTTCTTCTTCACCGCCTTCTTCACTTCCTTTATCACTGCGTTCTTCGTTTTCTTTTTCACTTCCTTTTTCACTTCCTTTTTCACTGCCTTCTTCAATTCCTTTTTTACTTCCTTCTTCATCCCTCTCTTTGCCTTCTTTTCCACTTCCTTCTTTGGCTACTTCTTTATGTCCATTTTTTTTTTCTTTTTTCTTCTTTTCCTTATTTCCATGATTCTCAGTTAAATTATAAATTTGATTTGCTTCTGTATGTTTATAATTCTCATCTTTTTTCTTTAATTCTTTATCTTCGTCTTTTTTTAATTTTTCTGATTCATTTTTCTTTTGCTTTCTTTTTTTTATTTTCTTTCCTTTTCCTTTTTTCTTTCCTTTTTTCTTTCCTTTTTCTTTTTTCTTTTCTATTTTTTTTTTCTTTCCTTTTCCTTTTTTCTTTCTTTTTTCTTTTTTCTTTCCTTTTTCTTTTTTCTTTCTTTTTTCTTTTATTTTTTCTATTTCCTTTTTCTTTACTTTTTCTTTTTTCTTTCCTATTTCTTTTTTCTTTCCTTTTTCTTTTTTCTTTAATTTTATATTGTTATATACATTTAGGCCTTCATTCCCATTCTTTTTCTTCTTCTTCTTTACTTTCTTAAATATGTGACCCGGTTTTACAAATAAATTATCACGTATATCTTTAGCTAATAGATTTGACATTTTATAATAACTAGGTTTATAATTACTATTATCTTTTTTTTGTGTATAAGTTGTTGCTTTTCCAGTTCCGCTTATTTTATCTATGATAAATTTAATCTTTTTTGGCATATATGTATATAAATCTTTCATCGAATCAACTAAACATTGTTGAGGCTCAAAACAAACTTCTCTTCCTTTATTAACAGGTTTAGATATTTCCAAAGCAAATTTTTTGTCTCTCACAAGAGCTTTATCAACTATTTTAATTATGTTTACAATTTTTGTTCCTTGTACTGAAATCCATGGTAATAAATCTACTATATGAAGTTGTTTAGAAGTAACTACCGAAAAATTATTAGTTTTCTTTTTAAATAGTAAACTTGATATCACGATAGGAATAAGTTTTGTAATCTCGTCATATTTTGGAATTCTGAATAATTTTTTTTGCAATTGCATCAAACTTCCAAGTAACAAGTCAATTGGATTGTCATACACAAATTTTCCTAATGCTGAAAGAATTAAGTTTTTACTAAATTTTAGATTTTTAAGAGCAGCTATTAAATCATTTTTTGCATGAACTGTATTATTATCGAAATCAGGATAAATAATTATTTGAAGTAATTCAATAAGAGTTTCCGCCATTCTTTTTTCAGGAGTATGAATAATTAAATCGTTTGGAGAATTATTAGTTGTTGATTCTGGTTGTATATGACTAAAAATATACATAAGTGCATCTATAACATTATGATTGTTGGTTTGTACTTTCAAAAGATTCATTATCATTACTTTAATCAATTGATATGGATTTTTACTATTTACTATTTTTTTAGCTTTATACCATTGAGGTATTTGTTTTTTAATACCTAATTGATAAATAAATATAACATTTTCTTCAAGTACAGGATCCCAAGGAACTATAGGTAAATTTACTAAAATAATTGAAAAAATCATCTGGGAAAATGATATTTTTTCGTTTACTAATTGATTGATAATATTTACAAAAATAGGACCCAATGTTGATTCCACGATTGTTGATTCTTTGTCGGTTCCTTTTTCTTCTAATCTCTTAATATCTAACATACTTAATTCTAAGGCTATGAATTTATTTACGTTAATCTTGAAATAGAAATTAAATATATATGGTGGTGGCTCGCATTTTGATATTATAAATTCCAAATTTATGTGATTATAATGAAACTCTCTTACTAAAAAGTGGGCGGTACATATCAAATATTTAGGAAGATTCATCGATATGATCTTCAGTACAGTTTCCATTTCAGAATTTTTTCCCTTTGCTGATTCATTTGGTAAGTAACTCTTTACCGGCGGCAATAAATCAAAGAAATATAGTCGCTTTTCTCGTAATATGGAATATATGGTATGCAATGCGTCACGCTGATCTTGAGTTAGAGAAATTTTACAGTTTGTTTGTAATAAATAACCAAGAGCCCGAATAACATTTTCTCGAAATTGAACAGTTATAATAATATTTAAAAACACGGTTTCTAATTCGGTGTCTCGTTTGAAATTAATATCATGATTTCGGACACGTATCGGTACAACATTGGCGTTTTCATACTTATTTCCATGATTTTTTTTATTCAAATAATATTTTTTTATCGATCTATAATCAACACTTTTTACATTATCTTTATAATTATACGAATTATCGTTAAAGTTTTTCCGTGTTGTTTTATATCCGATTGATTTTTCTTCCTTTTTATCTTCAATATCATCGTCTTCCTTCAAAAAAATATTTATTTAGTATACTAAAAAAGTACTAAAACTTATCTAATGAATTATGTATTTACGTCTTGGCTGACTAATTCGGAAAATGGCAACATCAATATTAATATCAAAAGACAAGCTAAACCATAACTGCTCACTGCTTTAAAAAACATAGCCTTTACTAATAAATATGCATTCAAATGCAACATAGAACTGAAGAGTTCTAATAAAAATTCTGCCTTTTTATTCGACAGCTATAACATATGAGCGCGATACAATATTACCAAGGTGAGAATAGCAAAGAAGTTATCAAGAAGCAAGCATAAAATTTTATAGTTAATGTTCCATCTCGACGCGCCAATACAGATATTTAATCGTATTAGAAGCTGAGATTTATGTAATTTTTCTATATACAATCCTTTACACGAGTACGAGTATCAATAAACATAGGCTTTTAAATAATAATAATAAAAAATAGTTCGGAATGGAAAGGACAGATTTTTTCGTACAAGATTTATTATTAATGCGTTTAAAAAATCTATAAATAATTTGCAATAGTTTTAAATGACGTTGCACGAATACGAGATGCGACCATATTAAAATTACAACTTGAACCGACGACAATAATTGTAACCTAACCGCAATTCGTAACACAGCAATAATCTCCCTTCGTTTGTAATGAAAATATAAAGAAACACTTATCTTTTTTCCACTTGCACCAGACGTCGTCTTCTCGTAAGGCGTGTACTTCGCTAATGAGTTCTTGTTGGATTGAAACTAGGATACGAGCCTCGGAAAATTAAGGTTTCCTCGGATTGAAAAAAGCGATGGAAATTTGTTTATTTTTATTTCGTTTATCCGTTATTTCTATATTAATAATAAGTATCTTAAAGTATAAGGAAAATGTTTTTTTAATACCCTTACCTTCTTAAGATTTCAAATTACAGTTACAGCGATATAAATTACTCGATAATAATTTTCTCGTCGTTACGATGTTATAATAAAAAAGAGAAAACTACGATACTTAATAATATCGATCATCGATGTTTACTCAGTGTTCGCTTAATTTTATTAAAAATTACAAGGAGAGGAAGTATATTTTTCAATTTTATTTTTCAATTATTATTAAACTTTTTAAATACAATCAAAATCTTATACCGTACATCGAATTTATTATTTCTCTATCGCGTTACCTATAAAATATTTCTACAATACGCATTAGTGTACTGTAACGACATCCAACGAAGAAATAAAAATTAATGAATTGGAATATTAAACGTACATAATTCTCGAATACACATTGTAATAATTTGGATATTAATATTCCATAATTAATGTTCTCTCTCTCTCTCTCTCTCTCCCTCTCACTTTCCAGAAGACAGATGTATTTCAACGAACGCAGATGCACCCTAAAAAAATGTTCATACGCAAAAGCTACTTTATCGTTCATAACTTACAACCGCAATGTCATTAGCAAGGATATTAAATAATGGTTATAAATATTAAAACGAAATTTCGTTTCGATAGGTTACGGAAGCATCGCGCCGCGCTCGACGTTGGGTAAAGTGGTGACGATGGGCTACGCTTTCGTCGGAATCCCTTTAACGCTGATCTACCTGTCGAGCGCAGGGGGACTATTATCCAGATGTGCCCGAGGGGTCTTCACGCGTACTCTTTGTTGCTGCCTTTGCTCGAATTGCGGCTACTGCTGCTACGACGAGAGGCGGATGCAGGTGAGCGTATGTGTTGCATTTTCCTTTCGCATAATACTCCACCTGATGAGCTAATTATAGACGCGTGCGTTTACGTATTCGACATAAAAAAAAACTCTTCTTTATTTTCCTTGGTTCTCTCTTTATCTCGACTTTTTAATTCGCTAGAAAATGCTCGACGATATTCGCGAAACGAATCGATTCACCTTATTCGGTCATGTTCGAGCGTATCGAAAGACGTTAACGAGTTCGTATTTTTATGTCGGATTCGTAAAGTGCGCGTGAAATTTTACGCGAACGACACGCATAACGCATTGTAGTCGTATGTGAGAATACGATTCGAAGGTGGATTAATTTACGCGTAAAAATACACAGGTGGATTAGACTTACTTTTAAAAATGAAATTAGAATAGCCGATTTTCACACGAGCTGTTTCGTTTTAATAATTTTAGGAAAAGGAGAGGCGCATGAAGAAAAGGCGTCAGCAAGAAGAACTTGCCCAGCAACAGCAACAGCAACAGCTCCAACTCCAAGAACCTTTTTATGTCAGGGCAAACGCTTCGGCGTATTCGAATTCGGTTGAAACCAAGGCCAGTCCGAAAGACGAAGTGTCGAGTCTGAGCTCCGGAGATCGCCCCAACGTCACGATACTCGCACCTATCAGCATCTGCCTCGGCGCCATGTTCTGCTATATTATCGCCGGAGCGTTTACTCTTCATAAACTCGAGGGCTGGAGTTTCGCAGGTACTTTGTTCCTTCTTATTTGAGTTTGAAGTTACTAAAACATTTATTTCTTAATGAGCGATGATCGATAAACTCAATTCTCGACTCGTAAAAAAAAATATTGCGTTGTCGGTGATAAGGAATTGTTAAAAGATTAAAATTAACAACAAAATTTTAAATAAAACTGAGATATGTATTATCGATCGAGAAAACCATAAAAGTAATAGTGCGTAAAATTGCATTCGTAATTTTTTTATTGTGCTTTGCAAATGACTGATTATTTTCAAACGGAATAGAGATATTTAAAATCTAAATCATAGTACAGATTGCATACATTTTCTTATACCCGATACTTACTTTTTGCATGAATAAATTCGTTGCCTGAAAATTATTCTCGTTAAATAATCATATATGTCGAACGCAACTTTTCTACAACGAAGCAAAATTTTTTGATAATCTTTTTTTGACGATATTAAAATTTTTATCTAGATAATGAATTTCCTTTATCAAGATAATAAAAAATGTTGACATTTATACGTTGCTCTAAATATTTACATGTTTGTATGTTGCTTTTATTCGATCATTAAATTATAAATAGGAAGTAAATCGGAGCAAAGAGAGCATTTTTATTTTTCTTCTGAAATTTGAAAAAAAAATAATTTTCAGTGATATATTTCATGTGTACGTATTATGTATGAATGCGTGTGAACAAAATGTATATGTAAAGATTAATCCAATTTATACTTACATTTTTAGTATTTTGAAATTTAAATGTACGTAATAAATTTCAATTATTTAAGATACTTTGCCCCTAAAAACACATTACCAACAAAAGTTCTTTTTATTACTTACGTGAGTTTATAATTTTTTATTCAACGCATATTTGTAATCATTTAAATAAAAGATAATATTATTACACAATTTTATCACGGATAACGATAAAAAATAGTTTATCTTAGTTTATATTTAAAAATAATATTTTAAGTAACTTAATTTGAAGCAAAAAAAAAACCTTATTAAAATCATTGAAATACAATAAAATTCGATCAAAATTTGATATCGGTAAGTAAACTCGGAAACCAGCTTAAAATATCTTAAAATACCTTAAAATCGCGAAATGTAGCGAAAAAATAAAATATTCGCAAGAACGGAAATAACAACGAAATGTGTTTTTCAGATACAACCTACTTTTGCTTCATGAGTCTGAGCACAATTGGTTTCGGTAATATGGTGCCAGGCTTGTATCCAAACTACAACACTCACGAAGCTCGCAACGTTACCGTCTGGTTTTGCTCGTGCTATATTATGTCCGGCATGGCTTTGACAGCCATGTGCTTCAATATCCTGCACGATGAGATCGTACACAGGCTTTCGCATCAGTCCGAGAAGCAAGAGCCCGGAAAGACGATCTCTAACGTGGACGATCTATCGGGCGAACCCTTTGCCATGACTTCGTGACAATTTCCGAGTAGCAACCTCTGCCAGCGCAACATCACCGAGGAAAGCCTCTGCATGAGCGAACCACCCGCGAGCATCTTCACCCACGAGAACGAAATAAATATACTTAAGGATTCCTACAATCAGGTGGACGTGACACGCGACTGCAAACCCATTCTTAAGCTCGAGGATCACTTGAGGACGGTGCCGCCACCGGCGGTCTATACCCTGCCGGAGCTCGACGAAGAAATCGACGAGGAGAATACCGAAATGTGAATTTATCGTTGATATATCTCTTTAACTTGTTCGACGGTTCGTCGTGTCATGATACATGTCTGCCCTTTTTACATATTTTCCTCTACCTAGCTTAACGCATTTACGAGATAGAATAGCCGTGTATCGTCGATGATGAATTATAATAGTTGTCTAAGCTCGAAAGCTCTATGCTCAAGAACAATAACTAAAGTGTAACGTGAATTTTTGGATAAAGTAAGACAGTTGAAGCTTCGTCGATTTCGCTCTTTCTTTACCTAATTAAGGCGATCGCGACTTTTTGCCATTTGCTTTCATTTTTATTTACATAATCACAATTTTTATAAACTTTCAACATTTTAATACATTTTCAACGTGTGAAATATAAATAATCGATAAGGATAATCGTATACTACTTTAAATTCTTTCAAATAAATTTCACTGAAAGTATTTTCTAAGCATAATATTTGATTCGATTTTAAAAAACATTTTATCGAACAAATTTTAATCGTTTATTCGAAGGACGTTTTATTCGTTGTACATTAAAATACTTTGAATATTGTTTTTTTATCGAAAGTGTCGATCGAGTATGTTACGCCTAATACCTTTCTACGACTATGTACTCATACGATAAATAGAATATTCGATATTAAATGAAAATCCACGTTTAAAAGTTAGCAATCGTTAATGTTTTCATTGTCGGAAGCTAATAAGTTACGAAAGCAGTTACGAAAATATCTCATTTCTCGATGTCTTAGACTTATGTTGCATAAAAAGTTATTAAATGTCTTGTATCGTTCAATGAATAGGAAACAATATGTAAAATAACGCTTAAAAATCATAACGAATGAAACTTTATTTATATGGTAGTTTCCATTGCATCGTAAAAAGCAATGCTACGAAGAATATTGCACTCGTAAACGGAGACAATCGTGTTAAGATACCTACAATCGGACACGAAGTTATACAAAAGTAATTAAACTAGTTAAACATTAAGGTTCAGCAAAGATTTCAGCTTACGGAAAATGTTTAGAAAAGCAAGAAAATTCCATTTTTCCATCCTCATTTTTTCAGATTTCCTTATTCTTTATTTTCAGTAAACTGACGACACTCGCTTTAACCTCCGAGTATTTTAATTCTTACTCTCTCTCTCTCTCTCTCTCTCCTGGGAAATATAAAAGAATCCCATGTGCCTCCAAGGGACAAAGATCGCCAACCGGTGCTCATACCGACTGTCTGTATTCGGACGCACTTCAAAAACTTTATCCGCCAATTTTACCAAGAAAATTCCAATGAAAGTAAAATATCATGGGAATTGTTTTTCTTACTAAAGTTAAACCTCTCCTTCCCCTTACGCATTTTCTGTCTCTATCACTTTCCGTCTCTCTATTCGGTGAATAAAATAAATCTAATTCATTCTGAAGCTGTATTCTACTGTCATCTTATTATTGCACATCATAGAACTTTTTACGTAAAATGAATTTCCCTTTTGCACCGTCTGTCGCAAATTTTATACGAAATGAAACCAACGTTTTTTCCGCTGATTGTATAATATATATCAATGAACGCATGAAAAGTAAAACAATTGTAATAATTATTTCTTCGACTTGAATTTTGTATTTCTTGAATTTTTATAAATAATTAACTTATCGAATAAATTAAATACATTTTGAACCATTATATTGATGTAAATTATGTGAAAATGAGATTTTTATCATAATTATATCTCGAAAAAATCTATTTTTTTACATTATTATTTCTCGTGAAATAATAATTACTTTAAAAATATTAAAGTACAAGAATGATTTAGAAAGAAAATTTCAGAACAAATTATAAGCGTATAATAATAAATTAATATAAAGTAATTATAATATAATGATATAATCATAATGAAATCAAAAACATACAGGTATCTTGAATTTTAATTGATCGTAAGAATTCTTTTTTAACTTTGACAGTTGTATTTTTTAAATCAATACAAACTCGTTATGATTAAATAATTTTCTCGACTACTCGAAATTTCAAATAATCTAAGCTGTAAATATAACACACTGTCTTACTTCTATCGTTAAGTCGATGGCGCTGAATCAATGGTAATAAATCAAATGATCGTCCCCGAGTTATCTAAGAGCTAAAAATTTATTGTAAATATTACAATAAAGAAATTAAAACTTAAAATTAAATCAATGATGAAACAAGTACAGTGATTCTCATAAGAATTAAATATAAATATTTGGTTGTTTACTTCAATGGAGTTAATAAAAATTTAAAATTATCACACTAATCTACTATTGTAAAAAGTTAAAAATTTTTTAATAATACATCACCGCTCTTTTCTCAGTAAGTATTTCTAAATTAGTTAAATAAAATCTTTCTTAAATAACAGCTTATAAGAAAAGTATTGTATAAAACGTTAAAACTAACACAAATTTTACTTAAATTTTTAAAAATTATTGTTATAACGTGTTTGAATTTTTTGCAAATTTTTATACTGATTGTATAATATACTATATTTGTGTAACAGATGTAAACGATTTCCTAAAAGGAAAAACTATTATGTTAATATTTCAAATGATGTACTGATTAAATATCAAAAATATAAATAAGGTAATGTTATTCGTATTAAAATAAATAATTTTAAGTCTTTATATTATTTTTATAGAAGTGCAAATCAAATAAGTCGTGCACTAATATTAAAAAGAACAAAGCGTTTGCGTCATAATTACAGTGTGAGTTTTTCACCTGTAATGACAAAAAATCAAATTTTATCGTTTCATCATGACAAAAAATTCAATGAGTATAGTAGATTAAATATTAAAAAAAAATCCACGAGTAAGAAAAAAACGTGTGAATGAAATTGATCATCGTACACTTTGATGCCGAAAAGCCTTCGGTCGAGAGCTCGGAAACGATAATCGATATTTTATATACACGTCTCGCATTCCATTACATTTGTGTGTACGTGCTCAAAGCCCTGTAAAATGGCTTGGAAAATATTTCCATATGGAAACGTTACGATGAAGAAAATCGGACTTCGTCTCGATTTATATGTGACGTATGTTTCTCAACGTCAAATGTATTCCTATACGAAAAGATTTGCAAATGCAAAATAAAAGAAAAATGAACTTTCTTTTCAGATTGTAAATATACTTTATTTAAAAATCGACGTCCCAATGTAAAATACAATATTGTATACACGTCTGTTTAATCGTTTGTCGAGCAATATATATATACACATATATATGTATATATATAAATATATATATATGTATTTATGTATATATTTATTTATATATATATATATATAAATCGTAAGTAATGAATAAAAACAATAAAATTAACTACTGACATACGTGTACATAACTTTACTTCTTATTTCTTACAATTAAATTTTTTATATTTTATTGATCCAATTGATTATAATTTACGTTTATAAGATTTTGTTTTAATTTTTGTTGCAGCTTATTTTTTAATAAATTATAAACTAATACAAAAAAAATTTATTTCAAGTTCAAATTATCTTAGAAATTTTATCTATATGAAAATTTTATTTAAACATTAATAATAAATATACCGTAATTTTTAAAAGCTTTTTTGAATGTAATGAAATATTTTTATTTTTAATAAATTATAATATATTTGATCAATTAATACGAAATACAAATCCTTCCCTGATTTTTATTATTATAATATGTTATTCAAAAAATATACTTGTATTTATAAAATATATTTCAAATGCTTTCAAAAATCATAAGTATTACGTAAATTAAATTAATTTTGAAGACGTAGATATATAGAAATAGAATACCAGAATCATACTTTAAGATTTTTACACGTAACTGCTCTTATTATTTATTTTAAATTATATAAATATTAATAGCTTTAAAATAATGAAAATCGTAGTGTTTTTAGTAAAAACCAAGATACTAAAAAATATCTTAAAATCTAAAAACGTATCCTAAAGTTGTTTATAGTAAAAAATTATAAGTATTGATTTTTCTCGTCAACTGATTTGAATATTTTAACTTTTTAAATTAGATTTTATGAAAGAGATTTATACATAGTAGAAAGTGTAAAAACAAGAAAAATGATATTTAATTTTAAAAGAAACGCAATAAAAGCACACGAAACGTATATTTGTGTTTATAGCACGTTTGTAAGAAGGTCAAACTTTAAAGTATAGTTAAGAGCTTTATGCTATTCAAGTTATTCATATTAAAATATACTTCGTATCATATTATACATTTCATCAATCTAATTAACATTATTTTTATTATGGTTTCATATGAAATTTATTAACAATATATTCAACTTTCGTTGAAAAATATATTCTTTTTCATGCAGCCACATAAAATTAAATATTTATTTAATACTTTCTGAACAATGCAATGTAGAATATAAATATTTTTTATTACTATTTTAATACACCTTTTTCATTCTAATGATAACCTTTAGAATATTTCTTTAAATAATTTATCGATCACAAATAGTAAAGTATAGAAAAATGTGTCATTATCAAGATTTAATATAATAATATTAAATTCATAAAAATTTTTATTTTCTTTTTGTATTCTAAATAAATACCGTTAAACGGTTATCTATTTAATATCGTCTATTCAAATCAAAAATATTTTAACTTAAATACTAAATTCCGTTTGAAACAAAGCAACCACCATCCTGTATATTACGAATAATATTTATTTTCAAATATTATAAATGAAGCTATTGTCACGTACGTCACGAGACTGCACCTCACGGATACCCGATGCCGTAATTCAATGAAACACAAACACAAATAGTTAGAACGTCTGCCTTGCGGAACATTCGCTTCTTGAGTATAAAAAACACGAAGAACCAAACTGACAATAACGAACGAATTAATAAGCAGACGAGTAATATGGATTAACAGGGCAACGAATTGTCAAGGATCAACTTACGATGTCAAGAGGTTGCGACCCGGTATCGTATACAGACGGGAAAACTTGACAGACCGAACGAGAAACCACTGAAGAAGAACTCCTAGACTTCTTCAAGGGAGAATAATTTATCGTGAATGATAAGGTGGAGTCGAGCTAAATCGAATTCGCGCGTTTAATTCTCTCCCTTATTCCTTCGCTCTTGCACTAATATTATTCGAGCGAATAAAATGTGAATAATATTAAATCGCGTTCGTTTTTTATTATATTCGGCTTCTAGAAAAGATTCAGGGTGAGTCTGTCCTTTCTATCGACGTAATATAAGTAACGATGTATAAATCAAATTCTTTACAGTATAAATCATGTAATATCGATTCGAAAGAAAATTCAAATAAAAAATTGAAAATATTTCGTAAAACTTTTATCGTGTTAAAATCATAAACTATGAGAAAGCAAATTCAAATAATCTGATGCAATAAAAACTAAATACTTAAAAACGTAACACATGATTGAATAATACAATTTAATTAATTACTATAATTTTACTTTTTTTTAAATTGTACAAATTAAAAAATATTTTTTTAAAACTTTAAGATAATTTTGCATAAAATTGTACTCGCTGAAAAAATAAATAGATTATACAATATTTTAAATACGTTTACATTCTTGAATACCAAGACTAATAGCATTTTTATCTTTACTCATTTTTCATCGATTTTTTATTATTAGACATTAATATTGATTCAAGGTTTCGCAGAATATTCTAATCGATCATTTTATAACATTTTAAAATTATAAAACATAAAATAATCGAATTTAATACAAGTAAATTAATAAGCACTTTGGATGTAATATTATCAACTTTGCTCAAATAAAATCAATGATAAAATAACATTAAATTAAAAAAACATTAAAATTGCTATTTAATTAAAAGCAATCAATACTTACTATAATAAATATTTAGACTTTATAATTTGCATCAGACATAAAAAGTAATTATAATTTACAATAATCAAATTTATCGCAAAAAATGCTTTAATTGAAAAATCATAACTATAATGAAAGCTTTTGTCGCGTTGTAGAGCAAAATCGAGCTTCGCTATAATTTTCCCTCGCCTCCGCGTAAAGTCCCGATTCACCTGTAATACTTTCCTCCATTCAAGACTCTTTGCTCGAGAGTACACGCAAGGGATGTACAGGATACATATGCACATTCGCTTTCGAACGCGGGAAAAGCGACAAACGGTCGGGAACGCAAAGAAAACCTACTACGCAAAAAAATTCGTCGTCTTTGCCGCACAATCGCCGCGAAACGTGGATAAATGTCTCTGGAGTTTTCCCGGTGGTGAATACAATGTCGACTTTTGCATCCCTCGTTCCGGACTCCGTTTTTAACCCCGAGTTTCCCGCGGCAGTCCATGAAATCACAAACCCCCGCATAGATTCGCGAATAGACTATTATTAAGAATCCGTCTGCGTTCCTCAATGGCTTTTATGATCGGCATTTATATACTGACACAATTATATTTTAAATTGCCTATACCCTTACGTTTTTATTCATATTTTTTTTTTTGTATTTATCATTATAATTACGTTATAATTATTATTATTATGTGCGGTATATCTCGAAAATGTTTGTTTGGCTTTATTTTATGATGAATATGTCACTTTTTTTACACCGTTCTTTTTCCGATTGTATTAAAATTATCCTGTAAAACGTAATGCGTTCTTCCTTTGTTTATAAATCTCGCTTCTTTACTGTTGTAATGCCAATTTGGATTATTTGCATTAGCATGTAAGATTAAAAATATTAGAATGTAAGTTAAAATTTTAAATAAACATCGTATTTTAATGTTAAGTATTTGTTTCCAATTTTTTTTCACCCGTTTTATTCGTTCTGCAAAGAGCCTTAATATCCAATCAATTTATTTTATGTACTATCTGTTCTTATTTCATTCTACATCAATTTTTTTGTTCATTTTATATTTTATTCATTTTAATTTACTCGAAAAATTTCTATTTGTTTTCTTCGAATAAAATTTATGTAATTTTACTTTAATTTTTTTTGGCTCAATTTATTTATTAACTACATAACACCAAGCAAGATTATTGCAACAAGCAAGAATATTTCTATTACAAGTGTAATCTTTCAATATTATTCAAATTAAAAATTCTAAGTATACTTTAATATACTGCGTAGAGAAAAAGATATTAATTAAATTTAAAATAAAATTTACTTTATATTATAATATATTGAATTAACAATAATGTTAATTAAAAATTTTTAAAAATTTTTTTATGTAGGTAGAGTTTTTTAAATAATTCCTAAACTTTAATATTTTTAAAAATATATAAAAACTGTGACCTTCGTGTTTGCAATATATTCCATATACAAGAATTCTTAAAATAGGTTTCAATAAATTGTACTAATTATGAAAACGAGTATTAAATATACAATTATATATACTTTATTCAATTATAATTGATTATCAGTATTATTTTATTTTGTCTGACAAAGTATTATATTATGTAACTTCTGCCTTTTATAAAAAAAAGCGAACAGAAATTACAGAAAATTCAGATCTTATTTGTGTTTAAATTTTGATTTATATTTATATTTTTCGTATCACTTTCATTCTCTGTTTGTACTTCTTCCTCCCCTGGTCCTTTTAGCATTACGTGTGGTTTTATGTTGACTATGCATGTTTTTATTGTTGAAGGCGTCTGATCATTATTCATTATTTGTTCTAAAATATATTTTACAAGTTCTCCTTTAATCTTATATTTATAAAGATTGATTGGGCAAGTATTCAGTATTTGCGAATTCTTTTGAATATATTGTAAAATTGATATGTAATATTCTTTTCCTTCCATGCACAGTTGATTAAAATTAATAACTTCACTGAAAAGTAATTTAAAATCAATTTTTAATTCCTGATTGTTGAAATCAACTTGACGGATTATAATATTTGGAATATTATTCAATGAATCAAGTAATTGTAAGTAGAATTCGATAGATATGATTTCTTCTCTGTTTAAATTATTTTTTTCTTTTTGTAAAATAACTGTGAAAATATTCTGTAAATCTTCAGTGTTTATAATAACATATCCATTGGGATCTTTTTTCTGTGGTAAAGGCATTACCTTTTGATTTTCAAGGATTTTATCCAGTATTATTTTTATTCTTTCTTTATCTAATACTGGATTTGGATTTTGTTGATCAATTGTTATTGGTATTGTATTTACTTGTTTCGGTCTAGAGTTTGGCAGATTAAGTTCAGGTTCTTCTTCATTTGTATTTTTCAACTTGGAGTCTGGAAATTTAGCTTCGGGTTCTTCTTCATTTGTATTTTTCAACTTGGAGCCTGGAAATTTAGCTTCGGGTTCTTCTTCATTTGTATTTTTCAACTTGGAGCCTGGAAATTTAGCTTCGGGTTCTTCTTCATTTGTACTTTGAGATTTAGAGTTCGAAAGATTATCATCCGGTTCCTCTTTATTTATATTTTGAAGCTTGACGTTTGAAGGATTAACTTCAGGTTCTTCATAATTTATTTTTTGGGGCTTAGAATTCGAAGGTTTAATAATATAATCTTTTTTTATTGTTTTAGTCGGTACAAAGCCTGAAGGTCTACCACTAGGCTTTTTTACATCTAATTTATCCAACCCGGAATTAATTGGTTTAAAATTAGGCTTAATTTTACTTACTTGATTCAACCCGTTGTCTAAAGAATAATCCTTAGGAGTTTGTTGTGGAGCTGATCCTTTTTGATTAATAACTATATTCCAATTTTCATTTTTATTTTCATTTAAAATTTCATTATAATCATCATCATCATCTGTTGGACGTTCTGCTGCTACTTGATTAGGTAAATTTAAATCTAATGGTTTCGATATCTTCAGTTCACTAGGCACAACTTTAAGTATTTGTGGACTATTCAATTCTTTTAAGTTAGTTGGTAAAATCTTATCTCCCATTGGTTTTAAATTGGTTACGCGTATTGGACCAGGTCCACTGATTTTATCCACGATAAATTTAATCTTTTCTGGTATAGTTGTATCTAAGCCGTTGATCGAATTAATTAAACATTGTCTAGGCTCAAAACAAATTTCTTTTTCTTTATTAACAGGCTTTGATATTACCAAAGTAAACTTATTATCTTCTACTAGAGTTTTATCGACTATATTAGTTATGTTTGCAATGTTTGGTCCTTGTACTGAAATCCATGGTAATAAATCTACTATATGAAGTTGTTTAGAAGTAACTTTTGAAAAATCACGCGTTTTCTTTTTAAAAAGTAAACTTGATATCACGATAGGAATAAGTTTTGTAATCTCGTCATATTTTGGAATTTCGAATACTTTTTTTTGCAATTGCATCAAACTTCCAAGTAACAAGTCAATTGGATTATCGTATACAAATCTGGCGGATGCCGAAATAATTAATTTTTTGTTGAAGTCTAAATTTTGAAGAGCAACTACTAAATCATTTTTTGTTCTAACTGTATTTAGATCGAATTCAGGATAAAAAATTATCTGAAGTAATTCAATAAGAGTTTCTGGACCACTTTTTTCAGAACTGGGAATAATTTCATTGTTCGGAGAATCATTGATTATTGGTTCTGGTTGTATATGACTGAAAATATACACAAGTGCATCTATAACATTATGATTGTTGGTTTGTACTTTCAAAAGATTCATCACCATTACTTTCATCAACTGGTATGGATTTTTAATATTTACTACTTTTTTAGCTGTTTTCCATTGAGGCAATATACCTTGAGTCCCTAAACTATGAATAAACAAGATGTTTTCTTCGAGTACAGGATCCCAAGGAATTATAGGTATATTTATTAAAATAGTCACGAAAATCTTTTGTGTAAAACTTATCTGCTTTCGTACCAAATTATTAATAATATTTACAAATATAGGACCCAACGTTAATTCCACTATTTTCGATTCTTTGCTAGTTCCTCTTTTTTCTAACTCAAGGAATGGATATTTTGTCGATACCAGTGTCTTTAGATCATCTGTGTTTATATTATGATAAAAATTAAATACATTTGGCGATGGTTTATAATTTGATACTATACGATCCAAATTTATATTATTGTAATGGAACTCTGCTATTAAATAGTGAGCGGTACATTTCATGTGCTTAGGAATATTCGCGGATACGATCTTCAATACAGTTTCTATTTCAAATTTCTTTCCCTGCGCTGATGCAATTGGTAAGTAATTCTTTACGGGTGGTAATAAATCAAAGAAATATACTCGCTTCTCTCGTAATATGGAATATATGGTATACAATGCGTCGTGTTGATCTTGAGTTAGTGAAGTTTTAAAGTTTACTTGTAATAAATAACCAAGAACTCGAATAACATTTTCTCGAAACTGAACAGACATATTGATCAATGATAAAACATTTTTTATCTGTGATTTTAGATTAATATCGTTGTTGTTGTTGTTGTTGTTATGATTATTATTATTATTATGTGGATGATTTAGATTATTATTTGGATTATTATTATTAATTTTATTATTATTTGGATTATTATTCGGATTGTTATTATTATTTTTATGACTTTTAATTTTATTAATATTATTATTCTTGTTACTATTTTGATTATTAGCATTTGCAACAAGACTTAGGTTGGGTATCTTCGAAATGGTAATTCCATCGCTAAGTTTATTGATTGTCTCCTTAACTTTTTGATGAACCGTATTCTTTTTCTTTTTATTATTTTTCCCATCGTTATCACACGAATCTTCCTCTGTACAATCATCGTAGTCGTCGTCACTAGAAGACTCGTATTCATCCTCGGAACTATCACTTTCATCGCTAGAATGACATTTTACTAATTCGATAAATGGCAATATTAGTATAAATGTCAAGATACAAACTAAAGCATAACTACTAACTGATTTAAAAAACATAACTTTTACTAAACGAACGTTCAAATCTAAGAAAGAACTGGAGAGTTCTAATAAAAATTCTGCCTTTTTATTCGACAGCTATAACATATGAGCGCGATACAATATTATCGAGGTGAAAATAGCAAAGAAGTTATCAAGAAGTAAGCATAAAATTTTATAGCTAATGCTTCATTTAAACGTGCCAATACAGATATTTAATCGTATTAGAAGCTGTGACTTATTTAATTTTGCGATATATGAACCTTTACACAGGTACAAGTATTGATATACATATATTTCTAACTAATAACTATTAAAATACTTTTGCATAAAAAACAAATACTCTTTCATCATAAAAATTTTAAGTTTCTGAATTTAATTCGTTATTAGTGCTTTAAAAAAAGTTATAAATAAGATAAAATGGTTTTAAGTAACACTGATCGGCGATTATTCGTCTTTGTTTATAACAAGATTTGAAATAGTGATAACATACTATATACTACTTTTTTTTTACATTATTTTACTATTTTATTCTATATAAAATTCTATATTAATATGTGAATATATTATATTCAGATAGATATGAATTAAAAATTTTGTGTAAAAACTAATAACTGTTTGTATATTCATGTTTAAATTTTTTTCTCTGTTTCGTGAAATGTTCTCAAGTATTCTGTTTGCAATGTTTGAAATGGTAAATTTCTTTTTTGTGTAGAATAAAGAAGTCATTTTTTCTTATAATATAGTGATTAAAATTCAATATATTTTAAATAATTAGCAAAATATTTTTAAATTCGTTTTCTTATATTAGTAAACCAGTAAATTTTTATTTACTTTTGATTCATTTCATTAGGACTAGATTTTATAATATTTTTTTTTACTTACGGCATGTTATTGAAGTCATTTTTCTAGTATATATTTACAGGTTTACAAAAAAACAATCATTTACTATTGAAGCAATATAACATCAAAGCCATCTTTATTCACTTCACAATGCAATTTTTTTTCAATCTGTAGTCAATATAACGCAGGTATATTGACTATTATACATATATATACATATTAGAGTAAATAATACTTTAACGTATTAAAATTTTGCAGTTCTTTTTATTTATGTTTAAATTATATAATTTTCTAAATTCTAATTCCATTATAGATTAGTTTTACTATTAGTGATAAGTTACAAATAAATTAATAAAAACTCGCTAAACCTACAAATATCTATGTATTTCTGTTTCATTTCTTGGCAAAGAAAAAGTTTTTATCGCTTTAAAATTTGCATTGCTTTGACAAATTTCTTTTTCCTTTACATCTTAAGATATCTTTGTATAATTTATTTTCTTTTTTATGAAGAAGTACTTATCTAGTTTGAAGTTGAGTTCGTGTTCATTAGCGAATTTGAAAACTTTTTTAAGTATTTATATATACTATTGTAGATCAATTCATAACATTAATATAATGAAACTTTTTTTAGGAGAATAATTCCAGCAAGATTTTTCATTCGTATCGTAGAAAAACACAGAATTTAATTCTTAAACCAATCGAACAAATTATATATTCAAACTAACCGAATACAATTAAAATAGAAATATATTGTATCGTCTATTCGACCGTTTTTACGTAATAAAATGGAGTGTTGTAAAAAACTTTTTATTTGTCGGAAAGTTATCTTTTACCATTTAACTTACGATAATTTACGCATAACAAAATATCTCCATTTTTTTATGGACAATTACGATAAGGCTAGTGCAGAATTATTTAGTTGATGAATAATTTGTCTCTTTAATAAATCATTTTAATTGAAAATAAATCGACTCACGTTTTTTTAAATTCTCAGAATCTGGATTGTATTATATTATAATTATTTTACTGCAATTTTCTCATTGTTCATGCTCGAAGAGTTTTTAAATGTCTCGAGTCATACTTTTGTCTATTCTATCATTTATTTGCAGTTTCGTTTTACTATTATTATCTAATTCTTTTGTGATAAATATTCTTAAATTAAGATTTTTTAGGAATTGAAAAAAAAATTTCGCTCCGGTACTGCGATGATAATCATGGTGTTTACTATAAAACAGTAAATACTATAAAACTATATCTTTGCTTTTAATTTCTTAATATTGATTACCGATCTAAAAGTAGAATTCATTTTCAATAAACAGTTTATTTAAATAAAAATGTCTTTACTCCTACTTGCTTCTATTATATTCCTGTAATATTAAGTGTTAAAATTAATTTATTTTAAATGAATATATTTTTTATATTTATAATTCTAAAAATATTTTTATTGTACATTACAAATAATATTTATTTTAAACTATTATATATAAATAAATGTATAGATAAGATTAAATTTTATATAGTCATTTATAAACCACCGATTTCACAAAAATTTGAAATAAAATTTAACAATATTTTATATCATTTTTATTGTATTAAGATTAGAAATTATGGTACAGAAAATTCAAATTTAAATAAGCTTATTGGATTAAAAATCAGATAAATTATTAAAATAGTAGCATATGATTAAATATTACAATTTTATTAACTGTAATAATATGTTTTAATACAACGTTATACGAATTGAAAAATATTAATTCAATATTTTAATATAATTTGATCTCATACAATTGTAGTCATTAAAATAAATAGGTTTATTAAAATTTAAGAATACGATTTATATTCTTAAATAGTAAAACTAATAATTTTTTAACTTTATTTATTTTTTATAAGTAAAATAAATAAATTATATAAATTCTTTTTAAATTAATTATGTATTAATACTTATTCAAGCATTCAAAGAATATTCTAATCTTTATTTTTATAATATTTAAAATTCTACAAGTTTTTTTATGAATTTAAAAAGTTTTGTAATACAATTATTTTTTGATTAAAAGCAATCCAAACTTGCTACAATAAATATTTAGATTTTATAATTTGTATTAGCCATGAAAAGGAATTAGAATTTCTACAATTAAATATAAATTTATAATAATTACAATTAATTTACAACATATTTTGATTTAAATATTATAATATTTTCTTTAAATGTATTGTTACGTTAATCCTAAAAAATAAAATCTAGTTGATCTTCACTTTAAAACAAAATAGTATTTGACGATATAAAAAAAATTTTAAATAATTTAAAATATTAAAATATAAATAATATATATATAGTATAAAAAAAATTTTTCCACGTTTGACAAAAAAAATTATTTTTAAACAGATTACGACAATAAAATATCCATTTGAGTAAATTTTTAACAAATATTAATATACATTAAATATATAACTTTGATATATTACTTCGAAAAAAGATTTTCATCGCTTTGAAAAGTCTTAAATTTAAAAATTACAGTTAACGTATTGCTATATTTACAATTTAATGTTGTATTTTTAGCTCACGAAATGATAAATATTTCGTTAATTATTAAGAGTATTTTCAAATTACAATTATCAAAATTTATACTTTTGAAAAAAAAATAAATAAAATTACTTCCTTATAAATAAAAATATTTATTGACATGTTAATTTAAAAACTTGTGTCATTGCATTATATTATTACTTATATACTAATATAAAATAAGTAACCTTTTCATCAAGATTTAGTATTAATTATATTTTATTCATATAATATTTTTGATATATTACCTTAAAAAACTGAATTAAATAAAAGATTAATTTTTGACTAATGTAATTATATCTATATTTTGTAATTAAACTTTTGAAAAACAAATCTGTGTATTTTCAATAAAATAGATTTATATTTGTTTAAATATAAATAATTATTTTAAAATAATACTCTGATAGAATAAAAAATTTTAGTAAAATAAAAAGTTTATTTGCACTATATTATCGTTAAGATTAAAAGAAAATAAATATAATAGTACAAAAAGTATTTAGGCGCGTCATTACTTTTTAATTATAAAAAAATTTAAACTATGCTATTTAATTCAATAAATTTTAAAGTAAGAATTTTATAGCATTTTGATACAGTCTTTAGTATCGATCTTTTATTAGCAGAACTATAAAATTGTACATAGTTACTTAATTTAAACAATAACAAATTTTTTAAAGAAATCTATAATATTCAATGAAATATTACTTTAATAATTTCGGTTATTTTAAATGTACATATAACGTATATAAATTTATAATATTTTTAAACTCAATCATTTTATATTTACATTAAATTTAAAAATTATAATACTATCAATTTTTAAGATAATTATAATTGTACCAAATGATTATACTTGGTATCTTTAAAATTAAATTTTATTAATGCAGTATTGCAGTATATTTACTATTTATTGTGATCAAATCTAAAAAAATTTAATACTTATACTCTTAATTCACTGTATGATTATTTTAACAATTATGTAGTTAAAATTTATATGATATCCAAATGCAAGTTTTAATTATACAAGTATTTATTATTACATAAAGTGTTAGCGGATATTTTTAATTTATATTATCTTTTCTTTATACATTATATTTACCAACACCAAAATGTATTCATAAATTCCTAATAAATCTTCTAATGAAACAAATAATGGTATTTCTATTAATTTAAAACAATTATACGGAAGAATTCAAAGTATCGAAATGATCCATGAATAACTCGTAAAAAAAAATTATTTTGCATGATCTACATCCGTATTATAAAGAATCACGTAGAAGCCATAGTAATAAACAAAGATATTATATAGTTCGTGTGACGATGTGTCCCTGAGCAAAACGTATCCTATTCCTCAAATACATAAATATTTTATTTTTCTTCTCGTATAGAAAGTAAAAAATAAATATACTACAAATAAAAGTGAGTAGCCATTGTATACGCATAGCTCAAAAATACATTAAGGAAGGTCAAAAGAAAATGAAAGGAGAAACAGAAAAAGACGTAAATGTTCTGAGATAAATCGATGTTTTATTGATTTTACAAAAAAAAATTTATAAAACACATAAAAAGTGTAAAATAGTAATATTAATAATTTGAATTCGAAACTTAATTTCATTATTTTTTACAACACCTTTTAAAGTCATATAAATCATAATAGTTTTTATATTGTCACACAGGTTAATCATATCAGTTTCTATGGTATAAAATTTATAATTATCAAACATTTATATTAACTGTTCTAAATCGGTATTTATGTTAAATTGTAAATAAACTTTTAATAGCGTTGAAAGTAGAAAGAAATTTTAACGCGATATTAGTTTTGAAAATTATCAGAATAATTAAACAATCCTTTTTTTATAATTTTAAAATGAAATCCTATTCGTTAATCTACTTTTAAAAGAATCATAAAATTTAATTTAGCGTGTAACGTTCAATTAAAAAATAGTTAATGATGTTGCTGAATATTAAATTACATTACCAATATTAATGCTATACATTTTTTGAACTACATTTACATGTGATAAAGTCCAATTTATGTGTAGTTTCATTTACATATTACAGTTTAATGATTATTTCTTTTGCAAAATTAGCATTTGTATTTGAATACTTTTTTAAATCAAGAGAATATTTTAAATACCTACTAATAATCTTTTAATTCACAATTATTTAAAAATATTTTGTCGAGTGATTACCTAAATCCTTATATATATGTGCACAAAGTACTTTAATGTTTTATATAATACTCTGTTATTATTAATAATTTAGCTACATTTTCTATAATTCCTAATATAATAACATAATTGTAGCGAAAGTCATAAAAAATAAATTTTCGTATCCAAATAGCGAATAATTTACGGTTTCTCCATCTGCTTCGATGTCGGTTCAGTTGCGATAAACTGCATAAGCTACCCGAAATAGGGTATTAAAGCTGAGTCTAATCGCAACGGTACCGATGACCTGACCCGAAATTTGGAGAAAGGAACCACCGTATCGATGCTGCTTAAGTCACCAGCACCTTGTTATACACTCGATAGTTTGTGGTTACAACGAAATGTTCGATCAAGCTGCCAATTTTATAATCAACTTGGTGGTTTGCGGTCATGATTTTATATTTACGTTTTATTAATAAAGTTTTTGTACGTAACTCTACTTGTTTATTTAACCCACCTCGACTATATTGTTTCAAAATATTAATGTAATAAGCAATTATATTATACAGTAATTATAAATTACAAATACATGTCTAATGTAATTATCGGAACCTCGTTTATTTTAACTGCTTTTAGTCGATAAAAAAAATCAACCTGGAAAATAATGTGTAAAAGTAAAATATTAAATTAATATTAAATTATGAATATAATTTCTCACGATTTCTTATTCGATAAATAGATAAAATAATCTGACAGAAAAATATTAAAATATACATTCCACAATAAAATATAATAAATATGAACAAATATTATAAATAACTTTTAACAATAGTAATTTATCCTACCAATCGTTACAAATATTCAATAAATATCTATTGGTATAAATTTTTTTACTTTCAATATCGTAGATATATAGTCAATCTTTTGTCGATATTTCAATACATTGGTTCATATTCTTGAATTATATAAGTTCAATATTTCCGCATTAAATTACGTTTAATTATACGTTACAAATATTACTTATATAATTTTAGATATGTGTTAAGTTTCCGTTTTCTAAACATCTTGAAATCAATAATATTTTTACCGTTACAAAATTTTATGCATAATTCAATATTTATATGCAAATAAATACCTTTCAAATTCTTACATTTTATATTTTATAAACTAACTTTCAATAACTATTTTTATAAAATAATCACCAAAGATATTTACAGTACTCTATTAATTAAATTATCAAATATAAAAATTGTACATTAAAAAACGTTGGAATATTTTCAGTATCGTTTTCATCAATTACGTATAATCGTTGGCGCATATTGCAATAAGTGCGATGATTGCAGCTTTACACTTTGCTCGTAGAGAGTAAGCGTAACATTTAATTTCGTAAAATCCTCTGCTAACTTTCGTGACTTTCTTCCCCTTCTTGCTCTCTAAAATCGTTTAATCGTAATTTATTTCTACAGATTATCGGAATCCGAAGCGGTGTTACGAGACTGTCTTTGCACTTGTAAGCGCCAGTTACTTTGTGGGCAATTGAAAGGCTGATTCGACTTTTAGAACCCGACTAACTTAGTTACCTATATCGCGGATAATCTCGTTACTATTATTTACGATTGAGTTTCTTTCTCTTTCAATCGTGAACTAAACGATACTAAGCCTCGTATTTTCTAATTTTATTTAATTCAATTGGCCTCCGTCATTGCATTCGTTAAATTTATTTTGCTGCTTTTATTAAATTTTTGATAAATAACGTTTCTGTACTAATCGATACAGGAACTTTCCAATATTGTTATTTTTATTTACCAAAAAGATTTAGATAAAATTTTAATAAATACTTTCAAATTTTTTAAGTTGCAAAAGTAAATATTAATATAAAACATAGCTAAGTAAATTGTTAAGCACATCCAAAATTCCATCGTATCGTTAGTACATTAATATTCTATATATATCAACAACGATTACATGTTTTAAAGCAAAAAGAAACAAATTAAAGATCTCGTCTTTAAAAATAGTTTGCGTTGTGCAACATCGATCCGAAACTCTAATACACGCAAAGTTATTAATACCAATTATTAAAATATTTAAACTAAAAAGAACAAATTCAGTATTATCGCATCGCAAAAGTTATTCGATAATAAACATTCAGAGCTATGTTATCGTACATTTTTGATTATATAATAATTTAATATTATTACCATGTTTGCATCACATATTTTTATACGTACGATTATTAAGCTGCTATTCTTCTGTTTTTTTCAATAACTAACCAATCGAAAAGAATTTGCGTCGTTGTTATTTCTCTTGAACAAGCATTTTTTGTTTATAATACATTTTCGATCCCCAATGAATATTATTCTAGTCGTCGTTCGAGATGCAGATAAAGCATCGCTCGACATGTCACGCAAATATCGAGCGTTTAATGTTAATAGCTTAATATAAAATACATTGTAATTATTTACGGAAATATAGTTTATTACAGACATAGAAAAATGATATCCTACCAGAACTGCAATATAAATAATACAACAATGCGGAAGAAATATCGAAGCTTCGTAGTCACCCTTACTCGGATCCATCGACCGATGCCGAGAAAAGTATTCGAATACATATGATATTAAATAAAGAAAGATCATTTACGAATTGCCTCCAAATTCGAGTCCGAACGCTCTTCCGGTGCTTCCCTTTCCTCGTCCGAGGTGAACGCGACATCCGTTGGTGAAATCCGCAGAGCGTCACTTAGTATTTTTGTATTGTCGAAAGTAAATTCGATATTTCTCTGTTGGATTTTTAGATGTCACCTCGCACCTATGCCGTACACTCGTGGACGCAATTTAAAGTTGTCAGGGAGAAAACTTGGATCGCGACAGATATATTTTTCTTCGCCTTCTCAATTTACTCATAGCTAATATTTAACTTGTACTTACTTTATTTAGTTGCAACGAGAAAAATAAAACGGTATAAGCGTCGAGGATTAATTTGTAGCTTATATCGATGTAAATCGGCTTTAAAAAATCTCCCCCGCTTGGTCGTTCAAACATTAACTAGAATAATCGTCGAGTTGCCCTTTCAGCCATTATTTCGCTAAAGCTATTTGCTCCAGGCTGGGCTCGTTGATGACGGTCACAGGCTTTGCGGGAACCGGATTCCGGCGTCTCTAAAAGCCAATATTATTTGGTCGAGCACGCGATTGCCGCCTTCTGGCTACCGCTGACCGCGCCTACCAAGGGCTCGACAACGTTTCCTCGACCTCGGTTACACTCGCGTGAACAATCGAACTCGAAGCACGAACGCTGGAAAAGGGAACGGAGTCACGCACACGCGCTTCGAACGCTCGTTCGAATATCGGAAGCGGGCCTTTTCGGTCGAGTCTCGCGCGAAAGTGAGCCTTCGGTCTCGACGGTGGCTTCGTGGAGGTCCTCGGGCCTCTCTTTCCCTCTCCGGCTCATCGCGCAACCCAAGTGGACGGTTGCGTCTTTAAATTTATTTTTGGATTTTCGACAACGGCATTCGCTGCGAACGATATTTTTTTTAGAGGGAGACCGGACGGGGGGCAAATGTAAAAAAAGTGGTCATAAAATGTTGACGGATATGATGGATGGGTGTGTTTATCGCTCGCATCTAATTACATAATCACTAAAAGACCACTGGATTATAATAAATAGGTAATTAAGGTATACTAATTACATATTGTAACTCGTAATAAATAAATAATGCGACAAAAGAGGGTCGAATCCTTTATTCCTAAGCCTTTTGAAATCAAATTCATGGAAATTATGGTCGAATATCAGGTAGGGTTGTTAGATATTCACAGATTTAATTGATATGTAAACGGATCGGCTATATCATAAATTACACTTACTTTACAAATATTTGTAAATCAATCGGTGATTATTTGCGTCCAATTATAAACCTATTAATAAGTACTTATCCCGAATCATAAATCGTTAATGTAACGTTTGTTTACGGTAACTGCGTAATCAATCGAATAAAACAATTATAATAATTTGATAAATCATTTAAAATAAACAAAAACGATTCGTAGTCTAAAAATCGAGGAAAAAAAGGTCTTGGAAAAATTAATTTAGAGGTGTCGATGGATACGACTAATTAAGATTATCGATGAAATTTTTCGCTATTTATTTACTCCTAAAGATAACAATAATAGTCTCATGATAGTATTCACGATCAAAAAGCGCACAACGTCGTCGAAACGGTACAACGTGAATAGGTTTTTTTCCAAGTAGTAAAAAAACCCAAAATTCACACTCCGTCGATGCTATTTGATCGCGGTATTACCGTGAAAATACAATTTACATAGGCGAAATTCACTTTTACGTTGATACTCTCGAAAATCTCTACGAAGAAATCAGAAAAGCTTTAAATCTGCCTTTTTTCAATTTCTCGGGATCGCGAACCCTTTTTTAAACTACTTTCCGCAGTCTGCAATTTTTCGTTCACAATAAGCAGCTTTGTAAATAGTTTCGCACATTTACAAAACATTTCAAATATGGCGTATCGATAAAGCTCAGAAATACACTCGATATAGAGAAAAAATAAAAAAAGGTTTTGCACATTTTTCTTTTGTTTATTGTTATAAAATCGATAATTTGAACATTTCAAGTTGATTCGATGAAAATGTCGATGTTATGACTACTCGATGCTCTTGTCGACTATATCAATATAGTACAGAAATAAATACTAACCATTAATTAAACGTTTTGATAATTCAATGTGAATAATTACCGAAATTTAAGACAAATTGTATTTTTCAAAGTACTTAAAAAGAAGTAATTAAAATATGTATTACCTACGTAACGAATATTACTTTTTCTGTCGCGGATAAATATTTGTGATAGGGCCGACATCGTTTGCGTCCGATTATGGTTCCTTTTTAGATTGAGAAAGGGAATAATTCGATAAGAGTCGGTTAAGAGAATCAACGGACCGATGCGATAAAACTATTTATTTATTAATTTATAATTTACGTGGTGCAATTACGTATTTCTTAGAAGCTTAAATACGGAAATCTTTTTCTTTACATCAACTTAATCTAGTTACAGTATTTGCTTATCGCCTTTGCTAATTAATGACAATATTTGCACTTAAAAATCACTTTAATAAAGAGAATTCTGTCTTTTACACCGTCACTTTCTTGTCGGGGTTTGAATTTCCCACTTCGGAAACTTTTCCTATTTCAAGGATGCGGGTCTATTGCGTGTTTCAAGGATGGCGCTTCAGAACTTTGACGGCGATGTGTATTTATTTTCATCCATTTATATTTGAATATATACGTTTATTGTTTCAAAATTACGTAATTTAAAAATAAAACAATGTTGAAATTTTAAATATATATATAGTTATAACGAAGCTGGATTTCAATTATTACTAGAGAGTTAAGATTTATTTACTTAATATATATGTGAATTGATACGGACAGTTTTTTGATACATTTGTAACAATTTAAATATTATCGACTCTATGCAACTTAAACAGCATAGTATAAATAATACACTTTTTAAGTACAAATGATCGTGGAAAGTAATGTATTTAAAAAATCAAAAAATAATTTTTTTGGGTTTACAGCGACAAAAAATTATTTATAAAAATCCGTCTTTGTTTTCGAATATAAAATTGGATTAGTTATTATTATTATAAATGTTCGTCGATTGAAAATTCTCGTCAGAAATGTTTGCACGAATTATTGATTTTGTGTTTGACTAATTTTCATAAAATTTTATTAAAAATAAAGATTTTAATGTCAGTATTCGTTACTCGATATATTTGTAAACAGACTTAGCTTCGACATTATCTTATGATTTTACTATTATATTTTCAAAGTGTAATATTTTCAAAATTGGTAAAATTTTCAGTCGTAGATGCATAATAATAATTAAAACTATATTTGTAAATTATTTTTATAAAATTTCTGTTTAAATTAATAAATTTTCTTTTATTTAAAAACATTATTTATAAAACCAAATTTACATTTTTGTTTAATATTTTTTATACGGTTCGTCATCCCATCCAGGACTATAAAATTTTTCATCGCATAATAGTATAAAATACCGCATACCCAAAACAGATATTTAATTTTATAAATGTTTCTTTATTCTATGGTACAGAACTATTAGCATTATTTTCTTGAATAAAACATACAATTTATATCGTTTCCTTCCTCGTATCAAACAAATGCGAAACAGTACATTTATGCGTTATAATTCTGATTTGTATATTTTTTGGAATTCTTACTACTTGACGATTCTTTGTTTTGTGTTAGATATTTCATAACAATTCAAATTCGTCGCTGTTAAAGTGGTTTATTTATATCAGTGAATCCAACGTGCACATAATTATTGCTGATGTACAATGTTTATTTATGGATAATATAATTGCTTTACAATCGAAACCTTTGTCAATAGTACAATAAATCACAGATGTCCCTGAACCTTTAAATACAATGCTTTTGTAAATGATTGTAATATCGTCGGAATTTTAAAACGAATATAAATCGTACGTAATATTGATTTAATGGAGAAAGTAAATTAAATTTTGTATTAAAGTTATTTTGCAGTTGTACATCAAAATTTATTAATTTTGTTCGAAGAATTCAATGAAATGTTTTTTATGTTGTTTTCGTATAAGATAACTTAACTTTCAAAACAACTGCTAGTCTATTATAATTATATATAGTATATTGTAATTATATAATATTTTTTAAAAAATATTTGATACAAATGATGAATAATGTATATTGTATTTTAAAAGATAACGTTACAATTTAAGAATTACTTAAAAGTAAATTATATTAATTTAATTTACAGATATCAAAATAAATAATGAATTTTAATACGAACTATCTTAAAATTTTACAAGATTTTATTAAAAAAAACGAATCTATCTTACTTCAAGGATATAAAAAGTAAATTAATAAACAAATTTACCAATATAAATTCTGCTTAATTGTTTACATTAAAAAAAAAGTAAAAAATTTGTAAAGATTAAATTGTTTTACAAAGTTTCGAATCATTTGTACCATAATTAATCCGCGTACGTACAAAATACGAACATTAAATTTCGTTACAACATTTTCGTATTCAGCCTTTACAAATATGGCTTTCACTCGTTCAATTCAATAATCAAGCGCTTTTAAACGATCGTCACGGCAACATCGTTTCTTTTCAATTATTTTGAATTCAAATAATCAGAATCGCATCGAAACGTTTAACCGTTTTTAACGTTTATTCATACGTTTAAAAAATACCATAAAGTACGTTGGATCGATTAAAACGAGCGTTAAGATTACAACGTGAAATATTATTTAGTAATTTACAAACGCAACCACCAACGATAAAATATCCTTGGAAAAACGAAGCGCTACGTAATATTTTGGCCGGTGTCTCGCGGTTACCACCTCCGTTGCAACGACGATAAAAATAAAAAGTCCCCGAATCGCCGAGGCGAAATAATCGGAAATAATCGGAAATAATGTTGAATAATGTCGAATAATAAAAAATTGAGCGAAATCTTCAAATCCAAGTCTCCTTCGCACTCCTCGACACCGAGCGAGCGATTTGCTATCCTTGCTATCGTCCGAGGAGGAACTCGTTCGCGAGATAAGCGCCCGCCGAAAGTTTCGCGAGGAGGCCGCGAAACTCGTGAGCGCCATCGACGAGCGAACCCGCAACCAAGGGCGAGAGCAGCCGACGTCGCGAGCATAAAAGAATCGACGAGGTTCCAGAGCGTAGCCACCGCGGGCGAGTGAGCGAGACGGGGCGTGAGACAGACAGAGAAAAAGAGAGATCATCTCCGAATCGGTTGATTCTCCTTACTCTTAACTGTAGTCTCCGTGGTGCTGCTGACGGAAGAACATATGTTTTAAAGCAGGTGGCGCAAGCGCAGTGTACGTTTCCGCGCGACGTTACCTAGCCATCTTTCCAGTCAAGCCAAAAGTGATTGTTTTTCAACTTTAGTCTTATTTAACGGAACTTTTATTAATGTCAGAACCACAGTCGGCGCTTCTACTAAGAAAACAATTAGCAGGTACAGTCAGTGGTCGGGGAAGTGTTGTGCGGGCCTGGAAAAAATCCAAGTACTTCGAGCCGTACTAGTCGCAAGCGCATTTCGCCGAGTCGAGCCAAGACAAGTGATACACTACCAACCGAGTCGTTGCTTGGACTCACCCGACCGCTCGAACGCGTCTTTTCTGGTGAAATGTGTCGATACTTTTATCGCTCCGGGGCGAAATCGCCCTTGGGGAACGCAGGCTCTAGCTTCCTCGATCGCCCCGTAAAAATCAATACGCGGTACGAGAAAAGCGTCTACTTCGAGTAATCGGTGCTCGTTCTCTCGGCTTTAACCTAAAAAAATTGTCTCGCGGCATCGACCTCGACCCTCGATTCTCCTACGCGAACGCGGATTTCTCCTTTTCTTTTTTTTTTTTTTCTTTCGTAAACGGTCTTATCGGTATTTTCGCATCGATGCCTTGTTCGTTGCACCCGCTTCCTCTCCCTCTGTCTTTCTCTCTCTCTCGCGAGCGCTCTCTCGCTCTCTCTCTCTCTCCATCTCGCTCTCTCGTTCTCTCGCTCTTTCTCTCTCTCTCTCTCTCTCTCTCTCTCTCGTTATCCCCGTCTCTTTCTCCCGTTGCTCAAAGACGAGTCTTTTTGGCCCTTTGATTCGCGAATTCGTCCATGTCCGTCTCGATAACGACGTTATCCGGGCATTTTCGAAGCGCTTTCTCGCTAGGAGGCCGAAAATAAGAGCTTGACTCGCCTGGTAGCGATCCCGAGGACCGGCCGCGTATTTATAGAGCCCAAGGCGCGTGTCTCGACGACCATCCGAACCGAGTTGGTGCACGAACGCGCGGCTCCCATTCTTCCTCTCTATCTTTCTCTTTCTCTTTCTCATCCCAGCGTCTCTCTTTTCTCATGGCTACTCTGGTAGTCCGGCAACGGCCGAAGGTCAACCTTTCCTCGCTCACCTCTACCTTTCATGTTCTCCTGTTAACCGTGGCCATGAGTTCGTATAAATTTAAGCCCTCCCCCCGTTGAATTCGCGATACGCCTTCGCCCGTGAACGGGAGACGAAAAAAGGGAAGTTCCGTTGGGATGTCTCGCATCCAGGAATCGTACACCGGGAGCGTAATGCCGACGCGAACATAACCTCGAAATTGAACGCTCGGAGAAAAAAAAGAATAATGGTTACGGGATGGGCGAAAGATACCGTGCAAGGATCTCACCTTCGGAGAGTTGATTCATGCCTACGTTTTACGCGTCCGCGAAACGAGTCGCACTCGAATTTCGGCTGATAGTGCCAACGGGTCAAGGTGGTTTTCTTTTACGAGTATGACTCGTAACTCTTTCTTCCTTATTTCGCAGTCCCATTTTTTACGAAAAGACCTTTTTATAACTCCGAGAGAGAGAGAGTTGTTCCAAATAAGCGAATCGGTTACGGAGAGAGACGCGTCGATTCGATACCTGTGAATCGCTACGTGTATTTTGTAATTTAATTATTGTTCGCGAGATAGACTATTTAACGTTTCGATAATAAATCTGTACAAATAATGCGAAAAATTTATAAATTATCGGCTTCTTGAATTGGAATAATTATTATTGCAAGAAATATTTTATGGATCAGCTTTTTAACATCGTTAAAATCTAATATTTTAACGTGTAAATTTTTTTTACAGATTGGTAAAATATCTTTTTGTACGTCGAAGTTAGGAAATATTTTCTAATAATTAGATTGTATACAATTTATTGATAAATATAATAAAGTTAAGTAAGCGAATGTCGATTACGATCTAATTTATTTAATACGATATTTATCAATTTTTGCATTTTTTGAATTGTTGATATTATGAAAATATATTCACTGGAATTTATTGTTTTTATGTAACTAAGATTTCGAATGCGTGATAAATTCTATAAAATGACGCTCGACGAATCTTAAATCATATTTAGAAATCCTGATAAAAATGTAGTTTATTATTCTATTATCTCTTTACAACCGCCGTATTATTTAAAAAATGATTTATTTACTTTATGAATTTGAGATATTTAAGAAGCGTAGCTTTTGATTTATTTGAAATTATCGTCGAGGAGTTTGTGATTCTTGTAATCGTTTAAAACAATTAAAATTATCAGTTTTCGGTTCGATATTATCTGAGCATAACGTAATATCATAAGTATTGATTTATATTTTTTACTTATAATTTATATAATCATCGTAAAGTTATTATTTAAATATACGGATTTGTTCATTTTTCCCTATTAACTTTCTCTATTCCATATTTGTCAAATACGATTTCATCTCTTTTTATTTATAATTTCATTTTATATTTTGTATTATTAATATTGGCAAAGATTATCGGTAATATTTAGGTATCGTTAAATAAGTACAAAAATTAAAGCGATGCAATCTGTTTTGCAAATTAAAAATATTTACAAAATAATTTTTAACTTTTTAATACTTCATTTATTATAATATAAATAATTTTACAGAGTTAAATAAAAACCCAGTTGAAGGGTTTTCAGCCGGTCTAATAGACGACAATGACATTTATAGATGGGAAGTGCTTATTATTGGACCTCCGGACACATTGTAGTGAGTATTTTTATTCTCAAATATAATAATATACTTACCTTTTCAAATTTATCGATAAATTAAAATTCTGTATATTATTTTTTAGCGAGGGTGGATTTTTCAAGGCACATTTACAGTTTCCTAAGGAATATCCACTTAGGCCACCAAGAATGAAATTTATAACAGAAATATGGCACCCAAATAGTTAGTATAGTAGAATAGCAAATTTAAAGCCTAATCTAAACTTATTTTAAATATTGTTTAATTGTTTAGTTGAAAAAAATGGTGATGTCTGTATATCAATCTTACACGAGCCTGGTGACGACAAATGGGGATATGAAAAAGCATCAGAACGATGGCTACCAGTTCACACTGTTGAAACGATTCTAATCAGCGTTATTAGTATGCTTGCTGATCCAAACGATGAAAGTCCAGCAAATGTTGATGCGGCCGTAAGTCTCGTACATAAATGTTAGTTACAAACGGTCAATTTCTTATACGAATACATTTAATTACAGAAAGAGTGGAGAGAAAGTTATACAGAATTCAAAAGAAAGGTAGCAAGGTGTGTTAGAAAAAGCCAAGAAGAATGTATGTAGGGTATGAAGTAATATTTACATGGAAAGACTTATTTAATTCTGGTAAGATGATATTCTATTCACGTTAATTTAATAACAGAAACGAACGAATAAGTAATAAATTATAAAGTTTTATCTATACTTTGCATATAAATATTTATACGTAAATGCAGTGCATGTTTTGAAATTTAAAAATTAAATATTAAACACGCTTCTTATTGCATTTGTCCTTGTTGGTTAAAGATTATAGTATGTAGCTTTGCAAGACACGCATAAAATTAGATATATTAAAGCTATAAATTATATTGTTTAGCTCATTAAATATTTGTTTTATTAATTAAATTATATAGCTTACTATTTTCGGTTTATGTTTTATTAAACAATAAGCTAAAAAAAAATTAAATTATCTTTCATTTTCTTAGCTAACAAATTAAAGTAGTAAATTATTGGTTGTATTGTGTGAATACATTATGTAATATTATACAATTTATTAATCGATAGTCGATAAATAATTTTATTTAGTAATTGATATTTTTTAAATATGATTTAGATTTTATTAGATTAAATTATTTCGAGTCCTAAAATTTTATTGAAATATATTCAATTAATTATAAAATTTAGTAGTCATATATATTTAAATAATATACAGAATTAACTTTTTTTAATCTACTTTTGTATCGATAACTTTAAAAAATTCAAAATAAAAGAAAATATATTTTAAAATCTCAGTATTTTATATATGACAATGTAAATTGAAGATTAAATCATGTTTAAATTTTATGATATAATTAATTTATAGTCTTGTGAGATAAGTAATTTTATTTAATTTCTTTAATAATAAAGTAATTTTAATATAAAATATAAATTATAATCTCCAATGTATGATATAAGATTGTTAACTCATTTTTGTGGATTGAAATAATTTATTTATATAAAAATCTATTTACTAAGTTTAGAAAACTGAGAAAGTTTTTTATAACTTTTAAAAGGACACACAATATAATAAGAAAAAAAGTGACTTGACTTAAATATGAAATAATACAGATAAGTTAAATGTACAAAATAAAAAGTTATTCTTCTTTTTTTATATATAGTTTCAGCATTTTCATATTTCCTATTAAAGTTCATAATTCTCGTATTTTATGTTTTGTTGATTTAAATTAAATATTGAAGACAATGTAGCTTAAAATTTTTGTATTTTATTTAAACATTTAAATAGTGCTTACTAATTTATATTTACTATACACAATGTGTTACGATTTTCATAATCACTTTATTCAAAACATATATTTTCTCGTAATTTGAAATAAAATAATTATACAACATATAACTCAATATGAAAATATATACAATCATATTATTTAATCAGTAACGTTGAATTTATTAATCGTGCTACAAATTAAGTCAAAATTAAGTATTAAATAAATTAAACTGTATTTCTCAGAGAATTTAAATAGAAAAATAATATTTTTAAATCCTATTTAGAAAACTAATTTAAAACATTAGACTTTAGTATAATACTTTTTTTTATAACGGAAAAACATAAATACATACATATTTTCGATTATTGTTTCTAATTTCTATACAAAAAACTGAAATATTGTGTTCTCTCTATGTTTATATACACTTTTATTCAAATAAATAATTCGATAATACGCAGATGAATAAATTATAAAGAAACTTTGTTTAGAATAATCTTTGTAATATATGGAGTAAACGAAGCAACTTTTATAATAAAATATTTTATTTATAATTTGTAAAATTTTTGGGAAATTCGAAACTTATTATTTAAATATAAAATGTATACAATTTGATCATAATCATGTAAAGTCTATAATATGATTAACGGTGCAAATTAAATTGTAATTGATTAACTTAGTTTATATTAACTAAAAGCAAAAATAATTTAACGAAATACTTTGGAATAAAAAATGATAAATATACAATGTTATTGCAATGTTATTCGAAATATTATGAAACGTATTTTTTGCAGGGAAGCCATAAGCGCTGTAAGATCAACTGAAGTTGAGCATAAAGCTAATAAGCAGCAGTGCCACTAAAAACATGGACAAAGCCTGACACTCATCCTTATGCTAAGAAAAACTGAGAGCTCATACGCAATTCCGTTCAGTCTTTTGGACTGCAACTATCCGACACATTGATTTTCCTTTGACTAGAAAATGGAAAGATGGAAGGTCATATGCAGCTCACCTTTTAAAAAAATTGCTAAAACAGCTACGAAAAGTAATTTACGACTATTCATAATATAAACAAAAATCATTTGTAAGAATGCTACCTTAATATTAATAGTTATTGTAAACTTAACGCCCCTCCATTTACCTGCTCCTTATTTTACACCATACTCGTCCAGATTTCCCTCGTTTTTTACCATCTTCTAAACCCTTAATCGTGTAATTTAAAAAATAACTCATTTATGTTTATTACTCGATAATGATTCCTTAGCGTCGTTTCGTATTTTCTTACTTTCGTATAATATAAATAAATTTTTGTAAAGTCGAAAGAACGAAGTGAAAATAACAATCGTTGAATGTAATGCCAGTGATGAAAAAAAAAAATATACATACGAATTACTGTACGATAATGATTATAATCTGCAACATGTCGTTGTCGATTAATCGTTCATGACAAAGATGCACGAGTTTTTGTGAAATTCTAAGAATGTCGCATCGAAATACTTACAATCTTATACAGACATTCTACCATGAATATTTAATAAACTGGAATACGCGGAAATATTTTTCTGTAACAGAATTTATGAAGTTTGTTTTAAGATTATAATTTCTATAGAAACGTTTTAAAACAGCACTTTTTAATATGTTTTTCTATTTTTCTATAGAAATTTATAGTATATAAAGTAAGAACTAAAAAACACTACATTTATATAAACTATCAGCTTTCAAATATTTGTTCCAGTTCGTAAGATGCCAAAATGACGAAATTGAAATAAATAAGAAAAAATCATAACGTTGATAAATAAATCTTGCAAACAACTTTCAAATTGAAACAAAGCATATGATCGTAACATAAAATTCTTATAATCCATTTGAATTTATATACTTCATGCCTTAATTCCAATAGATATGAGTATTTTACAGCGGTGTTTAGCTATTCGTTATATTTATAATTTATGACAATGATTGAAATTTAAAAAACGAAGTTTTGTTTACCATTTTATGTCAATTAAATTTAAAAATATAATTTTAGGTTATTGTATGTTTTTTCAAATGTCCTTATTGGTAAAATATTGATTTTTAATACTTTTGCTTCAATTTAAAAGCATAAATATCATTATTTTTTTAATTTAAAAATACATACAATTGTGAAATTAAAAGTTGTTTTGTCCTTATTTTACTAACACCGATCTTTATACCATCCGTTGATAACAGTAGATTCTTGTACATACGGTATATTTTAATGTCCGTGGGTAATTAATTATTTAACGAAAAAATCACAAAATAAATAAATAAATAAATAAATAAAAAAAAAAACTTGAAAAGTTAAGTACAAAATTTGAATTATTCAAGTGCATTTTTCAATTACATCGAACCGTTTTTCAGCTTGGGATGGGTAATTTCAATAAGTTAAAAAGTACAAGTTTTTAATACAGGCTTTTTAATTTAGAAATTTTCAATGAAGACAGTGATATGAATAATATAATTTTATATGTATACGTATATACAAGGAAAGGATCCTCAAATATCTGATCTTTCTTCGTATTGCAACTATAGACAGAACGCATTTGTAACAAGCACAAATAAGCTTCCGTTAATGACTTTTTTTCTATCCTTACTAGAAGAGGATATGGATGCATTTCTGTTGTTTTATGATTTTGAGTTTCTAAAGAGCATTACAAGCTAAAGACAATAAATCTCTCTCGTATTTTAATATTTTGTATACCTTATTTATTTTTCTTTTAATCTTCGTATAATAATCATAAACGTACAATTTTAAAACAATAGTGCAATAGTGTTTATGCAATGTACAGGATAACTTTTAAGCTATATAATACAGTTCGAAATGAAATAAAAATCATTAAACTATTTATTACTGCAGGTAAATCGCTCTCGATTTCTCTTTGATACATTATTTTCACTACTGGAAAAGACGACAGTGCGCTTGCGTCTGTTGTTCTCTTCGCTCTTAGTTTTTCTCGATTATCAACGTCTTGTTTCGCTCTCTTTTCCGCCAGCTTCTTATCGTTGTTACAGCGGCAACGAATGGAAGAATTAAGGGAAAAACGAGACATTTTAATAACTGTTTTTTTTTCGAATGTTCTATCTACACTTTTTATTGTAAAATATTTAATATTAGGTTTACGATATGATTTTTCTCCCATCACGCTCATCACCGTTCGAGAATTTCGCATGTGCGACATTTGATTTGTTTATAATGTGAACTTCAACATTCGCACGCTGCAAATTTCGCGACTTTGATTCTCCTTTAATCATTTACTTTTATTTATATTACACGTTTATTTTACCGCGAACCTCTTTTGCCCTTTCTCGCTTCCTCTTTCCTTGTTTCCCATTTTAAATAATTAAAGCTATTAGCTATTTATGTTCTATTCCAGTATCTACAATGAACCTAGTTATAGTGATTCGATGAATGAGAAATCATAAACCATCGTCCGCAGCTGATCGAATACTTCCGAAGCGAGAATAACTTACTTCTTAAAAAGATTGTCGATGGTACGAGTCGCCGAAGATTCGTAGTCGTTTGTTTTAATTACTTACTTTACCTTTTCTTCGCTTCGAGTTTTAAGTGTTTTATTCGTTTTTCTCGCAACGATTCGATTCTTCTGTTGCGTTTTGAAACGCTTCTCGTACCGTCGGCAACGTTTCGATCGACTTTCGGATCGTTAAATATTTGCGAAAATGTATAAAAGAAGGATATTCCGACGCTGGTTTTATTTTTTGGAAGTGGATAAAAAAAGTAATTATTAAAAAAGAGATCGCTTCCTTCGAGTTAAGCCACGTTCGTTCGAATTTATGGATAATAAAATACAACGATTCAATGGACGCGTTCGTTTTTCGGATACTATTTATTATTATCGAGAGGCAAAGAAAAATTTATCTAGCTCATACTTTTTTTTTGTCCTGTACTTTGATGTTTCAAATTTGATATTAAAACTCGGAAAAATCGTAGCTGTTTCCGTACGCCAACTCGAACGGGAGGTCTCATGGTAATTATTCTTAATATCCATCGATCGATGAATTTTTCTTCAAAGAGCTAAAATTTGTTTTGTTTTAAAAAAAGAGAAACTTATTTCGTTCTTATCGTTTTAAATATTTAAAAAGTTAATAATAGATAATCGACGTTAAAATTAATTATTCATTTTTAATTAACGAAATTTAATAATTTAACAAATTTATAGAAAGTATGATCGAATTTTCATACCCAGCAACGAATAGCTTTAAACATTTAAGTACGGTAAATAGTTAATTCGTTTCATCAGCAGTGAAAATCTATAAAATCAATCCTCGTTATTTTAAGAATAATTTCCACGGATCCACTATAAAACGAGTAAAGTAATCACCGGTGATTTAAAAACTTTTAATGCCCTCCGCGCGAATATTGTTATCGGTTACTCCATTGTTCAATTTTTAAAAATTATCTCCGACTCGTTTCTCTTCTATTTCTTTTTTTTAGACTGTGGACTAGAATTTAATCGGTGATTAAACGTAGCTTAATCTTGTAGATGCTAATTTGATTCTTAGTACCGAAGTGGAGGACATCGCGTTACTTCGATCGGTCGCATTGATTTTATTTTCACACGCTTCGCACTCGATCCACTTGCATCGCTATTTTTCGATCAGACGTAGCTCGCGATGTTTTCCAGTCGAATAAGTTTCTCGATCATATTTATCGTCACATATTATGTTATTTTTTTTTTGTTATTTTTATTGATCGTGCGCACATATACGATATTACGGAGTTTAGCTGCGATAAGAGAGTAATATTTATTTTATACAAGTTTACTGTGTATTTGCTCTGAATTCTCAATGTCAGCTTTATATACAAAGTTATTTACAATATAGACGTTTTCACGAAGAAAACATGCTTTTGCATTTTGATAGTTTTCTGTGATTTTCTATTTCATCTCCGAAGGGTCGGTTCATTTTGTAAGACTACAAAGTAAGCGCAGTTGAGAACCACTGACGCCATCCCTTACGCACTTCGTAGTACGTAAGCTCTATCACATTGGCTTCACAAGCCGTTTCGTTAATTTTCTTTTTTTTTTCTTTTTTTTATTGACCTTAAGATAATGATAATTAATAATAATTTATAATGTATAATATAATTGTAATATAGTCAAATGACAATAATAATAATGAAAATTCAGAATTTTCGATACGAATTTCTACGTTACATTTTTTATTTTATACAACATTTCGATTGCTCGCATTCGCATTTTCTTTGCATTTTCGTCGTATTGACTATACTTACGTTTGCTTTTCTCTTGCTTTTAAAAAATACAAAAACGAAAATAAGATATCCGCGAGTCTTTTAACTTCTTTTATTTTGGCTAGGCCCTTTTGCTTATCGCAACTAAAATAATGAATAAAATATCAATAATTACTGTACAATTTTTCATTTGCGATAAAATAGTAATAGTAGCAATGATAATGATGAAAACGTAATAATATAATTAATAATTAATAATTAATAATTAATAATAATAATAATAATAATTAATGATAATCATTAATAATAATTAATAATAATAACTAATAATAACTAATAATAATTAATAATAATTAATAATAATTAATAATAGTAATAATTAACATTGGTAACGGTGTCTCAGCGATCGATGTGATCGATCTCGTCTCTTTCTCTCTCGCAACATAAATAGCGGGCAAGCAAAAGGGGAAGTGGAAAGAAGATTGGACACGCTCATGCTTTTTTTTATTTTTTTAACAACGTAAAAATCGATGATTGTATATATATATTTTTTATATTTACGCAACTCGAGAGTGAAATATATGCAATAACGTCAACAGCTTAACGGTTAAAAAGGAGATTTCGCACGGGGAATTGGGACCGATATAAACGATAACATGGATCACAATTATGCAATTTTTCGCACTCGCTCACGACACGAGTCTGCTTCTTTTCCTTTCCATTCTTTTCTAGCATTCGATTAAAAATCAATCTAACAATTGGTTACGTGGAGATTGCACTGTTTTCCGAGAGAATCCACTTCGCGCCTTCCGCTCTCCGTTTTTTTTTTTTTGTGTTTTTTATTTTCATTTGAAGAAGCAGTCCGTTGGGGAGCGTAGAAGGAAGGGATTCTCTCTAATTTCGATCTCTTACGACTAAATTACGATTTCTTTTAATTCGTCACCGTCTTTATATTATTATTTAGCTTTCTTCTTCGTTCTCGCTTACACGTTCGTTGCTCGCCAATAAAAACAAACAAAAGTTACAAAAAAAAAAATAAAAAAAAAAAAAAGAAGACAAAAGAAACCGAGAAGATAAAACCAACGAGAGTTTCACTCTCCTCGTTCAAAGTATCGTTGATTCCCTTGCGTTTTTTTAAATTCCGCTTGGTATTCCGATTTCCCATGGACATCGTCGTGTCCGTACGACGATATCACTCGTATTCTCTTTATACGTTAATGCCCTAACCATAGGCAGGACTCGGCTCCCACCGAATCCTATTGCTGGCTTCGATATTATAAAAAAAATAATAAAAAATGAAGAGTAAAGAACTTAACTAAGATAATCTTCATTCCCATATATGGATATGAGCAATACTCAGTCTTGGATCGACCGATCTCGTTTGGCTCGCCTTGGCCAGCTCACAGCTTTGGAATAAATACACTTGGAAAATAAGTTCGAGCCTATAAACAGCGGCGCGCTCAGCTAGGGCTCACTCGATTCGCTCATTCATCCATCCATCCACTCGTTTGATTACTTTCTCTCCCACTTGTGTGTCTCTCTCTCTCTCTCTCTCTCACGCTGTCTTTCTCTCGCGACATTCTCACTGTTCGTCTCTCTCCTCTCTAGTAGTCCCATGTCTCCTCGGGCTCGTGTTTAACCACTTCCTTGGGACTGTCGTCGAGAGCCTGGGGCGCGTGCTGCGATGCCGACGGAGGTCGGGGCGACGTTATGGGACTCTCCCGCGCGGACTTGAGACTCGGCGAGGGGCTGTTGTCGTGGTCGGGAACGTTGGCCGCGGAGACCGAGGAGACGTCGCTCTGGGCGTCCTCGTCGTATCGGTCCTGCACCGGTGTCGGCTCCACTCTCACCGTCTCCTCGGCCTCTCGTTTCACCCCGTAGTCGTCGGTCTGCATTACGCAAACGCCGTTTATAATGACCTCGTCGCCGGTTCTCGGGGGCTCCTGCCACTCCGGGTTCACCCACTGAGGCGCGGCGGGTTTCCGCCTGTTCGACCTCGAGGTGTTCGCCGGCACCGGCGTCTCCGTCGGCTCGCGCTTCAAACTACCCGCGGAGCCGTCCGAGTCCTCGCTTCCGAGATTGCTCATCGCGTCGTCGGCGTCATCGTCCTCGAATTCCTGATTGGGTTCGCGCTTGAGCGATCCCATGGAGAGGTCGAGTCCCGAGCACTGCTCCTTGAAAGCGCTTCCGACCAAGGCCGCGAGGTTCGGATTGAAGTAGGGCGGATAAGCTAGGGGTACGCTGCCGAGGCCGAGTCTCTCCTTCTGAATGTCCAGCAGTCTTTGGTTAAGGAGAAGCCGGAATTGTACGGGGTCGAAGGGTTGCCCGGGTTCTCGGGGGGATTGCGGCTCCGGTTGCCCGTGAGGCGGCTGCTGCTTCAGTCTCATGCGATGGTTGTGAAACCAGTTGGTTATCGTCCTCGAGGACAGGCCGAGTTCGCTCGCCAGGAATTCGATCGTAGCGACGTTCGGGTACGGATCGAGAGCGAACGCCAATCGCAGCGCCTCCTTCTGCTCCTCGGTGAAGAGGACGCGCTGCTTCTTGGCGGAGGTCGGCCCGGGTCCGGGCGAGGACGCGTGATAGAACTCCGCGGTGTCGTTGCTCGAGGTGTCGGAGCTGTTGTCGTGACCGGGACCACTGCTGCGTCGTTTCTTGTTCGCCTCGCGTCGTTCGTTCTTCAACGCCTGCAATCTGTCGACGTTGTGAGCGTCGGACAACCAGAGCTGCATACGAATGAAGGGCTCGCGACCTTTGATGCTGAGCATGTGCCAGGGTTTGGGCTTGCTGAGAAGCTCGCTAACCGATCCCTGGGAGAGTCCGAGCACCGCCTCGCCGAATATCTTTTGTCCGATGTTGTTGGCGAGAAGCGCCTCTTTTATCTTGGTGGTGATGGTTTGCGTGTCGAGGTCTTGGGTGAGGGCAGCCATTTCGTATACGCTTGGCGAGATGTGCGGATGCAGGGCGCGCAGAGGGGAGGGCGCCATCTGGTGATGCGGAGAGTGTAGATTAATCTGTGGGGACTGATGCTGCTGTTGTTGCTGCTGTTGCTGTTGTTGATGTTGCTGTTGTTGCTGTTGCTGTTGCTGCTGTTTCTTCTGCAGCTCTTGCATGCTGAGCTGAGCGTGTGGAAGTATGGCTCCGGGTGGGGTGAGCATCATCGGTGACGGCTGCGGATGCGCCGGATGCTGAGGACTTTGCTGAGGTGGACCAAGCTGCATTTGGCTGTCCTGTTGATGTTGAGCCGCCGCTGCCGCTTGGGCTGCCGCCTGAGCGGCCTGAGCCTTCGCTGCATTTTGTAACTGTTCCTGAACCAACTTCGTAGGTGGCATCGGTTTCATCGGTGTTCCGCAAGCTGAAATTCGCCGTTTTCGTTCAGTGAGTTGTTTTTCCGAGTCGATCGGACATAGTTCAGAAGCTCTTGTATCGAACTAGAGAAAAGCCTTTTACGGTGCGCTCGTCGATCGCAAAACACAAACAAAGAAGAAAAAATAAAACAAAAAAAAAAATTGATACACGATCGATAGCGTAAAAAGAAAAGGTACGTCGAAGATGGAAGACGCGAATCGAAGGTGATCGATCGGATACAATTGGACGTTAATAGTCATCGAATAGAGCTACCGAGCTACGTACATGTAAATAAAATAATAAAACATCTATATTGACCTGAGTTAAACTTACGAGGCAGGCCGCCGTAGCCGCCGGTCCTCATGAGCTTCTCCGGTGCGATCTTGTACTGGCTGGCTACCAGTTTATGTACAGCGTTGTCGTCCTCGAGAAACATCTTCATGCGGATGAAAGGTTCGCGGCCTTTTTGGGTGAGCATGTGCCAGGGTTTGGGCCGGGCCAAGAGATCCGATACGGAGCCCTGGGACAAACCCAGGACGGATTCGCCGAACAGACGTTGGGAGATCGAGTACTGAGAGAGTTGCTCCTTTACCTACGAGAGCGTTCAAAGGTTTTAAGATTTATGATTCGAACCGCGGATTTAATATTTAATATTTAATAGCGAATGATAAATTTACAGTGACTGCGTAACAAGTACAATTTTAATGGACGCGATATCGTTCGGGAATTAAATTTTGCCTCTGCTCTCGTTTCATAAGTTTCGTTCAAGGTACGACGATGGAACTCGTTCGATGATCGATCGATGAAATCACTTGTGAACTTACATAAGCTATTCTTATACTTGAAGCGCCGAATAGAAAAACAACCAAAGCGAATTTCCATTTGAGGAAATCCTTGGAGGGTTAGACCGATAAGGAAAAAAGCAGGATTCCGCGTTGAAAGATAAGATAAAAAGTTTTGTAACGAAAGCTCGAGTTGTTTTTCCGCGCTCCCTCTGAATGAGCATTATAAAATCGTTCGTACAAATGCCCTCACCCTCTTGACAATATCCTCGGTATTGAGATTGTTGTAAATGTCGAACTGCTGCTGCGTGATCGGCGGAAGTACAGCCTTCAGCGGTCTCTGATTCGCCGAGTGGTGAGTCGGCGTGGACGGTTGACTGATCAGGCTGTTGGTGATGGAAGCCATTCTCTGAAGCGGACTGGCCGCGGCTGTGCCGGCGAACTCCTCGCTGGGAGTCATCGCCGGGGGTAAGATCGAGTTGCCCAGGGGTGAACTCGCGCTCGAACCCCCGGGTGTCGACTGGGCGCCTCCGGGTTCCTGTTTTGGTTTAACGAGGGAAAAAGCGCTACCCGCGTGCCTCATGGCTTCCTCCATCTTCTCCTTCTCCTCCTCGGAGACGCCGTTGATCATCTTGCTCCTGAGGATGTTCCCGAGACTCAGGTCCTGGGCAGCGGCGGCGGCGGCAGCGGCTGCTGCTGCGGCCGCGGCTGATCCTGCTCCTGGACCCGCTCCTCCGTTAGCCGCAAGTTGATGCTGTTGAATCGCGTGCTGTTGAAGCGCCAGGAGACCGGATATCTGAGGCGGATACGGCAAACCCTGAGCCACGTTCAGCTTCTGGAGCTCGCGGTGATAGGCGTCGAGAGCCATACGAATCTCTTCCTGGGTGCGTTCCATGCCTTGGAGGTTCTGTCCGCTGAAAAAATGCGGAAACATCGCGCTACGATCAATCGGGATCACATGCTGTCCTCATTCGAATCGATTCTTTTTTTGCTAATCGTTTCGCGTCGTTCAGGGTCGCGAATCTGTGCGCGTGTACAAATGTTCGCGTCGATGGAATTGAAATCGAAATTTGAGAACTCAATTTTCGAAATTTACGAGATTGAAAGTAAAATTTTTAATTTTTCGAAATAAGATATATTTCGTACTTGGATCGAGGAATTTAAATTTGCATCGACATTTTGATCGCGTACGATATCACAAATTCGTTCAAATTTTTACAAAGAAATTTAACCGAAAACATTCTTTAATTTTAAAGAGAAAAATTATGTTCCTTCTAAAATGTATCGATATCGTTTTTAAGGTATTTGATCGGGTACCGAGTTAATATTCTATTTATTCAAATATAAATCGTAATGAATTTTCAGAATTAACAACCTCTTTTCAAAAGCAAGAAATATTTCGATAAAAGAGGGTATAATTTTAATCGTCGATTCGATTCGTTCGGATCGATAATAATACGCGATATTCGTTAATATAAGTGTAGGTGATTCAATATTTTATACAAATGATCGGATCTAAAATATTAAAGAAAAATATAACCGATAAAACAATGATCTTAAATAATAAAAAGTCGGTGTGAATTCAAGTTATCGAATAATTAATGCAGTCTAGTACGGAATAATTGAATTTCGAGGTTTAATATAATTTTTTCTAGATAATATTGCCTCGTAAATCAAATTACTATCGTGTATTCATCAGTATTTTAACTGAATTTCCGATAGGACAGTTGACAACATTCGATTTTGCAGACTTTAATGAAAGCTCAATGAAATATTTGATTAAAATTAGAATCGAATATTAACAAGAATAGCGCATTTAAATAAATAAAAAAATAAACATCGCGTTCGTTAAACAGGAAAGAGAACTGTTTAATTATAATTAAAAATAAATAAATATTAATGTCGTCACATTTTTAACGAGCGAATCATTTGAAAATAAACTTAACATTACAAATAGTTTTAAATTTAATTGTTTATTCATTATTCTTAAAAGTTGTCAAAGGCTTGCCAAAAATTTATATATACCGTTCCTCGAAAAACGAAAATAATAAGCGAAAAAAAAAAAGACGCGTATATATACGAACGAAAATGAGGTCGTAGTCGAACCGTCGTTGAGTTCTTCGTCGCGTCTCGACCGTTGAGCGATCCGAGCTCTAGATTGTACAACTCGGTGCGCACATATTCCATCTCTGTCTACGCACTTCCATTGACGGAATTATATGCATTGATATTAAAAACACGAGAAAAGAATTAAGGAAAGAATGGATCGGACGTCTCACCTCGTGGGGAAGTCTCGTGGTCCACGCATGTCCTCCACCCTCCGGCCCATGATCTTAGCGAGCTCCTCCTGATAGATCCTAGCCACTTTCTCTTGGGGAATGTCGTCGTTCTCGTACTTTTTCAGTCTGCGATTCTGACTGTCCATGCTACGATCTTTGCCGAAGGGGCTCGGACAGTTGAGTCGGCTCGGGCTTTTGCTGTCGGCGTCGTTGGAAGTGTCCGCCTCGCTTTGCCTGCTCAGTTGAATGTGCCCGGACTCGGAGAGCATGTGCGCGATGCGCTCTTCGTTGATGTCCTGGGGAGGACCGGAACCGCCTCCTCCGACGCCGATCCCGCTGTTGCTGTTGCTATTACCTCCGGGACAACCGCCCTCCTGAGGGCCGCGCGCAAAAGCGGGCATTCCTTGCTCCTTGCCTGAAACATACTCTACGGGTGAGGCACGACTTGCGGTGCGTTCTTAAATTGGCTTTTCTCGTTCGCTTATAATTAATACTAAAATTATTTATTAAAGATTCTTCCTTGGATCGTTAAAGGCTACTCATCGATTATTTTAAGGGGTTTGCTTTCGCTTTTCGGTACTTGACGCGTAAGTAACGAGCTTAACTTTGTTTGCTTTTTATTTCCTTCTCTTTTCATTCGATTAGGCTTAAATCGTCAAATTTTTATTTAACTTATTTTGGGGGCGCGTCTTCAAATTAAACTGTCATCGATTATTATTTATTATCCGTGTATTCGATAGATTTTCGATTTTAAGCGAATTTAAACTTCGTAAAGTCGATATTTTCTCGAAAATAAAAAAAGTTTATTTAAAAATTAGGAATTTAATTTTCTTTCATTTCCTGTCGAATTCGTATATCATAAATTTGCCAGTCTATGGTTAATTTAGCGATAAGTTTGGCTAAAAAATATTAATCTGTAACGCGTGGTCGATATATCGAATAATTTTATATTTCAGTGCAATCATAATTTTCTATAGTATTAAATTATGAATATATATAAATAAAATATACTCCAAAGGTGTTTCTCGTATCTAAATTCTATTAAACCCGAATTAAAGATTTAACTTTAAAATCGAAGGTAGTAGCAATCAGCGTAACGCTAAAATCAATATCTCCGTATTCCGAGCGAAACTTGACGTCGGGTTCGAGTGATTCCGTTTGTGATAATTAAAATACCCTCTTCCTAAACCTTCTCTCTCTCTCTCTCTCTCTCTCTCTCTATCTCGTTCTCATTCATACTTTCTCTCTCATCTTTTTGACTCACAACTACGGTCGTTCTCTCGAGTGCATCCCTTCCGAAAGTGTACGAGAGTTCTACGTGTTTTCCATCTAATTGACCAATCAACCGCGAGTCTCCGATAAATCAGTCATCGATCCTTTACTTACTTTCCTTTGATTACCGTTAACGATACGACTTATCGGTTTCCGTACTTTTGTTTTCATCTCGTGAAACGCAAAGACAATTGCCTCGTCTAACGACACTTGATATGACACTCAACGAATAATATTACGGTAAAGGGTTACGAGCGTTAAGAAAAGGAATCCCTTCTTTAAAGCTTTTAAATAGTTGACCTCGTTATTATGCAAGCGCCTCAGGTTTTTCAAGTTAAAACTAAATTTTCCTCTCGGCGTAATATGTGTCATACGTAACGTCTGAAAATTAAGAAAATTAAGAGTTTAGAATCGTCCGATTTCGCGGATAATTGGACGTCTGATATTAAGATATTTGAATATCAGTCTACTGCCAGAAGTACGAGTGCTTAAGCGTAAGTTGCAGCGGCGGCTCGATAAAGTCTGGGAACGCGCGCGAAAGCTCCGACCATAAGCGAGAGCGCAATATTATGCGCGACTTACTTTGTCGCAACGCTTGAATCGCTGCCAGCACGTGCCAACGGCAACTGCCCATCAATCTCGCGAGTCAAACGCCCGCAACGAACGATCGCAAAGTGAGCCTCGTGTAAGAACCTCGCGAGACGATCAGTCTTCGATTTGCAATTGTTCCAGTTAATGAGGTCGCTGCCTCGTAAAGTTCGTTTACGCGTATATTTTTACACCTACGCAACGTCTATTTTAGGAAAACTCTCTTCGCTTTTAACGAAACTGATTGGTTTGCGAATCGCGGAACGATTCGAGCTTGTAGTTGTAACCAAAGATCGATACAAATTTACATTCGTTTTAATGCTTACACGCCTATTATTTGTATTTTTAATCGTGATTACTTCGGAGCTATATTTTTATTACTTTTAAAAAACGTAATTAATAGTTGAACGAAACCAACGGAGTTGAATTCGTTTTTTACCGCTGATACTCGTTCCATCGATAAATATTTATTTTAAAACTCGAAAGTAAGGAAACAAAGATCGTAATTTACGTTAAATATTCTTTCTTTTGAAATAAAAAAAACACCGGTTATCGTAGCTCATCTAAATATTGTCTATTGTACGTTTAGAATTAATATTGCTCTTTATTCTCGTGGTTCATCAACGAGTTAATTCTCACGCGTTATTTCACGACATCGTGTATAAGTTTATATTGTATATTGTACGTATAGAGAAAGGAGAACTACTGGCGATTTATTTGCCTTTCTCGAGCGCTTGATCGCAAACGAATATAAGTGAGAATCACGCATCGTTGATCGTACCAAGCGGTTGCCTCTATGATTCAGAGACCGATTTTCATTTCCGCAGGATGACGAAATTTTATTAATAACGTAATTATTTATAAGAGTCACGCTTCGGTTGTTAAACTGACCAAACTATTTCAAACAACGAAAAAAAATGTAATCAAGAAATTTTAGTTTGCAAAACCTCCAACGATTCGTACGGGCATACGTTATTATAAGGATATTATCGTTCGTATACGAAAATAATTGTTGATGTAATAAATTTTTTAATAATTGTATTTTCTCATTTTTCCCACGAGAATGCCTCGTGTCAATCGCATATTTATCAGAGGTTTTTAATTTTAACTAGTATAAACTTGCAATCGATACCAGACGTATAATTTTCGTTCGAAGACTTATAAATCTTGAAGAATTACATTCTTAAATTCATATTTAAAAATATAATGTTGAGCACTATTATCGTTACCGCAATTACGATGCGAGTGATAATTATACGAAAAGAAAAAACATAAAAGAAAAAAGTTGTCGATCGATCATTCCTTCATGACGCACATGTTCGAAAATAAAAATTCAAACGGTAGTCTATATTTTACTTAATTACTTCAAATCAATTTTTCGTAACGTGAAATATAGGAAAAAAAATCATGTTTCACAGTTATTATACTTTTATATAATCGTGGCATCGAAGCTATTCGCTCATCTTCTCCCTTTCTATTTTTTTTTAATCCAACACCAAACGCCTCAACAATTCTCTTGTTCTCTCTCACAGTTACAAAACATAGATCTAAATTATAATTTCGTGAGAATGCGATCGTGATTGTAAAAGCAACTCTTAAGAAAGTCCACTGCTCGAGTAATTGTTGTCGCAACTGACGCACGTTATTAATCTGGTAAGTACATGTATTTTATATATATTTTGTGAATAGCGAACACAATAATATCGCGAGAAGAATGGAAGATGCGATATTAGCTAATGAACGAATGGTAGATCTTATTTATGTTTTAAAGTTGAGTAATCCGTAACCAACGCTGAGATACACGTTTACCAATATATAATGTGCATTATATTCTTGTCTTTTAAAACGTTTCTCTACCGTGTCTTTCCATAAAAAAAAACGAAAGAATCAAAGACACGTATATAAATCGTTAACGTATGGAATCATTTCAATTCTAACCGATATCATTCGACGATTAATCGTCGCGGCTTCGAGATTTCAGAAGAAGTTAATTGCAGTTATTTTTAAACTAAAACGTGTTAAATTTGTTTCGATATTGCTAAAATCGATAAATTTACGAAAGTACCCATTGCGAAATTTAAAATCTATGCTCTTCAATATTTAAAAGGTTGAAATTTTTCAATAGGTATCGCAATAATACAAAGATCTAATCTAAACTGGATCTACAAATTTTATTATTACTATTAAATTATTTTCAGCCTCGCAAAATTTCCTTCGAGCGCTACCTTATTTATTTAAATATAATTTTATCGATAAATCACGCGATTGTTCGAGTTGAAAGCTACCCAAAATACATAGGTAAAATATAAGTAAAATTTATGAAACTTTTAGCAAGATTGTTAAGCTCGTTAAGTCGTTCAATGAAATAAAAAATAAAAAAATATCCGCACAAGCAAATAAGTTATTTGAAATAAATTTAAAGTTTTCCATTCTAAATATTATATTCGCGTAGTTTATTATTATTTTATTTGAAAAAAATGTAAAAAAGGAATATTAATACAGTGGATGCTTTTTCGAACGTATATTGTAAGGAAGTCGTTAGCCAGGTATTTAAGAGAAGAAGCTGACTTTTGACACCGTAAAAGAACCTTGGCTGCAAACGATCAGTCCCGCTTTGTGCTAGAGCGAGGGTGAAAGGGATAGTCAACGATTTGTGCTCATAAATCTTAACTGATTAGGGAAGTTCCATGGTAAAGTTTCCGGTATATTTATCTCATTGAATCGTGTCGGAGGCCTTTGTGACTGCAAATATGCCGCTAGCTGCCACCCAAGGCGGTGAGTGCGCGTACAAAAACCGCCTGCCCACGTAATAATAATTAGCGATGAGAAGAGTGCTAAAGAAAGACTTGGAGCGTAACTAGTAAGCTTCGCGGTAGCTAAGCTATTTTATATTTACACGACTTTTCTTACAGTCGAAACTTTATTTTGCAAACTTTTCAAACCTTGCCCTTGAAACTTAACAACTCCGAATACTTTGCTTCACTTTTCTCGACTGATCTTTTACCCGGCGGTGCTTTACTTAGCTTCCTCGAACGTCTCCTGTCACTTTTCGACGGGGAAAAAATACCGAAAGTTCAAGCGATTTACCCGTTCTATTAATGTTCGACGCTTTAATCCGATACGTATTTCATCTAACCAAATCTGAGAATATATAGCAAATGGTTGCTTAACTCCGTATCGAGGCAGTTTAATCCTTTATGTTATAAGCTCTCTTATTATAATCCCGATTTCTTCCTTCTTAACTCGTTTTAAACTTTGATTTCGTATTCACTACTCTTTACAATAATCCATAATTTTCCTTGCAACTTTTGATACGTGTAAAACTTATTTTCTCGCTCGACAATTTTCAATCTGCAACAATGCACGTTTCAAGCATTCGTAACTTTTGTATCGAAGGAAACTTTTATTATTAATTAGTATAAGTTGAGAGACCAACTGCAAAAAAATTGATAAATACAAAAGTATACAAATATAAAATTAATATCGATAAATTAAATATACCATAATTAAAGTTATCGCAGTTCGAATATCTCACGCGTAAAAATTAAAAATCTATTTATCAAAATGAATCGTTATATTTTCTTCTTCAAAAAGAAGATGACGCAAGTACATTTAACGTTGCACCCAACTTAATTACAGGGGAAGTAATCAATTCGTTAATTTATGCTAGAAAATGAGCAAATAATGCTACTAAATTTGCAATTTTCGTATTATAATCGGTGCAATGTTTAGCAGCTTATTATATTTTAAACAACGGCCGTGTACGATTCAATTTTAATTCTTTAACGCAATCATCGGTTCTACAAATTTGATTTTGTCAATTAAAAAAATCGAAATTTTAAATTTTCTTTTTTTTATACTTCAATCGATATCGAGTATTCAAATATCAAGCAAATAAATTTCGTTTATTTTGTCTTAGCGATACCTTAAAAATTAAGTAAAATTGCATTTTGCCGATTAAAATGTTCGTTTCGCTGTATCGTGGAAATAATACCTTATCAATTGAAATTAAACGTTAACGTTAGTTGGAAACAGAGAGAGAGAGAGAGAGAGAGGTGGAAGGAGCGAGAGGAATAGATGGATGGACAAAAAGAGAGAGAGAGAATCACAGCAGCTGCTGCTTAGCACGAAGCTTCCGGCTAAGTACAATAATCTTTGCAGTCACACGGGCGCAATCAGACAAAAGTATAAATTACTTCTCTGTGCGTAACTTCAGACTGGCTAAGAGAGTTGCGCCTTTCCAGCTTTCTCTCTTACTCTTCTTACTATTCATTGGTTTGCACGAGCGTAGCGCGAGCAGACGAGAGGAATCTCCAAGGAATCTATCCTAACTGGCTTCGGCATCGTCGGCGATCCACCCTTCTACAATAATAAACCCTCGCGTCGACTATTTCCCATGAGCTATTAGACTAAGCTATATATCTGACAAATGCACCGAGGCGCAATCAATAGGCAGACACGACCAATAGACTGATTGGATTGAGAAACCGAGCGATGCCTTTTACAAAGTTCCCTATTTCTCCTACTTCGTTGCACGGCATTGATTAATTTAATAATCCGTGACCCAATTTTTACCCAAACGATGATTCGTTTTATCCTTCGATCGGATCTATTCTATCGGATCTATTCTATCGTAATTAAGCGATATAAAGGAGTACTTTCATTGCGAACGGCACATACTTGCTATCATCCAATTTAAATTCGGTAACTCTTACGTCGTTCCATCGGTTCGTTTAGTCGAAAAAAAAAAAGGAAAAAACCACGTTAATAATTGTTTTTCCTGTTTCGTACAAAGAGAGAAAGAAATGTATATTAGTTTCAACGAGTGTCTATATACGCAGTTAATCGAGAGCTTGCAGTTTGGTTAGTATATCGGCAAAACATTATTCATTTGCAGTGCTAGGCAAAAGAGTCTTAAGAGGTATAAAGTGTAGCTTTCAATTCTCGATTTAGCTCGACGCGGACGAAAAAGCAAAACGGAAAGCGGACAACCGGTCGTCGAACGAAATCGAGAATCCGGAAGCTTGGCGTGTACACATGGTCGTATGTTTGTGGTGATGTGTATTGCGTCTTGCGTCGTGTCGTGTGGCGTGTAAACGCGGTCGATGCGTTCGTCGATAGTAGTATAGTTATCTCAAAGGGGAAAAAACACAAGAGTGAAGAGAAAGACGGGTGGACTCACCTTTCTTGGGTATGAGGGATTTAAGCAGCAGTACGGCGTTGTCGTCGCAGGCCCACCCATGCATTTTTCTATAGCTGTCGCGACCTTTCTCCGTCAACTTGTCCCAGGGTTTCGGTTTGCTCAGAAGTTCGCTTACGGTGCCCTGACTCAAGCCCAGCACGTACTTGGCGAAGAGTCGCTGACCGATGTTATGTATCGAGAGTAGTTCCCGCACCCGCCTCGCGATATGCAACGTATCGAGATTCTGCGAGGCGTATTTGTCCATGTTGTAGCGCAACATCTCTTGCAACCTGGCCTCCATAGGATCACCCTTGGGAATGAGAGATTCTCCGAGTCTTCCAGCCATGCCGGCCGCCCCGAATTCGTCGCCGAATCTGAACGGATGCGAACGTTCATCGAAGCGAAAAGGACTCTTGAGACTATCTAGGACGCTGAGACTGCCGATGTTGTTGTTCGCCAGGTGATGGCTGTTATTGTTGTTGTGGCAAGCGGATTCTTCGGCTGGGCTCTTGGGTGGTGGCGCGGTCGAGGAAGTAGTGATCGGTCCATTCATCGAAACGGAATCCGCGATGGAGGACGGTGGTTGAAGGATCGGTGGCGATGTAAGCGTCGTCGTCGAGGAGGGCGTAGGGGGTGCCGGAGTTTCGTGGCCAGATACGGGCGTAGTCGCTTTCTCCGCGGAGTCGAGGGCCGCGGCGCTGCTGCCCAACGGGGTGCTCGATTTCGCTGGCGTACTCGACGAGGAGATCGGATCTGTTGGCGATGGAAGATGGTTTAGACTACTCGGCGTCGAACCGGTCGAGTGGAGTCCGATTGTGGAGGCTTGGGACGTCGGCTGTAATTGCTGTAATTGCTGTTGTTGCTGCTGCTGCTGCTGCTGATGCTGCTGCTGTTGGTGCTGTTGGTGCTGTTGTTGATGATGCTGATGCTGCTGCTGATGCTGTTGCTGCTGCTGCTGCTGCTGCTGCTGCTGCTGGTGCTGCTGACTCATGAACGATCTCTCCAGGGATCGCCTCCAGTTAGCCACGATTTCTTCGCCAAGAAACGAGCCAAATGTCTCGACGTTTTGCAGGGGTGGAGGAAAAAGAAGCGACGAGGTCGTTGAGGTGACGACCGAGGAGGGCGTAGGCGTAGAGCGACTGGGAAGCGACGGCTGGGAGGACACAAGCGAGGAGGATGGAGGTGCGATAACCGCACCGTGGGGCGAAGCGGTCGCGGCCCGTTGCAGGGGTGACGATAGTCCACCTGCAATGCCAAACAGAACAAGGCACCCGATCAACACGGACGAACGCTAAAACTTCATCGCGAAATTAAAGGTGTTGGATGGACATTGAAATTTTACTCTTTTAACGAATCAACTGTTTCATTTACTTTGAGAAAATAGACCATTCGTGGCCTGACACTCTCTTTCGATGCATCCATGTATTTTCGGCACATTTCAATATCGTACAACTTAAATCATTTATTTATAAGGAAAATGTATCGACATCTCTGGTGAGAAAAACATTGAATCAAATGAAATAAAAAAAAAACAAAAAAAACAAAAAAAAAATTATAAAAAAAATTATAAAAAAAATTAAAATATATATAAAAATAAAATTAAAGCGTTTAAAAATGTAATAACAAGGATAAGCTTTTCTACATACAACAATCAATTTACTAATTGCGTACTACAATGATTCCTTTACAAGTGTCACAACGAAAGTAAAAATTTTCATTCTAAAGAGCAAATCATATACACTCGCGAGAGTCAGATTTGAATGACGAGGTACTCGACATTTGGAGATTTGGCTTATGGAGTCTGTGCGCTGTAAAGGGGAGAAGGCTTCGAATTCGACAGGGCCAGACGCGTGGAACACATAGAGCAAAGGAGGATGAGGATAGGAGAGAAACGCATACGGCGTCAGAGGGAAGGAGGCAGAGGAGTTTTCGGTGGCTCGAAATCAGAACAGGGTGACGTTGCAGTATTTCCCTCCGTCTCTCTCCCGCTCTTAGAGTCTTCTCTTCGGATCGATTCATAATAAACTCGGTGCTCGAAACAATAGCCCGGTATCCGTCGCAAATATTGCGAATATCGTCCACTAATTTGCGTGCACGAAGATTTGCCTTGCGACGCGCTTTCCACGTGGGCATCGTTGTGGTGGTTGACGGCAACAGCCGCGGTGATAGTAGTGGTAGTGGCGATGCGCCGTTCGGGCGGATCGAAGGTTTTGGGTTTATGGATGGGTTTTAAAAGAGGAGAAAGACGGGAATATAGACAGAGACAAACAGAGCGTCAGAGAGAGAGAGAGAGGGAGAGTAAGAGAACGCGAGTCGGAGAATGTCAGATAGAATGAAAGAGACAAGAGACAACCTCGAGAGATAAATAAATGGTTCGGTTGGGCAAAGAAAGAGAAAAAAAGAGGGTAACGAAGGTTTTACGTGTGTTCAACCGCGTTGTTTCGTAGTCGCAGATGTATTCTCGCACGAAAATATGCGAAGTGAAATTTGTGCAGCGAGCAAGATAGATTTTCGAGGAGACGGTAAACGAAGCGAAGAAGAGTTAAGAAAAAAAAAGTAGTGAGTCCTAAGCAACGTACAGAACAGCACAGAGAGCGAGACAAGAAATTTTGCGATAAAGTCAGCATTAGATACTAGTTTTAAAGAAGTGGATAATAATGAATGAATGAAAATATTATGGTATATTGCAAAAAGAAAGGATTAACTCGAAAGTATACGTTATCTAAGAAAAAATTGAAGCGATTAAAGTGGAGGTTGAAAAACGAAGGAAGTGTGCGAATACAACCGCAAGCGGGGTTATTCGAGTAATTAAAGCTATTTTCTCTTTGTCACTCAATAGTTTTTACAAATAATAATAACGTGATATTAAAAAAAATAATCATTACTTATAATCGGTATAATAATTAGGGCTCGACCGTCCCAAGATAGCAAGTCTCGCAACGACGGAGCCTCGGAGAGAGAGTCAGGACCGAAGATCAGAGCAGCAGCACAGGAATTAGCAAAGCTTTCTTACCCGTTTCCACAATCTTTCTCATCGCGAACGCGCGTCTTACAAACTATCGTACCAATGTTTTCGGATATTATATAATAGATGGTAATGCATTTACTTCTAATAATATAAAATAATATAAACTTAAATCATACGGTGTAAAATAAATAAAATTCATCTACCAAATTAAACTATCAAAACAGGGTCCAATCTCGATATTTTACCAATAAATGGATGGTTATCTACTTGACACGGATGTTTTTGCATTCGAGCGCGATTCTACTGGCGGTATACATAAAAGACGAAGCAAAACTATAATAAAAGACGCAACGTCGACTTACCGAGAGTGTCGGGTGTACTCGGTGGTTTTAGGGTTTCGGCTTGCTGTAGTGCTTTCGAGCGTTCCATGAGCACTTGTTCGAGACTCTTGCCGGGTTCACCGGTAGGTATTTGCGATAGATCAACGGACCTAAGGACGCTGATCTCACGCTTCAGATCCTCGTAGTCCTTTTGCTTGTCAAGCTTGCTCTCCAGCCGACTGATGTGTTGTCGGCGCGCCTCTAATTCCTCCTCGAGACGCGCTGTCGCCTGGGCGCTCGTCTCTTGGAGGCGCTGCAAACTGATCTGCAGCCTCGAAACTTCATCCCTCAATTGACCGATCTGTGGATGGAGAAACTTTCTTTTAGCCTTCGCGAGCTTTTTTTCAGCGCGATATTCTTTACGAACATCGAGCTTTCGATCCGATCCTATCGAATATATTCTCGTTCCAATCGGACGTTTTATTTCCATTGATTATTCGCTATTGGAATTTCATGGATTAAAAATAATATTTCTAAAGGAATTTTTTTTCGATAATCCGCACATTTTTAGGGTTTCTTTTTTTTCTTTTATGAATTCTTTGTCCTTGGATGGATACTGAAAAGTAATAAGATAACGGTGATAATCGATTGAAATTAGAAAAAAATGTACGAGTAGCGTCGCCTTTTCATCCTGATTTTTTCTAACTTATACTAGACGTACGTTCGATCGATTATCACATTGTCAAATTACATTCCGACGGCACTGTTTACTTTTATACATATTTAATAATAATACAAATTTATGATCGGTGGTAGCCAGAATTAACGATTGATTCTGTCTGATAAAAATAATGATCGGGCTTTGGTAATAATTACGTAACCTTTTTCATCGATCATTAATTAAAATATTTAGAATCGTACTTTTAAACATTTTGTAATAATGATTATATTATCAAATTTTATAAATAGTATTTAAAATAATGTATGTAATATAATTGAAACAATATTAGATATCATATTCGAATATAAAAATAAATATATATATATATGTATAAACTTATTCTACTCATTACTGGTTTGTACTTTTGCAATAATCGATTATTATCAACGCTTTACGCGCAAATAAAACCTCGTTTCACTTTTACGCTGAAAAAAATAAAAAACTAATATTATTTTACTCTTCATGAATTACTTTGTCAATGACGCGTAAAGTTGCAATAACAAACGAAATCGATGACTCGTAAGTTGTCGGTACCAACGATCGTCGCGTTTTTCGAAAAGGGCTTTCCTCTTCTTTTATTTTTTTTTATTTTTATTTCCATGTAGTGGCGGAGCATAGGAAGAAAAGTATTGCGCGCGCACTGAACGACGAAATGACGATCACGGAGGGAAGCGACGACGAATAGGAAATGCATGATCAATTGAAATCTACCACTAGAAACTCATCCACGTGTACTTCGAAGCTATCCCTCTTTTATTTTCCGTTCTCATTTTTCACGCGTAGCGCAATGTTTCTTCGTATCTATACGCCAGTGCTCGATGTATAATCGAACACATAGGTTTTCAAAACTACGTAAAGGGTGCGAAAAGAAGAGGCGAAAGCCGCAAATCCGAATGTTTTCCTAAATGTGCAAATTCAATCTGTTGGATATACAAGTCAAATATCAATTACTTTTTTCCCCGGTATCGAATGAGTTTATTTTATCGCGCTTTTAGCTATTATACTCGTCCATGCAAACACACTTGCGTTAGGTTGGATAAACAGTTTAATCAATAATCGAATTTTTCCCCGTTCCTTTGTTATTAATTCGAGGGATTCTTCGTCTCGCTTTTATTTTCGCACACAGGTGTCGACACGTGCGCAAATAAATTCGCGCGTACAATATTTCCAGCGTATTGATAAATTTCAACTGCTTACGCGAAACTAAATCAATCCGAATCAAGTTGGTTAGCGGCAAATTAATGTTCGTAATTTTGCGCGTGTCCCATATTTGTTTTCATTCGTGTATCGATGGCACGTGACTCTTTGTAATCAACTCATCCGAACGTTGTAATACTCGACTTTTTTCTGTCCTATTCTCTTGTTATTTCGCGTTATTTTATTCATCGAGTAATCAAATATCGTTACAAGTATTTGTGTATACGCGATACTTATTCGCTTTAAAATCCTCGATATTCAGACCTAAGTTTGAGTGCTGCTTCGATAAAAGCATTCGACGCGTATTCTATTGTAAAAAATGGATTCCTGCGAAAGGGAGATATTCGATATTCGAATGTAGTTCTCGGCATAGGTTGGATTTCCAAAGTTGCTACGATCGCTTGTAATCGCGTCCGTCATTAGTGCCGCTAAGTGTGACCGACGACGACTGAGTACCGTTAAGGGATTTCAAGACCGAGACGAGCAAAGGACAGGTGGTGTTAACACCCTCGCGTTCGACGACCCCCAATAATGTCGCGAATGACGATCATTCGTATTCATCCGTAAGCGTAGACTTTCTATTCTTCTTCGAAGCTTGCCTTTGAAATTGTGGATTATGTATATTTGTTAAAGCCAGTTGTAATTAACAATTTAAATTAAATTAATTTGAATAACAGGTGTTTTATCCAAAGGTATTTTACGTTAATTATAAAAGGTAATACATTTTTTGTATTTAAATTATGGTATTCATCGATGGAAATACTTTTTTCTATTTTTTAATATGTCCAATGTATTTGAAAACGTATTGGACTGGTTTCAAATGTAATTACGAAAGAAAAATTTTTACGAGGTAAAAGGAGATTTGGTTTTTTTATTTGATAAATGATTTACTCGTAGGACTCGGATGGAATTTTTAAAAACCTAATAAATGTTAGAGAATAAATGGTAATAACGATAATTTACAACTGTTACTAAACCAATATGATCTTTTTGATTCTGTAACTAATTATCGCTTTAAGTATTGTAAAAATGTAAAAGTAATTATTAAATAATATTTTAATTTCTTTGTTGTACCTTAAAAATCAACACTATTAAGTTATAGAAATTCTGTAGTATATGAAATACATAAAAATAATTGAAACGTGTTTAAACAATTATTTTCGATAAATTTATATGTATTCGTGTTGTATCTTACTTTATCGTTATTTATTGTATCGCTATTTACGGTGTTACTTTCGATAAGAAAATAATTAGTAAAGTTTTTAGTTTTTAAATCATAAAATAATAATCTCAAACTTACTTACGAATGATTATTTTATTTTATGTTATGAAAATTTAAGGAAAATAAAGCATTAGTCGTATAAAAAATGAAATAAACAATCATGCAACTGAAACCAGTGTCGATCATTAGTAGATTATCCAAATAGTTTTACAAATTTACACATTTATGATATCGATAACGAAAATTTATTAGTTTGGCTTAATTAGATAAAAAAGTTCATTATACTTAATCTACTTCACATTTTTATATGCGTAAAAGATACAAGGACATATTTTAATATTACACTCATCGTAATAATATTGCTTTATCGATCACGTAGTTAATAATTTATATACATTCTTATATACATTGATACAATTTATTTATATACACTTAAAAATAGTAGAAACTAAAATTTCTTTTAGTTCAACGTATAGAATTTAATTTTATTTGTCATTGGAAGGTGCATCCCAGCTTCCGATTGTTCTACAAGGGACAAAATAATGAAAGCGACCCAATAGCCTTATAATAAGGAAAAAAATGTGTTAAAAGATTTAGTGAAAGAGAGGAATGAGAAAGAGAAAGAGAGAGAGATTGAACGAATATAATATGACGATAGATTCATTTTTTCAATCGCAATCTTAATTCGTTTATGAACTTGTATAACTTAGCGTATGCAAAAAAGTAAAATAAATAGTGAAATCGAGGCACGCGGCGTATACTTTTGCCACTGTGAAAGAGTTGTAATTGTACGAGGGTGAAAAAGCTTGGACAATCGATCCCGATAAACAAAGAAACCGCAAAGGCGAACCGAAACCTGCGTGCAAGGTGACCAAAAACCGGAAATTACGATTGATCGTTGCGCGCCTTGTTAAACGATAAAGTTTACTTCGTTTTTTGTTCTTTGGACCTAAAAATATATAATATAATGAAAGGTAGCAGAGGACCAGAAAAAATGAAAAGATCCTAATCCTTGTGTGATTTTTGCCATTGGCATTCGCAACCAGAGCCTTAAGAGCCTTTGTTTGCTACGGCTATTGATTAAATTTTCTCCCGCGGCATAATCAATCTTCACGCACACACGGTCAAACGTGCATATGTAAAACCATCTTTCTCTCCGCCTCCTTTTCTCTTTCTCTCCCTCTTCCCCTCTCTATCTATCTTCTTCTATCCATTCGCATCGGCCACGTACGTTAGGATCTCACCCCTAATGGTTTTGTGTACTTATGTGTACGCAAATCAGGGAATGATGACCGTTGGTCCGTTGTTAATTTTATGACACTTATTATTTGCAATTGTTAAGGTTCAAAATTACGTACGATGTTAGCTTTTCCTTTTATCGATCCGTTAAATACTAATTTAAATTTAAAAATTGTTTAGAATAATTTCTTGTTCAAAATTTTATTAAATTCGATCGAATAAAAGTAAATAATAGTTTGCAGTTCGAGTAACAAAGTTACTCGTCCAAACGATAAATACAAAACTGTTGATTTTAAAATTGTAAAAAGGAAATACTCGTAGAAAAAGTGATTGTACGAGTAACTTTCACAAAGAAAATCAAAGCGGTTGTTAATCGTTGGTAGAAAGTAAATGAAAATAATAAGATAAGCTTCAACATTTTATCATAAATTCATGTATGATTTTAGTTATTAATGTGACTTATCTTGCATTTATGAAATGGTTATTCTCAAGAAAACTCGGTGACAGGTGTCAATCTTAATTTTTCCCTCTGGCGCTCTCTTGTAAACGCAAACCTGCTGCCTGCCTCTGTACGAGTTCCCAAGTTCGGTGCTCTCATCAAATTCTCGACATTTATTGGCATCCCGCGTGTAAACTCGTGAAATTCCAAACTCGAACTCAAAGAGGCCGACGCAAAGTAAAGGGACATCTTAGGTAAAAAGGGGTCCAAATGTACAGCATGTATACGTACGTTTATGTTTTGTTTTGTTCGTTGCACAAGTTTATCGAATTTGATCGGCGATAAAAATAAGCAATAAAAACTGGGAAAGAGATGAAATTCAACTAAAGAGTTCGGAATAACGATGCGCATAAAGCCGAGGAAAAAGAAAATTTTGAGATACACGAAACTACCTATGGATGGTATCAACTCTTTTGGTCCACGACTCGTCCCCAAATATCAACGCGCCTCTGCTCCTCCTACTCTTTCTTTACACCCCTTTCTCTTTTAATCTCATTTCTCCCTCTCTCTCTTTCTCTCTCCCGTTTCGATTCTCTTCCTTGCTTTATCCGGTAGGCTTCTCTGGTTCTTTTCTCGCCGCAGGAGAATGCCAATTAAAAACCAGGCTCTCGGAAAGAAAACCGAATCGATAGGTCGGCTTGGCCACTCGCTTTCTCTTTCCTGTTTCTCCTCTCCCTGACTCTTTCTCCCTTATATTTTGCTGAGTGAACGAGCGAGCGAGCAAGTGAGCGAAGGGTTGCCGAAACTGGAAGTGGGAATTATGGGTAGGATTAATATGCAAGGACTGGATACGTTTGGCAGTGCGGAGTATGTCTATGGAAAAGGAAGAGAAGAGAGATGCGGGCAGAGAAAGAGAATGAGAGAGGGACAAAAAGAGAGATAAAGTGAGTGAGAAAGAGAGAGAGAGAGGGAGAATTCGGCCGAAGGGTTGTTTGACGACCAGAAAGCTGTGGCTTGCGGGTGGAAAGTGGGTGGCGGTGGATCAGGAGATGGAGGAGGTAGCAGCATCGTGGCAGGAGAAAGCGCGACCGAAGCAACAAAAGGGGTCGTAGGGGAAATATAGGAAACGAGAGAGAGAGCGAATGGGACTCGTGATGCCATGGGGAGGTACTACGGTACTACGTGAGGCGATGGCTCGTGCGCGTGAGAACGGGGTAAGAGAAAGACAGAGAGAGAGAGAGAGCGAGAGAGAGACCGTGGAGGGCAAGAGGTTGCGTGCGCTCTGCTTCAATCTCATCCCCACCTATCGAAGAGAGCGAGCGAGAAAGAAAGATGGAGAGAACAGCCGCACCACGTTCCTTACAGGATACACAGCTAACGGACACCCTTATCGATTTTACAACTCGATATATACGAATACCCACTTGTCTAATGACTGATCGAGCTTCTAGCTCAACCCTTCTCTTACCTCTCTCTCTCTCCCTCTCTCTCTTCCTATATATCTTCTTTCTCATTATATCTGTGTCTCTTTGCTTTCGTCTTATTCTAGTATTAGCTTTGAATTTTCGCTTACGTTAAGTAGCTTATAAATACCTAATGGTATCATACATTTTTTTTTCGTCTTATTTGCTTCTCTATTTCTTTCGGTTATACGATTTTTAATTCTCCTAACTTTATGCGCGTTGGAAATAGGATAGTTTCGATAACGCGAGTATCAACGTACTACTAAATGTAATTTCATTGTACGCGGTAAGAATTGCATTAAAAAATTTCAAAGTTGCTATGAAAATGTATTCGACGTTGTAATAAATTGTATGGTTTTTCGATCGAGGTAAAATATAAAAAGAATTTAAAAATTAACTAAAAGTTCGATATTACGTTTCGTATACGATAAAGTCGAGAAAAATTATCTTTTTATTCTTAAATAAGAGAATTAATTTATTTACGATTGAGAAGCGAAACGATCTTTGAATAACTTGACTTACAATTGGTAATATTGAAAAAGATTTTTTTTTTCGAACCGATTGATATTCATCGCGCATATTCATAAACGTTGGTCTTCGTTTTTTCTCCGATAAATCATTGGTCATGAAAAAAGTACGTTTACTTTTATGCTCTTTAACGGGAAATACCTCGAGCCCTTTAAAGTGTTAAAGCAAAAGCGGAACAACCATCGAAGTAAAATAGATGTATTCGTAGAGCGAGCGAGGAAAAGAGCTTCGTTCACCCTCTTTCCACCCTTGTATGTTTTTTTTCAGGTGAACAGGCGCAATGTTTAACTGCACAATAGATTCGTATCGTTCGATCGAGAGCGCACTTGTACGTGCTCTTTCCAAGAGAGTCGAGAGTCGATATAGTAAAAGAGAAAACGAGAGAAAGAGAACACGTGTCGAACAGGTAATAATACCTACGGCTCCGGGAGTAAGAGAACGAGAGAGAGAGAGAGAGAGAGAGGAGAAAACGAAGGAGCGAACACGCGAACACATGCGTGGGGTGACGACGAGGAGCACGAGGAGCACGGAAAGGCGAAAGTAAACAGGCGCCGCTTCGGTCGTACGCGTTTGTAACGCAACGCTTTAGAAGAACGAAAGCAACGCCAAAAGTAACATCGAACGTAACAACAAGGATGGTGTCGCAGGGTGGAAGGGTAGAAGCAGTGGAAGCCAGAACGTACGATATTTTATTTTAGCGTTCTTCTGTCCGACTCCAGATAAGCCTGCGAGGATTTATGCTTATTACGAGCTCGCGCGGAGGAGCGCGGCGCTCTCGCAAGGGGATGCGAGCTTTCCTCTCATTCTCCATCTCGTTCTCTTTCTCTTTCTTTTACTCAGCGTTGTTTCTGGCCAACCCCATGCTCGGGTATACGACCGCTCAGTCGTATAATACACATCAGATTATGAGGAGCGCACTTGTAACGGCAGGCAGAGACGCGCCGCGTTATTGCCTTTATAATGGAAATGGCGCCCACTGAATTATTTCTCGCTGATCCAAAATATTTTTCGTTAATTACAAGTCGTGCGCGCATTTTCTCCTCCCGTTTCGTTCTTCTTTCCGTTTATACGCGCGTTCGTATCCGACGCTCCTTTTTCGGATTAATACGCGGAAAAGATGAATAATTCTTTATAATTATTTTATGAGTTCTGGGTGGAACGACTCTTGCGGCTCGAGGTATAATCGACAGCGACGCGGCATTATAGAATTGAAGAAGCCAATTGTTGCTTGATATGCGCCGTTGTAAAAATCGATCGGACGCGTGTCCAAGTAGACGGCGACTTCACCCACTTTTCCGCTCGCTCCGACTCGTAAATAAAGTATATTATTATCAATTTAGATTTTCTTGAAATATCACTCTTTGTATCGTTTCGAAAACTTGTCTTCGTCATTCTTTTTTCCAGCGGAAAATCTCGATCGTTCGCGTTACCGAGCGATCGAGAAACAAAAAAAACTTTTCGTCCCACGAATTCGAATTGGTGGAGTGTGAGTACCGTACGATACGGAAAGTTAAGACGAAACGCGTTCGTTTGAAAATATACGCGTTTGGAACGTTGTTAGAATTGGTCACGAAAGCGAGGAAACGGCGAAATTTTACCGATCGCGTCCAACTTTCGAGAACGAGGTACGTACGTTGCGGCCGGGAAAACTCGATCAGGCATGCGATAGCTCGAGAATTAATATTAACCGCACACACACGTCCGCGCTCACACCAACAGACCACTGATTTGCATTACGACGAATGTGCAAGCCTTGTACGAATACGCGACCGCTCCGATCCCCGTCCCTTCGAGCTCGGCTACGCGACTTCGGTAGAAGCCATATATTAGTTGCGGCATTCGTCCAGAGAAATATTAAAACGAGAGGAATGGAATGGCGGAAGAAAAAGTGGAGAGAACGAACTCGCGCTCTCGCAGAAGCTGCACCACAGGGACATCGAGACATTCATCCAGGCGTGTGTAATATTGGGTAAAATTTGCGGTACGGCTTCCACTAGCCCTTCCTACTCCGAACCTGTCTTGGTCCTTTTTTCGAGCGCCGTCGCGATTCACCTATATTACTTTTTTTTACCCCCGTCCAAGGAGAGCAAAAAATTATGGTGGTAATTTTCCGCGACCAAGAGAAACAATAGCTCATTCTTATTCGCTTTGTACTCGGAACGTATGAAATTTCACGTAAAAAATAGCTTATCCGCAATTCTCTCCAATATTCTATCTTATCCTTTCGATTCTTTCCAACGTACATTTTTTCCCTTCTAAATTTCCGTCGGGGAATAATCGACGTTTCGTAATTCGCTCTTTCGAATCACGATCGAACGCGCGATCCGTGTCTTATTTCGTCGGAACGAATTAAACCTATCCGATCGATCGGCTGTCGAAAACTCTCGAGTCGGGCGTTTATTTCGAAATAATCAGCGGCTTCGCGCAGTTTATCGACAGGAGGACTCGATAGGTGAAAAGTGCACCTCCTCTTTAGCGGGAAAGGTTCTCGCATCTACGATCAGTTTTCTAGCATTGGGTGATGCACCACGCGAAGCTTATCTTGGTGATATCGTCGCCTTTGCGCGCCTCGTACCGAGAGGGAACGATATTTCCGCATGGACGAAATCGAGAGGGGGTGTCTACCTCGTACGAAGAATAGAGGATTCGTGGTGTGCGTACGGATGGGCGAACGCGACAATCGCCGATCGTCGTCTGAAGCAACGCGTTATTATACTCCGGTAGATATATACTACTAACGTTGTTGCATTGTCGCTCGACTAATTGAGAAAGTTAGCGCTTCTAGCGAACGAGTCGACGGACGATGGCTGTCGCAGGTTCGCCGACAGAGAAAGAGAGAGAGAGAGAGAGAGAGAGAGAGAGAAAAGTACGTTCGAATTGATAGCCATATTCCAGAATTCGTGATAATGCTAATTATCCGATTATCGAATGCCGTTCCATTGTTCTATTATATTATTATTTTCTATGGTGCCTTTCAAACTTTCATCGGGAATTTATTCGCAAGTTCTTTCGTACGTTCGAGCGTTCGCACTCACCGAAAAAGTTTGTCGCGGTATTCCGTTATCCGTCGTATTCGTTATCGTTTCAAATTCGTTATTCGATCCAAGTTTTCGATAAATTTTCGCGTTACCGACAAAATTATACATTTTTACGCTCTTACTTTTATCGTTCTCTCAAGGCGCGCGCACACAGTTGACACCGGAACATTTTTACGGACAATTTCATTGTCTTCGGTGTACCGCTCGCGTATATTGCTAAAACACAAAACGCATTTCGTATCTTGTCCCCTCCAAACGAGCAAAGAACCGCCGTTCTCTACGAATTTCCGACTCGTTCGCGGCGGGCGGACGAAAGTCTTTTCTTCTCGCATCGCTTCACGGTTCCAAATGGCACTCGACCTTTTTCGTTCTCTCTTCCTTTCATTTTGTTCCAGCTATCCATCCACCCTCGCGCGTTTCGGTCCTCCGTACATCTCGCATCGTTCGTTCCGCGTCCGACGTTTACCGAGAAGAATCTCGCGGTACGCCGTTGCCGTTTACCCGCGACGATCGCGTTATAAATTTTTATTTTTTGTTGTTCGTCGAACGCACGAACGAACTCGGACAACCGAAAGAAACGGACGGCCAGTAATTACTCTCGAATTTATTAAATAAAAGCCGCCGGCAAAGCGAACGTTCCCTCGATAATTAGGGGAGATAACAAGATCGAGAGGCGGTAGCTTCGCTCGCGCGATCGCACCTTTTCTTTTCCGTTCGGTTTCGACTCTTTTCGTCGGTGACTTGGGTACGTGCTCGTACGTACGTATATGCGGGGAAAAAGAAAAGAAGGGACTCTCCCCGACTGGGCCGACGCGTCGGAGTGCGGGTGGCAAGAGATATTGGAGACAAATGACGGCGCAAAAAACGTATTCGTGAGAATCCCATAGCGGCTGAGGGAATAACTAATGTGACGGGAGCCCCTTTCGACGGACGGAGAGACGCGCGCAAAGAGAAAGAGAAGCTAATTCTTCCCAGGAGAGTTTCGGTATTGTTCGTTAAAAATTTTAATACATCGCTTTAATCGATGAAAAATTTTTATTCTTTCACGTGCACGCTTAAACGAATTAAACAAGACGTAGTTCGTATCGTACGTTGGTTGCCTTTTTTCGGAATAGGTATTCGCCTGGAGAAAGAGATTATCGATAATTAAGAGCAATAATTCGGTAGACTTTTTGCAACGAGTTACCCGATTCGATCCTTACATTGCAAATTATTCGAAAGAACATTTTAATCGTAAAATCAATCGGAGCGAGTAACGCGGAGAGTAAACTTTCTCGAATCCGACCGAATCTCGCTCCGATACCGCGAGTGAAAAGGAAACTCGATCGATCCCGTATCGAACGCACGCGTCGAACTAACCTAATTATCCCGGCGGGTACCGTAAATTTGGAAAGGGCGCGCATCGATCCAAATTTAAAAGTAGAAAATTCGAGTAGAAAAATGGAGTAGAAAAATCGGAGAGAAAAATCGGAGAGAAAAGCCGGCGAGGTAGTCGGTGCTCGTGTTATCATAGGCTTACGATCTACCCCGCGCGTTAAGACTGTCTGGGCAGTGCGGAGGGGCCGCGTTCCTAGGACTCGGGAGCAGAGAAAACGAACGGCCGGAGGAGAACCGAAGGGGAGCGGGTAGTCGAGGGGTCGAGGGGTCGAGGAAAAGTGGCAAGGAGGATGCCTGGGCAAAGCGAACGCGCCCGGCGTACATCGGGCTAATGAACTTCTCATTGATTGGTTAAAATTTCGTTAATACTCTGACGTGTGCTTCGATGCCTGGCGCCGTTCCGCCGACTTCTTTTCCTCTTGCCGCGTGAACGCGGGAAGCTTCGCGGCTCTCGGCCGAACCCCTTTAGCGAGCGGTTCAACGATAACCCTTTTTACCGGCTAACCTGCGCTCTTTTATCATTTTCGCTTACCGAGCTGTACATTTACGCCTTGAATAATGAACCTCGGCCCCGTTCCACCCTTTACCGTTCGATCGAAAAATCGAAGCATAAGCCTTTTATTCGCTCGTGATTATACCTGCCTCGAGGTCTAACCTAATTTTAACCCCTCCTCCCACCCGCCTAAAGGAATCATCACTCCAATTTTTTCATTCCCATTTTTTACAATACTTTTCGACGTCGTTTCCGATGCTAAGACAGAATTTTGAAAACAATTTTCAATTCGTCGCTATCGAGTATCGAAATTATCGCGCGGTTGACTTTGTACGGATTCGTTTTAAAAATTTTTGGGGAACGTTTCCAAGCGGGTGATCAAAGACGAAATAAAGAAGGTGCGAAGGTATCGGAGAATTGATTTTTTCTAATTAAAATTTCCGTCTCTCGTTGAATTAATATTTCCAGTGAAAGGCTTAATTAATTATCGAAGCGCGAGTTTCAACGTACGTAAAAAACACGTCACCGGTCAAGACGAAAGGTAAAGCGAAAGGTCTTAAATTTTTTCCTCTATCGAGTCGGTCGAAAGTACGGAGATTTCGGACTCCGGTCGACTCGGCGATAATAAATATCGAACTGCTTCCATTCGAATCGAGACTCGAGACTCGAGTTACGAGCTAATGGTGAGTTGTCCGAACCGAGATTTACCGCTCTTAGTAGTACACGACTAGGATGGCGCTGCGGCCTTGTGACGCATCGAGGCGAGCTCATACTTTTACAGGGATAGTCCGTTTCACCCTAACGAGCCGCTCGTACAACGCGTAAGAGAACTCTAACTAAATTTCCCTATCAGCGATCAGTTCGACTGGCGTCGATCCCCTCGCTTCCGCGCCGCAGTTTTCAACCCTTTCAGCATTGATCTGCCGCCGTCTCAGAGCTGCCCTTATCGCGAGGAACCCTCGTAAGCGCGTACCGTAACGGCCCAGCGAATCTGACTCTCCCTCAACCTCTCGCCGTTTTGGTTCTCCTTCTCTCTCTCTCCATCTCACTCGAAATATTACGTCGCGTATGCCTAGGTATATATAAATATCGTATACCTGCGACTTGTTCTCCTCTCTCTCTCTCTCTCTCTCTCTCTCTCTCTCTCTCTGTGTTTCAGGATATATATATATTTTAATATCGCTCCAGTTCAGCTTTCGAGCTCCGAGTGGACTCCGTGAAGGGATACAGAATGTATGCAAGATAGCTCACAGCAACAACCCTTTGAGGAGGAATCGTATATTTGGGGGTGGAACATAATCTCGGGTTACTCTGCCGATTTTTCGGGGGTTCCTTAAATTATCGATCAGCTAACAACGGTTACAAATGAATTATAAAATTTTTAATACCAACGGAAACCCAAGAAAAAGGACGCCATATTATTTTCAAATTATATTTAATAATTATTTAAATTATTATCAACTTAAATTTAATAATCTATTCAAATTTAAATTTCTAGTTTCTATTCTTTAATTCTACTTAAATTTCATCGAACAAAGATAAGATATATAAAAACGTACAACGTGATTATTTTTCTTAAAAATTTTTAATACCGCGAATCGTCGTATTTCGACTCGTTTTAAATTTATCGAGTAAAAGAACGATACTTTCAATGCTCTAAATAATACCGGTGTTGATCGATAAAAAATTTTTATTAACTAAGGTCAATTAAAGAACTATCGTAAAAAGAGAATACGAGTGTGAAATAAATAGAGGATACGTACGAGAGCACGAAAGACGGAAGTACTGCACTTTAGAGTTATGGACACGTATAGTTTTACGCGACTCGAGAATCGATATTACGCGTTACGTCAAAGTGGAAGTAACGTATCGAGCGATCATTGATCGGTTTTTCTAATGATATACAAATGCACTTCTAACCTCGATGTCGCGCGAGACAGTTCACGTTCGATCGAATCAATTATCCTCTTGAACATACGATCGTCACGTGTCACCGTTATACGCAAATCTCCACAATGCAAATCTCACGGACCAATGTCAATACGGATTCGAACTCACGTAATGTAGCTTGGTTATTATGTTATCATGGATTCTTCTGTGTATTAATTTACGTAATGATGAATCGAAATAAAACCATTCTTGTACATGACATGAAAGAACAGATCGGTTAAGTGCTTATTGATTATTTTTAATGTTCAAAGAATAAGTCATTTACATGCTACAAGCCAAATAAAGAATTAATTATCGTATTTGCATTGAATCATTACAATAAAATCCCTATTGTATTTATTTTAATAATTCAAATCGGACCCTTAATATAATTTATGTTGTTCTATTTTGGAATATTCGAATAATAGCTGGAATCGTCGGTAACGTAACTCGAGGAATCTATACATTCAAATTTGAAAACTAGAACTATTGAAATGCATCAGTCGGTTTGCTAAGTATCGGGAGCATCCGAAATCGCTGCATTGTTCGTAAAAGCTGTGCAGTCCACGAGAAAATTTCGTACCCTTGTATATGCACGTATTGCTCGTTAAGATCTTAAGATTGAATATTTCGACGTAAAATTTGTTTTTGATGGATCGATACTAAAAATATCGTACGAAAAGAAAGGATAAATTTTGTGAGCGATGCATAGTTATCTTTTCAAATTATACGCATATAAAAGAAATGAATATTCATAACATATTCCTTACACTAGTAACGACACTCGAGGAAAATATTGACTTTTTTTCGTCCAACGAGTCTCGAATCTGGAAAAAGTCGAAATAAATCAACATAGTAAAATGCCATTCGAGAGAAATTTGAGTCTAACAAATGGTAACCTTGAATTCGAGACCATAAAAGAGAATTAATTTTATGCGGATAATAAAAGCGAACGAGAAGAAAAAATAAAAAAAATTAGTTAACTAGAAAATTCGGAAGCTTTATTTTGGAAGAGAAAAGTTGAGGAGTAGAAGTTGATACAAATGCACTTACCAAAATTCGGGTCAGGTACTGTGTAAGAGAAGTAAGACTAAGGGAGACAGGAAGGCAGGAAGGCAGGAAGGCAGGAAGGAAGGAAGGAAGGAAAGATCGAAAGAAGTTTCTGACCCGCTTACGGAGATCGTCATGAGTCCGGAATTCCCACTACTTCATAAGAGTTTCCGAAGTGGCAAAGCAGACGCTCACCCTTGTCTGTCTCCCTCGCACGCGCCTTACCCTAAGTTTCTTCCACCCATTCAGTCAACCGTGATTATAGTACATCCTGCTTTTTTGCCGAGAGTACAAGTGAGGGAGAGATAGAGAGAATATATACACGTGTATTGTTTACTCTTCTCCAGAACAAAGTACACGACGATGTCATCGTACACTTAATGGCGATTCGTCACAATCGCGATATTCTTTTCGAAACAAGGGAAAAGCGATAAAAAAAGGAAAGTATATTAAGACTGTAAAAAGAGACGGAGACTCATTTCTTAATTTCTTTTGTAGCGAAAGTCAATTTACGACTCGCTATCCGAACGATACTTGCTCGTGAAAATTGTCTGGTTATACGTGCTCTGATTAATTCTCCACGTAACACGCGTACATTCGCTCGAGTAATTTTGAGTTTCTCCACGGTGTTTACTTAACATGGCCTAGTATTAGAATAACCAAAGATGTTTGAAATTCAAAATGTAAATAACGATATTACACCATTGTAAAGATGTTTCGGCGTTAAAGTTATTTCTAGAAACGTGGAATTCTAGAAATGTAATTTGAACAAAATACTTTTTTCATACTTTCCTACCGATTCGTTCGTTTTAAATTATTATTCGTATTTTATTCAAAAAGTTTTTAATCCCATGCAAATTAAAAAGTATAAAACATTCGTGCGCGATAAGAATAATGGCATCGATATTCGTGTTTTCGCGATCGTTAAACGAGATACAATTGAAAACGATATAAAAGTAGCAGCGATTTTTAAAAAAACCTGCGAAAGCAAGTGCGATTTAAAAATGAAAAAAAGATGTTCGAAAAATGTAATTCGAATAAAAAAATTGAGTATCGAAACGTTAAATAGATAACCGTAGATTGAAACACAAAAATTGAAAAAATGAGAAAAAGAGAACAAGCGATAGAGATAGAGATAAAGAGAAGTATGGAAGCGACGGATCGATCGGGGTCGTTGTTCAATGTCGTCGTCGAGCTTGATTTAGATAGCGCGATTTATTTTCGTTCAGTATAGATATAAGGGGAAGGAAACATGTCGTGTCGAGAGACCAAGGGACCTGGCCATATTGGATACTATGGTGATTAATTAGGCGGGGAGGACGGCGCGACACGCGACTTTCAGCGGGTTTTGCATCGATCAACCCCACCTTCTTCGAGCTCGCCTCGAAAACTCTTCCAAGTCCGCTATTTTGCTGTATATTACGATTCTTTTGTTTCCTACCTAAACGTATACGCCACTTTACGCAAGTTGCACGACTCGGCTGCGAACGATGTATACTCCGCGTCATTTCTCCGGCTCGCGAAATCTCGCTGCTCTCGTCCTTATCTCGTACCTTCCCATTCTCCTCCCTCTTACCCTCGCGCTCCGATCGCCGGTGCATACATTTCTAACCTTACCAATAATTACCATTGAATTCGTTGGTTAAACCAATCGGTGTTATTTTTTTCCTCGCGTGATCGCCCGACTCAACCTTATTAAAAACACAAAGAGGTTCGTTCCTCCTTCTTTCTCAAAATTTTCCGTTCGCTCTATCCAACCCGTGCGGCTGGGAAATAGGAAGATGGCTCGTATCGAAGATTCTAAAATCGGTAGATCCCCCAACGGAAAGTTATAGACTCTGGGCATCGTTTTCGCAGCTTCCGCATCCGCTCTCGATCGCTGCTCTCTTGTTCCAATAACGACGATAACGGCGATAACGACACGCCTCGAACGCGGTATTTGGAGCGTCAACGATGAATCAACGTCCGGTGTATCGGAGAGAAGCCGATGCAGCTCCGAAAGCTTGGGTTCGTTATCTTATCTCCGAGTGGGCAATCCTTTCATCTTGGTTACTTCGTTCCTTTATCCGTCTCTCTCTCTCTCTCTCTCTCTCTCTCTCTCTCTTTATTTGAGTATAATTATTGATTATTGGAATACGGAAGGCCGAGTACGCGACCGTAGTAGCTCTAGGGAGAGGAAAGCGGGTACGTGGCTCAGCGCGCGGAGGGGCTGTTCGGTAGCGAGGCGAGCAAGCAGTCGATCGCAAGAGGAGGGATAGAGAGGAGTTTGAGGCAGCTTGAAGAACGCGCTACGGGAGGGTGATTAAGCTGTATGCCAAGCATACAGTGGCACCCTCTCTACCGCTATGCCCCCTTCCTTCCACCGGCGACGCCGCCGTTGCTGCTGCTGCTGCTGCTGCTGCTGCTGCTTTGCTTCCGTCGTGGCCGCGGTTGCCAGCTGGATGGCCTCCTTCTTCCCGGTCTTCCCTCTTTCGACCACTCTCTCTCCCTCTCTCTCTCCCTCTCTCTCTCCCTCTCTCCCCGTCTCTTCGTTTCGCTTTCTCTATGCGCATAGACAATTGGATTGATGGGTATATCTTAGTGTGTTATCGATTTAATTCCCGCGACCCAACGTGTGAGTATTTACGTATCTACGTGGATGTTAACGTAAGTAAGCAAAATTTACATGGTTTGTGCATGAAAGCACAACGCAACGTGACGACGTCGGTCTGGCCTACCTTCCTATCCTTCCTTCGATGTTTCTTTGAGCTCCCTCGCGACTTCGCGCTACGTAGAGCTTCGCGTCCTTCACCTCTCGAGACGAATTCTGAACGCGCATACACATATACATAAACTTATGTACGTGTATACCTCCTTCTCGCCTCTCGTCGCGGATCTTCCAGAACTATATACCGTCGATACATCCGCTTTCGAAAGGGACTTGATTAGTGCATTACCCAGGAACTCGTTCCCTCACCTTCTGCCGCGTTGGGACAGTCCTCTTGCTTCCAACACTTTCCGTCTTTCTAATTATTTCTCCTTGTCTTACCGTTCTCTACATTTCAATCGCTTCGGCAGCAAATCCGCAATTTGATTAAGTAATCCTAAGTATCTTATTCCTTATATTTCATCTCCCGGTAACTTCCAAAAATAATAGAAAATTCATTAACTACTAACTACCTTGTTATTTATTCATCGGCGTCTTACTACGATGGAGTACGCGTTTAAAGAAATATCGAGTCGATTCTAATCCGTTTTCCGTTAATCGATTCGGCTGTTTCCGTGTCGGATCGGGTGTTAATTCAACGAATGAAACTTGGATTTTCAGTTCTATTGTCGAACTTGTGAAATTAACGCTATTAAATTACGCTACTACAACACCTTCGCACGTCTTTAATTATTATCGTTATCGATCCCGAAGTAAATGAATAGTTCCGGTGCTTCTGTCTCTCGATTTTATATCGTTCAACTTTTTCAACAACGTTGATTTACCTGGAAGCTGATACTTTACGATTTGAATACTTAATAGTGTGCCCTTAAACTTCCCTTCGCGGTTGGCGCGTTTCTCGATAGATAATTGCGATATTAATTATTATCGAGGTTCGGGAGAGCCCGATGAAAGTTGGTTTCAATGTGAATTAATAATTTCGAAAAACATCTTACTTACGAAATATGCTTCGTTTCTTAGCGTCTATTAAAGTAGGGGTACTTGTCGAGATCCAACTTACCTAAAATACACAAAAAACTTACTATTAGATATAATTATATGCGTTGATTATTATTTATTACTTTTACGTATGATATTCATGAAAGGCATTATTTATTATCCCTACATCGTACATTTAAAATTGAGCTAACGATGTATAATATATTATTTCATTGATCCTTGAATAATCTAAAAACTGAAATTATTCTTTACCGGTGAACTTATTTTGGTATTAGTATTATTTAATTATAGTCTTTTCGTTCGACCAAAATTTCCATCCAATAATATTAATCGTAGGAAATAAAAGTACGAAAAATTAAAATATATAATCTCGTGGACTTTCTTCGTTCGCGAAATACGTCGCAAATATGAATCGAAAATCGGTAAAAACCGGATAAAAGTGTATTAAACGTAGAATCGCATTTTGATGGCATTTTGAACAACACACCCGGTCGAATCGATACACTCACGTCGAATATTCGGAGCGTTCGCCATAATACGTGTAAGAAAAACAAAAAGAACCGAATAATGGACGAAGAGAGATTGGATAGTAAACGATTATTAAAATATCTGCTCATATATCCAATTTGCTCGATTGTCAGCTACAATGGCGGCGATGCAAGGGCGAGGAAAAGCAAGCCACGTCGAGTAATTAACGAAGTTAATCGACAGCTTCACCGAGTGTCGACGGACCCACCAACGTCACCCTTTCGCGGTCCTAGTCTCATTCATCCAACGTGGAATTACCTTTATATCATTATAACACCGATAATGAAATTCTCGCTACATCGAATATCGATACCGAGCCGATACTTTCGTTGTTGTGCCTTCCTCCTCCTCCTCCTCCTCCTCCTATCGAACGTATCAATCGCTTTTTCACGTACAGACGCATTTATAATAAATTAATAAATACGTATCCGTGTATCGAATCGCGGGGGAGTTTACTTTGTACGCGCTGTTTTTTTTTACGAGCGATAATTGGTTCTTTCGCGATAGCATTTAAATATCGAGTTCCGCTGACGCGATTGTGCGTTAACGTATTTTTGAAAAGCGATATCCATCGAGAATTCGTAATGAAATAATAAAGCGGTTCGTTCGCGAATGAACGAGCAACTCGATTATCGGGTATTGATGCAATTTATTCAATTTAACTAATATTTTAAACGACAGACTGATCGGAACGCTAATTATTGCCGAGCATCGTTTAATTTTTTAAGCATTACAATTACACTGCGCATCAATTTTATCTTCTCGAAACTCTAAATAAAAGACACCGAAACTTTTATTCTTAATTTAACTTCCATTAATATTTTTTACTTTTACTTATGATTTTTTTTTACGTCGTATCAGCTACGGTTGAATAAAAATTTTTTAGTTAAAGAAATAAAAAACGGTATTTCGTATCGTAAAGTGTATTATTATCGAGTACTGCAATGCCGCTGTTTTCATAATTGAGGGTGAGAAAATCGATAATCGTTCGATAGACGATAAATTTAAAAGGGAACGTAATACGAGCGCGGAGACCAACCAAACTCTAGATTTTTTCTTATTTCTTATTTTCATTTTTTAAAAGGATACCGAATTATACGGAGATGTCAACGATTTATAAAATATAAAATATAGAAATACTCGCCTGAAATTTTAAACTCGATAATATCGGAGATTTATAAAAGCATTCGCGTAAATAACGATATAATTCGATGTAAACAGTCATAAAAGTGCTGAAGTAAAACAAGTAAAATTTTTGGAGAGTAATAGGGTAAAAACGCGCTTACAAGAGTAATTCGTAGAGAATGGAAAGGTTATACACGGAAGAATCTCGGCCAGAGGTTGTAAACGTTCGACGAATATTTACAGGAGATCTCCGTTTATTACTCGGTGAACGACGTAATCCAACCGATTGCGTTAGGAAAAAATAAAAAACAGGCGGAAAATAACGCGGAGTAAAAGAGCGATGCAACGTGTAAGCATTGGCATGGCCTTAGACTTGGACGGGGTTCCTATAATTTCGCGTACCCGCGTGCGGGTGGCGGACGATCGGAAAATACAAAGGCGGCGTCGGTACGAGAGCGACATCGAGCCGCACACCGATAGCAGGAGCAGCTACGAGGCGTCACGGATAAGCTTGTAAACCCATAAAGAAATTTGATAATAAATAGGGAGAGACCAGCAGCCATGTTTTTTTTATCAGTTCACAGTGCTTACGCGAGGAGAAAGAGATCCGAGGAGCGAGTATCGCCTGAATTTATAATACCACATACGGGCCGTAAAAAGGGAATGCGAAGAAGCGACGACTCTGACTCGTTCTCTCTCTCGCTCTCTCCTTCCTCTAGACTCCATACGCGCGTACACCGATGTACGTAGCGGCGAGGACAGCCTGATATAGAGTCTCGACAAAGGGAGGGGGATATGACGTTATATGCAGGAGGAATGTAAACGAGAAAACTAAACAAAAGCGAACACTCGGATAAATATGGTTTTATGATCGCGAGACGATGAGCGCGAATGGAGGAGAGCCAGCAATTTCCAAAGCACGGGAAAAAGATAGACGGTTTTAGTCCGTTACATTATATCTGTGAATGGTGTTGGGAGTGGAAGTTGGAAAAATTTAAATAGAAAATTGAACGGGAATTGCTTTCGTTATGCCAAAACTGTAGGAGCTTCTTTCGCGACCGACAAATAATATTCGAGAGCAGAGAAACATTTTTCAAATTTCTTTTTTTATGGATCTTTTTTTATAATTTTAACCTTTAAAGCAAAAAAAATTAAAAATTAAAAATTAATTCGACTTCTTTAATTATTCGATACGCGCGGTTGAAAATAATCGAAAGGATGTCTTTAAATAATCGATTCTTTAGCGCAATTATTCCGTGACATTGAATTTTATTTAAATTTACGGATGTAATCATTTTTCAAAGAATATTTTAAGACCTCACAAATTATGTAACAAAATTAAAGCCTCGGAGATAATTAGTTTTTTTAACGAACGACTTCCGTCGGATAAAGAATAAACGGTACGGAATAAAAGTCGAGTTGTTCGGATTTTAGGCAATGTATATACGAGTGCAGCCCCGGCATCGGTAATCTAGTCAGCGGCACTTAGAATAACGAAGACGGCGAAACTAAACTATAAGAGTCGACTCGGAGCCGAGACCGAAGCGCTTAAGCGTGTTAACGCTTAGCGGGCGCGGAGTCTCCAAGTGATTGATTGCACTTCGGGGGCCGAACGAAGCTCGTAGATTCCGCTCGACTTTTTGACATAATGTTCTCGTTTATGCTCGCGGAGTCGCACATTTCTACGGCTCCCGTATCGATAATACCCAGATTATATAACGGGAGATTGAACGTACCGAAGAATCTCCGATGGACGAGTTGCGGAGTTGCCGTCGAGGCAGCTTGATTGAAAATGCGCGAATGCGAGAGATAGATAGACAAATAGTTAGGAACTGAGAGAGAGAGAGAGAGAGAGAGGAAGAGGGAGAAAGAACGACGTCTCATACGGGTGGCTTTGTACAGTGAGTAGTTTAAATAAGTCTGCGAGTAAGCAACAGCGTTCGAGAGGCTTATAATAGTACTGCAGATGTAGATAAAAACAAGAGCGAGAGAGAGCGAGAGAGAAATCAACCAAATTATCAATATCCTCATACATGCCGATTAGCCGATAGACCGTTCGCTGTTATTTATGTGCGTTTGAATTGAGAGTCGCACAAGGACCGAAGAGACCCAACGTCCGAGGTTTTACAAGCCATCGCTTATATTTATATTTTGAGTTTAGTATTTTATTCGATGCACTACTTACGTTACTTTACTCGTTGATTAAAAAATGATCCCTTCGACGCGGTAAGTCCGAGTCGTGGAAACCGTTGAATTCTTTTATTATTATTAATTGATTACTGCATAAGAATTTTCGTTAATCCAAAAGCATAACGGCCTAATTGACGATAAAAAAAGTATGTCGACAATTTTAATATCGGAGATGTTGAATCAAGTCATCAATGAAATTATTTGTGACCAATTAACTCGTTAAAAAAGGGTTCAAAAAATCATTGGAGATAAAATAAAAAGAAAGCAATAGCGAACCGAAGTCACTGGTAATTTATAAAAAAGCAAAAAAGTAATAGAAGCAGTCCGGAGAGCGAAGATCAAAGTAAGAGAGGAGAGTCCCAACGTACAAGAAGTTATTAGAGAAATGTAGAAATAATTATCGAATTGCCACGGTGGGTAAGCCTCTCTCGGTCTTTCTTTTCAAAGTAACTGAGATAGAGAAAGAGAGGCTGAGATACGTAGATAGAAGAGCGAGGAGAGATCGCGGCTGGTTCCGCTCTTCGCTGCTGATGCTTTTTATCGTATTGCGCGAACCGTGGGAAGATAAAGGAAGGCGATTAGTGTCATTTAAAGAATGCGAGGAGAGATTTTTTGTCTCGGGGACGCGGAACGCGCTTGCGGCCCCTTGTTCGGAACTTCTCTCGGTCTTTTGACGCTGATACACTCGCGCGGCTACACAGACGGCGAATTGCACTTTCGCGCGGCATCCCAGGATCGTCCAGGCGTCGGCTTTATCGACGTCATCAAGAGACCGACAGGTGACGCGAGAGAAACACCGGGAACGCGCCAATCTTTGAACTTTCCTCGCGCGTCCTTTCCTTTCGACGGACCGGAGCCAACGGGCGAAAAATGCCTACGTTTTATCGTTCAACGTTGGTATCGCTAACGATTAACTCCCTACCAACCAACAACGCTTTCTAATTGCCCCTGTTTTATACATTTTTTTTTTATCCAACTGTAAGAAAAATCCCAGCATTTTTCAAATCGACGCGCTCGATACCATCGATGCAGGTCGACGCTACCCGAACAACGAATATCAGGATAAATTTACGATTCTCCTCGATCGCTTATTTTTCGGTCCGGTTGCAAGACTGAATTTACATGCTTGATTTTTGCAAATTTGTTTAGGCGAAGAATCGAGGACGCGAGTTCGCGGATTGGCCAAGCGGGAATATATATTTTTATGGCGTAAAGTTTACAAGCTCGGAGCATTAGTTTCCAGTAAGATACAGGGGTCCGATATAACCATCATTGTACCCCGGGGGCCTACTACGTTGCTTGCCCATTAGAATATCTCAGTTTAATCCGACTAACCAATGTTTACCTGAGGTTTATCAAGCTTTACCGGGCGTTCAAACTTCTCTCTTCTTTTTCCCCGACGTTCCCTTCCGAATCTCATTTTTTCAGTGTACGCTTTTTCCTTTCTTTGTCCACCTCGCACGAGCATACGCGATATTTTTAAATAATTTCTCCTCCGTTTGAAACTGTTCCGTCCGCGTTTGTTTATTTTAATTACAACTTACAGGCGGTTTACTCGTTTAAAATTAAGCCCGATTATACTAATTATTCGGGAATCTACAAGCTTGCAATTACGATTTAGCGATCGAAAAATGTAAAAATAAATAAGTTCGCTCGGTTGCTTTCGATATCGGACGATGAAGGGTCAGAAGATTTCTTGGTTAAACAGGTAATTTTTCTGAAATTTTATCAAGAATCTTTCTTTTACGACTATCGCCGAGAAGTGGAAAGAAGCGCTTTCCGGGGGTGATTTTACGGAGGAAAGGAAAAACGTCGAGGTTAAGGAAAGATGAAAAAATCACTCGGATCGCTTGATATTGATACTTCGCTATTACACTAATGAATTTAATCAGACCGAATGAAAATGAGGCCGAGGTTGAAGACGGCCCGAGTCGTATCGCATTTATCCAAGATTTTCCTCTACGCGCACAGGGGAAGAACTTCGCAAACGATTATTGAAGATTGGATTTTTAAATTGAAGCCGAATGAACGAACGACCGGCTTCTTCAGCTTCCTCCTTCCTTTTTGCTCGCGCGACCTATAACCCGTAGTTAGTTTACCGTTTGTATCGGAAGCCCTCGTTCTTCCTTCCTTCTCTCGCACCGAGAATTAGCATATCTTAGAAAGTGATCCCCGGATCCTAATTGAATTATTCTTAAATTCCCATAAAATCACTCGAAAATCACCGGCTCCTCCTTAAAAGAAAAATTCGAGAACGGACTATCAGCTGCGGCTCGAAAATGAAAGCCTTAGGGTAAACGATAGCGAGAAAGAAAGATAGATGGTGCCCTACGGTATATTGGACACGATTAATTTTCCGCAACGTTACACCCGTGCGTCGACTCCTCCTCTTCTTTTGACTTTCCTCCCCCACCGATCTCAACGTTGCCATGCCTTCTCCAACCTTACTATTTGTCTCGCTTTCTTGCCTAATATTATCGAAAACCGATGGATCTTTAATTATCGCGGATCCTATTATACGATTGCAACGTAGGCTATCTTATTTAAAATACAGCCTCTTAAATCATTTTTACAATCGACGTTCCTAACGCCTATTAATTCAAAAATAAATCCGCTCGAATGAATTTACTTTTAACAATTTTGATGAATTTTATTCGCTGAGCGAATATATTTGGAGCGATCGTTGTTTCGAATTAGATGTCGTTGGCTATAAAAAGTATTTATGTGTATCAACGTAATGCTTTGTTTTACGAGACCGATGGGTGAGAGCCAATCAACTTTAAATCGACTTATATCCATCTCATCTAGTTTAGATAACTACGGGCAAAAGACGGTAAATCGCGATTAAAATTAGGGTCGTGAGTGCGCACTTAGAGCTAACCGTTCTTCTTTCTTCGATAATTTTCATTTTAATTTCGATCAAGCGCTTAGTCCGCTCCCTCTTTAGCGTACACTCGTACGTACGCGGTCGGATTAATGAAACGAGAGCTATATATTACTTCCAAGACGACCCTCGGTAATAATTTATTTATTAAAAATAAGAATTCATATGCTTTAATTAAGAAAAGAAGGAGACAACGAATCGATAAATTTTATTATGGACAAGTATTATTTATAAAAGAACGACAATGGTGGTGATCAGCGGAGTCGATCTATAAGAAACATTTGAAAAATAAAACAGGAAGGAGAGCGTTAGCCGGTCTTTGGTGTACGTATGTAGATGTAAGTGGTCAATCCGTTATTATAACGCTCGATATAGTATAACGCGGGCGCCAGCATGTGACATTACGTTCTAGCTCGGTATATAATATCCAAGTTAAGTATGCTTACAGTGACGTGGCGATCGGCTGCTCGTTCATGCTTATTTAAATGGCACGAAAGCTCCGGATAAGGAAACTACATTGTCTCGGAATAGTCGAGGAAAAGACTTTTAAAGATGCGTTCGCACGATGCTTATGGAAGAGAACAAGAGTAAAGAGCAAGAGAGAGAGAGAATTATAATACCCGAAACCTTCGATCACTGGTACAACAATCTCTCAAAATCGTCTCTCAAAAATTCACGATTCGATTTCGCATTCGAGTGAAATGGCTCTCAAGTTATAACTTTCCCATTGTTCTTGCCTTCTTCGGGTAGGTTGAAAAGGTTCGATTCGTATCGACTCGTAACGCACATATCGCATAGAGAAATTCCAGGATTCGCGTCAAAACGAGATTTATGATTAGTACTTGGCTGAGCTGCGCCCCCATCACCGCAAGATTCCTGAGATTCGAATTCGATTTCGAGCGCAGACGTGTCTCAATCGCATTCGTATACGTGATGCATGTGAGCCACGTACGTAAAACCGGTGCCTTTCGCCGCCGACGCGCGACGCCATGATTGACCCCCCGCCCCTCGATCGTCTATAGCGTCCGAGGGTACACGTGTTTGCGTCTCGTCCATCGATAGACGATCCCCACCACTGCTTCTTTGCATTTTTCTCCCCTTCTAAGGAATAATTAAATCATCCGAACGCAGCATATTCGAGTAAACGTATCGTTCGTTCCTTCTTTATTTTATACCAAAGCGAGTCACTACTGGCTACTTTTTACTTCGAACGTTGCGTACATTCGCCGAAAGCTTTCGCAAAAATCAAGATATTTTATCTATGCTAGTTTTAGAATATTTAAGCTGGCTTCGAGCGTACGCAAATAAATAGCGGAAAGCTCTTTATTAAAAATAGCTCTCTCTCGATTTTTATAAATCGAGCGATGGACCGACGAATATCTCGACATCGCGATCGACGAGAGAGACAGAGAGAGAGAGAGAGAGAGAGAGAGAGAGAACTTTGGATCTTGTCTCGGTGATAATTTTATTAAAGAAGGCTATTGAAAGGCTGCGACTGGAAAGTTCTTTAATCGATCGATGCTCGCGTTCGGTAAATAGCCCAGGGTACCCGGTTTCGATTGATCAAGCTTCTTTGGACAATTGCGACGTAAACTACGACGAGAGAGAGGAAACTTTTACATTCTAATTGCTATAATTAAATTCGAAAACTTACTTGATGTAGACAAGATCCAATGGGACGGCCATGATTACATGACACTTGAAACGCTTGACATTGCAATTTTCCTGATCGACGATGTAAATCTAAGGTCACATTTGAAAAATCCATACGAATGCTTTTCTTTTAAAAAAACTTGAAACTTTTCCTACCAGCCTTACTTTTACGGACATCTAAGAACGCATTTCCATTACGAAATAAAATTAGGAACTTTATATGTATTATTAACTGTAAAGCAGAGTAGTTTTAGACTAAATGAAACAAGCGACGATGACCAAATCATTTATCTTCGATGCCTTCAATTTTTATTGGAGCACCGAATACAGTAAATCATTTTATGAATTCCAATTCTCAGAGTAGGAGTAAATGAGATAGTGCTACATACATGATTGGCCGAATATGTATGAACTTATTTATTAGATAACCCCCAGCTTCCAATTTTCGCTAAGAGACTAACATCGGTGTTTTCTATTTTTATCTACATTTCTTTAATTCAACTAGTTTTTATTCGAAACTGAACTAAAGGCGCGATTAATACTAGAAATTTTATAATATTTTTTTTTCGTACGGTGCGAATGTTATTTTTTTTAAATTGTGCCGACTTATTTATTTAGTACCGAACTTTATATTTAAAATTAATATATCTTTTTTTCCAACGATCGGATCGCGATGATCATGATTTTAGTCGAAAGAGTCTTTATTAAAAATTCAATTTATAAATCATTGATTTCTATAAATTTAATTAACGCCGACCGAGAAGTCAAAAGTCACGTATTGCTTTTTTCAGGAAGAACAACACCATTAACGCAAATGACAACCGATTTTATATCGTATCACAAAGATAAAACTTACTCTCGCTGTATATGTACACGCGCAAACGTATATACATATATTATTTTGATCTAGCATCAAGCCAAGATCTGAAATTGTTGAAAAATATGTGGCTAAGTAATCTGACTATTGAAACTGTGATGTAAGGTCATTAGATACGGAAGAGAACGTATGCTATTCATCGAACTTCTCTATTTCTTGATAACAATTTTCGAATCTTTTTAAATACTCGATCGAAGATTAAGAGAATCAGTAATGGTCAATAACAGTTTCTAAACACTTTTATCAATATACAATATATTAAGCAACTGAATTGTAATCGACAATTTTCGAGAACGTGGGAGATGTAAGCGTACGAAAGATGCGGGCGATACAGCCACTGAATTTCCGATTCGCTTTCAACTTTATATGCAAAGATCGCCTTTCAACCGATGACAAAGCAAGGAATGCCCGCACCACCGTGACTAGCTGCAGGTTACCTCGAGGGTTAAAGAGCACCGAGCGAAACCGGAACCGAGGCGAGGCGAGGCGAGGCGAGGATGCGACGCAGGAGCCAAACAAGAGAGACAGATTTGGGACTCTTCTTGGTCAGCGGCAATCAGTGCCTGTCCAAACGTCGGTACAGCATTGAACCCAAAATCCCAGCCGACCAACGCTCCTTTAGAGTTTACTCGAGCCAACGATACGATGCTTGGTCTCTTACATTATCGGCGGGGGCGGTCGACCGCACCGGAAATCGAGTCAAATCCCGTTTATTGCTTACCGCCAGTGATTCTCAAATCATCCGATTCCGATCGCTTTTCTTTCGCTCCTTATTGTTTGTAAAAATAGACCTTTGCTTCCGTTTGTTCGCGGTCGAATCTCACTTTTTTCACGATGCAATAAACGATATTCGAAGATGGATACATTTTTTTTTTAGATTTATAAGTATTTTCTTTTATTACTAATTATAACCAAGAGGTCGAGGTACGGAAATGGTACGAAAGTAAGGTTGAATGTATGCATTGTGTGCTTAAATGCGTACGTACGGAACGAGGATGCGGAGCGAAAAAGACTAGGAGAGAATTTCAGACAAGCTGAGAGAAGAAATTAAAGGGAATGAGAAAAGAGAAGCGCAAACCCAAAAGTTATCGAATTATTAGAACGATTTTCAACGTTTAATTATATTAATTATATGCTCAGTCTGTCCATAATATAAATTGCGAGCGACTCGGCAATGGAAATGAAATAGAAGGTGATGAGAGAGGAAACGAAAGAGACATGGAAGGACGAAAAAGGAAAGGACGAACGGTAAAGGAAAATGCGACCGCTACGTCGCGATTGCCAACTTTGGTATTTACATTTCATCCATCTATCCCAGATACGTTCGTCTACAATGCGGTCGACGCTTTACAGAATTTGGATTGCCTAACGACGGTAACGTGAATCATATGCATAAGCGCCTCCTCTTTCTCTTTCTTCCACTCACTCTTATTAATTATACTTTCGATAATTTAAATCTTCTATTTGCGATATTTGATTTCGAATGTTTTACCGGAAATTTATAACGTGAAATTTAGATCGAAAGGGGTAAAGATGTTTAAAAATTAACGTTTTAAATTAATCAATGTACGCGATTAATCAATGTATCAATCATTTATAATTTTTACGTTGATAACTCGAATAACGAAGATTTTTAATCAATGAATTGTCTTTTATAGAATTTCAAATTTCAAATTTCACATGTAACGAAACAATGGTACAAAAGTACGAAATTTTTGTACTTTTCGACGTGAATAAATTCGATGGAATCAACCGAATTTAATAAAGGAATGAATTTCTAGCGGAGGCTAACCGCATTATCGACAGTCTGCAATAACGAAAAAAGGAAAATAATACAGAAATAGGATAGTTTAATGTTATCACGTTACACTCTTTGTAAATCAACATCGGTGCGGAATACAAAGTCGACTTATCTGGTGTACATATCGCACGCGTACAGCTGCGCATCACTGTACAAACTTTACTTTAATTATTATAATTTCACATTTCAGCAGAGTCCCGAGGTACTAATACAGTCATAGTCCAGTAGTTTAGTTGGATTTTCGCCATGCGGGAGTATAAGTCCGGAAGAACATTTGCATACTGCCTTTCGCGTATCAATGTGCCAGAAACACGGTATCTTCTATACATTTGTCATCCACGGCTCATACGTGTCTTCTAGAGTCCTGCTTTTTGTAAAGACTACTTCTATGTGAGAATACGTGTAATTTATTAAATGTTATATCAGTGGTACGTGTGCGTGAGCTTTGGATGTACGAGCCGGCATACGAAGTCCTTTTTTTTTCTCTTTTTCTCCCGGTGGGTGCAGAGAAACAGCGAACTTTCCAGATGGCTGACCAACGATCCTTGCCGCGCTCTAGCCAGACGGTAAATACATTTTTAAATAAGAGTTTTTTCACTTTCATGGTCTCGGGATTTCGTCCCCGTATCGGGAATTATCCTTTGGTTTGTGCATTATCCTTGAAAAGTGGAAAGGGTAGCATCAAAAGGTAACTCCGGACCATTGTGATGCTTCGCAGTGCTCGATCTCGTCCACGTATTCGCTCTTTTCTCCTGTTCCCTTCCACTCATTTTCTTTCTCTTGATCCTTTCGAGCAAACTCGACCCCTCCAGTCTGACTAGCGCGATACCTTTGCTACTTACTGCCAATATAAAGTTCGAGCGGAGAAATTACATGCGCAAACTTCGATTCTCATTTTTTTCCAGGAAAATTATTTCAAAAATCGGTGCTGTATTTTATTCCGTAAATAGTTTACGATATTTATATTGAATATCCTAAAATATCGATCAAAGTTAACGTTTTTACGAAAATTATTTTAGGTTGGTAAAATTTCGAAAGCAGCGTTACTTTTATTATTTAATTGTACGATTCTTTAAGAATCTTCTTAAGCATTCGCGTAATTGTGTTCTATTTTTCAGATCTCTAGTGACTTTCTCTTTCGTCAAAAATTTCTTTTGTTTCCTGTCTCACTTCCGTTTTTAGCCTAGTTCAATTGTGATTGATCACCGGTGGTGATTGAAGATTCAAAATGAAAGCTTTCCTGTCTCTGTATCTCTGTCTCTATTGCACCAGCTTGGATCCGCGGAGAGACAAAAAGAGGAAGCCAGAAGCTTGCGGAACCTCATCCCTCGATATTCTTGCTTTCTCTCTCTTCCTCCCCCCCTCTCTCCCTCTTCTACATCTCAACCCTCTACCCAGTCGCGTCGCTCAGGGACGAATATAATGGAGTAAAATTTATACGACTCCATATCGGCACAATAAAAAGACAGACAAGAACGACAGCGAGACTGCACAAAAGGAGGATTAATTTTAAATATCACTCATATACGAGTGAAGCTAAAAGTTCGCATAGCCTGTCCGATAACAAAATGTCTCTTAAGCATCCAAAATGAAGAGCAAAGTTACTATTGTTTAAGAAAATGGACATAGGCAAAAATTTTTCAATGGAGTTTACACTTCTATGCGAGGCAATTTAATGTTAGAAACGTTAATAGGCAATTACGATTAATACTTAACGTATACTTAAATAGGAAATTATGGTATATCGGTTTGAGAAAATCGAAAATATTTTTAATTCTTTTGCATAACTTATAACAATGTCTATGTAAAATAAGTTATTTCTCGCGCTTACGTTTTAAAGTAAACTTAGAAACTACATAATTTTCATTTTGATTTCATCGCTTTGATATAATTTAATTATTATTTAATAATAAAATTCAAGTACAAGCGTATAAAAATTATTATTTAACGTATAATACGTAAATATACATTTATAAATATTCGTTTATTATTGCTATTTCCAGAAAATGTATTCATTTATTTAAATATAGGTATTTAAAAATTGAAAAAAAATTAAATTGATGTAGTTTCCCAGGTAATAATGGAATAATTTAACGACTCAACAATATAATTGTGTAAGTCGTATATCAAATTCGTTACGAGAAGCTCTCGTACACCGATGAGAATAGGTATGAAAGAGATATTTCAAACGCGAAGTATAGAATCAATGCAGATAATAGCGGAACATAGAATTAATACGTTCCTACGTTACGAAACTAAAAAATTTATAATCTATCGGTAGATATTCATTTATCCTTGAGAGAAAAAGTTTCCGTTCAATTAATTTTACGATTTGGAAAAATCAAGATAATTTAAGAATTTACATCGTATATTTTTCCTTTACTCGTGAAAAAAAATAATAATTTATAAGCTGATATATCAAAGCGACGTATAAAATGTCAAAAAAAAGAAAGAAAAAGAAAGAGATATGTATTATTAGATTGATATTCGTGAGAACTCTGAATTTTCAACTATAGTCAGCGGTACCTCGATTTTTGTCTCTTCTCTTTATCCTTGTTCCGCTCCGAAGATACAGCATAAAAGTTATTAATCTAATTTTCAGCGCGCGTATTTGTACCATCCGCCTTCGTTCTCTTTGCTCGTATTCCTCTACAGTTCCATCCACATCTAGATATTCGCGTCTTCCTTTTTTCCTCTCGGTTCGTCTCTCGCGCCTTTCCTACTCTTTTTTTCCTTTTTATCCCGTGTACGCACCCTCGCGAGAGCAAGCGCACAAGCTTACGAAGCTTCGTTAGGGCTTTTATGACCAGGAGGATTAATTTTGAGATTGCCGCATTTCAAATGGAAGAGCGAAGGAGAGTACGAGAGGCAGCGAATTAATCTCTGGCTATCGGTTCATTCTACAGTTCCGATCGTTCGTTTATTTTTCGTACGATAGCTCTCGAGAAATCTCGGGATAATTAACAACTAACCTCCGGCTAACGTATTTAAGCATCCAAGTTTTTTTCCAACCCGTTTGCGCAAGCTCCACGCATTTTTTAAGTATCGCAGGTATCGCGAACGCGCTCTATATATTTTCACTCTCGGCAACCTTCCGTGTAAGTCTCACCGATAATTAAACACGCGAGTATCGAAGAAACAGCAAACTCCTATAAAGACGGCTGTGCCGTTTAATCTCTACGAGTACAATCTTTACTTTCATGCGCATAAAAAAGAATTAGCAAAGTATAAGACGGCCTCGTTTCCACTTATCGACCTCCAACTACCAAGCGCACTAGCTCACTAAAACGTCGCGTCGTTATCACGATTATCGACGATACACCACAAGACGCGAGGGCGTCGCGTACGCGGTATACATGAAAAAAAAAAATCGTGAGCTTGATTCCGCAAACTCGATAGCGCGCTCGCAAATTCGCCGATGTGACGTATGACTGCCAATTCCCTGGAAAGAACATGATGAATAGTCCATAAAAATACTTTTATATCATGCTACTATTTTTCCTTCTTTTTTTTTAGTTTCCAACTAGGAAAATAAACTAATTATTATTTTAGAAAACGTCAGCGTATCAAAAATGTTGGAAATAGGCGAGACATACATTTTTCATCGTATAAAATAGCTCGAACTTTAGTACGAGGGAAATATAAATATATTCCGTTTCGAGAACGTTTAACCCAGAAGTCATTCGTATCACAATTGTATTCCATTTAATTCGATACGAACATCAAATTGCCTATCGATGAGTCGCGAATCGGAGTAAAACGAAAAAAAAAAAAAAAAAGCGCCTTCGGTCCCGTGCCACGCGACTTTTCTATTAAAGACGAAAGGAGACGAGGTCGTACGAACTCCGGATAGGTACTTTTTAAAATGCCCCCTGATTTATCGGCCACGCAGCTCTATAATTTTACGAAGCATACACGGAGACCAATGTAATACATGCGAAATCGTATATTCGTTCTCGAGTCGGGAAGGTTCGACGCGCGGGGCTGACGTCTTTGCAAAAATTACCTTTGATTGCCAGCGATATTATCCGGCTAATATTAAAGCCAAGTATATATTTTTTAAGTATTTTCTCGAACCAAACGAAAATACGATATCGAATCCGTTAAAGTTGTACGTGCCTGTATTGCGCGTTCGAATTTAACGAGCTAGAAGTACGCGTATAGTTTTCTTTTGGAAATATCTTACAAAACGTAGTAGTTTCGGGTATTCGCTCGCGAACGTCCAGGTACATCGATAAGGCCGGTAATATTTAACGATGAAAGACAACTGGCATCCGCCGATGTAAAAAAAAAAGAAGAAGCTCGAGGCAGAGAGGAGCCGAACGGTTACGCTTTTATTCTCGTTCTTTCCTCTCGCTGTCTCGAAAGCGCTTGCTTTTGCGTGCTCGATGAAATATATTCAAAGCCGTAATTGCGATACAAACGTTAGGCCGCCGTGACTAGATACGTGCCTGCTGCTTTGGAGAGTGGCGGTGGTTCGAGGAGGCCGCGATGTCGATCGATTCGTTTCAGCAACTCGAGAGCTACGGTACCCAGGGTAGCTTTTAAACTTCGGGAATCGCCGCGGCTTACGAAAACGCCCTCCTCCGATTCGACCTCTCTCGCTCTTTCTCCGCGAATCCCCGCTGCATACATACGTGTGCGAGCGAAGCTTACGGCCGAACTCTCGATCCTTCCCCGGACGAACACCGGCGTATTACGGCTCTCCGTGCTTTTGGTTTTTCCCTTTTTTCTGTTTTTTTTTTTGCGGCTCGCTAGCGGGGAAAAATTCGTGCGTCTCTGCGCGTATTACGACAATATATATAAATGTACGAAGGAGTACACGAGCAGACCTCGCGAAATCCGTAAAAGTAACTTTCTAATTATTCAGATTTTCTAATTAATGCTTCGTTCGACGATGATGGAACGCCCGAGCTCTCGATGCGCCCGTGTTCGAGTCGCGGTGCCTTTGCCGTCTTCCTCCTCGCTGTGCAAGAGCCGATAAGCCCGAGCGAGAGATGCAGTACTTTTGGAGCTTCGGAAAAACGAATTGCTCGAAAAATACGATGACATAGAGATAAAGAGATGGAGCGAGATGGTGAGAGACGGAGAGAACGAGAGACGAGAGACAGAGAGAGAGATAATGGAGGAGGCGTGGTTATTGATGAGCTCGGTAATGGAACTTATGTTTACAAAAATGTATTCTTCGCTAAGTGTATAAGATTTACATGAATATTATTTCTAAGTCCTAAAAATAATTGATTACTACGTTTGTGGAACCAAAAAAAAAAATGTTACATATAAGAGAACTATATTAAGGTTATTCACGGTACGATAAATAATATACTTTTTATTCTTAAAATCAAATGACTCATTGTCGTTTCAAATATATATTTAAAAAGCTTTTGAGAAACTTTCTTACGGAAAAAAGAAATATATGATTACGGTTACACGGTAAAATTAGAATTCATTTAAATATATTTCTTATTTTAAATTTCACGTTTATCGAAAATTAAAAATATCGATGAATATTAAAAGCGCGTAACGATTATTATTTTATTACAAAAATTAAAGCAAATTTGAGATTTACAACGACGAAAATTGAATACAATATTACAAAGTATTATCTTTAGTTTGAATGACTACTCGAAGATAACAGAAACGATTTAATACTTGAAAAACATGTTCTCTTATAAATTCTTTAAACTCGTAAAAACTGCAATTCATAGAAAATGATAGAGCACGTGTAAAATCTTGAATTCGTAACTTATTAGCGATAAGTATATCAAAATAGGGTCAATATTAATACATTATTAAAAAAGTAAAAAAATAATAAAAATTTTGATTATTAAAAAGTACGGTGAACGTTTTAGTTTAGTTCGTATTCTTATCGCAAAACAAATATAATAAGCGAGTAAATCTGATAAATAATGTTATTAAAAAGTCAAACAAAGAAAGAAAATAATACGTTACAACTACTAAAATAGGCGTTATGTTTAATAAACAATAAACCAACCAAGTTTTAATCAATCGCGGTGTAATACGCAAAGTTACAAGTTACATATAAAAAGACTGAATTAAGATGAAATCTATTTTCTTCCAGTTTGTGGATTCAAATGACTATTTTTAAAGATGTCGACTGAGGTCGTATAAAAGCATTCGGACACAAATGTGTATCTCCACGACAGACGCAATTTCGCAGGTTATACACAAAGAGAACATCCGGCGGATGGATTAAGAGAGAAAGGGAAAAAGATACGGAGAGAAAGAGATAAAAATAAGTGTACAGAAAAAAATCACGGAACCTCCGAAATCCGAGGAAACCTAAAAAAGAGCGAGAGGGCAACGGTACTCGCCGAGCCGAGTGTATCGAGAGGGTAAATGGAAGAGGTCGGAGGGAAAAAGAAGGAGAGACTGCGAGAGGTTTTCTGCAAACGAAAGGGGTTGCGAGCCGGTAACTCGGAGTTATCCGCGACGAGTTTCTATATTTTGTTCTACTTCAAACTTACGAAATGAAAATCTAACGATATTGGCTCGCCTACGGCCACGGAGCCTTTAAACTATGCCCTGACCAACGGCTCTTCTAACCTCGCGAGTAATTTTGCCTCTCGGAGAAAGAAAAAAAAAGAAGACGAACAGCCCGGTAAATATTTCCCGCTTATATTTTAACATTTTAACCGTCTTTTTTTTTTTTTGTTTTTTATATTCGCAAACCATACGCGTTCAAGAATTCGGATCTCCGGCTTTAATCACCAGAAAAATCCTCCCGGTTTTCTTCCCTGTCGATTTTATGTGCGTTCGAGCCATGCAATAACTCTTTCGACTTCGTTTTATCGCCATCCAATTTTTTTCTTTTCCTTTTCTTTTTTTTTATACTCTCGATAACAATGCTAGAATATTGTACACAAATATTTTTATTCGAGGCAAGCCAGTTGCTTAAAAACGTCCTCATCTTTTTATTTTCGACTAATGTTCCGACTATCGTTCGGTACGAGTCGCGTCGAATTACTTCCTACGACAATAAACCAAATCGACGTCGTTCACGCTGCCAATATCATCCGATTTCGAGAATAAGAGTCAAAAGCAGAGGGCGGGAGGTGGAGAGAGCGCGAGAGAGCGCGAGAGGAGGATAAAACATAGTGGCCGTTAGTCTGTCGTTCGACACAATGGTAAGACACAACCTTTATAAATAGAAGCGCTACGAGCATCGTCGTACGGCTCGTTCCGTCAATCGTTTGTTCTAAAAATCGTCGAAGACGTCGTTCGGATTCTCTCGCCCAAGGAAGAAAATCTGGGTCGTCTTTGTCTTCTTCCCTCTCTACTTTTCGCTCTTTCTCGCGATGCTCGTACACTCGACGTGCATAAAATCTCAAATTAAACTAACTTAACTCGTGCGTGTGTCCATCGACGGAAAAAAAGTCTCGTTAACGACACCAGCATCGGAAATTCCGTTAAAGTATCCTTTTCTAAATAATCTTTCCTAGTGCGTCATCTTCGCCGAGAACGTTCACTTTCTTCATTCAGGCTCGGAATCGAATTTAAACGATACTGCAATATTGTCGAAACGCAGTTGTAATCTTGTCTCGATAGGGTTTCACGATTTGACAATTCAATTAATGTTAAATCGTACGGAGATACATAGAAGAATATTCCTAAATAATTCTGTCTAAACTTTGATCGTCGTTTCTGAGAAATGTGACTATCGTAGACTCTTAAAGAAATTTTATACGCTTTCGCTCGTTCGTTACAAATTGTTTCTTTGCTCGAGCAAATATTTTAAGACTCTTTAGGTACGCGCTATTGATTTTGCGAAATAATTTATTCTTTAAAAGATGAAAATAGCGAATGTAGAGTATAAAAAAAATCGAAGAAATATATTATGTTTATTCGCGAATTTCGTTTAAAAGATTACCAAAAAACAAACTCGAAATAAAATTATTTTCGATGCGCGAGTCGCCGAGTGAAGTATAAATGTAAATGAATAAATTAACGAATGAAAATACTTCCAATGTTAATAGCATTTGAATAATATCTTAGCAAAAAAGTGTCGTATCGAGTGATTCGTAAAAAAAAAACGAGACGTCAGAGGCAATAAGCTCTCGGAACATTAAGCTGGTGTCTCTCGAGCACTTATCGACGCGTAATAAATACTCACTCGGTTGCTTAGTACTAATCGACTTTACGGCGTCCTGATAATATCGAGGACTTATTCTTTTGCGCGCCAATATTTACCGAATCGACCGGCGGGCTTAGAGCAAAACTACAACGCGATAGGCCTAGGTTAAATTATCGTTTCTCGCTTTCTTGATCGTTTTGTTTCTTCTGTCTCCTTATTGTTTACATATGAACAAATTGAATACACAGTGCATTACGTAGTCGATTGTACACTTCTTATCGCGATGAATTATTAAGCCGATCTCGCTTCTATCGGAATAAATACCACGACAAAATAATAAATTAACTTCGCCAATGTTCTACGAAAACACAAGCGCGAATTTACGAATGTTTTATCTAATTTGATTTAACTCAACAAATTTCGCTATATTCGAAAATCATTACCGTTATTTTTTTTTTTTTTCTCAGCGTAATATTCGTCTTTGGCGTTATTCGGTAAATATAATGCGTGTAAGCGCTTACAAAAATAGACGTTTCGAGTCTCGAAGGGGGCGCTGAAGAACGAGAACGAAAACGAGAATGAAAAGAAGAAAATCTTTCGAGTCTTTGGGAATTTCTGTGTAATTCGATCGACGTATATATTTTGGATTACGGAGGAAGCGTTCTGCTTGGAAATGTGAAAGATCGGCTTAATTGATGGAGAGTCGAATGACGAGAGAATACGAAGACAGAGGATCCGTACAATTTGCAGTTATTTCTTGATCTCGCGGTACGCGTAAACGCGTTCGGTACATTAGCCAACGTGTTTTGAAATACTTCCCATGCATATTTGCCTTGGCAACAACTTGGTCGCTTCGTTCTCTCTTTCATCTTCTTGTACTCTATTTCTCTTTATTTCGGTGTGTCCATCTTCGCTTTCTCTCTTCAATGTTCTCATACCTTCTCCTGGGAAAAAACTCTTCTTTTTTCGAGAAAGCCCAGCTAATTTGCAGGTAGAGACTTCATCTCGTCGCGAAGCTTCGTCCACTGGGTAAACGCGTCGCTTCTGTTAACTTTGTGCTGACAGTCGCATGCAAGAGTAATTTTGATTCTGTCTTCAGCGTGACGAACTTTATTACAATGACAGAAAGAGACAGAGGTATAGAAAGAGAAAGCATCTTAGAGCTATGGAACAACATCCTCGCTTCAGTCTCTCAAAGCGGGCTTTTGATACTTAAAAGTGGTCATTGTGTGGTTTTCGTTTCACTCGCACCAAGCGGTTTTTCGATTTATTTTCACTTTTCTTCCTGCTGATTCTCTTCGTTACGATCCGACGACAGCGACAATCTTTACGTTCTGATGGACTTTGAAAAATGAGCTTTTGAATATGGGGTAATTAGCAATGACTATTTTTGTTAAAGATTATAATTCTACGTTTGTGATCAAATTCGTTAGGATTTGGTTTTTAATTAGACATAAATCAGTACGAACATTACGTTATTCGAAATTAAATTCATTCGAAGATAAGATTCGCTTCGAATCTTATAATAGACGTAATGTTTTCGACGCGAGAAACAAAGGGATAGCTTAAAGTACGGCTTTGTAATTTACCAACTACAAAGAAATATTCTCTCGAATGTATTAAAATCACCATGACTCAACAATTAACGAATCATAAATAACACAAAGATTCTCTTTTATTAGCGTTGAAACTTGCCAAAACACGTTTATGAGTATTTTAAAATACTTTTTAATTAAATATTTATAATTTTTAATTACGATCGATAACGTTTAATTACATTTAACGTGTCTGATTTTTTTTAATTTCGAATACTAAAAATGCCTCCTTTCCCGATAAAATATAATATTTGATAAATAAAACTCTGTCGAACAAATAATATCTTATAGACGCGAGTCAGATTCTACGTTATTTGCTCGATTCAGACCAAGTACTATCAACGCATCCACAGTGCCTTTATCTTATCATCGTTCGTAATAATTTCTTCTATAAGCATCAATTTTTCTCACGAACATTAGCCAATACTACGATCAACGACATCTCAAAGAAGTCCAATATAATGGTGCGTTCATTGTCGCAGTCAATTAAAATGCGATCGACCGCGACAATAAAGTTAGCTTTGGAGACGCGCGTGTTACTTGTTACTCCTCCGCCCCGTGTCCTCGATCTTTCAACGAGACATCGCGAATCGCCGAGAGGAACGGAAACTTTTTCATCCTTCTTTCTGCTTTGATGCTCGACCGACGCTGAACAATGGGAGCTAACGACTTTGAGCTCTCTTCGAGAATCTCCTCTCGAACGCGACGTTCGCTTTCCAATAAAGACATTATTATATCCGCGAAGCAAATGCTTATCCGCCTCGCGCTCGAGGGTCAGGACCGAGTTAAGGGATCGACGGAGAGAGGCGACCGAAGAGAAAGAAGAAATAAGGGCTTCGACGATTATCGGCTTTTCGCGGGCAAACGATTTCTTTGCATCGAGTAGCGGCAACAACGGCGAAAAAGCCGAGCGAAGGAAGAAAGGGAGAACAGACGCCGCTGTTATATTGGCACTAAGGAGGATACTTATCGAACTCTTAGCGCCTCCCCCGCCTTTTTATAGCTTCTTTTTCGCGCTTTAAGTGTTTTCGGCTTTGTTTAAGGGCTCTTGGATTCGATGTTCACTTGGCTGTATCGCGAGCCAACTAATCGGTACAAATATTTTGCCGAATAGCTTCGTATTTTTCTCGAGTTTACGTTCAATTTAAATAATTTCGCGGCACCGCGTAACCAAGTTTATTTTTAAAGACAAGTAAGTTGGAGAATGTTCCTCTCGCTATTTCCAATAGCTACTCAAGAAAGTAAACGGTACTCGTAAATCAAGAAACGTCAATGACGAATTTCTCGGATCCCCGGTCGGAGCGACTCGAACGTTCGACAACCATCGATGAAACGAAACGATGCCAGTGAATTGGCAAAAGCAGCGTCTCTTTGTAACTGCCGCGTCGTTTCCGCGAGAATTTTCATTTCTTTATTTCGTTCCGTTTCCCTCTCTCTTTTCTTTTTTGCTGCCTTTTCCACTGCCTCGACGAGCGGTTATTTTTACACGCGCAGGCAAATTGGCTTCTTTTGTCGCGTATAAGAACCCGCGCCTCCGCAGGTTGTTTACCCTGTCGATAAATATACGATAATGTTATCGCAGTCACGAGAGAAGCATAACGCGCGACAACGAGACTCGTACCGATGCGCTAGACGAATACTTTTCGATTCGCAATTGCCGATCGAAAAAAAAAGTGGATGACTCAAAAACGACGCGACTGCGTCGAATTCGTACGCGATGACGATGACAACGCCTTCCGCGGTTTTAGCAGTTCGTAAGATCCGAAATTTTGAGACGTCGACGTTTGCTATATATAAATTCGATGCGAATAAGAGAGGCAAAGGGAGATAGATAGATGGATGGATAGAGATGTACAGTGACACGCGAACGAAAGGAAGGCAGAGAGAGAGAGAGAGAGAGAGAGAGAAGACGAGAGTCGTTCGGTTTCGCTAAAAGATTAATGAATGACGCGTTAAGCGCAAAACCATCATTTCGCACTACGTCTCGGAGCTCGAGTACCAAATTTCTCGTGTTTTCCTTATTATTTCGCTTTCTTGGCCTCTCTATAAGAGAAAAAATAAGCGTTTCAAGGTACCGATATCTCAATTTTAGCGAGAGGGTAAATAAGAGATATGCTTTCGTTATTTTCGATCGCGCGGAAACTATTAGTTCGTCTCGAGCGAAACGGAGGATGCGAGCGATGAAAAGAGTCGACGGTATATCGGTAAAGGACAGAGGGCGAACTCGAACGAACGCACGCGCCGTTGGTCATTCGGTATACGACGAGAGCTACCCGATACAACTCTCGCGCCTCTGTCAATATCTCTATCTCGCTTACGGTGCGGCGAACCGAAGGTACAAACACGCGTGTTCTTATACAAGCATTATACATGTAAACGAAGCTTGAGCGGCTTTTACTCGGGGTCCCACGTGCCACCGCGATTAAGCCCTAACATTGCCTATGTAACGAGCTTTCTTCTCTCTCGCTCTCTGTACACATTACATACCGTTAGAAAACAATTTAGTCCAAAGCATTTCGAAGGTCGGTAATTGATTTTTCCCGTTTCTCTCTAAATATTGATTTTATTAATTTCACGAATATTATAAAATATTTACTCGATTCCTCCGGTTAAGAAAGCTAACGTACCGCGAATTGATATTTTAATTTGCTACGTCCTATAATATGCTTCGAAAGCTTTTACTATCCGGTAATATTAAAACTCATCGTTTAACGGGTAAAATATTCCCCGTCAGTTTGTAATCGAGATACTGGTGGAAAACCAATGAAAGTATATAAAAATAAACGACGAACGTTAAAAAAACATTCGTAAGAACGTTATCTCATTTTTCTTCTTCTCTTTTTCGTGAAATATAACGCGTTATTGGACATTATAAATATCGGTAGTAAGAGTAAAATTGCAATTATCAGTGGGGAATGTTAGAAAAGGCGAAAGCCAAATTTACTACCCACCTCTCTGTCCTTGGTCTGCAGCTCCTGCTCATGATTGCTGTTGGGTGTCCGCCTAGGATTATTGGCGTCTTGAGTCTGCTCGACACTCTGAGCATTCTGGGACAATTGCTGTCCCTCAGTCTTGGAATTCCCATCGTTGTGCGAAGCGAGCTTCTCTTTGAGCGCGGAAAGCTCTTTTTCCGCCAAAGTAGCCCTCTGGAAAAACACGAGTGGTAAGGTTAACGCGTGTACTCGCTCGTTGGAATAGATGGTAATTGGCGATGTAAAAATAATTCTTATGTATCCGATAAATTAGTCGGTACGCGCGTACCTAAGCGCAACAGCGCGAGATCAAACGATTCTGGTTCCCGATAGCGGAGCAAATTTTAAGCTTGCGATATTAACAGTGGTACGCTATAATACGTAGTTGGCCTAAAATAACATGAAATACGCGGGTTGATGGTTCATTGCTGCTTGCTCGATACTCCACGTATTATTGTCGCACCTATGCGATCGTAACAATTGTCGAGTCGCTCGATATACAGTCCCCGAAGGGAGGCGCGGTAACAGCGGCGGTGGTCTTTAATCTGCACGGTCTACAACTCCATACATTTTCCGCATCGCGAACGATTCGTGAAATTAGGGTGGAGAGCCGTGCCGAGAGAAAATCAATCAATTCAGCCTCGAGACGCGAGACCTAGTTGTTGCACCATTGGGTACTTGGGTAACAAATGGAGAATGGAAAAAAACCTATTCCAATTTTAAATCGTTGCTTACATTTTAAATAAAGCTCCGAGCGAGCTTCCACGTATTCTTATTTCTTATTGTGTTTTATACGCGTTTGAAAACGACGCGAGATATGGAAAATATTTTAAGGAATTTTTACATAACGCGTTTCGCGTAAGTGTATCGTATCATTTTCCGCTTCGCAACGAAAATTTCTGGGTTATTTCCCATTTAATCGTATCGTTGCTCGGTTCGATAGTTTATTTAAATCGAGTTAAAATTAAAAAGCAAAAAAAAAGAAAAGAAAGAAAAGAAAGAAAAACGGCAATTAATATTGGAATAAAAGTTTAAAGGTTTTTGCGGCGCGATCGGAAGACGTACGTAAATGTTCCACCGCTTTTATGTAAACTTTTTATTTATTTTTCGACGTCGATGACCTTTATGAAGAGGGCGACAAATAGAGGTGAAGTTTTTATAATCTATATCGATGCTTTTTATTTACGAAGTACTCTGCAATTGAAATTACCAATAAAACTTTCACATTCCCTTCGGTATAAGCGCCTGGAAGAATCAAACAATGGAATAAATACACGGGGAAAAAGAATTGCACGATGAATAAAACAATGGGCTCGTATCGGTGAAGAGGAAAAACCTGACAAACCGAGCCTTCGCCAATAGAAAGTATCAATTTTATCGCGAAAGAAGAGACATGAAAGAGAATTTGAAAATCTACGTTCTATAATTATGCAGCTTTTTTCGTCCACGCGCTTTTTCGCCCCTTTCGTACAAAACTCAACCTTTGTCTACGTTTCTAAAAGAAGCGAAAACGAGAGAAAAAGAACGCAAGATAGCTAGGAAGCTCGTACCGAAACTACCGAAGGCGGGGATTACCTTTTTTAAACTTTTCCCATAAAGTATCTAATAAATATTGCTCGCGGACTCGTTGCTCCGCGCGACCGGATATTAATTATAGATGCTTTTATATTCAAAGTAGCTCTGGCACCCTACTCGTATTCTTTACTCATTTTTTCCTCTTGCTATTACACGCTCTATCCTCTCTCTCTCTCTCTCTGTTCCTCCTTTAAACGCGCTTTCTTTCTTAAGCATTCATCCGCGACGAGCGAGAGAGCACCGAACAAAAGATAGAACGAAAATTCATCCCCCTACAGGAATTCCTCTTGTAAATACACACGCGCTACAACGCCTACCCTTCTTTTTCGTTCCGGCGTCCGTTCCTCTTTCTTCGCCTCCTCTCTCTCTCTCTCTCTCTCTCTCTCTCTCGGTTTCGGCTGGTCGGTACTCGATTCTAGTGGGATACAATACGCGATAAATTGACCAACGCGAGCACCGATCCTCTGCCACCAGAGATCAAGTGCTTCCGCGCTTGCTTTCCTGTAAATGTGCGCACACCCGACGCGCGAATACAGAGGGAGAGAGTCGCGTGCGCTTATGTGCATGTGCGCGAGTGTATACTTGACGCATTTGAGTGCTCGATACGAGCGGACGCCTCGATGCGCCCGCCGACATTCATAAATGCTAATTCCTTTTGCAGCCGTCGAGCTGCTGCATTTATCAGCTCTAATTCGCGACACCGTTTAAATCTTGAAACCCGCACTCTTTATTACTGCATTTTCGAGGTATAATAATCTCCTCTCCGATAAAATAAGCTGTAAATTCGAAAAATTTCATTCGAAAACTTTGATTAACCAAGATTTTTCGTTTATATAAAGTCGTACTTCGTTCGTGATAATCAAATTATATAATCAACTATAAGTATGAATTGTATCGATTAGACGCTTTTATTATTTAAAACTTTAATTAGATCTATTTATCGAGTTTTCTTATCACTTTTAATTAAAGGCACGCTTATTATTCGATTACTTAATTATAAGGATACCTTATCGAAGGAAAAATTTGCCAAGTTTAAATGGATACTCCGGTTTTCTAATTATTATTCGTCAATTCTCAGTCTAGAATTATTAAAAACATTCGAAATAATTAAAAGTAATGGAATTTATAATTCGAGAGAACGAATTATTTAAATGTATATTCGAATGTATCCACTATTGAATACATATGCAAATAAAGTTCAAAAGTTTAAAATACAAAATTTATTAAATAATACATTTTATACTTTATATTATCTGTCACTTTGGATAAAAATATTTTCTATAAATTCGACTATCATTCTTTTAAAACATAAAACATAACTAGTTATAAATAAAGATGACATCTCATATTTGCACGATAGACATTCATTAATATAAAATATAGCTTACAACGGAATGAATTACTATTAAATTTTCAAGACAATAGATAGTTCTCGTCAGTCAAAACATCTATAAATTTTAAGATATTTATTTTAAATTCAATTTAAACAGTTAGCTAAAACTACTATCCTATTTAACTACATTTATAGTAGTAAACGTAATATTTGAATTTAATGATTTAACGAAACTTCAAACTTTTTAATAATATAACGAATTACGCGATCCAATAAAAATAATTTCCCTTAAAATATGAAAATAATTCGGTGTTTCGATAACTCGACTATTATTCCAAGTTATTTTAACGGTATTTATATTTTAAGAAAAATGGCCGTAGTCTTCCGAAGCAGAAACGAACGAATTTTCTTTACGTTTCTTTTAATAAAGGAGATCGATTATCGTCGACTAATCACAAAATTGATTTACACCAACATTTATCAGCGTTTGAAAATCTCGTCGAGGGAGACCAAAAAAGGAAACGGGCGAAGGCGAACTGATAAAACTGTGAATAATTCAGGAATAAATTAATGTGACATAATTCAAAAGCGACAGGAACTCGCGTGCCGCGCGTGCGTATGTAAAATTTGATTCGATCGAGGGTTTTCATGGCACTCAAGTATCGATCCTACCAACGGACAGTTGGTATTATGAATCATATAAATATGCGAGTATACGATCGGATCGAGAAAGGATGCTAAGGCAAAAGTGTAGAGAATTCTCCGAGAGAACGAAAGAGAAAGAGAGAGGGAGAGAGAGGGAGAGAGAGATTTATATGTGTCAGTGGGCGCAAAAAGAAGTATACTAATATACTTGTAGACGGCAAAAGACGAACGCTCGTACGCGAATACCACCGACATTAAACCGTGATCGTGCCAGTGCGGCTAGTAATGATCTATTGTTTCCTGCAAAAAAAACCTTGACGATGCTATCGATAATTACAAAATGATATGGGAAGCGTAAGTACATATCTGTAGACTCAACCGCTAATACACGGTCGCGATCTTTATACCTAATACCGCGGACTCCGCAGTGGCGGTGTATCGATAGTTGAAAACACTCCGCATCCGGTGAATATTTGTCATATGGCTATAACAGAAATGTAAGAAAACTGACAGCTTACGTTCCTCAACGATTTATCTTTACGACAAAGTGCTTTTTTCCTTATTTTTCTTTACGAAAACGTCCGCAGGAAGCCAATATCGTCGCGTCGGTGTAAATTATATTTATACGTTATTGTTTTTTCTTTTTTTTTCTACTCGATTCGAAAATTTACGACGGTATCTCGGAAATTGTTCGTAAACAAACCAACTCGAATAATCCAATGCGCTTTCGGAATAAAACCTTCGGCGCGACTAATTATTCGTCGTAAAAAAAAAATACATTAAAATATACTCCGGGGAAAATCGCGCGATTAGAACGATTCTCGCAACTTTTGATATTGACCAATGAGATCGGTAAGAGCGACCGATGACATACCGCATACAGAGATATATAAATGAGCGAATGTGCTATACACACATTGATGCGAGATTAACGAGGAGAACGCGGGTCGCTAACGTCGTTCGCCGGACGATATTTTACTGCCGAATTCGTAATTACTTTAATTGGTTCCAGATGCTAATTAATGGCCTAAACATATGCCGCGTTTTACAGATCAAAAGCCGATAGGAGAAGGAAAGAGTAGAGAACGTAGTATGGCGTCACCCCGCGAACGCGCATGTGTTTGTCGTTACAAACTCGACGATGATATTATCGGTGCTTTACCGCCGCTCGCGAGTCCGCTACGAACGTCCACCAGCGGAGAATAAAACGGCAGATTGAACGATTGTAAAAGTACCTCGGTCAAATTGGTTAACCGATTAATCACTTTAGCGAGCTTTGGAAATTGTTTTCTAAAAATTGCATCGCCGATCGCTCGGATCGCGAATTTCGGACGAGCCTCGCGGTCTTGCTTAACCCGTCGACAGCGGAGGTAAAATCATTGCGTAATTCCTCGAGAAGGAGAGACTCCGATTCGTTTTTGCACCTTTTGGCTGCCCGAGTCTCGAACGAAAGCGGGAAAGTGTACGGGAGGAACGGATAGAAGCGATCGAGCGACTCCTCGGCCTAAATTATTACCGCGAAACGTTTCGGTCTTTCGTAACAGCGAGCGGAGCGAAGGTCGATCGACGAATGGAAGCACCTATCGTTGGTAGGCTGAGCTACCGACGGTAGTTCTCGAGCGATACGTCATCTTCTTCTCGATTCGTCTTTGAAACAAATTAGCCCGTTCGATCGAGCGCTACGATAAAAACAAAAATGCCTGGCCATCACCCGTGTTTAAAATCAATTTGTCACTAAACACTTTTTTTTTTCTTCTTCTTCGGGACACCCGGCTTTTTCGATAACCGAATATTCCGACGATCGAATCGATTTCCCTCGCAAAATCCGCTGCTCCACGTATTTTAAGGTTGCGTAATCAATATAAATTGAATCGTAGAAAATCAAAAAGTATCGAAACGCTCGCGCGAGTTACATAAAAAAAGTGCCGAGTGCGTCTTCTCTCGTCGAGACACCAGCGTATCGAGGCAATGCCAGCTGTTACTGGCATGTTAACCGAGATGAACGCGCCTAGTCTAAGACGTATGTGATCAAGGCTCAAGGGCATGGCTGAGCGAATATCAATTATAATGATTATGCCGTATCGCGATTGTAGCTTTCAACTGTTTTTGTAACCGAGTATTCGCTACAATGGTGAACTTGGCACGAATAAATTCGAGTCTACGTTTCATTAAACGTAATTAAATGTACAAAAACACTCGTGAATAACAACGTTAATAACTATTTGTATTTTAAACGATAATTTATTTACATCCACATCTCGGATATCGTCGTAAAGACAAAAATAAATGTAATAATTTTTTTATTTTCGTTCGATAGTTTCTGGCTATAGATGGCTATAGATGTACCGGATAATTAGCACATTTGAAAGATATTAATTTCATTTCGAATTCTACTTAATCGTGTTCTCGAGCAGCGACGCGTCGTACCGTTCACGGGAGTCTCCCTTGCATGCGATCCCGAGAAGCGAGAGCTCTAAAGAAGCAAGGGAACCGAGCGTAGAAAAAGAGAAGTAGGAGAGAGACAGCTCAGCAGCATCTGTAGAAATAGGCAGGCTTCTCGTGTCTTATTCTTCCTGTTGGCCCTGTGACTGAGAGACGAGCGCGTGAGTCGAGTGAAAGAAATACATAGAGAACGAGAGAGAGAAGAAAAAAGATTGTCTATACGACTGCGCCCGAATGATGGGAATTCTTCAACCTTGACTCTAGTTCATCTGCTACTCCCATTCCTTACGATAATCGCTATATCGAGTTCTTTTTATAGCTTTATATTATTTCTTTGGACGGTCGTGACGATCGATCGATCGAACGATCGATTACGGATGCATAGTTCGCTTCGATATCCGTTCGATCGAGTTGCCAAAATTTCGCTCTCTCGTTCCATTATTCTATCGTTAAACTTTAATTTCACCGTTAAAAAACCTTTGCGACTTTTAATAATGGATGGATTTAAACGAATCGTGTTACTCGATGTCGACTTTATCGCTCTGCTTCTATACGCGAAAAACAAAGTATTAAATTATTATAGTGCAGGAATTAATATAAAAAGTAACGTACATCGGTAACATATTTTCGAGCGTAAAGAAGTTTTAAAGAAGTTTTTGAAGAATGACGATAATTCAAGCGTTGTGTACCGAGCTGATTCGAAATATACCTAAACCCTCGCGCTTTTGCGCCAAGATATGCAAAAGTATCGTTGGCGGTTCGCCACGAAAATGCGACGTTAGGGACGCACTCGTTCGTTCGTTGAGAGCAAAAGGAAGAGTGGCTAAAGCGTAGGAGAAAACGAGTAAGATAGATAGACGGAGAAAAAGGTAGAGGAAGAGAGAATAAGAGCAAATATCTTATACCACCCCCTTATAATCTCCCGTGGGAAAGAGAACGGATCAGCTGGTTATGACTGCGGAGGCATACTTTTATACGTTTTTTCTCTTTTCTCTTTTTTTTCGTATAATACCTTCGTCGAAACCGCCACGGTTGCGATATTTCAAATTTTCTCATTACAGCGCGAGGTGTGAATGATCCCTTATCTCTCTCGCGTCGTTCTAATACTCCGCTCTCTTTACCTTGCAACACCACCAATCACACCCCCGCATGGCCACCCTCTGTTCAATCTCACACCAACCAGCCATCAGAGTGAACCCCTCTTGTATTTATTATTAAGATATCGACCGAGCCTAAGCTTAGCTCATTCTAGAATGTTTGCATCCGACACACTCTATATTCTGACCCTCTATATTTATCATGTAGATAAAGAAATAACAGATTTCCAATATTATATTAAGTTTGCGGCATTGTACGGGTATTAACATTATCTAAATTTAGCATACAAATTAATTTTATTGCGATAAAAATAAACGCGGCGGCGTCGTTGGAAGAATTTAAGAAACGTTTTAAAAACGCATCGTTAAAAATTACTGGCTACTGGGAAAAAATTAGTTCGAGTGCAAACTACGATGATCGATTAACCGTATAATACTCGATAAAAACAGGAGTTAAATTTCTTGGAAGGCCCGCGCTCGATGCACGTTTCACGTGATACTCCGTTTTAATGAGGGCAAGAAAATCTAAGGTTCAGTGACCGAGCATAAGGATAATAAAATTTATATTATACAAGCCCATTAAGCTAAGCTTCTACGCGACACGTGTTCCAAAGTATAAAATGTCTGGCTTTCGAAAGACAACGATAGATAACCTCGTTGTTTACCTACGTACTCGCTTCGAGATAGAAGAAACGAGAAAAAGGACTCGAGAACGACAAAGAGGGTAGACGACATATTTAAGTTTAAATGTCGATACATCGAACGGAAACTAAAAACTTACTGTACTCGAAGGCACATCCACAACCCGCAACGTATTCAAAGCCTCGAGGCATCCTACCAAAAAATGAAGAAAAAATCTCTTTGATGTTCTCTGCTCTTTCTTAATGAAAAATTAAAGCTCCATCTTAAACATTATTAGACGCGAACACTCTTTCAAAATTGCTTTATCTTTTCCAAGCATCTCCCTTGTTCGATTCTTTTCTTCCCTCTCTTTGTTTACTCTTTGCAATTTACTCCCTTCTTATCCCTTTTAGCTCTCTATTTGAGTCCACTTTGTTACGAGAGTACCGTTCGATCCACTGGTACTCGTGATTCATATCGACCAAAGGGACATTTTATTGATGGACGATCGTTGTGTGGTTTCATTGGTAGAGAGACTCGGATGATTTTAGATGCGGGACTTCCGACTGCCGCGAGAGAAGCAGTTAAGAGCATAAACTCTCAGGGCATGGTTTATTCTCACGCCGGAGCACGTAACGATAAATCAGTTGGAACATCCTCGTATAAAGAGAAAGAGAGAGAAAGAGAGAGAGAGACCGTCAAAGAAAGAGGGACAGACAGAGACAGAAACTAAGATAAATAAGAAAACGACGTACCGATCGTTATGAGGAAACAGTACCACCACCATTAGAGTATATATTTCTTTCGACCAATTTTTTTTTCGACAAGATGTCTCTGTCGATTTTCCGTTGAACGATGACGCGAGTATGCAAAAACTGTTAGAATACCGGATGTTTGTAACGTCTCTAACGCGAGCTGTGAATTCGCGTTGCTTTTTTTATCGTATTCATACATCATTCTACCGGCCATTGGTAAAAGTTTGCCTTGACGGATTACCCGCTCGTAAAATAAAACAAAAAAAGCAACTACTGCGTAAATAAACAACTGTGACGATAGATAGTCTGGTTTGATCTTGAAAATTGAATGAAAAAATTATCGATTATTGTAGTTGGAACAATAGTTGTCAAAGATAGGAGAAAATCGGTAAACGAGAAATTACAAAAAAATCGGGTAAAGGAGAAAGTAACGCTGGTCCGGACAATTTTTCAAATTTTATGAATCGATCGCGATTGTTGGGTCGTAAAATGAACAACCGGACTAAACGATACATATTCACACTGTCGATGTGTACAAACGAATACAGAATTTTACAGAATCACGGGAGAGATAATTTGCAATTCTCATGGACTACTGGACAATAAGGTTACTATTTTATATCCCTTTGCCATTTATGTTTTACTCGGTCTAACGGAGCTCAATACTCCTTCATCTCCCGAAGTCAATCATCTAGCCTACAGCGGTTGACGATCATAGAATGCGTGGTTTGCTAGTCGAATTAAAGGGTATACAGAACTTAAACAAAGAATTTTCGCATGATCTATTACGAATATGGAAATCGAGAAATTAACGATCCTTCAGTTATCGCCATTGTGCAATTCTCGTTTCATTTAAAAAGCGTATCGATCCCATTTAACGATACGAAAAACTATACGTTACAAAATATTTAATTTCCGGAATGTACCAAATGTATTTAGTAATATTTAGTATATTATTGTTTTTAATAAACAGGAATGGTTGCAATTAACGGTAAGTAAAAATTTCGCAAGCGAGTCTTGTAGAATTGACTAACAAGGAATCAAAAGAATTATACGTAAGTGCTTGCTCAATATTATTTTAATTTTTTCTCGGAGAACTTATGCGTAACGAGAATTTTATCTACAGGCGAAGGCAACGAAAGAACATCGACAAGTGCATGACAGGTAACATTTCCTCTTTTAGCATGAAAAAAGTATCGATATATCTAAAGTCATGGACCACAACAATACCCCGGCTATATTTTTACGACACCTATCACGGGGCTCTAATGGCACCCCGCGGTAAAGAAAAGGGAATAGGACAGGGATTTGCTATAGACGTCATTGTTTCGAAGCTTGCGTTCGACACCCTGTCCTTTCTCTTCCATCCTCCTCTAGCTGCCATGCAAAGTACCCTCTTGCAACGAAAACCACCCCTTATACCGGCGGGCTTGCCATTCAAGCCACTTTTTCATCCTCGTATTCTCGTTCGCTCTCTCTTTATTCTTCGATGTTGCTGATATTACCGTCGATGTTGCTGCCGGCTTCGGTCTCTATCGCAAGCTCCACTCTTCCCGCATTCTTCCACACATAGATTACAATATTACCACAGGCGTAAGCGAGCTAGTTGTCTGGTCTTCTATCACGTTGTTTCGCCGTTCCACGCGTTTCGCGCGTTTCGCGCGTTCCGATGTATATGCACACTTCTGATCATAACATAAATTTTAATATGATAGTCCCGTGATGAAAATATAAGATCGCTTCGATATTTATGGCGCGTTGTTGCTACCCTTTTTTTTTTGCTTTTTTTTTTGCATAGGTGCTAGGCTGTTTCGACGACTCGTGCATAAAGCAATGTCGCCCAGGTATTTTCGATACAAGTAGTGTACCCCCTTCCCGGAAGCCCCGCTGAACAACCGGAGGACACACGCACTGCACCTTCTACGATATTTCATTTTAGAACATCACCCGTTCGTTAGAGAAACACGAGGAAAGTCTCGCTTCTCACCAACCCTATGAAATATATGAACATCTTTGTCTTCGTTTATTTTGACTGTTGGCTCGTTACGCATTGAATTTTTTTCAGTCTAGACCAAAATCAATGTGGATTCTAGACAATCATTTTCAATACCCGCAACTTATTCGGGAAAAGAGCGATGACTACTTTGTTTTCAAAATGAAAAATGATTCGAGGAGAAAAGGAACTCTTCGAATAAAATTATCGCTTTTCGATGCGACGAAATTTCTCGATACAATCCTTATCTCGAAAATGATTATCTTACGGAATATTCTTCTTTGCGCGAAGAATTATCGTAATTTTAGAGATGCATTTTTTACCGATCTTTTGTTTCAAAAATATTTTTCGAAACCTTTTAGTATTCGAATGAGAAATTCTTTTAAACGAAACAAAAACGATATTAATTAATGCAGTTGATAAATAATAACTATTCTAGAATTGACTCGAACGCTCGAATGCCATTGTAATCTTGTCTTGCTTCTTGTATAAAAGAATTATACCAACAAAAGTAAACGATAAAAATCACATAATGTAGATATTATCTTTCGTACAGGTATATTAGATTGAATGATCATTATATTAGAGTTATCGAGTAGCTTTTTCTCTCGTCGTCGAACTCTCTAAAGTTTTTTAAAGGATGCTTTGAAAGGGTTGAAAAGATGGAGGTACTGTGGTTTCACTCTTGCAGCAGTCGTCCTCGTCCCTATCGTCATATTTCAAACAGCGTTCGACGTCTTCGTTTTGCCTGAACCCTATCGTACTTTTACGCTTCGTTCTCTCTTCTCTCTCTCTCTTTCTCTCTATCTGTCTGTCGAAATCCTTTGATTCCCCATCTTTTTGGTCGAGGGTGGAGGAGTTTGAAAATGTCGATGTGTCTCCAGCGAAAGGGTTCCTTCGAAACGAGAGTGAACGGGAACACCCTCGTCCACCCTTTTCCTCTTATTTTCAACTCTTTCTCTCTCTCTCTCTCGCTCTCTTCCTCTTATGCTTTTTTCTTTATCCTCGTTTCATTCTCTTGTCGTAACGACGACCCTCTGATTGGGACGATAAAAGAGACTACTAGGAGGGGGTAAAACACTAATTAGTTATCAAAGAACGAAGAAGGGGTTTGGTGACAAAATTGTCGGGCCTCGACGACTCGAGTCTTACCTTTTCTCCAGTTTTCTCCCCCATTCTACTCGATACCGTAGAGAAAGAAGCTCTATACTTTAGGCAGATCTTGCCTTCGTCTTCATCATTCTACCTTTCCGCACTTTACTCGGTGAGTGCTTATACTCTTTACCTAATAACGTTGAAAAAAATTGTGGCAAAGACAAAGTATAGTTCCCATTCTCCTTAAAAATACGATACTCTTCGAATACTCTTACTTTAATCTGTCTCATTATAATTAAGTTAAGGTTATATTTTAAGGTTGTCATTCGTAAGCGTTAAATAAAATTTAATAACGCAAAAAAGCTTCCAATTATCCAGATTCGAATCAACGGCGATTCTTAAAGCAAAAGGAAAAATTTTTTAGAAATAACTCGATATATTTCCAAACGACCAAGTACCGACCAAGTATTTGTTTTTCAAGCCTATATCAACAAAATCAAATGAAGCGGAGTCGCAAAATGATGATAAAGCGTGTCGGCGACAATTTTAATGAAATATCAGTTATTGTCGGTGTTGCGATTCGGCTCCATCTTCGTACCCAATCTCTCACTCTCTCTCTCTTTCTTTCTCACACACACACGCACGTGCACTTTCTCTATCTTTCTCTTTATCTCATAAGCAGGCAGAAAGCTTGGCAGCTCGAGCAGGAGCCATTCACAATCTGATTGGGTGAGCCTCGAGTGTCTTAATACCCGAGGGAGTGAGACCAGCCTGTATTGATTTTCGAATCATTAATTCTACGACTAATCAGAACTTGTGTGATATCGAAGGGGGATGCTGAATGTTGAATGAGGACGCGAGGAACGGGTGTGGGTGGTGGTCGTCGTCAACCGAGGACCGAGAGAGTCGTACGCGAATACGTGTTGCTGACTGAAACGTCAAACTCGCTCTCGGTTTCTCGCGCACAGGCGAACACGCCGGTAATACTAATGTGCACGTGCCGAACGAGTCCACGAATCCGTTCCATCCGACTCGAAGCTGTAAGTTTATCTTTGTTTTTTGCATTCCTTCCGTCTCTCTCCCTTCCTTCCTCTCAGTTTCTATATTTTATCTCTATTAACGTTTCCAACAAAAAGTCGTTTCCACGGCACTTGCACATCGCGGAGCTTAGATAATTTTGGTAATCGACGGTATTCCTCTCCTTCTCCAATGCACGAACAAGCTTTTTGTCGAGCGCTAAAAGCACGGCTATGAATAAATAAAAACGATACGTCGAAAACAAAAGTGATACTATTTTACAGTCTTCGAGAGCAATGAATTCGTAATACCCACGAGAGAAAAAAAAATTTTATAATACAGAATTTTTATTATTCCGAGCAGTTTAAACTTCGAGGGCTTATTAATAATTAAGGCATCGTTAAAAAATGTTAAATTAATTTTATAAGATATAATTTTATTTTACCAAGCTTAATTTCAAATTAATTTTATAAATATATTCTTACGCGTCGATGCATTTTTTAAACTATCCTTACGCTGTAGAATCGTTGCGTCTTTCTCGCGGTAAAATATTATCGCGTTTAATACAATGAAAAAATTAATTTGTTACAAAAATAAAATGTCTTCGTTAGCTTGGAATCAAGATAATAAATAATCGTACGAGTAAAGTAAAACCGAACGATTGATCAGGCGCTTAATTCTCAAAGCGTGCGTCTTAAAAATTGTTAGGTGCTTTAATATTTTGCGTACTACCTCGATACGGAAATATCGATGCATAAAGGAACGATAAGATCGCGCGGTACGAGCCAGGAGTTATATTGTCTCACGATTAGCGCCTGAATTCTCGAGTCCATAATAAAAATTAATCGTTGCCATCATCTTGCCATAGGCCGAGCTTTGGCCAATCGAGCCAACGGACCAAAAAATCTTGCCTTTTCGTCGATCCTCCGGTACTCTTCAAAGGGATTGTCCGCGAGCCAAAGTAGCTACTTTCTCTCGATAGTCGTTCAATCTTGATCTCTTGCTCCTTCATCTTCGTAATAATTAACTGCTCAATGTAATCAGTCGTCGTTTTTACAACTTTTCTTTAGATTCTTGAGCGACGACGTCGTTCGTTATCAAGAATTTGGCGATCGAACGAAAAATTATTTAATCTAAAGTATCCGTTGAAAATTAGATCGATCGATGAGAAGAGAGATCGTACGAATAGCCGTATTATAAAAATGTTTACAGGAATTTATGATCGATTGCGAAACGTACCTAGAATTAAGTTTAGCGATAGAAAATTGTCTACTTCCTGATAACGAACTCTCATCAACGATAACTCAATCACATTCATTTCCTCGAATTAAAATTACGATTTAAAAAACTTAGCTAGAAACAGAAACGTCATAGGATGGCTTTACATAATTGGGTTTAATCGACACGAAATGATTATATACCAGAAAAAGCACGTAAAATACGAAATTATAAAATACATTCTTTGAAATACAATTTCGATTAGATAATGAGGATCGTAAAAATCGTTAAAACTAATATTACAGTGGAAATTTCTAGATTATCAAGAGTGTGAAAGTTATAAAAGTGAGGCGACACAATATTGAGACGTGTAAACTGATTTCTGATTTACAAGGACGACAAAGAAGCAGCTGCGTGCTCGCACCCGTGTTTGCTATGATTTATGAGCAGGACCGATAAGAAGTCTCGCAATGACGTTTAAGGAAAGCCTTCGAAGTCTCATAAATTACCTTACACATATATTTTTCAGAAAAATAAATGTAAAATAAAATTGAAATGATTCATAACTATAATATTATAAAAATGGTAACCAAATAAGTCCTCGAAGCGCCGTACAATATCATCAAACCTCCGATAAATTTATGTAATAATTGTCACTAGATACGCTCACACGTAACTACATTATAACTCGAGTATCGTAAAACATTGAATTATACTACAAAATTTCAAAAAGATTACATTTTTGTCCGTTCGATGCAATAAAATTTTCGATACTTGAACGGGCTTTAAAAAATGCTTGCGGTTGTTGAAGACCCAACAATTATTTAACTACATAAAACTTTTACAAGTCACACGAAAAGTAAACGTCGAACACATTAATCTGTATTACGAATAAGGTATTACAATTGCAATAATAGTCACCTATAGTATTCGTAATCGTTGGACGAAAATTTCAATTTAATAAAAACCGAGGTATAAAGAAAAAATGTACGCATACTTTTGTGCAAATCAATGAGTCAGCGACATTGATTGTTACGTGTGCAGTTGAGTTTGTGGCCATAGCAGTAAGTACAATAGTGATGTATCGGGAGAAGCTATTTAAACGTCCGATCGTTGACGCACGTGCGAACTTGATGAAAAGGGAGTAAGTACGCGACGATGGGATGCGAAAAAGGGTCTACATCATCGAGATGAAAAATATAATTTTATATAAAATATTGTAATAAAAAAACACTCTCGCGCTTACATAAATCTAAGTCACTCGTACTCGCATAGAAAAAGTGCCCGCAAATGCGTGACGTTTTTGATCTACAAAAACAGTAAGATATTTGAGTGTCATGCTTATACGCAGATGTGTAAGAAAATCTTTTGACGTGTGTGTACTTACATATATATACACACACACACATATATATTACCTCTTTGAAGAAAAGAGTTAGCTATTGATTTTATCTATGCTTTAAATTATTACTCCAATTCTTATACGAAAGTACCGTTTGTAAAAAGATAACTAAAAAATCAAATGCGAGAGATGTGGAAAGATTTCTAGTTGAAACCGAGAAAGATTAAAGATTAACTGGATTATCGGTAACACTAAAATCTGTTTTCGATAAATCTCTCTCTGTCTAAATTTATTATCCTCTCACTTATACCCGATGTTTATTTACATTTTTAAGGAGTTTTTAATAACGCGTACCGAGAACTTAAAACTTGGCAAAGTGATTGATATTAACGCTTCTCGGAGAAAACAGCGCTTTTCGAACGAGGGAGATGCATATTTATTAAAGATAATGGAATTTCAATTATATTTGTTTGACGTATTATCATTTGTATTCTATGCGATTTATATAGTATGATTTCAAGTCAGTTAATGTGCGACTCTTTCACTTATTTTATAATAACTCAAGCTGTAATTTTGTTACTCTCTTCGTAAGTTTGGACACATGTGCAATCGTATCGTATTTATCGAAAGAATTAAGTTTTTTAGTATTAAATATGCAATAAAAATACGATAAGTGACGTTATTATTAGAATATAATACCTTTTGTTAATAACTTAATTATATCGATCGAAATATTTAAAATATCATAATTTGAGAATAAATTATTTTTTCTTTTAAAGACATTAATACATCAAAATAGAATTAAGAATTATTTGTCAATTTAAATAAAGAAAATTAAAATGAGTATAAATAAGTTAACAATCACTTTAATTATTTTCATAAAATGTTTCAATTCTATCATCAAAGACATTTTTCAGAAAATAATTTTTATTAAACACGTTCAATTTATCACAATTTGATTACAAAAACTTCTATATCCAGACATTGATTAAATACTTAAAAATAAATCGAGCTTTTAATCCCACTTTCGATAATATTTTACAAAAATAATAGGAAAATTAGAATAAACTTTAATAAAATTTTTATGAAATCGTATAAATATCTTTTCCTTTATTATCATTTTACTTACAAAATGTTTATCTCTTCTTTTATCTCGGTTTATCGTTTATAAATTTTTAGAATTTTTTTCTTCGTCTTCTAGTAATTTTAAAATTAAACACGAAAATCATGGTATATTTATGCATTGTTTTAGCTTCCATCCAATAATCGTTACTTTTTCAAACATTTTATATCGAATCCTTTTTCTGTACATTACTTTTATTAGTAATTTATCTTTGTTAATCTCTATGAATGGACAACATCTAAGGGTGAGATAAACGTTATATAGAATCGTGATAGAAAGCGATAAAGGGAAAATTCGAACTTCGTATGCATTTAGGAAATGCCAGTGATATTTTGTAACGAAGAGGACAAAAATGTAGTAATATATGAATACACTCAAAGTTAATATATATACACCAGAGGTTAAGCTTGGTTTTTCATTAGGTATGCAGTGGGAACCCCAGAAAAACAAGATCAGGTGATAAATAGAAGAGAAAATACGCAAAAGGAAGGGACGAAAGGCTAAAAGAGAACTAACGAAAACAGGGTGAAAAAGTAAATGATTGCGCTAAAGATACAGAGAAAGAAGGAAAAGCGACTGATAGAGAAGGAGAAAAGAGATCGGATAGTGGATGATGGAGGAAAGCGAACGAATGCGATAATGTTTTATCTTTACTTAGCTAATTAGGACTCTCTCTCTCTCTCTCTCTCTCTTACTCATGCAAGCCCGCTGTGTATCTGCTCTTACTCTTTCTCTTTCCCCTTATATGTTAAGACCATCCAAATGGATTATGTATCTCTACACATCCGTCTATAGCTGATTGTATATTTCTCTCTCTTTCTTTCTTTCATTCGCACATCCTTCCTCGGTATCTTTGACTTAAAGCGACATCGAATTTCTTTTTTTTTTTTAACTTCTCGCTAATTTTGATGAAGCAATATACGGTAAATATTAACTTGGATTTTATCTCCCTAATGGCAACACGAAAATGGTACTAACGTTTCCTAATCGGATTAATTAAATAATTTTGTTTCACGTAGTAAAAATTATAGCGAACGGAGAGACGTAATTTAGATGAATTTGGCACTTTCGTCGAAAAGTATCCGAGAGGAGGAAAAATGCTCTCTTAATACTGATTGACAGCGCTAGTCTTTTTTGCAAATAAAAAAAGACCGAGACTTTGACGTTTACAAATCGAAAAAATAAATCACGACTGCTTGCAGTGAAGAAACGAAATATTATTTAAAAAAAGAAACACGAAACTAAGATAAAAGTATTCGGAATTGCATTCGTTGCGCTTACATTTCAAAATATACGTACAATTCAGGAGAAGAGAGGACAAGCTTCGAAGATATACAGGAAGGCATTTGGGCGAAAAGTAAAGGTAGACGAAACCTATGAAAGCAAGGAGGTTGACGCAAAGGTTGGCGATAATTACCCACATGGCTGGTATTGCGTATTTCACTTTGATAAAGTCTGTATTTTTCTTGGCTCGGATATCAAACCTACCCTTTCTCGATTTTTTTTTCTATTCCTCTTCCATCTCGCTTTCTCTTATTTCTTCCTCTCATTTTTCACCCTTACGTTATATTTCTGGCAGATAGGATAGGTAAACCAGGAACGGCTTTTGTCTTTTATTCTTGGGACATTTTAATTATTTTAGCTCATCCGCGAGCGTCTAATTTCCACCGTGTATATACTCGAGAAAGAAGAGGAGCGAGCCTCCGTCTCTATTCCACGATGACAAAGAAATCTTTCCATGAGACCGCGCGTATTCGTTCGATTACCGGCCGAATCATAAAGGGTCTGCGTTCTTTATCGTATCCTCGTTTACTTTATGCAAACAGTTAATTTCTTTTCTTACGAAAGCGTTCGCTACTCTAGGAGTGAAAAATGAAATATTACGACGAGCAAACAAAAAATATTCCACTTCCGTAAGAAAGAAAAGAAAAAAAAAGTAAACATCTTGTATCGATTGTCTCGAATAAATAACTCTTGCAACACTCGACGAACACCGAGATAATTTTCAACCGGTAGATATATAAATGTAATTATTTATATTTCTTGTATAGTGAAATGTAACGGAAATCATTTCGTAAGCGAAGAAAGAAAACGTTATCAAGTAGATTAAAATAGTAATAATGGTTTACACGTAAGAGGAGTTGCATCCTGGAATCAACGTAATTAGGAGAAAAAATCCATAAGTAGCGAAAATAACGAAGGCCTCGGTCGCTAATCAAGAGGCGAGTTGCGAAATAGGAGGCACGATAATTAATGAGCCAGTCCGCGGTAAATATCGAAGACTTCCATCGTCAGCGGGCGGATTCCCATCGCGCGGAAGACCAGAGGGGAAGAGTAAACTTCCCTTAGATCGATCGGGATTCTCGATATTAGCATCCACGACTACGCATCTCGTTAACTCGTTGAAAGAGCGTGCAAAGTCGGTATTTTCTTATGTGGGGAAAAAAACAACAAAACGGTATTATTATCATGTTAATTAAGAGATACAGCCACTGATAATAATTATCCGATAATTACCATCGATAAGAAGCGAAACTTTAGATTAATTTAAAAAATTCTTATTATTATTAATATTACATATTTGTCGTTGAAGTACGTTGTTACGGAATTTAATTAAAAATATCGGAGTGTGTATCGTTACAAGAGAATAAATAATTCGCGAAACGTGAAAGATACAAAATGGACGAACAAGAAACTATGTGTTTGATAGGCGAGGGCTCGGCGTTTAATCGGCAATTAATCTATGTTCCTACGAACGTGGCTAGTTATTCCTTACAGTTTCGAATGGATAACGTTCAAATTTCTCTCATTACCCTCTCGTAAACCCCTTTTCTCATCCAGGTCGACATCCATGTCTTTTCTCTCCACCCCCTCCCATCGATCCGCAGATACGTTTTGCACCGTTCAAATATGAAATATTACCACAAAAGGTTTCTGCTATGAAGGACAGAGAGACAGAGAGAGAGAGAGAGAGAGAGAAGTAAAGGTCTCGTCCCGAAGCATAGAAGTGTCATTCAATGCCGACGTTGTTCTCCAACCATCGAATATAATGGCACGCACTCATTGTTCTAATTTGTGCATACGATTAACGCGTACTGCCGCGAACTGCCGCTGTCTGCCAAACGAGAGCGAGAGGCATGTGGTTGTTCCTTCTCCTCTTTGTATACGTATATTCTCACACAGCGGTATCACGCACTAGCACTCGCGAGCGCCAGTAGTTATGTATTATTCGTAAATATATACTCGGATGCTTCCGAACGGGTGTTTAGACGCATGTAAATTACGCAAGCCTCGGTTATCGTGTACGCGAGAGCGCATGCGCTTATGCGTTAGAATGTTTACTTTTCTATGAACGAGTGGGTGAAAGTGTGTACATCTCGAGTGTGCGCGACTGGAATTTGCGCTTCCGTCAAGTGAGGCGTAAACCTAGACGCGTTGGAGGAGGACGCGGCGAACGAGGGAACGAGAAAGCTGGAGGCTGTCGATGTAAGGCGTTCGCAGAGAGAGAAAGAGAGGAAGCGAGAGAATCTAAACTCCCACACGGTAACTACGGTAGGGTCTGCGACAACTTCGTTTGTCTCAAACCCCATTCGCGTATATAGATCGATGTACAAAGCGTGTCAAAGTGCTAACAATGACCGCCATCTGACGCTCAATTACCGAGTTAATACGGTACCGTTGATAATTAAACAAATACACACGCGGTTTCGGTGCTTTCTTCGTTTCCATATCCCTTTTTCGTTTCGTTTCGTATTTGAATTCTCCGCGAACGCACGTAGAGTTCTTTCTTTAGCGCTTGCAAATGTCATCGTCGCTCGATCCCTCTCTTCCCCCTTTCGCCCTTAAAAGCTCGAGCAACGTTTCCTCGGCCACCCCACCTATTTTTTAATCGAATTCCAATGTTCTCCCAGTCTTCCGTTGCCTTCCATGCGCACACTTTTGTCTCTTTCTTTCTTTTCTTATTCACTCATAGAACGCATTATTGCCGATTCGCCTCTCGTCGCGCGCACTTACGTACGTATCGGTGTGCAAATAGCGCGCGAGTTGCTATTGTGTGAGCAGCTCGAGCGATTATTATATTATATGCGGCCGGAAACGGATGTGTGAAACGAATGTACCTACACGTTCGTATAAAACGCATACGCGCCACGGGGTAATGAACGACATGCGCGTCGTCACTGGTACACGTCTTTTTTTCTCCGCGTTCTTCGATCGTTCTTCCATTTTTTCCTCTCGTTGTGCAACGCTTTGGGCTTTCTTGTGCAAACGCCGCGCGCCTTGGTCAAAGAAACGAGAATTCTTAGCTTTTTTTATTTAAAGTTGTTTTGAATTGAAAAATTCCCTTTTTAAGCGAGCGATTTAACGCGTGTCGTTGGCTATTATTGCGTCGGAGGGCTGTATCCTATTTCAAATATGTTAATTGGTTCATCGGAAACGAAAGCTTTCTTACTGACATTCCTCGTGCGATCGTCGATTTCTTTTGAGAATGTTTGTAAAAGAATACGGTAACTCGCATCGAGACGTTTTTCTTTCTTGAAATTTCTGACTTACCTGAAACAAAAAATTAAATATCCGTTTAATAAATCGTATATTTTATATAATTACATAAAAATATGTTTTGTATGTTTTTTTCTTTATCTATTTCGCTACAGGCGTATCATTGTAAAAATATAAGTAATAATGAAAACTAGCGAGCAAGAATATTATTTGACAGTCCACTAGGCGATCTAACTCCGAGTGTTTTGTCTTCCTGCTGGACCGTAATCGTATCGCGTGTGCCTTATCAGTACCGATAGGCGGCTATCGGAAGTCAAGTCTTTTTCATGTATTGTCAACTATGATCGACTTCTTCTCGTTACGAGTTATTGAAAATTGTCATTCGAATCTATTTTCGAATCGAATTTTAATAAATATTATCGATTCATTTACGCGTTTGAACAAACATTTTTGCAATAAAAATCTTGTAATACAACGATTTATCTTTGTATAAAAGTATCTTTAAACATTTTTCAAAAATTATATTATTTCAATTATTTTTCCATCCGACATGTTGAGAGCTTTGCAAACTCTATAAGAATTTTATTTACATAGTTATGTTTAAATTTAAATTGTTTAATTTAAATGAATTATAATTCGATGACGTTGTTATTTTTTTTTGGATCTTCGAGAATCTTCGTTCAACCTTTTTTAGCGATATCTTAAATTTTGTTTTAATAGTATAACGAAAATAATTTATTACGACGAATTCATAAATCAATTAGGTTTCTATTTAAATTTAGACGTACGTAATATTGTTTTGTTAGCATATAACGCAAGAAGTATTTATGAAACTCGATTTTATTATGAATCTACTTGAAAAAAATCAAGAGCGAGTGCTTACAGATAGGAAATATTAATTGATGTAAGCGTATCCATTCGTTTATATTGACAGATATCTCTTTCTCTCTCGGTCTTGTCTTTTCTCTCTATCTCTATATCTCGCTCAAGATTTGTACGACTCACTCACGTACGAAATATGCGTATATATTCTATTGCGCGTTGGAGGTAGTTCCTTACATAAAAGCGATTACCCCTTGGGTGGCGGGCCAACAGACCCTTTATCTGACAGACCCGTTCTGACACCATAACATCGACATCAAACAACACATGTCAACCGATATTCCTCCCACTTCCTCTTTCGGTAAACATAAGCAACGCCTGCCTGACTCGAACGCTGCCTTTCAGTCCCGGACACATATTGTTTTCACTACGCGCTGCACATACCAAATATACGATAGAAGGAAAGAGATGGAGAGAAAAAATGAGAGACGGCGAAATCTTAAGTTATCTTAAAATGGCACTGCAAAGTGAAAACCGATCCTTGTGAGAGTGAAGGAAGCAAAGGGTGAGTTATATTGTAAACCGAACATCGAGCGACGAGACCGATGAACTTTTAATTTTAAAACAAACATTGATCGCTTTTAATAAATTACATCTGGGTATCGCTTTTCTTAATTTTTAAATTTGATGCTAATCGTTGCTTAACGACTTTAATTTTTGTTACTCGCTACTCGACGCTTGTACAAATTTTTTTCTTTTATCAAACGAAGAGGCGAATATTTATCTTTTTTTAATTATTGTAAATAAGCTCAACCATTATATTATATTGACCGAAATAAATGTATAAATAAAAAAACTATTTTAAAGTTTTTTCTGATTAATTCTTCGATGTATCGGTACAAAATGTAAAAATGATAAATATACCGAAGAACGAAGAGATTTAATCCGCGGAGCGCGTGATATAGTCGATGACAATAGAAATATAGAGATAGCCGAGAGAAACGAGGGAAAATGAAATTGGACAGCCTATAATTCTTTTTTTATTCCATTGACCGTGAAAACCACTGACTAGCGTCAGGTGCAAAGCTCCGATGTGTCGCGTGTCAAATCTCCCATGAACCGAGCGAGTAAAATGACCAAACCCTGGAGGCATAAACGAACGGACGGTTCAATGTGAGATGCCGACAGCCAATCATACGTTCTGACAACCAGAGGCAATGCAACCTCATTTTTTTTATATAGACAAGGACAATGTATATTGAATATTGACTCGGTTAAACTGCCGAAACATTTTTTAATTTCTGTTTTTCAAATTTATCTAATTTAATCGAATGGAGCGATAAAATTTTTCATCGATGAGTTTAATTCTGTAAATTAATTATACCGCTTAAAATATATAAATAATAATCAATATTTTTTTACTGCATAATTTAAGTTTACAAATTTATATAATATTTTATTAAATATGCTTTTGGTAACTGATAATGATATGTTTTAAAGTAAATTCATCGTAATTAAAATGTAATTAACTATAATTGTATATTAATTGTTATACTAGAAACATTTTAATAGATTAAACTAAATTTGATCGAACAACGTTATAAAATTCAAATAATAACACAATAAAATTAATTGAAAACATTTAGGTTAAAGTTTAGTCGAAAAATATCGCGAACGAACGAAGCGGACTAAAAATATTTCGTTGAAGACGTGTTAATTACCGTTTAAAATAATATAATAATATTGTGAGAATCGACCTGCAAAAATTTCAACGCGAAAGAGAGGTAGATAGATAGAGATAGACTGGGAGTGATAGAGACATCTGTTTGACATCCCTGTTTGCCAAGGCGTGACTCGACACTTGCGACCCTAGACCGAGGCACAAACCCTTTGATACTTCTATCTTTTTTCTCTTGACTCAAAATCGAATGATCGATCTATGAACTCGGTCCATTCGACAGCAATTGTGCGTGAAAATTGTAAACAATAGGCTAGAATCAAACTTGTATCGAGAGTAAAAGAACAGTCGAGAGACGAAAACATTAAGAGAGTTAAAGAGAGAGAGAAAGAGAGAGAAAGAAGGGACGACAAATTAGATTTCTCCGTGTGAGCAAAAGAGAAACGAAAACCGAAACGGCAGATGCAAGATAAAGTTCTCGTGTTGTTTTTTACCATCTACTACGCGACTAAAGGGGTTATTTCAAAACATCTGTGAATGAGATGTGCTCGCGAAAACGTTAAGGAACACCGTTTTTGTGAGTTAAAAAAAAACTGTCATTATGTGACGATAGTCGATAAAAATAACGGCCCATTTAAGGGGAATTTACATCCGACATTCGTTAATATATTAATAAAGTATCGGTAATGTATTTTTAATTCTACCGATACGTTTGTCGCTCGAAACAAAAATACGGATAAAATCCTAGAGATCGATGAAAATAGAAAAAGAGAGTCGGTCGAAAATAGTTGGTCGCGTTGCATTGGAAATCCAAACGTCGATAGGAAAAAAATATTTCAAAACATTCTAGAAATAGGTGGACAAGTTGAGGAGGATCGAAGGGGACCACATGTATTTCTCACGCACGTGGTCCTAATCATCGGAGAGACGGATCGAGAGAAAACCAGTATTCCTTCGCGTTGGTTCCCAAGTCTCGAAAATTATAAGATTCGTCTATTTTCTATTTTGAAATGTATAAATCAATAAAAGATAAAGAGATAAAGCGATACTCGAGGAGAGCGATTCCGAGAGGGGAGAATAGAATAGCGGTAAGCTGAGTGACCCTACACCCGAGTCGAGTAGTCGAAAAGAGGTAAGAGAAGGATGAGAGAGGAGTTAGGATCGGTACGGGAGCGATAGAAGGAGAAAAAATAAATCTGAATACGAGGAGGGTGCAGCTGAGACGTATCGGTTGCACGTGTCCGGACCGCATCGGTTCCACGTTCCGATCGCAGTGTCTAAACCATTTCCTCTCTACCCTCTCTATTTCTTTTTTCCCGGTTCGTCTGTTTTTTCTCCTTGCGCTTCTCCTTCAACGACTTTTCTCTCGCAGGAACGGAGACCGAGCGAGGGAGAGAGCGAGGGAGAGAGCGAGGGAGAGAGCGAGAGATCGAGGGGGGGAGAGCGAACGAAAGGCAATAGGGTTTTCGTATCTAAAAATATTTTTATGGCGCCCCCGCTGCGATCCACTACAGTATTCGAGCGCGACTCTGGAACTCGTGAATGCGGTGGCTTCTATTTCGAAGGATTCAATGCATCCATCGTCAAAGCTCGTGATCTCTGCCATTAAATGACAAAATGTATAATATTTCCGGTGGATACTCGTCGTTTCTATCCGTCTTTCTTTGGTTGCGCCGGGTATATAAACAAGTGCGCCTGAAAAACTAAATGACGCTTGAATCTTCGTGAGCCCTGCGTCGTCTTTTAGATTCGATATTCTACGTGTATATATACGAAAAGAGCGTTCAGTCGACGCTTCGTTAACGTCACAAACGACAGCGGAAGCATTCAATATGATTTCATTTACGCGACGTCGAACTTGTTCAAAATATTTTTATCGTTTCAACAATGTCACGGGAGAATATCGTCCAAGATTATCGAAAGTTTGGAGCGACGTTGCGCTCCAAAGAAAAAGAAGAGCGACTCGAATCGTACGTACAAAAAATAAAAAGTCGTTGAAACCTCGATTCGCTCCAAAGAAAACAATGAGGCCTATAAGCGCGTAAAATTTTGTTTCAAACTTCAAAACAATACATTTTTCAAACTATTTTTACGGGTGTGTAATATTTGTAATTATCTACGTTGAATTCTCGAATATGCTTAAGTATTATTATCGCGTTTATTTTTTATTACGAGTAAAGCGAATTTAATTATCAATAAAAACATTAATGTTGCGATTAGAATAACTTACACCAATGTAAATCAGTGGAAAAAATATGAATAAAATAACATTATAAAGAACATCCATACGTTTGTACACGAACAAAGTAATAACGATTATATTTATAAGTAGTGTACATTTCTGTTACCGTTCTGTTTATAGTAACTATACGACTTTAATTCTTATAATTGTATAATAAGCTCTTGAATAATTTTCGAATTAATACAGCAGTCGGGATTATAAACATGATTATTCAAAAGAAAGAAGCTCAATTTAACCTCCTTTTATTACTAATATTCAATTTGCATAATCGTAATTACTGTATCAGCGAAAATCAATTTTCTAATTCAAATACCCGCGATTATGCAGATGTACATTTTTACACTGTACGGTTCTTAGGTAGTTATCGGGGAGCTAAGAATATCTTCTCCATCGCCGACTTAGTACTCCGCTCGGACGCACTGAAATAGGCAAGAGATAGCGAAGGCAGGGCTATACGATCGCGCGCCCCTTTCCACCGGCATCAATCGACGTTCAAGTTCAGGTACACTCGGAAGAAAGAAGGCGAGACAAACGAAAACGATCCCTTGCCATGACTGTCGATGGGAAACGCGGTCAAAGTGTAAGTCGGCGTCGTCGGCGTCGTCGGCGTCGTCGCGAGTACTCATCCCCCCGTGACCGGGTTGTCGCTCTTTCTCTCTCTCTCTCTCTCTCCCACTCTTCGCGGCACCTCGGGCGCCGAGTAGATAAGAAGAGTCTCGGCGAGAAAGAGGAGCGATACGGTCGAGTGGGGGGACCTGGAGGGGGCAGTCGAGAGTCTGACCAGTACCGGCGTGTAGTCCGCACGCGTTACGGTCGGCACGTTGCCGGTCAATACTTTCGCCGGCCGCGACCAAGACTCGCGAGATAAAGCGAGCGAGCGTCATTGGTCGTCTCGGCAGTGGACCGATGTTTGTCCAAGGGTTTTTTCCTCCCCTCGTAATCCACCATCCACCTCCTGGGTGTGAACGGGTGAACGCACGCGCGCGAGTTCTCGACTGAGAATGTTTCACTCGAAGAACGGAGTTGAAGTGCCGAGTCGTAAGTGCGTTGGTAAAGGACTCGCCTGGCGATCGGCTCACGAACCTGAGTTCGATGCCTTTGGAGTTTCTCGCTGTATCTTACTCTCTTCTCTCTCTCTCTCTCTCTCTCTCTCTCTCTCTCTCTCTCTCTCGTTCACTCACTCTCTCCACGAAGAGCTCCGGTAGAGAGTGAGTTTGGTGGGGTGAGAAAGAGTCAGAGTGTACCGTCGACCCCGCCCCCCTTTTTTAAAACCACGCCTACTCTATTTCCCTCTCTCTCGTTCATCCTTTCTCTCTCTCTTAGTCCATATATAAATATAGACACATATATGTATGTATACATAAATATATTAACTTATATCGTATGCATAATCGTGCATTATTTGTATTCGGATATATTACTCGAGTGCACAATCAAATATGCGATGCTGACTTGACTACTCGTGCGAGCTAAGATGTTCTCTTTCTATGTCAGCTAGAGAGATACTTTGCTCTCATATTGATCTCCGGTACTTTCAGGCCCACGGCTCTTACGTTCCTAAGATTATACGCTACATATTGTTTCACGTGAAGAGTATTAATTATTCGCGAACCTTTAGATTCATTATATTTAATTGATGCATGAACCGTTAATATTTCATTTTAATTGTATAATTTAATTATATGTTATTTCCACTTCTAAAACTATAAAATAACCTTCAAAATTTAAATAAATTTATCCAATGGTCGATATTTAAAATATTTTTATATATTTAAAAAACGGTGAATTGAATTAGAATATTAATTTTTATCCTTATATAGGTTTTAGTTTTATTTTTAAATCTTTCGAACAAAATGCATCCAACAGATTTTAATTTGATCAAACTTTGAATTTGCTAATCCGCAATTTAAATATCTGTAATTTATGCGATAAAATTTCAATATTTCGATGAGTATTCTAAAGAACAATTTTTTTATTTTTTGACGTTTAAAAGTTACGATTGATTCGTCATAAAATTTTTGAAACGATTTAAAATGCTTAATATTAAATAATTGTGCAACGTTTAAATTAGCGCTTTTGTATTCCATAATTGGTTCACTTTGCGGTTAATTATTTCTTCCAACATTAATTTTAACGTAATTAATAAATTCGTCTTTCATAAAACGCTACAAAATTGCGAATAAAATTTTTAATTCAATACACATTGTACGACCTAACAATGTCGATAAAATATATGAAAATTTGTATTTATCATTTAACATCCGATACGGAACCATTTTAATTTCCGTAAACATTACTTTAAAATTTTTTTGATTAATCCAAATTTTTCACGAATTTTATTTGAAAAATTGTCGTATGCGTCTACTCTCGAACTTAAACGCTTACATCGAGACTTTAAAGAATAACGTAAATGACGAATCAAAACGATCGATACATGCAAAACAACAAATAAATCTATATCGTAGTTTTTTTTGTAGCTAAATTTTTTCTGTACGGAAAAAAATCTGTTACAATAAATAAATTACCGATTCGAGTGAAATTTTGACGAACGCGAAACAAAATATTCGAATCTGAATACATATTTGTAGAGAATAAAAAATATTTTTGTGGATATCTTTGTTGAACGATACGTAAATTCTTATACGTACAACTTATATTTGTGAAATTTGGTAAGATTTGTTTGAACATTGATACGCATTTCGTAAGGGGCTTAAGCAGTTGTTTTACTCTAAGAATGTTGTAAAAGTACAAAAGCGCGCGTGTCGAAGAAAATAATGGAGAAAAAACACGTTGGAGACAAGCCGCAGGCAGTAATTTGTCGCGGAGGAAACGAAGAGCCGACAGACCGTATTATCCATTATCTCATATGATTTTCGAAGAATCGTAGACGCTGCAGGTGACAGTCACACTCACTCGCGCCCGTACACACAGACTCAACAGACTCACGCTCGCACGGACTAACTAATCCGAACGGAATTTACGAGCGCACGCAGCCTTATCGGACCTCTATAAAAATGCGAGCGCCGAGATATAGTTGGCATGTGTAGAGATTTGACCGGCCTATTATACCAACGCTCCGAGCGCATGCAGCAATGCGTAGGTGTCGCGTACACCTCGCAAGCGCCGCCCGTCAACCGAGTACGGATTGAACTGTCGGCTGCGAGCACAGTCGTCTAAAGTGACAAAAGTTGGCCGAAATTCAATTTTCCTTGTATTTATTAACTGTGTCTAAATATGATAAGTCTTTTTTACTACGGCATAAATCGCTAAGGCATAACGTGATGGATGATCGTTTATTTTTTACATTACAGTACAAATAATTCGAACGCCTCGAGAGTTATATCGCGCGCGTTAATAATCTTCGTCGCCCCGATTTATAAATAGAATATAATTCAAATATAGATTTTAATTCGTAATTAGAACCGGGATTTTCCTTAAAAATACGCAAAAGGTGCGTTTTAATATCGAGTACTGACTGGCTTCGAACGCCGAGTCAAAAATAAAGATTACGTATCTCGTATCTTATATTTTTTTAAATATTCGATAATAATGGTGCTTACGATTTAAATACATAGAACAGCGCCGCTGAGATTGTAAAAGATATTACGATATTATTACGCGTCTGTACGGTATTTTTGACCAATGTTCGATGATTGCTCTACTCTAAATACGTTACGTAAAAACACGTTACGGGCAGATGATACTGTATTCGAAACCTGAAATTACCCCTATTCCGCGAGTCACGATTTTAAAACGATGATACGAGTGACCGACGCCGTAAACTGCATAGCTTGCTTAACTCGCAAGAAAATTAAAGCCCAATTAGAACCGTACCTCTACCCTCCAACCTAATCAATGGGGTATCAATTTCCGTATTCTAAATCTACGCGATGGAACGATCCTCGTTGTTGTATTATTAGATTAGCTCGAGAGTATTTGGTTTTTTCGTTGGATTTAAAAATTTTCTTCGAATTGGCACGAACTTGGAAATAAAACGTAATCGGTACATTAAAATTTACACGATAATATTTTTTAAGAGTCGGATAATAAAATATTATTTTTTAATTACGTCGGCGAAAATATGTAACCTATTAATTAATATTTAACGATACGGAACGGTGTTAACGATTATCTTTTACGATTAAATTATTTTTAATTTATTTAAATATATCTACTGTGATATATTTACATACTGTGTGAAAATCCGATGTACGGTATTGCCGTAAGTAAACGAAAATTGAAACGGGAGTGTAAAAAATATGTAAATACGAGTTTCTTCTCGGAGAAACGAAAAAATAAAAAAAAAAAATTAAACAAAAACCACTTGCACGACACAGAGAAAATTAAAATAGTAAATATAAAATCGCGAAGGAATATGACTCATGATTCATTTATGTCCACTCGAGTTCGAGAGCAATGCAGCGATGCGTAGAACTTTAAAATCGTCTCTCGAGCCATCTTTATTATTTTTTTCTCTCTCTCTCTACTTTGAAGAGACGAGGAAAGCTATTAGGTCCGTAATTAGGAATTATTTTAGAAGACGATTATTAAACGATTAGCGAGAGCTCGAGCAGAGTTACGTGCAACGTTTTGCCTTCGCGTTTATAACCAATACGTATCTATTAACCTTTGAAACGCCAAGAAGGATGAAGGTAAAACGCTCTCTATTAAGTAAAAGGCAAAGGCTTCAACGAGCATTTTCAAGACCTTTGTCGGAAGCATTCGAGCGAAAGTTGCGAAAAACAGAGGAGATACTAGCTTCGATTACATCTCCCGACTAAACTGTTTGTCTTTTTTTACACGAGCACTAAAAATCGAGGTTAAATACGCTCGAATTCTTTTCGATCCCCTCACTCGGGCAAAAATTCGATACGCGTCGTTGAAAAATATTTTCCGAGTGTACTCGGCAACTGTAAAAAAAGAAGAAAGAAAGAAAGAAAAAAATGCGCGTTCCCGTACGAGAATCGTGCGTTGAAACGTTGCCTCGATCAAAACAACCGAGTGGAATAAATAATACAAATGTACACCGTAATGCGTTGTATTAAGAAAAAACGCGATAACAAACGCAACGACGAACGTTAACAGTCGGTCTCTTGAAAGCGAGCACGTGGCTCGTACGTAGCGCCATTTCATCCCCTCGTACGTGTCGCTTCATCGTTCTCTCTCATTCTCCGGATATTCCGGACACTGTCGCGCTCGTCTCCCTAATTCGCTTTCGAGGCCACGAATAAAAAACAAAAATCTATGTGTATACGTAGCGCGCGGATAGCGGCTCCGATCGACGGTAATTCTACGAGCCTCGGATAATAATTTTCCTACTTTTTTTTTCCTTCCCCGCTATTCGTATTCCTCTCTTCGCGGTATCACCGCCTTGGCTTTTCTACGTCCATTCGCGAATGCAATTCAATAGCCGATACGCGTCCGGAAAAGGAAGCATTTTTCAAGCGCTTTGATTTTAAAAATCGAATGGATGAAGTATCTTTCGATGAGCTTACGTAATTGTGTTTTTTCATTCTTTTTTTATTTCTTCCATCGAGTTTTAACTTTAAGAAATAGACGCGATATGCTAATAATGACTAGTTGAATAACAGGATCGTTGAATCTAAATGCTGGTTGCGTGATAAAGAGAATTGATGTCTGAGAAATTCGATAAAGTCTGGCATAGTGTTAAATACATACATGGAAACTTCGAGAAGTTGCGATTGTTTTTTTCTTTTCATAAAACAAGAGGAAACAGAAATATTACGCTGACAGAGTACTCTTATCGAACTTTTCATTTTCGCGATCTGACGGTAGATACATCCGTAATGACTCTGGTGCAGTGAGGCATAGATCCTTTCTGACCTCCGCGCGTACGTATGTACTTTGTTAGCAAGTGTGCGTGTAAGTGTGTGTATGTTCCATAATCACGCGTTAGAATGCACCGCCGGCGACCCTCTCGTTTTCTTCCTCTCCTTCTTTTGCCTCGTCTCACGCGTCAGTCGCGTCCATTCGCAGATGGTGTTTTAAGCGTTGGGGCTACGAGTTTGAGTGGAGAAACACAAGAAAAGGGGGAGAGAGAGAGGGAGAGAGGGAGAGAGAGAGAGATCGAAAATGAGAAGAGAGTCTGGTTGCTCCTTTCGCGAGTTCTCGCTCCATTCTGTAATTTCTTCGGCGATTTGTCCGTCGGTGCACACTTGGCTTTTAAACACCTGCTTTGCTCGCGTAAGCAACTCCGGTGTCGAGCATCTCCGATAGCTGATTCCGTGAATTCGAATCTCTCCCGGGATACGGCGCGCGCACACATTTATTATACATCAAAAACTTAAATTAAAATTCAAAATTCATTTCGATCGAGATAAGGATTGCGCGCGATGTATCATCGAGGCTAATCTTTACGTTTCATTTCCTCGTTGCCGAAGATGTACGATACATAAATATTTAAATGTATTCGAAGGAAAGAAACGCGGCACGGCCGGAAGTGAAAAAAAATTTATTCTTTTCTCGAACACTGGTTTTCAAGTATCAATTTAACGTTGTAAAGACGAGGCGAAGATTATCGGTTTTACATAGACTTACTACCCCTCGAAGTCGAAAACTCCATCAATATTCACCCTCGGGAGCTTCGCCGTGCTTGCTCTTAACGCGGCTGCGAGGAGACCCTCGTCGGAACGGAAACCGACCTTTTAAATGGACGCGTTCACGCGCGTGAATCTCGACCAACGCTGTCCTTAGGACCAATAGCTGTACGGGATAAGACTAGGCGCGAGAGGCGAGGAATGGAAGGAGACGGGAGAAGAAAAAATCCACGTCGTTTAACTGCCGAAGCAAAGTAATCGCCATCGTCTCTCGGAGTACGGGAGAGAGAGAGAGAGAGCCGAGTCTTTATTTAGGTTCCTGTGGGGTTTTGCACCCTCTTATCCCACTCTCTCTCTCTCTCTCTCTCTCTCTTTCAACCCAAAGCTCGGAGCATCGCAAGACGAGCGCCGTTGCTTCCACCGTTGCTTCCACCGCTCTCCACGAAAGTTTCAGCAAACGAGCGCGCGACTCATTGTAAATCCAATTAGCGACGGCACTTTGAAGTGCCTCTGGAAACGCAGGCAGAGTCCCGCTAACCTCCTTGCCCCGTGCCCTGTACCGCGCCAGGGTCAAGGAGAGGAATTTTTCACTTTGAATAGCTTTGCACGGCCGTTTCTTTTCAGTGCCAACGAAGACAAAATTTGACCGAGTTACGCAACGCGCTTCAAAGTCTATCGCGCTGTTTATAAAAAGCGTTTATGCAAACGTAACGAATCGCGATGAAAATTTGTCGAGGTGAATCGAGTGTCGAGCTTACGTATATTATATCGGTTATACTTTTACACTTTTATTTAACCAACGAGTTGGATCGGAACGTCTCGAATTTTTATAAATATTTTTAATCAAAAATTTTAACGCGCATTCTTCACTTTCGAGTAAACGAGTTCATCCATCGGTTTAGCTTCGGTTTTTTTCGTTTTTTCGTTTCGGCTCGATATCCGGTTGCAAAATATACAACTAACTCGTAACGAGCGGGCTCTTTATTAAGAATTTAAAAGGCAGGAATAAAAGAAGAAAAGGGTAAGTTCTCAAATAAATAATAGCCGTTATAAATTGGTTCGACAAATTCTCTCCATCGGGTTCTTACGGAAGGGTATATCGGATTAATCGTATTTTTTTCCCGTGGCAAGGAGCGCAGGAGTCGATTTCGCGCCTCGTTTTTGCGTTGGTCGCTCGCGAGGAAAATCCACGAAACAGGTTTCGGATCTTAACGAGTGGATCGTAGAGTTCACACGCGAATTCCAGGACGATCCGTCGTGTGGCGACCAAACGACCTAGTCTATATATAAACGTAATGTTCGTTCGCTCCGAGACCAGTGCTTGTCTATAAGTTGTCCAACCCTTGAAAAACGCGGGGCGAGGGGAAGTCCGAGCCGGTGGTACAAAGAAACGAACCTTAATAAAACGCGCAAAAAAGGAAGGAGCCGATATATATTATCGGGACGTGTATAAATGGCTGCGTTTCCGCGCTGGTGTTGCTGCTGCTGCTCGCGTACGATAGAGCTGCCAGCGGAGAAGAGAAAAAGGAAGCCGAAGAACGTGTTTCTCCGGACTCGCGCGTGTGGCGTGTGTGGCGTGTGTGGCGTGTGTGAAAGTTCGTCTCTCCTCCGTATATGAGTGCGTTTAGCATTCAGGCACGCTGCAGGCGAGAACCAGTTTTCAGGGGGCCAATTCCCTCTTTTTCGTTTCTTTCGTTCCTTCTCTCCCTCTCGCTCGCTCCTTCGCTTTTTTCTCTCGCTCGCGGTTAGTCCTTAGACCGACGCGTTCGTATACCCGCGCCGCACACGATCGGCCGCTGTGCGTTACCGTTCGGAATTTGCATAGATTCCGCGCTCGTAGCGTCGATCTGCATATCGGGTGTCGTTAAAATTAGACGCGTACGCGCGTTTGTCCCCTGCCGCCCCTCGAGTTCGGCATTGGTAGCCGCGGGGAAAAAAAAAGGATCCTCCCTTCGGTGCTGGCTCGTTTTGATGTATCGTCGCGGGGCTCGGCGATTGGACCGTTTCCTTTCTTGAATTTCCACCCCGCGGTGGGGCGAACTTTCGCTGCTTCACCATAGGTAAATTGTTAATCCGTGCAACGATGTTCCTTTGAGATCGCCATGGAGGTCGGTCTCGATTCACGCTCGAATTTCGGGCATTGATCGTTACTGGTTTTGCGGTCGAGATCGCAACGTTGAAAACGTTCTTTTCGGGACAGTTTTCGAAGGGAGTAGAGAAAGATTTATCACTGACTGCTGCGCCTGATCTCGCTCTCATTTGAATCAGAATCGTGTGTAATAAAATCAGCGCTTCGTTTACGTATAAGCTATCCGAAGCGAGAGAGTCTTTCGAAACTTCGCGGCGGTTTCGTTGAACTCCGGTGTCATTGAAATAGAATCAACAGACGAAAGTAATAAATTTGTTAATTCTAAGCTCGTAAAGTATTTTACAACGTTGGTACGATGATTTTTATTCGCTGACATTTGTCCCCGTATAGCCAACGTGGGAAGTATAAATCAGTACTTCTAAGCGAGCGCCCCTATGAAGATCTTTCAGACTCTTTCTCTCTCTCGCTCTCTCTCTCTCTCTCTCTCGCTCTCTCTCTCTCCCCTCTCATTCTTTATAACGAAGTAATAACGAAGCACGAAGTAGGGTCTACGCGTTCTTTCTCTCCTGCGCTCGTATCGTCAAGCGCTTTATGACTTTCGGAAGCTGAAAAACAAGACGAGCAGATTCAAAAGTAAGATTAAGATAAGCGACTTGCAGTGGCTTGCCGAAAATTACTCCTGGTCCTCTTCCTTTTGTTCGTAGCTGAAGGACCGTCCAAAGTGCCGGAAGACTCGTTAAATCCCAGAATCTTGGATCGCGGGTACGCGCGGGTAACGAGTAACGAAAATGAAAAAAAAGAAAAAAAAAAAAAAAATTAAGCCGCGTTACCTCGTGCGTGTTAAAAACAAAGGTCGTTTCGTCAGAAATCAATAAATCGTGGAGGGAAACGGCGGATGGCCTCCGATGGACGCACATCGGCGGCGCGAGTCGTCCGACAGCGGAAATACGCTCGAGGTACTCTTGTTCCTTATCAGAGCTACCCGCACGCCATCCATTGTGTCCCAATCCGAAACACGGCGCAAACCTCGTTCAAGGCCGAGTGCAAGCCATACATCGCCCATTCGTGCGTATATTACTTCCTTCGTCTTTTTGCACGGCCTTAGCCTCTCGCATGCATCGCTTATTGCTTTCTTTGCTCGCTCGCACGTGCGGCAAGTACGTTTACGTTCTTAGCGTATTCGTAATTTCGTATCTCGGCGTAAATTTTTCGTTCGGGAAAAAAACCGGACTTATCGAGGAAACGTTTTCGTCGGTTCGTATCTCGTTCCGCCGAGTAAGTTCGATCGAATAAGAATCGCTGGAAAAAACGGTAAGTTTTCACGCGTGGAAGAAATCGAACGTTTTCCGATCTAGAAGCGTTGCGTATCCTCGAATTCACAGGGCAGGCAACGTTACGAATGGTTTCTAGATCGTTCTCCGGCGTGTTCCTCGCCAAGCGCGAAATTCGATTTCAATTACAAAGAGTTAGAAATAGAAAGTGTATTTTAATCGAAAGCGCGTTTCGCAAACGGAATAAACGGCAGCTGCCGGTAGAAGGGGTTGCGGGGACTTGCGCAAATCGGGCCCCGAGGCGACGAAGCCACTCCACGGAATCAGGCAAGATTCGCACGGTTCGGTCCGTATACTGTTAACGCGATACGACGGACCTCGTCACCTGCTCGCGGCGGAGTAAAGCGCGCGGCTCACGTAACGCAACTGCGTGGGATACATCCTCGTCGCGCGATGTTATTATTAGAAAATCGAGCGTCGGCATACTTGGAAACAATCGCTTTGATGTTCCGATCGATAAGAAATCGTGTTTTTTTCACTCGGCTCCCCTCTCCTATCGCGCGCTTCATAATTCTCTCGCGATTGCCGTTGTTTTCTTTAAAAATAGAAGGAACGCCGATTTCTCGCACTATTTTACTTCTAATTGGGATTAGAAAAATATTTTCCCGTTATACGAGAAACGTCGAGCCGCGCTCCACATAAATTCGAGCTCGTTCGGCTCGTTCGGCTCGTTCGGCTCGTTCGAGCCGAATACTTTTCTATTTTCGAGCGTTCGAAGAATTATCGCGCATCGGCTTCCGAGACAGCTAACGATTCGTGGCACAATGGCGGGTTGGTTTGCGGCCGAGAAAGGGGACCGACGAGGAAAAAACCAAGGAAAAAGATGGAAAGAGGAGGAAGAGGGAAGAACACTCGAAAGAAGCGACGATGCGGACGGTTTATATTTGGTGGAGTAGCGTTTTGGCAGGCCGGACAGCGGCTACGACGATACACCTGTTTTCACGGAGTACACCACTGCCATCTGCATACCGCCCTTGCCCGACAAATGTTACCTCCTCGACGAGGGAGAACTCTATTGTCTCTTCCGAATAGAAATGGCCCGTTACGGAAACATTTCGTACGATCGTTGTACCCGAGCTGTGAACTACGACCACCACTCGACCGCAACGAAAGCGTTACGTCATTCTACAATAACCAAAATAATTTTCCTCTCCTCGTTTTTACCCAGAGGTAAATAAATCGCTGATCCACGATTACGGTTCGATCGTTGGCTCAGCGAAAGATCGATCTCGATATCGTCGCCTCACTCGAAGCGATTAGCTAGAAACTAGGTAAGAAAATATCCCATCGAGTGCAAAAATGTACCGTTCGGTCGTTGAATCGGTCGGTGTATCGCTATTACGTATTACGCTAGGATTTTACGCCGGTCGCGATAAACGGAAGAAAATTGTACATCGGGTAACGATTTTTTCACGGCCCTGAGGGGTTTAGGTGCTAACGCTCGAGTACATCCAAGTGGACGCGTAATAGGAAAATACATCGGCGAAGAAGGTAGAGGTGTAAGTATGCATCCTTTACGGCTCGGCCGTTAATGCCTAGACGCGCTATCGAACGCACGGTGTCGAGCTCGAAAGTACGCGAGTGCCGTATAACCGTATCCACGTACTTACTTACTTACGCCCGATGCACAGATAACGCGCGGATAGACCTCGCGCCAAGTTACAGCGAAGCGTCGCGGAATCACTTTGCTTTACAGCGTTCGCTTACGCCTGCGTTATAATCCAAGTACGGAGGATCCCCTCCTCCTCCTCCTCCTCCTCCTCCTCCTCCTCCTCCTTCGTGGATCGCGAGAGTACAATCCGCGCCTCTGCACCGAGAAAGCGAGCGCATCGTACGTGTTTTAGTGCGGCGAGTCATCGCCAGAGGTAATCGCTTCGCGATTTCGCCACCCGAGCGACACTAGCACCGGTACAAGAACCTGGAGAATCACCCACTGTGTAAATTATGCGGTTAGCCATTCATTTCACGTTTTTCTTTCTTCTTTTTTACAATCTAACTTTTTTATCTTTACGCTATATATTAGATACGTAGTTGCCGAGTACACAGTCTAATTGTTTTGTGGAAACGATGGGCAGTTTCGCGGACAAACTACCGCCTTCGTTAATCCAACGTTTTTCTCATTAATTTGACTTTTTTCAACCTCGTGTTATTTTACACAATTATTATTTCAATTATTTATAAGTGACTTTTTCGTTGCGTTCCGACAACGGTCGATGGGTAACGAGTAATTAAGAGCAACTCCGATATTCGCGCGATCGTTCGAATTCGCAACGAATCGACAACCGCGTAATTTAACTTTGAAAAACGCTCGGACGATCGCTGCGGGATTTCCCTTACGTATAAAACGAGGTTCGCGCGTCTCGCTAATATCGAATCGCGCGCATTTTACAAGACGAGGAAGGACGCATTTTATCGAATGTCCCAAGATTCCGAGTATAAAAAGCTTCCCAACCGCGAACCCGAGCGCCTTCGGTCCGCGAGTACACGAGGAGAACGCGACGATAATGGCGATGTTGCCAACACCGTACACCGTACACCGTATCCCATTTGGAAGCTTTAAGCCGATCCGTGGATGCGTTCTCTCGAGCAACGATAAAGTTTCGCGAGACGTAGGTGGATTCCATTTGGAGAGAAACGCGCGAATACGGCTCGAAACTCTCGGTCCTGTCGCGTTAAACCGATTTCGCGGCGTCGACCTTAGTTAGCCGGACACGAGACGGCCATATGCGCGGAGGCGCTGACTTACCCAACGAGCTCATTATCCCGTTTGGCTACTCGCGAGATACCAATTAACTACGTTTCACGGATTAGACGGCTTCGCGTCCGATTCTCCACGACTGCGTTCGTCAACAGCCTCTTACGCGTTAAACGAGGAAACAACTTCCGAATTCGGAGCCCGTACGCGGAGCACCGACATCTCGCTCCGACTCGACGAAAAGTCGTAACGGATAATCCAGTTGCAGGATGAAAACACGCGCGCGCGATCATCGTCGGCTAATCCCGCGTGCAGTGTAATGGCTAAAAGGGGATTATAGCCGGAGTAAAAGGATCGACGGAGATGGAGAGAGAGAGAGAGAGAGAGAGAGAGAGAGAAAGAGGTCGAGCGAAAACTCACTTACGCGCTTTGGAGTAATTCGAAGACGGGGCCAAGGGAAAGGAGAGACGAAGAGAAAGAGAGCGATGGAGATACAGAGATAGAGAGAGACGCGCACACACACACACACAGACAAGCTCGATACGGGCCTGCGTTACGCGCGATGCTCCTTCGAGGGAGTTAAAGGGAGTATACGGCCATAGGTGGGCGCACTATTACCTATCGCGTAACGCATTCGCGCTTACGATCCGGTCCTAAAGTGGTGACGTAACCCGCGCGTCGAACGCGGGACCCCAATAGGTCGAGATGAGAGCCATTGTATGGCAATCTTATAATTTAGACAATCACCGATCAATTGAATGGGCCTTTACTACTGCTATACACGCAGTGCCCGTACACTAGCGGTTCGAGTGAATGATGAATGAATGAAGGGACAGACGAATGAATGGACAGATAGTTGGCTTGGAGCCTTAAACGTTCGTAAATAACCGACTGGCCGCTTCATTCAATTACTTTCAATCGCTACCAGCCAATAGATATAATTTAAAAATCCCGAAGCATCGGAGAGCGGAGCCTCCAAGCATTTGTCAATTGGTCCTCTCCGAGCGTCCTAGCACCTATTTCGCTCCCAAGCTCGGCTCCCTCCGACTCTCGCCTTCGCCGTTCGCGGCTTCTTCACCTGAATCGTTTATTCTCTTTCATCGGCCGGCGAAAAATCTGAAAACCGATGCTCGGGGATTGACGGAGCTGAACCGCGCCGCGGCTGAGCTCAGCTACCCTCGGCGTCACATCCGGATGAATTTACACATGTAAACCGAGCCAGTCGACCGACAACGAGTCCGTCCGATAGCGAGTTCCTTTTCCGCCGGTCGAGTCGATTCCATGCGGAACGCTCCGGTTGCCTTCGATCGATGAATAACGCTCGCTTGTTTCTTCGGCTTTCTTCCTCGTAAACGCGACCGTCGCGCTCTCGAGAAACGATCACCGATTCTTCCTCCGATTCTTCCTCCTCCTCCTCCTCCTCCTCCTCCTCCTCCTTCTTCGTTACAACGGTGCGTCCCCTCGCGCGATCGACGCTCGTAAATTTTCCCAGCTTGGATCGATGTCGTTCCCTCCGCGAGTTCGCTCGATAATTAACGCGATAATTAACGCGATAATTATTTACGCAAAGTTTTGGGAAATACAACGATAATTATTAAAGAGCTATTTCCAACGCAATTATTCGAGTCCGAGTTAGAGAGGGAATACCGATATTTTATTTTCAGATTCAACTATGCATCGTTATCGCGAGAACAAGGATAGTACGCCACCGACATCCGGTAACTTATCAAATCCGCTCTTCCGTTCGCGTTTGTTTCGGCGCTATACAACAAATTATCAACCGGCCTATACGTGCCGAACCCAAGTCCCGCCGACAAGCCCGCTACAATCGCATCGAAAAAAATAAAAGGAACACGCATCAACCTACGACGGAACGATAATATCCGATAGGATGAAATTATACGAACGATATCTATGGAAAGTTTCCTTCCGAAATTCGTTAAATTCGAGCTAAAGGAAAACGCGAACGCGTCGCAGAGTAAAGCGGAGCGCGCGAAAATCGGAAAAGGAATAAAAGGATGGAGAAACAAAGAACCGGTCGAGAAGAACGACAAGAACACCACTGGGTATGAAAAAGAAAAGTTGCCGAGGTGGAAATTGCCGGTGTGCGCATCGGCTCCGGCCGCGAAGCCGGAAGCGGGATCTATCGATAATATTAGCACACCGAGAGAGCTACCGACGAGAGCCGCCGAGCCGATGGGAAGCCACACGCTTGTGCACGTGTGTGTAACGTCGGAGCGCCACGTGCTTGTGTGTGTGTGTGTGCGCGAGAGTTAGGGCGAGCGGACGTTGGAGCCTGAATATTCATTCGGCGCGGTAAGCGCTAATTGGCGATATACGATGACTATTCATGATTTAACGATTTTCAATAGCTATTACTTGACACGAGGCTCGAGATCCGTAACAAGATCGACGGGGGCGCGCCGGTTACGTGCTTCCTGGGTAATTGCTCGCAGGCTGCGCAGACCCGCGCCGCATCTCCTTTGCCCGTTTCTCCTACTGCGTTTCTGTTAACCGTGTAAAGTAGCCGCTCTATACGTCCGCTATAATTGCACATTGTCGAACATAAATTTGTACGTATCACGAACGCCGAGGCTAGTAAACAGACAATAAAGCAACGAGCGAGTGGAAACGCAACAACCAACTCGAGCGAGCAACTCTTTCCTTCCAAGTGCAAATCTAACTGTACTATCGTAAAAACGGAAAGTGTCAGGGTTAATAACTGCTGTATTTCACCTTTACAATGTATCTACTTGCTTTTTTTCCTCCTTCTTTTCTTCTTTCCTTTTTTTTTCTTTTTTACTTCGATAAAACGATAAATATAAATTCCTTCGTTACGGTAATTTAATTGTTTCGTAATTATTTCTACGTTGGCTTCGTTTTACGCGGAACGTGTATTTTTATTTTTTTAACAAAATAGCCTATGTTCCTTATATTTATAAATCCAGTTATTTATTATTACAACGGTCGTAACGCAAAGTTACTACGTTTGTTTTAATTGTGCGATTATAATAACGGAGTTAACGTATTATTTTTTATTATTAAATTATTTTTCCGAATATCATCGGTGGAAAAATTAGCTTTACGCGTTTATCATAAATTCGAGTCTAAAAAAAACAGAGATATTATTATAAGAGAAACTGGCACGTATATCGGTTATGGTAGAATAAAGATGAATAAATCCCAGTGTCGATCAATGTAGGCGGTGTTGAGTATCACAATATACGAAGAGCTCTCGATCGAGAGATCATTTAGACCGAAAAATTAACGTCTGGCTACGAGTTTTTTTTTTTTTTTTTATTATTTGTTAGAAAAAAGAAAAAGCGACCAAAGAGATAAGAATAAATAGGATGGAAGGAGCGAAAGAAATAAAAAAAGACGAAGAGTAAATATGAATTTTTTCTAATACAAATCGACGCCAAACGCTTCATCCGGCCGATAGTCGAGTCTATTCGTTTACTCGTACCGCGGACGATTCTGAACTTGGAAGAGGTCCAAGCGACCTTTGAATAGTTTTCGAATGAAAAAGATACGTAGGGAGAGACGGAAGCGGACCGTGAGGGAGAGAGAGAGAGAGGGGAGGGAAAAAGAAACGCCGTTAAGGATGAGAAAGGGAAATGGTTGGGGAATTTGGGTATGTATCGCCGAGTTATCCGAAAACTTTGCGAGCTATGCATATGCCCAACGATTTGCTTGAGTTTTCATAAAGATGATTCATCGCGTTCTAGCGAAGTTCGTTACGACGATATCGCTATTTTCTTAACCAACGATCGAGAGCTACGTTCGATAACTTTGTTGCTTTATTCTAACTTTTCCACGCTACTATTTATTCTACATCTTTGCGTAGTCGTATTATGTATACTAAATATAATCGTAACGCGAAAAAAAAACTGTACGGTTGAAATATGCATCGATTTTTGCACGTAACAATAATGAAATCGCTTCGAACTTTCGAGGTCTTATTTTATTTATCGGAGTAAATCTATACGCGAAAAGTTTATTACGTTTTATACTATGAATTTTTCTTGAGTAAAGTTTTGAAATAGGAATTAATAATACACAATGACATAACTACCCACTCGCATGCGATAAATCATAAGACGTACTCGATCATCCGTGTGATCCATATTTGTTAAACACATCATTACAATATAAAATTATATAGCCTCATTAAAATAAATACAACACGCTTTAATTTGGTTTCTCGATACGTGAATAATTCAAAACGAACGACGTCTAATATTTTCATAAGACCGCAACGAAATAAATATCGTACGTAGGACTACAGCGGGCAGAAAAATTTCTAGTTCACGCCATAATCAATAATCATACTTATAAAAATAATAACCCCGAGAAACTCGATGACGCAATATAGTAGCGGTGTCGCGTGTCAGGGCAACCGCTGGGCCGTCCTTGAGCGAAAGAAAGAGAGGCAAGAACGGTGGCGTAAAATTCACTATAGCGCTGTTCAGGGGTGTCGTATTCGCTCTCTCTCCCTCTCTCTCTCTCGGTCTTTCTCCTTGCCAAATATTCGGGCGCGCGAGTGCGAGAGTCGAGAGTGGCCGGAACGTCCGGAGTTCGCGACCCGCGCTCGTACGTCGTCACCGTCCCACGAGCGACGAGGTTCGCGTGCCTGGCGCATCTGTTGCGCACACCGAGAGCAAACCGTGCACGCACATTTTTACACGTATCTCTTCTTCTAGGTCTTCTCTCTCTCTCTTTCTCTCTCTCTCTTTCTCGTCTCAACTTTTGCATTAATTTATTCGTTCGTTACTCTTTGCGTTACTTCTCGAGCCCAACGAAATTTGGACGATTACGAGAACGTTTCGCGTTTTTCCATCTTCACCTCTATCGATCTCTCGAAAGGTCGAGTAATGTATTTGCTTTATTTTCATCGTGCGCTGGCGTAAAGGAACGTCCGGATACGAAGATAAAATGCAAGTACATCGCGGAGGAGCGTGGAAAAAGAATTCGAAAGGATATTTAAAAAGGCAAATAGCGTCGTAAAATAATCGCTCCGAGTAAGTAAAGCCATTTTTTTTTCTTCCTTTTCTTCTTATTCCTCTTCTTCGTCTTCTCTTCCTTTTTTTCGCAAATAAATTAACGTTCCGCTTTTCATGGCGCCCGCACCGAGCTTAAGTGGATGCCTCGAAGGTCGCGATCGGCGTAGCTTACGCACTGGCTTTCGTCGCTCTCCTTCGGCTACGGCCGGCACGTCGATCGGACGACGCGCATCGGTCCGACACCGTCACGAAGCGACCGCGTCGCGCGTTCACGCTCGTGTGTGGTAAGCGGCAATTTGCCGTTGCGTTCTACCTGCGAATTAGCGCCAGCCACCTATCTATAAGTCTATACGCACAGGCACCGCTAACCTCCGGAGTTTATGGCTTTCGACACGCCCTCCTTCGACGAGCTGTACCGTACCGTGTAGTTAAGAGCCGAGCGGGCGAAATATTTATTTTGAAAACAAAGCATTAGCGAGTCGTAAAGTGCCATATTTCTCGCTTATAAAAAATCGTTATCGATCTCCCTTCGAACGAGGAATGACGCGAGTCGCGAAAAACGGTTCGTCTTCGTATTTTTAAAAGCCCGGCTCTTATTAGATCGCGCCTCGCGTATTTATAACCTCTTCGCCTCTCGCTTAATTTTACGAATACGGCAATAACGCGTACAGAGCGTTGAATAAAGCGAGCGACGCTCGTCGTCGTCGTTGTCTAACGAGTCGTAGCAGCGTGAGACATTTTCGCGTTTCCTCGGATGGCGGAAGAGTCGTCGAGTCGTATCGGACCGACCGGGTTCGAGAGCACGAGCTCGAGGTGGTAGGAAAAATACTCCCCGGAGCAGCGGACGTTGAGAAACGAGCTCTAGAGCATCGGGCGAGGATCGGTCCGATGCACCGATCGATCTGCGCGTCCCTTTCGCTTTTTGCTCGGGTGTTCCGCGACGATGAAGCGATTCGAGGAGCGCGTGCTCGGCCAAAGTAAACAAAGGCAAGGTGGAGAGAGAGAAAGAGAGAGAGAGAGAGAGAGAGAGAGAGAGAAAGTGAGCGAGGGAGACGAAGAAGAGACAAATATCCGTTTCTCCCCGACTTGTATAATAATGACGTCTAATGAGTTTGTCCAGGAATAACCGTGCCTCGAGTGCGTAATCACCCTGTCGCGCGGCGTCTGCCTCGTCGAGGGCAGCCGGGGCACATTTTCGCGTCCCATAAAGCCGAGTATCGCAGCCGGCGTCGAGGCAGCGTTTGATTTCCACGGAGCTGCTGCGGTAAATGGACTCTTAAGTAGCGAGATGCGCATCTCGCTTCCCGTCTCTCTCTTCCTACGTGTATTTGGATATTTTCGGAGTGTGGGTGAATCAGAGTCTGGCCCGAGCGAGAGAACGAACAACGAGAGAAAGAAAAGGAAAAATGAAGAAGCTGCTCCGAGAGTCCGTGCACTCGTATCTCCGCCAGCTAAATCACTTATTTCAGAAATAACGTCGCAACTTCGAATTAATAATCGCGCGTCTTATAGGTCGGTATATTATCCAAAAGTGTCTCCGAGGGTATCGGGAACGGGGAGAAGGGGAGAAAGCGCGGTATGCGTTCGCTCGCTTTCGAAACGAGAAGAAAATGGAAAATAAGAACGGATGACTAAAATCGCCATAATACCACTTGCCAACGATCTTGGGATTCGATACTACTATGGCAAGCTTATAAGTACGCACATGTGCGGAGATCGCGCAAAAAGAAAGAGAGGAAGTTTAAGCGTATTATTAGACATTCTGGTAACTTATACGTACCGGCGAATAAAGTGAAAATTGCAATCGTTTCGAATTCTTTGTGTCGCGCGTTAACTCTCGACAAAGAAATCTACCTTTCGCGAAAATCTCGAGTCGCTGCGCAGCTACACGATAATATTAAAGAAATCTTTGATTTTCTTCATCCTGCATTGTTCGGCGTGTATTTATTTTTAAGAAAAACGTATTCCGAGATATTTCTACGTTATAACGGCGTTACGATAAATTGAACGTCGAGATTTTACGAGTTATCGGCGATTGGACGTAACCGATGATTAAATTACTCAATTATATCGCGTTCGAACGAATCCGATTATTATATCGTTGTTCTGCCTTACCAACAATTTCCGCCGAATGTTTTCGTAAATAACGTATCCAGACGTTAACTTATTCGATACATTTTCCCGATGAACGTTGTTTATAACTTTTTCGCTTTGTTGTCACTTGTGTTGTTATTATTATTGAGTGCGCGAACAAAAAGAAGAAATAAAGAAACGACAAAGGCTGGTGAGGAGCGATGGTAACACAGCAGAGTCAGCGAGAGTCGCGAGAATGTACTCGAAGGTGCACGTGATCCGAGCACCGAACGACTCGATTCCAACTCCAGCTGACTCGGACAAACTCCGAGAGCTCTAATCGTATCCACTCGCACATCGTAAAGCTTTAAACACAGTCTCGCCTGGAGGTCTAGACCGACGCTGGACTAGACTACCGAGACGCGCTATGTCCAAAATAAGCTCTATATCTATTTCGAGATATCCTACCTTTCCAACTTTCGCCGTTTCCTCGCGTATTTCGAATTGATACTTTAGAAATGGAAGAAGGTGATCGATTCTCGTTTTTAAATTGCAATCGTACGTTGAGACTCGGGAAGAAAAAATACGAGGAACGACGATTGCGAGAGTTCGATATCAAAAAACTGAGAAGTTAGCGCGAATTTTTCTCGTTAATAGCCATTATCATCGAGAAGCGGTGAAATTTATTTATAACGCCATTCCATTCCTCGGATGAATTAACGTTCGAAAATAAAATTCAAAGTTATTTTTGGACGCGTAAATTTGGAAAGAAAAAACGCGAATACAAGATTCACGAGCGACTAATAAAATTCTCTCGCGAGATGTTTCATCTCATAATTTAGCGCTGCTGGCTAAATTATCGATAAGGAGCGTTTATTAATGCCTGGCGCGAATCAATATCGGCAAATTATTTATCAAACAATCGGCGATTTCCATCTCATCGGAGTATGCGAAAGCGTTGCTTTGTTTTCATCGAATTATTTGTTTGCATAATTGGGCCGAACGTGCAGAAACGAGTCGCAGAAACGAGTCGCAGAAACGAGTCGCAGCTCCGGCTGAGTCGCCTCAGCCTCGCCGACGTCTCTTACCGTCTGGCTCGACTCGCTCCGCGTGACTCAACTCGTCTGGATCGCACTTGCTCGGGAGATCGACAAGTGCCGCCGCCACACGGGGATTTCGGGAAGTTCCCGAGCGCGAGATCCCCCCTCCAGCGAAAACCCTTCGACTCGCCGACGAGATTCCGGGGAGTGGGAGATTCCCCGCCGGTCGCGAGAGAGCGAACCTTCCAGGGAATATCGCGGGGAGGCGAGGAATAGACGCCGACGGCAAAAATTTTGTCCGATACAGCGCGGCTAAAGGATCATCCTTGTCTTCCAAGAGAGGAGCGATCGTCCTCCCCTACCACCATCCATCCATCCACCACCACCCCTCCCAACCATCACCCCTCCCGCTCCTCTTCATCATCCTCCTCCTCCTCCTCCTCCACCTCCACCTCCTCCTCCACCTCCTCCTCGAACCCACCTCACTCCACCCAACCCTCTCTCTCTCGCTCTTCGTCTTTTTTTACTTTATTCTTTTCTTTTCGTAGCCGCTGTCCCTGTCCGTATTTCGAATCGTCGTCGTGCGCTTACCGAGCGGGAGTCGAGGTGTTTTTATCGATGGGATCGATGTTTTTTAATCTCGAACGCGCCAAGACGATGTTTTCCTTATTAACGAACTTTGGCGACGGTGTTTTCGTCTTTTTCTTCTGGTTGATAGACCCGGTGTTCGACCGAGGAAACGCTTTTGTGATCGTCGTATCGACGGGTTCTCGATGTTTTTCGCGATCTTTTTGGAGGAGCGACGAATCGAGGGAAAAATCGATCGGAACCAATGGAGTTGTAAAAACAGCGCTATAATACGTTATCGAACGGAGATAGTTAATATTAATTGTATTAGATTCTTAGTAAACGGATCGTACAAAAGTGTTATCGAGTGTATTAAAAAAAAAAAATCAATAACGATACAAATACAGTTTCCGAGTGATTTTTAATGTTTAGTCGCTTTTTTAAGCTTCGAACTACGTACACATTCAAGGTAATTTCGCAAAATTAAAATGTTTTCCAAAAACAGTAAAAAAAAAAACGATGCTCAAAAATATACCAATAAATTGAACGATTATATACTTATGACGTGGAACAGCATTGTAATTGGAACAATGACTTTATCTGAATAATTTTTTCCATCCGAATGAATTTAAAAATTGAACATTAAATATAATGCGTAAAAATAAATATAACTCGGAAAGCAAGCGCAATAGTGTAATTGTTTAATTCAAAGCAAATATTATGTACGCGAAAATAAAGGTGTTTTCAACAATAATTCAAACATTCGGCGTCCCATTATCGCAGAAATAAAAAGCAATGGAAATAAGTAACGCATATGAAACGGTGTTCCCTCATTGATAATCGACGAACGTTTCTATTCCGGCTAACGTACGGGGTACGTCGGTCGACCTCGTATAATTCACCGATGGAGTAAATCAATCTCGCGAGGACGCGCTTTCCCTTCTTCTGTCTATCACTGACGAATAGCTCGGATTCCGAGAGACCGAGCTCTGCATAAAAGGAGGAGGAACGGGGAACGGTCAGTCGTGGAACGAGGCACGAGAGCAATGACTCTTTATGCCAAATTACCTCGGCTTCTTTATATTATTTTACTTCCTCTCTCTCTCTCTCGGCGGTGTTCCACTCGTGCTACGACTAACCGAGTCGCGACGATGACGCAGCTGATCTCTATTTCTTTTTCTTTCTCGGAATTCGTTCGGTGTCGCAATATTTATAGAAACCAATACGTTCTCCAACGTTCCCGAGGGCCTAGGCCATCGACTCGCTCTTCGTCGTCTCTTCGTCGTCGTCGTCTTCGTCGTCGTCTTCGTCGTCGATGACTTTTTCTTATTCCGCTTTGCTTCCGTCAACCGAATCGAAACGCGATTCACCCCGTCTATTTTACGCGACGTCTTTTATCGTCGCGAGGTTATTACGCACATCGCGAGGTAAATATGTATGGATTTTAATTGAGATTCGCCGAGCGCGTAACGGAGAAAGATTTAGTAAGACAGAGTTCTCGCGCTGATAAATCAAAATACCCTATTCAAATTTCAACGTGCGCGACGACATTGCCGAGTGAAGGCGATACGAGGAGAGAGAACGGAGAATAATCGTGAAACTATGCGACTAGAGAGGCGTTCGTGTGCGACATTGGCACGAGCGTAACGCAAGCCACGTTACTCTTATTTAGCGTAAACTCTTGCGCTCTCCTTGCGCTCTCCTTGCACTCTCCTTGCACTCTCCTTGCACTCCAGGACCAACTCCGGGTTGCCGGACTCGGAACCAAGTAAGCCTGTTTTATTTGGAACAGGTAGTCGTCCGGTGGAAGGCGAGTCTACGCACGTGGTAATATCCTTCTCGATATCGGAGGGAAGACTCGGAATCAGGGAAGCTGATACAGTTTACCAAAGGCGGGAGACGTCGAGGCGTGACGCCGGCCACTTGGCCACAACTCGGTCGACGCTCTCCTGCGCGTGCCGCCCCAAAATTGTTCGAACTATCCTCCGAGTAGTTAAGTACCGAGAGCGCGCGCGCGCTTTCGTGTTTTCGGGGGTGGGCGAGGGAAACTTCGGAGCCGGATTCTGGAGCTCGGTTTTCCTCTCGCCTCTCGCATCTCGCATCTCACCCTCGCCCTCCGGCGCTCGCGATCGACTGACCGAGAATCCGACCGACCACCGATTACCGAAGGATCCGGCGACCCATCCTCGACTTACCTGCCCTTCCGATGCTATTCCGCGCACCTCGTTCGAGCTTTTAAGCTTGATCGATCCGACCTCTTAACGCCTCGATCTCTATCCTTCGGATGCTAGTTTCGGGTGCGAGTTTCGGGTGCGAGTTTCGGGGTCGACCGACTTATCCAACAACGTCAATGCTCAATTTAATTGCATTGTCTCGGCCTTATTAATTTTAATATTGATAAGGAAGATCTTTACACAATACATCGAAAACAAAGTCTGTTTAAAAAACCGCTGTTGTTTACTCGTGCACGAATACCTCGAGTCGAACGGAATTACAGATAAGAATATTTAAAATAAATTAATCAAATACGTGTTATAGTTTTCGACTCGGTATAATAATAGAATGGCGATTTCGAATATTCCTTATCAACCTTTTTTCATCCGTTATTGATAAATTATCTTTTTTACTTTTTATGATATACTTTGCCGTTACTCTAAAATAGATAATATTGCGCTCGATAAAACCACCGATGAATTCTTTATCAACTTAATCGAATCGTTTCGAACTCTTGTATCCGCGTTCTTTTTTATACTTGTTCTTTTTCCTTTTTCTTTTTTCTATTTTATCCAATAATTCAGCGCCCTTTATAAAACATCCAATTATGACACCTGGCTATCTATTATTATTTTCGTCCTGTAAAATGTCTTTAATTAAAAATCGATTATAGTGCTCGGTATGGCTTTAATTATTAAAACTGAAAAGCGGTAATTTTCTGTCAAAACGTCAATCATGAAATGAAATGGTAATTGATAATTCTTAAGCGCGTCAATTACAAGGATCGAACAAGCTTCGAGTAAACTCGCTGCTTGCGCCAATTATTCAAATGATCTCAAATAAAGGGATTTATTTGTGAAAATGAGATACGAAGGCGGTTAAGAATTAAATGTGCTTCGATTCGATTTGTCACGTTAGTTCCGACTGCAGAAACAGCTAATCTCATTGAACCTTTATCGAATTGTAGCTTGCGTGAAAATCTTAGAATAGAAATCAAACCGTAAAAATTAAATATAATGTATAAACTGGAATCGCGTTCGAACGTCCGAATATACGTCGAGATATTAAAGACGAAATACGAAACGGAACGAGAAGGACATTTCTCTCTGCAACTTTAAATATTTAGGTTCGAGTCCTTTTCCCGACTCCTCTGTATAATACGCGTTTCGTCCAACCCTTGTCAAGTATTCTCCAGCGACGTCGAGTTCGCGGTTCGCGAGCGCGTTTTGCGATCAAGCATTAACAGCCATTATATTCCGGAGCTGTCAATTAAACACGTGAACGTAGCTAAGGTATCAAGTGCTTTAAGAATCATCGATATATATTATCGCTTATGAATTATTCTATCGCCGATGAACGCTCGTACGGCGATAATTCGCGTACTTATTCATTCGCACTCAATTTGACAAAATCCCGTCGAATAAAGTCTCCTTTATTTCATTACCGTACCGACTTGGACTGTTTTAAATCTTTAACTTTGGTATATTCCCGTTCGCGATACGCGTACGTTCGGTTTTTTTTCGCCGGGTGGTTTACTTATGACAAAGGTCATCGACTCGTTCGATTTCACCGTTGCTACACTTACTCTAGTTCCTACGCAAATATTAATTCGCTTTATTCCGAACCGAACACTGAGACACGTACGACACAAAGAAATGCAGCGAACGATATTATATCGGTGAAATGGTAAATCTCGCGATACCACCAGTGATATTCCGATTTGTCGGCTACGTTGGATAAAACGTATTTTCTTCGTGATTAAGTCTCTCTCTCTCTCTCTCTCTCTCTCTCTCTCTCTCCGTCTTTCCAACTTTTTTCACCGAAACTAAATTTCAACGACACTCTCCACTCGTCAGAACACGCGCAACTAAAATTCTTTCGTCGTCGATCGGAGGACAATTTTTCTCCGTTCGTACGTCGCTGCACCGGAGTAAAGGAAAAAAAACAGGAAAAAGGAGAAAAATCGTCGCCAACGAGCAAAAGACACCTCTGAACTTCTGAACTTCGGGACCTCAAGATCTCCGGTATTAGTAATAGTCTATTATCTTCGATACTAGATCGGATCGCTCGCTACCTTCGCACCCGATCGTCCGCGGGAGACTTACCTGTTGCCAGAAATGCGCGAGCAGGTAGATACGCTCGTTCTTGAAGAGCCGCTCCATGGATTGCATGGTCTGAAGATCGAGGGAGCTGGCCTCGGCGGATGCCTGCATACTGGCCAGGGTGGCCGCCGGGTCCAGTGAGGTGAGTAGCGCGGCCGGCTGCTGGAGAGCCGCTTGCACGTTGCCGCTGGTCCCGGCTAGCAGGTTCGCGTGGTATATGGTCGCGCTCGCATGATCCTCCGAGGAGGCTGCACCGGCTGCCGTTGAAGCCTGGAGTAACTGGGCCCCGATCGGCGCAGCAGGCCCCTGGAGCCCCAGTGACGAAGCCACTTTGACGGCTTCGTGCTTCCCCGGCGTGCCCGAAACCACTCCGCCGGTCACCCCCGTCTTCTTCTCGGCGGCTCCTCGCCCCACGGAATCGCGATCACCGGATCGCGCCTCCAGAGTCTCTTTATTTAAACGAGCGCTCGATCCCTCGTTCTCCGGCGTTCCTCGGCGACGACGATCCTTCGACCGACCGACGAGCGATTTACGCGCGCGCCTCTCGTCTCTCTCGGATTCCTCCTCCTCCTCCTCCTCCTCGAGTTCCTCGTATCGGCCCAATTTCTAGAAACTTAGCATAATCGTGCGCACAATCACCAACGGATACCGGTATCGCGAACGTACCCGGAAACGTGGCATCGCCGCGACTCAGCCACGATGAGTTATTTCTTATTGATCGGCGTCGTCGACCAGTCGAGAATCACTCCAGGCCGATTCGAAACACTCGCGAATTCACTTGATTTCTCACTTCCAGGTACATCGATTGACACTTGGATCGAGGTGCTACGTCAGCGTCGAGCGATTGTTGGATCGACAATGTTCACCGACGTATCACCAGCTTCGTTCCGTTCACTATATTTGTCATTCCGTTGTAAAATTTCGATCTTGTCGATCTTGTCGTTTTCTCTCTCTCTCTCTCTCTCTCTCTCTCTGTGATTGCCCGACACTTTTCCTCTCGTCGCGATACACGTTCGGATCATCCAGCGCTCCCGTTGGAGCGAACTGCGTCGACGACGGTCGTCCGAAGCCCTCGAGCTCGATCTTGAATATCGATGCGACGGGCACGAGGAAGATACCACTGTCGCTGAACGTCCGCTCACGGGCTCAGCGAGTCAAGTTCCCTCGCGGACGCTTCCAAGAGAGAGACCCGTCCTAGCAGGCTCCTAACCTGAAACTAAGAGCTATCGGAGGACCGATGCATTGGCTGGAGGAGGGCGAACCTCCGGCGGTGGGGATGGGAGGGGCTCGGTAGCGAGGGTGAGGGTAAGCCAGCCCCTCGATCCGCCAATCGAGGCCTCGGCTATCCCTCCCCTTGCGCCGACCAATACGCCCGATAGAGAGCCACCGGATCCCGTGGTGGGGATGCGGCCGGCGCTCCTGGTGGGGACCGAACGCACGGGAAAGAAACGGAGGCTGGCGAGGAGGAACCTAAGCGAGGATCTCGTATTTTCAACTCCCCGATGCTTTGCCTCCCGCCCTTTTCCGACCCCATCCTGCCAATCGCTAGTTTTTCCCGAAGCCCGTTACGACTTGCGACGCGCGCGCCTAAGCGAATCGGTCGCCCTTCGACGGGATAACTTATGTCGTCGTCGGCTCCCTCGTTCTCTCTCTCCCGGAATGCGTCTCCGTCGGTCGCGAGGTGTCCTACTACCACCGAGACGAACCGAGCGACGACGACGGAGCTGCACAGAGAAAGAGAGAGAGACGGGGGGACTTTTTTGTTTTTTTTTGCTTCTCGAGTGAGTCCTTTCCGATAAACTCGATGTTTCTTCTTCCCACTCGATATTGATTTTTCTTACGCGATACGAGATCCCGCGAGATAACGCGAGATAAAGCGAGATAAAACGACGATGCGACCACTAGCCAAGGATTTTTATCGCTTCGTTAAAAAACGCTCCTGTGTTTACAATAGTCGAGAGCGATGTAATAATAACGATGATAATTGCACCGCGAAAAACGTTCCTCTGGTTTTGTTCCGCTTGCAAATTCGTTATAAAAAATACGACCGTTCTATTTTCTAACGCACGGCTTTAATTATTAAATCAATTCTAAACGTTCACGCTACGGATTTGTGCGCGTTGTTTCATCGAGCAAAAAGAAAACAAAAAGAAAAGGAAAAAATTATTCCGAAACGCGATGCATCCGTTCGATATTGATTTAAAGTTCGTTAAAAAATTTAACGATTACGCTCCACGTACGAGCGAGTATTATAAAATTTTAATAGCTTTTGGATTGTACGTACACCGGCATTCCGAGAATGTAAATATAGTTTTATTAATTGCTTCATTACAAAGCTCGCAACGTTTATCGCGATATTATTAATTAGATCGAATAATTGTAACGTTTAAAAAATAAGTATTTTCGAAACGAATCTGCCAGCGAAATAATTTTATAAATTATTTTACCAACGGTTTCGGACGAGCGCGAAAGAAAAATATTAATTTTAATTGGACGTCGTATTTTTATTGTAAGACGCAACGCACACAAATAGAAATAATTAATATCGGAACGATGCAGCGCGTTTAAATAAGCGCCAGTGAAATATAATTTGACCGATTCGCGTATTTATAATATCAATTTTTCATCGCGTTTCTAGGAAATAAAAAATAAACCGAGAACGAACGCGTGCAAATAATAGTCTTTTTCGAAAGGGTTGGTTAACGACGCGCGAGTTGCTTTTTATCCGGGTACTAGAACTCCGGACCCCCGGGGGAACGGAATTCGTTTCCGATCGAGGCGAACGTTGGTGTAAGTTCGATCGAAACGGTTTTCCCGATGTTGCACCCGATGCACCACAGTGTTAAGGACGTATTTATAAATGCGGATGGAATTTCGAAAGCGGTAAAGCGGACGAACGAACTCGACGACCAGAAATCATTTCACGCGACTGATTTAAATTTCCACTCGCGAGGTTCGACGCACTCGCGATTAACTTTTTCGCGTGGGTTTTCTCTCGTAAGGGAAGAGAAAAAAGAAGTAAAGAACCGAAAGAAATTCGTACGAGTATCGGCCGCGACTTACGTCAATGCCCGATAAATTAATCCAAGGATATTAATAAAGGACGATTCTTCGCTCTTTGGACCACAAGCTTAATTTTTTATTCCACGATCTCCAAGGAAAAAAACGCTCGTCGATTCTTGGCACGTTCCGAAGGCAGCGCATAATAAAGGACCCGTGGTGCATAGGTATCCGCGCGTTATGAATACGTCGTGACCGATATTTATCGTCGGGTAACGCCCACGAAAGTACACGACAACGGGCTGTCGGCGCTACTTTACGATCACCCGGTATAGCGCGAGGATTAGTTTGTCAACGCCTAGACGCCTGCGCGTCTACCGTCCGCGGTCCAACTTTCTCCGTTCAAATTGGTCTATTCCGAGAGTACCGCGACCTTTTCCTCCTTTCGTAAATACGAGCTAATTGCTTCCTCCCGATCGGTTCGAGTCCTCTTCCGATGGGAGGAGCGCGACGATCTCGAAGCGAGGAGAAGAGATTCTCGCGATGCCTCGGACAACGTCCAAAGATAAAGAACGAATGAAAAAAGACGAAAAGAAAAAAAGAGCGGAGGAGGAAGGTTAGTCGCCTCGTTGGCTTTATCGTAGAAACGGGAGTGTCGACTTGGGCGCTCGTTCCCGGAATCCCGGCGTGATTTTTCGCACGCAAAACAATTAGGTGGCTGGCTATGGGATGGCGCGAAGACGTCAGGAAATTCCGCTGGACGCAGCAGGCGATGATCATGAGAGCCCGCGAGACCGGTCGCACGCTACTCAATACCCTTTCGCGATAAAGACGGGGCATCGAGGGGGAGGGAAAAAAGCCTCCACCACCGCTGCTATTACCGCTACTACCGATGCTTCTTCTGCTACCGCTGCTCTGCTGCTGCTACTGCTACTACTGCTGCTGCGACTACTCGCGATTGTAACAATATCTCGGGCGAAGGATGCGCACGGGGCATCGGCGCGTATACTCTACTCAAGTTCAAGAGCCGCACTCAGGGACACGACTCGCGCGCGCGGCTCTTCCCTTCGCTGTCAGCCAGGCTGTGCTTTCGCGTAAGCGAATTTTTCCGACGAGAGTCGCGAGTCTGACGGATAAGATAGAGCGACAGAGATGCGGGAGCCATGGGAAGAGAGAGACTCGCTCTCTCTAATTATTACACAGATAAAGTATACCGAGGAGGCGAACTTTACTCTTTGAAAAATGTGCGGAGGTTCTCGTGTCATTTTAAACAACGGTTCTACTCTAATAGCTACATCCAATTTATAAACCGTTCGCATTTTTCCTCGTATTACGAGCGATCGTGGATCGTACTTTACTTTATTTTATTTTGCCAAGTCGATTAATTATCGCTTCTTTCGATACACCGAACGTTCGCTTTGCTTTCGAAACTAAGTATTTTATGATTTATTCGTCGTTACTCGATCAATAAAATGCGCGGTGCGTAAAATATTTCCTTTTTATCGATACAACTTTTCGCTCGAATTACGAACCGTAAAAATAATTTATCCGTTTGTGGCTAATTATTTTTAAATTCAAATTATTTATTATTTATTCGTAACATTTTACAGCGAGAACTTTAAAAAACTTTTCACAAACTCGTAAGTTGGATTTTACGGTGCGTTTAATATTTCGATAAATAAAATTCTCACGATACCGTCGAAATTTTCGTTCAAAATTTTTCACTTTATAAAAAAAAAAAATCGATTTTCGAAAAAAAACTATTCGTTTTTATGTAATTTTTTACTTACGATCCCGACTCGATTAAAAATTATTTTGTATCGATGAATCGTGAAGCGTGTATTTCTTGTATGCGTTAAATTGAAATGTAGTAAGATTGGTTACGAACTAAGACCATTCACCTTACAAGGTAGAAATTATGCTCGCCTCCTCGACGATTCTCGTTATCACACTTTTCCTCTTATCGGTAAAAAGGTTCTTGTCTCTTTATGCGATTAGAGAACGCTGGAAGTTGGTCGACTGCACTACTTTATTTCGCTCTTATTACATCTCATTCGCGTTTCTCTCACTCGATCTTTCAGTCATTTTCTCTTTAATTTCGTTCTTCTCTCTCTCTCTCGCTCTCAAACTTATCACGCTCGATTTTCTCTCCGTCACTCTCCCTTTCTCTCCGCGTCCAATTCTTTCTCTAATTTTTATTTCACACGACGCGAGATAAGTTTCGGAGCATCGATCGTAGCACGAAGAATTCAAGTATCCGAACTATGGTCACGTATTTATAAATCGTGTTTCGATTTTGAATCGCAGCGGGTAATAAAGCATCGCGATATCCGAATGCACGGTATTCCCGTGACATATTATTCCTCGTTCGTGTGCATTCGAAAAAATTGAATTTCTAAAAAATTAAATATGTACAAACTTTTGAAATTATAATATTCAAAGAGGCATATACGAATGTCGACGGGCTCATCAAGAAAAACCGTCACACACGAAAAGAGTTATTTACATAAAAAGCATCGACCGTACACACAGTCATCTCGAAAATTGATTTTTAAAAAGCGATACACGAAAAAGCCATAGCCTATATACGCCAGATCCTTTTGATCTTCCGATTTGTGGGTGAGCTTGTGAGCGTGTCTCGGCTACCACTAAGTGATTCATCGCGATTCTCTTTCGAGTCACGAAAGTCGATAAAATCACCGAGCCGCGGAATCTACCTGAAATGTCCGACGATCGTCTCGTTGTAATAATACGAGTATCGCAGCGCGCGCCGAGAGAGTCCGAAGTCAAAGTAAGCGCGCGATGTTCGTGTGCTCGCAAACGTACGTGAGTCACATGAGAAGTCGCGACTTGTATTTTCACCGAGCAAAACGCGAGTTGGCCGAAGCGATACCGTTTGCTCTTCTCGGTCTATTTAATTTTCACGCACTCTCTCTCTCGCTCTCTCTCTCTCGCTCTCTCTCTCTCTCTCTCTCTCTCTCTATCGCTCTGTCGCTCTCTTTCTCCTTCACGATCACTTTCTAACTCCCGGCCTTCTACAAATTTTCTCGATACAACACTTTCCGAAATTTCTGTCGTTCTTTGTTACGTTATTTTTATCTTTATTCATTCGTCGCACGGAGTCGCTTCACTGTTCATGGTCACTTTTCTAATTAAGCAACGAGCACGAAGAGCCGAAGGTTTTTGTCCTCGATCGAATTAACGATAAATCGCTGTTTTCGCTTGCTTTAAATTTATAATTACCGCGCGTAAATCGAAGCGACGATCCAACGATCGCCGCGATCCTCCCAATTTATTCGGCCCGCGAGAGCGGAGATGAAATCGCGACGTAGGAAAACCGGGAAACGCGGAATTACCATCGAAAAATAAACGACTCTATTAGCGGGTAAGAGTATAGCGAGCGAGATTAGAGCGAGTAAGGAAGGAATTATTCGTTGTCACAAAACACATTCACTGGTCGTCCCGGGACCTTCTTCGCTCGCCGCCTTCTGCTCGAACGCGCTCAAGGTTTCCCCCGCGAGTGGTCGCACCGTCATTCGCTCTTTCTCTACCAAGGATTCGGCTAAGAGGTGTTCGACTTGGACTTGGCTGTGTGCTACGTACTGGCTGGTGTATCGCGGGTGTCCCAGGAACCGTGGACCCGATCTCCTCTCGTGTAAGTGCTGCGTGCGTGTGGCCGATTGCGGGCAGACGGTAGGGAGCCACGCGTGAGCCTCGGGCTCCTGCTAGGCCTGTGTCCTGACCGAGACTAAACTCGCACTCTTCGCTCGCAGCCCTCGGCAGTCATCCCTCGGTGCTCACGCACTTCCACCCCGCCGGTAAAGTATTGTCCGGTGCGCGTGAATTCCGCGCCCCCGAGCTCGGTTTAAGACACTGGGGAGTTGACGGCGAGGTCCCCGGGAGGCCCAACGATCACGACCGAGACCCAGGATCGAGGTCGGACCCCCAAAGTCGAGCCAGGAACCTCTCGGGAAGGTTCCCCGAGGAGGCCGGGACGAAAATTCGGCAGCTCGGGTCGAAGGGAAAGCGCGAGTGGAGGCCGTAGAGTGGCGCCGCCGTTCGGTCGACTCGCGAGTTTTCGCCTTGGAGCAGAAGTGTAAGGCGCGCGCGCGCGGGGGTGGCATCCCCACCATCGTCGGGGGTGCTGGGATGTTCGGAGCGCCGCTCTCCCTTCTATCTTCCTCCCTCCCGTTATCTCGCGCTCTCTCGCTCTCTCGTTCTCTCGTTCTCTCGTTCTCTAGGTGTCTCCCCCTTGGACGTCGCGCCGCCGCCGTCGCCGTCGCGCGTCTTGCTCGAGTTTCAGCTGATGCTGCGCGGCCGAGCGGCCAACGGTATTGGAAGTATCGGTGAGTTCAACGGGATGTGATCGGAAAAGAGGGTGGCTTCGAACGCGAGGCTGGATACGACGGCTCGGAGCGCAACCCCTCGATGCATATGTCACTGCCGCTCGCTTTCTCGGCGATTGCCTCGCGAGAGAGGCGCCCGATAAGTTGATTGTCGCGAGGGGGTGGAAGGGGATGACACGGGATTCCGTCGTTTCGAGGATTCGCTTTGTGATGTGGCCCCAAGATGAATATTCGATAGCTCGAGCGTGAGATGAGATTTGGGTCGAGCTGCCGCTTTGTGCTTGGCTAACGTTCATTTGTGATTTTATTATTAGGTACCGAACAACCTTTGGTAATTAATGAGGTAAGCTTGAATTGGAATTCGGACGGTATGGTCGGATCGATATTTTTTACGCGTGTACGTTCAACGAGTTTCTACGGCGTTCGTTGGTAATTCTTCGGTAGAGACGAATTAAAAATTACCTTGTGTTTAAGTAAGTTGATTATTTTTACGTGTATGCGTCGTAATAAATAGCTGTTCAATAATATAGTGATTTTAAAAGATGTTTACTCGATCGCCAAATTTTATTTTATTTCTTTAGATTTGACGATGTTAATTTTGAAAGCTTTGTATCGATAACGGATACTTTTAATAAAATAACGTTATTGATTTTAAATATTTTGACAACGATATTTCTCGTATTTTTACAATTGATTTCATTAAATATTTAAAAAATAAAACTAATGAAACGTAAAATATAAATATTCGTTTATTATTATTTAAAAGTATTAAAATATTTTTTTTGATATTTACGAAATAATATTAATTCTAAGTAGCAATGAATTTTTGAAATATATGTGTAAAACATTATTAATATTTTTATTAATGAATTTTAATACGCTCGCTACTTTTAAATTTATTTCCGTACAGCATAGCCACTCTTTGTGGGTGATTTAGTTAAATACTTGTAAAACTGAAACATTCGAATATGCGTTTTAAAGTTAGGTATATTCGTATGCACATATAAATATCATATATTTTCAAAAATAATGATATAAATGCTGTGATTATACATTTATGGAATTTTTTTTACGATGTTACAACAAAAAAATTACAATAATTTTTATGTAATATTTTGATGAATATGTTATTTTTTTTCCAAATTCGTTAAACATGAAAAATTTTTATTTGGAATACTATTAAGTACAAAATTTGAAAATATTTAAAGTAAAATGAGATTTTAATTCAAAAACTTGAGTGCCAAAATTTTTATCGTTAAATTCTCATCCATATCAAAGTTTTATTTCGACACCAATTTTTTAAATCGGAATAGTCCAACTTCTACGTGCTAAAAATTAGCTCTGAATTTTTTCATATTATCATTACTTGTAAAAATATTCCAGTTATGATTTTACGGTTTACTTTTCACAGAATTTTTAGGATAATAAATATTTTTATAAAAGTAGACGCGAATTTATAAAAACATTTTTCGTGTACTTCAAATTACGTACTTATTCGTGAATTATAATATTTTAAATAAATACTCTAATGATCATTATTAACTTATAATTCGTTAAAGAGTTATCATTAAATTTCTAACCGACGTTTATTAGTCAACGACAAAAGAAAAATCAAACACGCGTATTTAATTGAATAACACGATGGTTAATTATACGAACACAATTTTCTTTTCAGATGTCGGATAGATGAACAAGTACACGAGTAGTACGATATTTCCCACTACAATCTCATTTTGTGTCAAAGCTAGAATAGCGGCGCCTGGAAGGGACGAAGAGGGGGATACGTCCAGAGAAGGATAACTTGGGTTCAGGTTCTCGTACCCCTCCATCTCCACCACTGACGATTGGACTGTCGCATGGCTCGTTACATTCTTGACGTCGAACATTACTTCGAACGCCTCGAATAATTTCGTTATTTAAAAAATATTATGCTTTCTAAATTATATGCGTATTTATAAAGCATATATAAGTAATAGTAAGTACCAAAATGTTAACTATTTAATTTATTATTCGTTTCGAGACTCTCTTTTTCAATAATCGAATCGGACTTGGTATTTAAACTCAAATTCGATCGATGCCGTAAATTACGTGTTCTCAAAAATATTTTACGCTTTAGCATCGATTACACAAATTTAGCGATGACTATTACATACATATAAATTTTAATTATAAGTTTAGAAGTAATTAGAAAAAAGATATATTTAATAATTTTATTTTTTAAATAATATAAATCATCGTTGAAAATGCCCACGAATAAGTATACGGGACTTATTGTCCGAGTTTTTACGAGTCCCGGAGAAAAGTACTTAAAATCGAAACGCTGTACGCGTAGAAACGAACATCGATACTCATTTGGTACGTACAACCTTCGCATAAGCATTTCCGGCTTAAGTCCCAAAGGACTTAACTTACAATTACAACTACAAAAGGACGTAGGAGGTGGATAAGCAACGGGTACTGAAACGATTAAATTGAGATCGAGGTCCTTAAGAACAGGCGGCGCGTGAGTTGCGCACACATATACGGAATTCTATGTAAATATCGACGTACGAACGCGCATCCGTAAGATATACGTATGTATATGCATGGAGCCAGGGAAAGAGAGTGAGAGAGAGAGAGAGAGAGAGAGAGACGTAGAGAACCATCAGGAACAGCGCGCACAATATTCACGGTCAAAACGCGGCAGTGACATTGCTCGCAAATACATATCGTGTGTCGCAAACTCCCCTCCAGGAATTATTGCTACTCTCGATTTCTCGGAAATTCACCGGCGTTACTCCTGCAATCCTGCAAACATTTGTTGACGGCGAAACGCGAGCGACCAAATTATTACAAAACGATGCACCGACTCTTCTCTGTTAATATACGAGTGATTTTTCTTTCCTCTTCTGCACTTCCCTGACTCTTGTCTTCGAATTTCTTAGAATTCTCTGAACAGTTTTGTAAATCAAGAATATAAACACGCGGTAAAAAGCATCAAGAAAGCATACACGCATGAAAAATTCGTTATTTACGAAAAGAAGTTGATTTCCGATACAAATGTATTTTGAATCATCGCAACTTTTATTTAATAAAATATTTTATCGTGTTTACAAATACAAATATATTCGCGTTACGAGAATCTTTGGTCGAAAGAAGCGATAGCGGTCGCAACGACGCCACTGATAATAAATTAATAGTAACGGTAACGATAATCCAAAGCTATGTACTTTTATTGACATCGTACCGGAGGCTACCGAATCGCGACAACGAAACGCTACTAGTGTAATTCTACGACTCGGCGATCGTAACGGCTAGCGATGTAGGCCAGGATGTCCATGGATTCATATTTCGCACTACGGGCGACACTTAACACCGCTCGAGTCATAGAGAGAATAGACGATTACGAGCGATAGCACTTTGAATTCGCGGAATTTATGGCAACGCGCGATGAGTTATAGCTTCGCGAGCGTTCGATTCCGAACCCTGATACATCTCATAGACACCCTTCGACGTCGTTCTAATCATCGCTTATGGATGTTTTGCTTTGCTTTTAGTTTCGCTACTCGAACCTACTTACGTTTCAAAACTATGCCCATCCGAATCTCTCCTACGACTCGCGATTACTCGGTTGCATAATTGGCATTCGCCGAGTCTCGCGTTATTATTTCCACGTTCGTTTCTAGCGTTCCTCCAACGATCGCACTTTAAGCGTTATTTTATGTAATCTCGAACCTCACTCCGAGTGTAGTCGCGCTCGAAATAGGTTATCGTATATTTCGGTTCTTTCCGACCCCATTCTTTCCTTCCCATTCGAAGCGCAATTATCGCGTCGTCGAATCGAATCAACCCGATCGCTCGAAAGAGGAACGAACGAACTTCCGCCGCGGGATCGGGAATCGAAGAGCCGAAAAAGTTATTTAATTCGGTTCGTAACGAGGTCGTGTCGATACGTTAAAATTTGAGCGTTGCTTTGCGCCGGTGCGTGGAATAATAAACATATCTGTCCGGACTCACCTTTCGTAATGAAAGGTGCATGCACGCACTCGTTCGTAATTTCCGTAAACACGTTGCGTTTCGACGATCATTTCAATTGCGTGCGGCTACAACGTAAACTTACCAGTTCGAGTTAACTCAAACGGAAACTTCGATAGCATTTTTACGAGGCACGCAATCATTTACATTTACGATGCATCGCAACCACTTGGTCATCGTCTTCGAAATCGCTCGCAAATCGTTCTTTACTCAAACTATTTTCGTTTCGTAAAGTACCTTATAAACGCCTCGACCTTCTCGTATCGATTCCGCGCAATCGAGAATTTCGTACGGTCGAAGAGGAGGATTTAAATATTTGGAAAGGAACGAATTTCGCACCTTCGAAATAAATCGTTTCCCCGTCCAACGACAACCAAAGTCTCGTTCCTACGTAAATAAAACTCTTCTAGCGTAGATACTTATCGTTTTGGGAACTCTTTGAGTTGTTCGGTGCGTATGCATAAGTAATACAAACTACGTTCGAGAATGTGTAAAGTTACCGTTTGATTGGAATAAAATCCAGTTTCCCCTGGACGATGGGATTAATATAGCAACCGCTGGGAAATGACGGTCCGAATTAATAAGAAGGTTGGTATGCCGAGATTATCGTTCGAAAACGTTCGATCGTAGACTCCGACAGCCGCAGTTCCAACTAGTTTCCGGTCCGGGACTCCTCGCGCAGTTTGAGCGATAGTCATTGTGATGCAACGATGCGCATCTCGGATCGAGACGATTTCCTCGGAGCGGCTGTTGCGGCGGCTTCGGTGCCACGCTCCCATTGGTCCAACCTCGGTCGCTGTTCTCGAGTGTTCGTGCGTTGCACCCCTTCCTGTGCCAACGTTGAGTTATGTGTGAAAATTATCCGAGCTCTGTGTTCCTGGGCGTACCGAAAGCCGCATCGACGTTTCGCTTTTCTTATGCTAATTAAAAATGCGATAACGACATAAATCATGCTAAGACTCGCAATGCCCGTCAGCCATCGAAGCAACAAGTTTTTTACCACTTTGGCTCACGGAGTTATAATTTTTACCATTGCTCGTTGGTCCGAGCCGGGAGCAAAATAAATACGATCGATAATTTTATTTTTATTTTCTTTCGTTTATTCGCTCGATCGAGTGTATCGATATTTTATTATCTTAATTCTAACTTTGTATCGTCCTTTCCAATGGATACGTACGCGTATCGTATAAAAAAAGTTAGATCAGGTTTTGAAATTAAAGACGCACGAATAATACAAATTTTCTGCTATGACCTACTTAGATTATATTTATGATATGACTAGTGCCCTCGATATTTCCTCACTAAATAAATGGTAAAACAATTTCTATTTAGAAATTCCTGTATTTTCGTAATATTTTGAAATACTTTTCTTCCTAATATTAAATTTTATTTCTAAAATTAAATTATAGCGATTCGGTAAAATTATATATTAATACGGTAATCGAAAACAAGAAATAAAGATCGAAGATCAATATTATTCTGTAATTTTATTAAAGTAGTTTCATGGACTTACGAGAGATTAGTATGTAAATAAATTCTTAGAAAGTATGCGAATAATCTAAATACAAATATTATTAGCATAAATATAAGCATTCGTAATTCATTTTCTCCGGATGATAAATCGTCGTACGAATTTAATAAGATTAAATATTTTTATTAACGTTATTTTTTCGACGCTATATTTTTTTGTATCGACAAATGAGAAAATTTCGCGTTCGATATCGATAGCGAAACTGACACTGGAAAATTTTGAACGAATAGATTTTTTCGAATAGCGTCTTTATATCTTAGTTTTTTGTTCTCTTTTTATCAACGATTTTAATATACGAGACTAGCATATCGTGAAAATTTTTGTCGAGAATAAAAAATTTTTAATTTAAACCTCGCGATTTAATACCCTAATTTAAATTAAGATTTTCAGATTTTCCTTAATTATGTAAATTAAATGGAGATAAATATCGCGAGTAATTTTCAGAGGCGAATTTTCCATAAATTTTTTTTAAGAAGAATTATTATAATAATCATCTTTCGAGCGAAGCAACAATAATTAATTTTGTCAAACTAAAGCTGCTCGAATAAAAGAATTTTTTAAACTTTTTTCTTTTCTTCGAACCTCTTTCGATCGACTAGTCGTAAAAAACGCACCGATGGATCCCCGTAGAAAAAACATCTCGTACAAATATACAGGAATATACAGGAGCCACTGGAGCCAGGAGAACTCCATAGAGCAGAGTAAAGGTGGGAATCGTGTGCGCAGAAGTGCCGGGCATTGCAAAACAATCGCCGCTCGCTCACGAGTTGTTCTGCGGTTAAACAAATTGTTCCGCCTGACGAAACGCAGCGACTCGCACGACGACGATCCGTTAATTCGCGGCGCGAGCGTAAATAAGCATTTTCGTCCGTTAAACAATTACGCGACGCTTGTGTAATTTACTCCTTTTTCATTCCGAGCGAATCGCTGATGTATTTGCTAGCCGGCTGTTCAAATTATCGCGAATAAGCTCTTCCTCGCGATCCGAGGCATCGTCTAAATAAATGTTTGAAAACGAGCCTAATTATAAGCGAACGATGCGTGTTAGGGTTCGGAACTCGGAGACGGAGTTCGGAGACGGAGTTCGGCGGTCGCTTTGTGCTCTCGCGATCCCTTCGCTCTTTTCTTATACCGACTGATCCTCCACGTGGACCGAGGAAACCGGGATCATCGTAATAAGAGGCGTTTAATAATCAATGCGCACATCCATGATAATTATGAATCTCGCTACGAGAGGGGGAGCGAGTACGTTAAAATGAGCATCGCCTCTCTCGTGGTAGTTGCATCCTCGAGATACGGCATTAGAGGCGAATACGCGAGTACGCTAATCGACGGTGAACTGGTTTCGAACAATCGCAACGTTTGTAATACTGGTTTGTTGAGTTCGCTTCGGCCAGTTCTCGAACGGGTACTTTGATTCGTGCCCGATTATCTCGTAATTTCGATATGCTAATCAGCGCGACGAGATACAGTCGCACTTTGAACCAATGAAAACGATATTGAAAAGGAACGTTTATGTCCCGCTAGAATCCAAACGTTAGAATCCAAACGCTAACTACCTTTCGAAGGTTTCCTTGCTTCAAATTATGATTAGCTTATACATTTCCAACACTTTCTCACGTTCCTTCGCCCTTTCTTTCCATCTCTTTGCTACTTTCTTTGCATCGTTCCGCTTACTTGCGTTTCCTTTCTGGTCGAACTTTCGTTAAGTCGAGCAAAGTTTCTTAATTCTATTCGATCTTTTGTTTGCTCTCTTCAACCTGGCTTCGTTCTTTTCTCCGTCTCTCTCTCTCTCTCTCTCTCTCTCGTTTTCGTTCTCAACGTGCAAAGATCGAAGATTAAATTTTTTTTTTTAATTTCATTGTAATATTATCGCATTTCATTATTATTCTTCCTGTTTAAATTTAAAATTATGTTAAGTAACTCTACAGCCGAACTAAAGTTAATGTATTCTTGAAACCAGCAATTATCAAATTGTAACGTAAGCGTAGGCTTGGATTTATTAATACAGTGTGAAAAAATTTTGAGAAGCTATTCATCATTGATTTATCAGTGAATTAGTTTAAAATATGTGTAGTTGATCGCGATAAGGTACTAATTTATTTGATAATTGAGTGCATATCTTGATCGTTTAACGATATAATGTAACTGTATGACTGTATAGTATACAGTAATATTATTTAGTAACCGGTAACGTATTTAGATGTACGCCTGAATCGCATAAGTTAATCTTCCAGCAAAAAAAATCCTTTATTTTTTTATTTTTAATACTGGATAGTTTCCATAATTAATAGAACCGAAAGATTCATCTATCAAAGATGAAATAAACCATCGTAACGAGTCGAGTGAATATCCAATTAAGTTCAAATATAATTTTAATATATTATGAATTACTTGTACGTAAGACACATTTTATTCGAGTTCAAATATAACTTTCGTCAAATTTTGAATAATAAAAAATTTATTTTTATTTATCGTTTGCGTTTTAAAGTTGCAATTTATCGATCGAACTATCAAAAATTTATTCGAGTACAAAAGAAAATGTTTGCGCGTAAAATATAAATTTTAAATTAAATATTAACGACATCGGTATTTTCGTACGTGTATAAATTCACGTAATTAATATTCATCAATTTACATCCTTAATTAACGTACGGAGAAATGTATAATTGAAATACCCTTTGGATCGTTTAAAATAGACGATAATATCTAAATCTCGATAGAAGATTGCGCGAAAACTTTTTAGAGTTGATATATTTTCTTTGAAAAACTTGGATGCGGAATACGAAACGATAATAATTTTCAGAATCTTGGTGCATCGTATCCTTTGGATTTAAAATAATAATTAATTATTTAAAATCAGCATCGCGTAATTATCCGCGTCGGTTTTTCAAAGTTTATTCCATTCGAAAATTACCATAATTTTTCGTTAAAAACAAAAAGTATATTCGAGCGTCTGCTTTATAACTTATACACTTTTACCAATATATACCGACGTATAAAAATGTAAAACCCTTGACTTTAATAGACCTTTATAAAACCAAACGTAAAATCCAATCTCTTTTCTGAAGGCCTATGAAAAAACTACTTGAATATTGTGTCAATATAAAGCAAAAAATAGATTTGAGCCGAGATCCATGGGTAAGCTCGTAGTTAAAGACAATTTCCTATGAAAGAGGAGACTCGTAGGTACGGGCGTGCAATATCCTGGGAACACTCAGAGCTATCTGTCAATCCACTTGGTAGATATAAAAAAAGATTTGGATTAATGGTTTGCATTGATTATCCGAGCAATGCCGCGTCGTCCACGTAAAAGCGGTACAACAATGCTACCCGAGCATCGTAGTAAAAGTAAACGAGAAAGAGATAGAAGGCATAGAACGACTCACAATGGTTTTGATACAATGAGAGGAAATATCCAAGATATGCAAACTAGCTCGCGTTCCGATCATCTTCGAAAGGGCGTAGGGTGGGGTAACTCGCTCGCGCGTTTCTAGGGGAGGCGAGAAAGAGAGAGGGGCTCGAATGTCCCAAAGAGGGCAGAAGAAGGGTTCGAAGACGAACACATGTTCTAGGCATTTGCATACCTCCCGAGTAATTTGCATACGAAGAAATTTGCATCGTACGTGCATTCTCGCGAGCGACCCAAGCTCCTTTCACCTCTGCTGGTCTTTAACTCTCTCCTCCGTCTGTCTCTCTCCTTCTCGTTCGCCAGCTTTCGCCCCGTCTACTCATCCGATGCGGATACTCGGCGTAAGCCGAAAGAGCCGTGAGTATGGATGCAACAGCAATATCAGCCCTTCGAGAAGGAAAGAAGGAATAATATATTAAGGTATAAAATGCTGCTAATGCTTTTATGCGGGGCTCCGCGAATAATGCCGATCATTTTCTTTCCCACTCAAAGAGACTAATATATTTTTTTTTCACGGGTAGGCACCGCCTCACCACCGCTGAGTCGCGAACTCGAGTGGCCTTCGATTATGCCGCGTGCATTATAGAGTCTTCGACGAATGACATTCATTGATCTCTCGATACCTACGATTACCATAGACTGCTTCCATTGTCGATAGGAGTTTAACGATGAAAGTACAATCGGATAACCAGCACTCGAAAATATTCCTCGAAGGTGCATATCTCGGGTTATCGCTGTGCAGAGCTTTGCGGAAATCCGAAAAAGTTTAGGCGTAAAATTTTATTTACCTGGGCTAGTTGATAAAAAAAAGTAAGCCGTAGTTTTTTTGTAAAGGAAATGCTAAGTTGATTCTTCGTTAATTGAATTTTCCCGGACTTCTTTATCGAACGTTAAGCGCCTTCGTATAATTATTTTCTCGGGATATTTAAATATATTTTTTTATACGGGAAAGTTTAAAATCGATAAGAAGCGTTACAAAGAAATTAATTAGTAATTGTAATTTCTTAATAATCTTCTCGGTTAATTTAGTTACAAATTATTATTCGTTAAAAATTTAAATATCGAAAAAAATTCAGAACAAATATCTATTGCATAATTTAAAAAACGTAAAAAATAAAAAAGCGCGCTTTGATCATCGTTTGGATTCTTACAGCTCGGAGTACTCGTAATAAAGTAATTAAAAATATACGTGTGCGTTAAATAAATAAACGGTGAATGGAAATACACGAAGCCGGAAAAACTAGCGAGTTTTTTGACCCCGAGTGTAATCTTTGGTAACGATATCTTCCGAGCCGAACTTATTCACCAAGATTAACAACCGAAAGAAAGAAGACAAAATGAAGGCTTGTGTAAAGATACGCGACGACAAGGCGCTGAATTCATCTTAGCGGTGGACTCGTAGAAGTGTTTCTACCTGTCTTGGCTTTGTTGGGCGTAGCGTCGTCTCACGTTTCCGATTCCACGATGGTCCTACGTCCGCGCGGGTGCCGTCGAGGCTCGGCGACAAGGAGCCTGAATGGATATCGCTTTTCGTCCAAAACGTAGCACGCATTTCTTCTGATCCACGTAGATACCAGGCCGACGGAGACGAGGAGAGGGAGAGTCGTTACGCGCCGGGACACAGAGACGCTCGCGACAATGGAAACTGGAAGCTTTACCTGCGCGGCGACTTTTCCGCTCTCGATTTCTATCGCTTCTAAGCGCGGGCGTCAAATACCACGAACAATAAACTCCTCTCCTTCCTTTTTCCCTTCTCCTTTTCCATTTTGTGCATTGTGTCCTCGTAACGCATTGACTTCTTGCAAAGGCCATACAAAATTTTGACATTCATCGAAATACCGGACCAGAGCTGCTCTTAAGAAACGTTGCATCTTCGGGGCATTGAATTTCATTTCGTATCAAAAAGGTTAATTCATAAAAAACGACATTGTACGTCGCGGAGGAAAAGGAGTAAATCAATTTTTATCGGTTGACGAAAAATGACTCGCTTTCTATGGATTATTTATGTCATCATTATAAATTTAAATTAAAACATTAATCTTGTAAAAAAAAGTGAATAGCATTCTTTTGATATCTTTTGGAAATAATTTTAATAAAGTATTTATTATCTTTTGTTCGTTAACGTTTAATTCGAACGATCGCTGTAATCTCGTATACTAGAAATTCACTTATGATCGATCGTTCATTATTATTAATTTTTTTTTCTTCGATATCGAAGTATTTTCATTTAAAACGAAATAATATTTCTCTCAAGTTTAAAATATTATGTCATTTTGGTACATCCGTACGATCGGCGATAAAATTTAACGGTTAAATTTAAGCTTTAAAAAATTACAATATTCCATATTTGATGTTTACGTTGTTCAAATAAAAAATATCGTTTCCTCTAATTCATTCGTACTTATTTAGATTTTCACGCTGTAGCAAAATAATTCAAATTATTTACGGGTTGGTACAAAAGTCGGCATAATTGCAGGAGTGAATTTTGTTTTATAAATCAAATGATTCGTGTAATAAACTTTTGTAAATGCAAGGTAAGAGCTATACTTTTGGCATGTGCAAATTTTGTATTCTCATAGAAGTAAATATTCGTGCCATCTGCAGTCGTCTTTTGATATATTATCCTCTCGTTCTCGGATCGTACGTTCTCACATATCGGAAGTGGCTCTGAATTTGTTTAAATATGCAAACATTACGAACGAGCGAGCGAGCATGCGCGTTAGAAAAAGACAGGGAGCGATAGAGAAAGAATAAGAGAGAGAGACATTCGAGTTAGTAATGCTAATCCAGTACTCATCGATCTGCAACCCTTTTCTTCCTCGCGGGCCGATCGAAAGACACGGAAGAAGCGTCCTCGGTATGCGTATGCGTATTCGTGCGTGCGTGCGTGCGTGCGTGCGTGCGTGCGTGCGTGCGCGAGCCTCTACACCTGGCTCGATAAAAGAGCTCCCCCTCTATCCTCGCTACACGCTTGTTTATACGAATACGAACGCGCACCGCAAAGGCTTTTTTTTTCTACGTTAAATAATCCAACTCGGGGATCCCCGTGACGAATGCTCCATTACGCCAATCGTAATTTCCCTCTCTCGAATTTTTCACGAATTTTTCACGTAAACAATGACGCGAAACCCGTAAAACCGCGATGCTCCTGAATTAAAAAAGACGCTTTCGATGCAGGATCGCAATAACTGTTTTCACGAAAATATGTACCCGGAGAATAAGAGATACGTGACCGCGGATTCGGCGTACGTTTTTCCTCCTTCCTTTTTTTTTTCTTTTTTTTTCACAACGACCCTCCTTCGTCTCGCTGGATCTGCTGGATCTTCATCCCCCCACTCTCTCGCCCTCTCTCGAGTACCTTCCTACCTTCCTACCTTCGCCTATACTCTTTGCCTCGCATGCGTTGGCACGTATATCCTCGCGCGTTACAGGCACGTGGAATATGGTAATGTCCCGCCACCACTGCCAAATATGTAAATAAGTTAGATTTGAGTTTTGTTGCGGCGGGAACTTCGATGGGAACCTATACACGCTCGTGTAAGCTCGAGCGAGAAAGAGGGTGACGCGCTAGAGAAAAATTGACAGCGCCGATGCACATAATGAACGAGCGGGGATAAGAGGGAGTCGCTGTCGCGTAAGCGTCTTAGTAGCCGCACGCGCGATCCAGATTTATCGGTTCCTTCGATGAGTTCTTTCAAGCAGATCCAGAGGGCAAGGACGCTGTGTGAACGGAAGTCGAGGATTTGTCGATCGCGATTTTGAGTATCGATACACTCGACCTACGCCGGGCTACTTAAATTTCCATTGGCTTTTTCCTTCCTTCTTAGGAATCGAGTTCGAGTTCTTAATTCGACTGATTCGTTTTGTTGTCGCGCCGAGGAAGCCGACGGTTGCTCGTGCAAACTATACGGCTATTTAATTGATACGTTTTCTTTTTGACTTGTCACATTTCTTTTATCGTACGAAAGTATATACGAAAGCGAAATTTAAGTCCCGAGCGTATTTGTATCGACGATTCGTTGATGTACGATTTATTTTCGCGTTTAGTAAGAACGAACGCGACAAAAATTATACAAAAAAGACATCGTTCGCGAGAAAAATTGTTTCGAAACGAATAGTCGCGCGGTCGGGACGATTTTATTGGCGTTTCGTAAAGCGAGTGGTGCGATCTCGTCTTTCCATATCGGAATCACGCGTGCATCGCCAGCGATATACAAACGTAGGTAGATAAATTAGCATAAGGGTTGTTAACGCGTGAGAACGAACTCGTTCCAAAAGGAAAAGAGAGATGCTCCTCGAGCTATCCGTCATCTCACCGACCATTTGAAATTCTAAGCCGCGAAAGTGAATTTCATGCGAAGTACGCCGAATCGCGATTCCCCTGTGCATAATTACTAATTTTCCGGTAGACGAGAAGATCGAGATAAATTTATTACGAACGTTACGATCGTCCTTAAAGCTTAGTCCGAATCTTGTATCTTTCGATTATTCCCGCAGCCTTTCGTTTATGCGCTTTCGTTTACATTTCGCGACGTATCATCGGACGCTTAAGTTACTCCGATAATTCAATCCTACGGCAAAACTGTGCCAATACACGCGTATACGTAAATTTATTGTTTCGTAAATTAAAAGTTTTTAAATCGTGCTTTCGAATTTTTTCAAGGATATCGCGAACGATCGGCGTAAAATTTTTTTTAGCCAACGATCGACTTAAATTAAACTTTTAACATCCGATCCGATCGATGCTTGAAAATTTAGCGTACGAGACAATATTAATTTTCACGTTCACCGACTATTCTTTCGTGACCTGGCGCATTTATCGTTTCAAGACGATCGTCCATCACGCAAATTTCTTTTCACGCGTGATGATAAAAATTAATATTTTTAATTTAAATAAATATATAGTTGATATATAAGCGAGAAAGGAGTAGAAATAGCGATTAGAAACTTTATTCTCTTGAAAATTTAATACCGCAACATGCGAGAATAAATTCAAGCTTCGAATGTATTTCGCTGAATGACTGATTAAAATTGTAACGTGAGGTATTTATATGTATCTTGGTAGCTTAATACATTAGCGTCATCGGTTCGTAAAATATTTTACGAATTATATTTTTAAGCAAAATTCATATCGTCGCGATTAAGAATTAGCGTAAAAAGATATTTTTTACTTTTATTATTCAACGTGTAACGAATACAATAGCCGAGTGTTGTACACGAAAATCATTACACTTTATTTTCTAATAAATTCAAAGGCATAAGCAGTAACAATTAGTCTTATCTCGAAGAAAAATCAGAATTTACTTAAATAAATTTACTTATAATAAATGGAAATATTCGATGCTAGCCTAGATTACTTTTTACGCGGAGAACGAAGGAAAAATTCTTTCGAAACGATACGCGCGTATCCTTCGGTACTATAAATTGTATCGGTTTTCATAAATCCGCGAACGATAGAATTACGATAATTCGTTAAACTTTCCGATCACGCGAGTTCCTCGAATTTTACAGAAGCTCGTAGATTTTGTAACACGCTTGGCTCTATTTCAACACCGGACAGGGGGGAAAAATCTATTTTAAGTTTGGAAGGATTTAGGACGTTGAAAGGCACAGGCCGAGAAAGATTTTTTCCAGCTCGGAGCGACCGAGGGATAAGGTAAAAAGAGCCGTATAAATTTTAAGAGCGGCCGGCGAGAAAATAAAGCGTTGCCGGAGGCTCAACGTATTTCGAGCGCATTCGATCGGTTAGGAAAGCGTATCGATCAACCGTCCCACACACTTACGCTCGCGCCGGTGTCTGCAAATGCAAATGAGTCAGGCTCGTGTGCCTCTACGCACTTTACTTCGCTGACGAGGGCGCCGCGCGCAAGACGGAAGAGTTCCTCGATAGAGATCACCGCCGGTCTGTACTCGGGCTCTTTCAACGTACAACCACTCGTATCGGACGTTAACGAACGAACGAACGAACGAACCAACGAACCAACCAACCAACCAACGTACGTTTCGATCCAGTGACCATCATCGCCATCGATCGGCCGATTCGATTCTCGGGGCCGATTATCCGTCGTGCTCGAGGTGGCAGCACCTGTCCGGGTAACCCAACCAAACGAACGCTCTCTCGATCCCGCACGCGAGGGGGAGGAGGCACGCACGCGCCCTCGTCACGCGTCTCGGGGTCCGCGGCGAGTCGTCGTCCTCGATCCACCGGATGCGAGCTGCTCGATTCGCCGAGGCTGGACCGCGGGAGATTCTCCACCGCGGTTCGCTGGCTCGCTTATTATTCCGGCATTGTTCGCGTATACAGCCTTTCGTGATTTCGCCGAGAAATCGGACGCTCCCGACCGATCTTTATGCTCGATCTTATTACGAAGCCGAGCGACGTGCTCGCGTCATTAAGAGCCGCCGAGCGGACCCGACTGCGACTGTCGGGCTGATTAATAGAGGAGGGAGCGAGATAATCGAAAGGAAGTAACGAAATGAAAATAAGCCACGAGAAAGGAACGTCCTGGGCAAGCGCGAGATGCCATCTTTTGCGCGGAGCGCACGGACACGGATACACCACACACACGCACGGGTCGAAGGGGCGAGGAGCCGCCGAGTCGTTGGGTATGCATCGAGCTCTGCTTCATGCTCGCGCGCTTGTACTCGGCATCGGGAAATTACGGGCGTACTCGTATTCGATGTTCGCGTGATAATTTCTGTTTTCTCGAGCGTGCGCGCGACCGAGCGAGCTTCAACGTCGCGCCTAGCTGACGTCGTCGAACGTGTACGAACAACAACAAAAAGATGAGACGACGGCGAGCGGCGACTCTGCGGCCTCGAGAAGGGAAAAGTGCCAACGCAGGAAATTATTAAAGCGCGTGAGAGAGCACATAGTAGTTATATGTACACGCCAGAGCGCGTAGACGGAATGTCCCGATACATATTATATGAACGCGTTTGTTCGTTCGTTCGTTCGTTCGTTCGTTCGTTACGTGCACCGATACACAATGCACAATAATATTATATTCTCGCTCGCTTTTGACGAATTTTTTTTTTACTTTATTCTTCGCCTCTTTAATGCTTCTATAGAGTCGGTCGGCGGAAACGCGATACTCGTCGGCAAAGCGTAAATCGGCGTGAATCACTTCCTACTCGATGCCGATAAGACTCGATCGATGCGATCCTGGTTTTTCTTTATATTTGTACTTTTGCGCGGAGAGAAGATTCGTCCGATGTCGCTAGAAATCGCTAGAAGTAGCGTCTCCAAGTTGGAGAAGGAGATTCGTTACGGTAATCTTACGAAGCTGAGAATCGTGTACGATTTAGTAATTTAATTAATGGTACACGCGTTTGCCGCGTTCCTCCTATCCTATCGAGTTTCCTCTAATATATTCGATGTTTACCATCGAAACTGATATCTTTACACGCCGAGTAATTATCCTAACGACGATTGACAAAATAATAACGTTTATTACTCGTACTTGATCGGGTCGATTACACAACCAACAGAGGAATACATGTACGCGTACATAATTGAAAACTAATCAAGTACACCGTAATTATCTATAATATTCGAATAACACCTATGTAATTTCGAATGATTTATTCTTTATAATTTTATTTATGGATATTTTTGATAAATATTAATTTTTTAACGAGAGGTTCGCGTTGAAACGGGCGAGCGAGCGACCGAGAGAGAGAGAGAGAGAGGGGGAGATACGCTTACAATGTACGTGCGACTGTACGCGTGGAAGTAAGCGTGCAACTTGCCGAGTGAGTGAGTGAATAAGCGAGTGTGCGAGTGCCCCTGAGACCGACGCATTGTAATTGCAGTCTACGGACAGCTGAGTCCTCCACATGTGGATGATCCAAGTTCGCCGATCCGAGTACTCCGCTCGCTTCGCGTCGACGCTGTGGATAATAATTTAATGACTTCTCTTAAACATCATCGTAACACAACCAAGTAAATATAATACGAATAGTTACATCGGTTTAAATTTCACTTCGATGCTTCACGTAAGAATGTTGCGTCCCGCACATTACGATTCTTTTGTATCGTCGATATAATAATTGTTCGAAATTTCAAGAAGTTCGATACGGGTGTAAAATAATTTATGCATTTTTATCGTTTGAAAATTGACGTTTCGTTCGCGAGTGTAACGTATCATTTTTTTAACGATTATCTTGGTTCTTACTTATTATCCACCGATAGTCCATTTCGTATTAAATATGAATTAAATATGACTGGGTAAAATACAATATCCTACGACGATATAATAAAAATACTATAGTTTCTGAAAATGAAAGCCATTAATTAATATCCCTGGAAGCTGACTACTCGTTTCTCGATACCAGAAAAAATAGAGAAGTCCGTTAATACTCCTCGAGTGACTTTCAGCGAAAACCAGAGCATCTGAAATTCGAACGCGGATGACAACGCTATTTTGCTTTTAAAGTTCGACTCGTCTAGTGCGTACTTTGGAGTAGTTTTTTTTCATTTTCTCGGTAAAAGACTGCGATTTGCCGTTCGTCGATCGAGCCTACGTCGCGTCGAGAGTCGAGCAAAGAAGAGCTTTGAGAGCTTAAAACGCTCGGATTTTATACGTGTGTATAAATGGCGAGAGTCCATGGAAAACGGGCCATCGGCGTTTCGACAACGCCTTTTTTTTTTTTCTAAAACACGCTTTGCCTATTTCGTCATTGTTTGAACGTACGATAATACGTTGCGGATGTGGATTGAATTTTTTTCTCGTTCTTTATATTTTTTTGGTAATTCAAAAGGAGAAAAAATTGTTTCATCGGTTAATGATCATAAGTAAGTTTACGAGAGTTTTCAAAAAATTAACGTAATCGTTCGAATTAATTTTATGATCGTGATATTACCTACGTATATACGTAGTTTTCACTTTCGTAAAGATTTTTAAAATTTTCTCGAACCAGCGATATTTTATGATCGAAACTGTACAATTTATAAAATAATTAATTTACAACGATCGATTTTTAATGCTTTTAATTTTAATAATTTCATCGTAACTTATGTTCATTTTCGTATGTTACGTTTAGTCTTATCATAAAATATTCTTTAAAATGTGATGTTTTTTTTATAAAACATTTTTTATTATTACAAGTATGTTATATTCCAAAAATTACATTATTTTTCGTAGCATACAAATTTTGTATTAAAACAAAATATTTAAAAAATTACGTTGTAAGAAAATTTAAAGATTTCAAAATATGATCGATAAAATTATAAATGCGTAAGTAATTGATGACAAGTTTTGGTTTTCGAATATTTGATAGATTTTTGTGAAAACAAATTTTATTCGTGTTCGTATTTTCGTTATTTAAAATAATTTTTTTTGTTACAAAATCTCAGTCATCTATGATGTATTTTGAAAATATTATTTCATTTGTAATTCTTTTTTTAATTTTTAAGCAAATTTAGTATGTGTATGTTTACTAAATCTATTTATAAAAACATGGCTTTATTTTTATTTTTTTATCAAACCCGTTGTACATGTTAAAAGTATTATCTTTAAATTTAGTCATCATTAATTTTTATCTATTAGGCTTATCCAAAATTTCAATAAAATTTACATATCACTGTTACGCATACAAACAAAAGTTAGCAAACTTTTGTAATACTTGTTGTTTCCCAATACAATATATAAATATAATGTTTAATAGATCAAATATAATTATTAGTATTTTATTCACTAGTGGTACATTTTCAAACCTACGATGAAACTAAAAAAAGTTTTTTTTAAAAATATTTTGTTAATCCTATTAAAAAAACGAAATTTGTAAAAAATTTGATGAAAATAAAATTAAAATTAATACTTAGCAATAAAATTTTATTTATGAAATTAAATGCGGTTCTTTCACGAACATAAAGTTAAAAATATTAACATATTTTGTTTGTTCCAGTAATATAATAAGCTGTTTGTAAATTTAATGAACGAAGAATTTGTGAATGATTTACAAACAAATGTTTGCTAATTTTTACTCATAATGGATAAACATTGTTGAGTAAATATAATAACTTATAACTGAATATTAATGTACATATTGCAAGTGTTAATAAAAAAAATTCTATATAGTGAATTTTAGAAAAAAAAACGTTTGGTTAAAAATAAAGATACACACAAAAATTTATTCTTTACAGGTGTTTATTTGAAAAGATAGCGTACGATTTATATTCGAAAGGAAAACACGAAAATCTATAAATAAATTGTATTAAACTTAATCAATAGATATTAAGTAACGAAACAATATTATTTTGAGAAACTAATTCTCTAATATTAATTGTGTTAAAACTTTTCAAAATCGCTGTAATATGTTCTACACTTAACGCTGTTAATTTAACGAACTTTCACATATGTTTCACGAAGGTAAATAGCGACAAATCTATGGTTGTAAAGTATAAAGTTTGAAGAAGTTTTAATTTCGTTAACTCCATAATTAAAAACTATATATCTATCGAATAATGGCACAAAAGTTTCGAATCGCTTACAACTATAAAATAAATTTTCTTGGATAACATTATCGCAAAAATCGAGGTATTGTCTTTAATATTCGTTAAAACAATAATATGTTGAATATGCAAAGTTAACGATCAAAATAAAGTAGATATATTTTTTGATAAATTAATCTCTGTACCTTCCTCTTTGCTCGTGTTCTCATTATATATTCATGTATCAAAATATGCAAATGCACATCAGGTTTTAACACAGGCAACATATAAGTTAAGTCTCTCAATATTGACGCTTATATCCATTTTTGTTACCGAGTAATAACAATCGGTAGTCAGTCACTCAGTTAGTAAGTCAATCATAAAATAAACTGCACATGTGCGTTTGACCGTACGCTTTTCCATTATTATTGCTTTACACCCGTATCATTCGTACTATAGACTAGATATAAATACGAACATTAAGTACTGCATTTAAATACTTGTAATGCAAGTAATGGTTAACGAAACGACTAAACAACTTTTAATTTTACAACTGCGGTTTCTTATTTTCAAAGTTTTAATTTCCGTTTTTAAATCAATCTATTCGTTAACTTTAAATTTTTTTATTTTTTTTATCGTTATTAAAAAATTATATCCATTTTTCTAAATATATAAAAAGGTTATCATCGAATTCTAATTAACTTAATCGTTACAGAATTTTTTACGTATTTCGTACGAATTTATCCTATTATCGGATAATCCATCAATATTAAATACGATTTTACGATATCCTTCAATTTATACATTGTGTATTACCTGAGATCGAACCGACGTTCTTTAATATTTAATTCGGTTGCGAGTATAGCTCACCTTAAATAACGAAGTTGATCAACATAATAATAGCAATAGATGTATGGAGTTTATTTTAGCGTTTCATACATCGTAATTATGCACTTACCTTTATTTTCGCTTATTCTACGAACATGATTCTATTTTGATACATATAGTCTTTATTAAATTATCGCTTAAAATATAAATTTAATAGTAAGTCACGATTACGGCTTTTCCCTAAAATTTTTATTCGTATCAAATCCAAATATATTTACTCTTCGTAAACTTACAATATATAATTTTACTTTTGTACTTTTTGAACTTTCGTAATATCTAAAATATTTCGGTAAAAGTTTTTCGATTAATTTAAATTTATAATATAATAGTCCTCTCACAAAGATTATAGAATCGTATTAATTTACATACGTTTTAAATAGTTTCTACGAGTTAATATTAATTTCAATTTCACGGAACGTTAAAAATACATATGTATATTAACGGCTGATAAAAAGCATAAAGTCAAAGCATACAGATGCTGAGGAAAAATTGATTATGATTACAATACACGAGCCACATTGATATCGTCGTTGCCACATAGTAACATTTTACGGTTGCCGTTTCACTATCGTTTTTACGAAAACTCTGAGCGACAAACCGAAACAGCCCGTCGTTTCCGTTCAAAATTTATCATCGGACACGTCTCTCTCTCTCTCTCTCCCTCCCTCTGCCTCCTCTGCCCCCCTCTCTCTTGGTACCACACCATGGAGAAAACAATGGCTGTTAATGCCCGCAGGCTATCGACTATGGAACATTCGTTGTCATCCTCCTTCTCCCGTTAGTAAAAAAAAAAAGAAAAAACGGAAAATATTTTCTTTTTTTGAAAAAAAAACGTTCGCTTTAAATATTTAGCTTTTTAAAAATCGAGAGTCGGAAAGATAAACGCATCGATACTTTCCCTCGAGCTCCGGTTGACGAAGTACAAAGTTGACGAAGTAAATTCCAAAGAAGTTTTAAATGGCCGAGTAACTCGGAGCGCGTAACCCGAAAAAATTGTATTGTAAAAAAAAGCTGAAAGTGCGCGGCTCGGAAGGGGATCGGAATAAAAAGCACGCAAACACGTGCATCCGTGCACCTGCACAGTGTCGCGTAAAAGGCGTCGAAAAAAAAAGTGGAAAGAGAGGGTAAGGAGGGTAAGGAAGGCGCGTATAGAGGCGAGAGAAAATAGCGATACCAGAAACATCGGCGGCCGAGGCAGAAACGCAGAAACGCGGCGAGGAGGAAAATGGGTTCGCGGGCCCGGGGAAATAGCGGAAATAGATATCTGCCGAGTGGCAGGTATACACGCGTGCTGCCTTTACAATGGGCCGTGTTAGCACGAGTGCGGAGGTAATACGTGCGGGTATTGGCAGTCGAACGAGCGGGCTGCCGTGCAACAATGAAACGCACGATGAAAAGAGGCGATAGTCGGCTTGGAAACCGGCAGTCTGCGTAATGCACTGTCGATACAGGCTCCGGTTACGCGTGTGCGTGGACGTATGCGGGGACGTATGCGTGGACGTATGCGTGGACGTATGCGTGGACGCGTACGTCGGTGTCGGTGGTTCGGATCAGCCGACGGGACGAGGACGCCGAGACCCCGAAGCGACACTTTACGCTTCGGATAACTCGCTAATGATAGTTTCGTTACCGATTACGGAATTTAAAAACTCCGATTTCGTTGGCTCCGCACCGAGAAAGCCACAAAATTTTAATCCGTTTTCGCGCGAGGACTGCGTTCCGTCTTCTATATTTCGAAGAAAGGTTGCTCAACCTTCGCTTTTACAGCCTTTGATTTTAGCGTTGTGCAGGAGGTAACGACACGCGCTGCTAATCTTTTCGTAAACGTCGAGTGTAGATCTAGTTAATTAATTAACAAAGTAAACAAAGTTTATTCGTCGTAGAACGGAAATTCGCGAATGTTGCGCAAAAACGATCTCGCGATAAATCACGGAGAGCCGATACGGAGTCCGAGGTCGAACGATATTTCGCTTACCTTGTGCCGCGGAACGAGCGTGTAAGTGTGCTTGTGTGCTTGTGTGTGAGCTACGAAAAAGAGCAGCCAATCGCGAAGCTCCTGGCGAAACCAATATCGCAATGTTCCGCGGCGAGAAGTTCGACGGTAATGCCGTACGATATCTCTACTTCAGCTTCCATTACTCCGCTCTCTCGCGATATCTCTCTCGCTCTCCGGCTACCGGCCTCGAGAGCTCCTACTTTCTCCGTCTTGCTCTTTCTCTTGTTTCGCGAGTACTCGGAACGAGTGTGCGCCCGGTTACCTACCTCTACGATCTAGGCTTTCTCGGCTAGTCTGAGCGCGCGGATCGCGCCAGGGAGAGAAATAAAGCGAGAAATAATAAAGCGAGAAATAAAGCGAGAAATAAAGCGAGAAATAAAGCGAGAAATAAAGCGAGCCACTCGCTTTGGTTCGAATGCGACGAGAGACGTGGAATCGTAGCTCTACCGTATCGGATCGAACCGAGGTGAACGATAAGCGAACGAAAATTGTTCCGAGTTACGCGTGAAAAAGAAATTTTTTATATTTGGAAAGAGAGGCAAAAGGTTACAACGCCCGATTTAGAATTAGGGATAAAGATTGTAAACGGCATCGGTGGATGGATTATATTGCGTTTAAAAAGCAAATATTTTAAATAACCGTAATTAGTGAGAAAGGATCGATTTGAATTTGAATAAAGTTGAAAAATAAATCAGTTTGTTCGTTGTACGAAGTTTATAAATTAAATGAAAATCGTAAAAATTCAGAAACTGAAAGAGCTGTATTGTATCAAAACAGCAATAAAAAGTGAGTAATTACTATGTTCGAGCCATTATAAGTATAACAATGTGTTCAAATAACCACATTATATAATATTTTAGCAGCTTGCATTTATGATTCGGCAAACTAACAACTGAATACATTTCTCCGTATTCAATGCCTTCCGAAACTTTTCAAGTGTTCCACGGGCGAGAGAAACGAAAGTTTAAACTGGAAAAGGGTAGCTAAGCTCGTTTACGATTTGTACCAACTAATGACGACATAAAATAATTCCCTACGAGTTTTTCGATGAGAGGTCCTTCAGGATTTCAGAGATCACTATACTTCGGACGTGTCGCATTGAAAATTTCCTTTTTTTTCAAGGAAAATAAACTCAAAATGTTCCTAGTTAATTCTTTGTAGTTTTAAATGGAATATTAAGTATTACAATTTTTTTTACGTTTAATATCTTTTTTAAACGTTTCGTTCACTCGAACGTTAGACTATTCGAAAATAGTATTTCAAAAGAATATTGATTTGATATTTTATTTTGAAAATACTTTAATATAAGACTATGAAACTAATATATCCAAATGTTTACGATTGATTAATGTTTATTAAGATAAAAAATAATGTATATCGGATATTTGTATAGTCTAATATATACTATGTAATTCCAAATCTATTACAATTTTTTTAGCCTTATTAGAATTCTTTAACACATGATATTTTATTAAAATACTTTATTGTATAATAATATATTATTAAATTTCGAATGGAAATATTATATATATATACTATTATTACTATGTAAAAGATACGACGCGTAAAATTTTTTTTAATAAGCAGATTTAAAATGGAAAATCTGATTCTAATCTTACAAGAAAAATTAAGTCAAAAGTTGAATGAAATATTTTATGAAACAGAAAACCAAATAAAAAAACCATGAAATACAATAAATATGAAATTTAAGGTATTGAAATAATTTTGCTAATCTTTGTTGACCTAATCAAATCAAAATATGTTTATAATTTTTAAAAATATGATTAAATTATTGTACACCTTTATTTATTTTCGAATTTAAAGTTTAGTCGCATCTATTTTTTAAGAATGATATAAAATTTTATAAAATATTCTAGTTTAAATTATTATCTAAATTATTTCAACTGGTCAAAAGTGCAAGCAAATAAAATAAAAAGATCTTTTTACAAAACGCAAAGATAGACCGATTGGCAAATCTCCAGGTGGCGTACATAAACTGATTCTAAAGATCAAATATCGTGTGAATTAAGATTTAAAATAAACAAATAAATCTCTAGCATCAATAATTTTACTTGAAATTTTAGCTTATTATTTATTTAATACAATATTTAAATTATAAATATTATTTTATGGATTGAGTTTAGTTTGGGTGAGAGAATTTTTTCTAAATTTACAGATTAAATAAATTCTAAAAATAATATGACTTTTATATTTTACAAAGGTGTTAAAAATATTGTTCATATATTCGAGAAATATTATTTAATAAAAGTCTCGAAATCATCGATAATTCGAATCTTTACTTTCGATAATTATAAATATGTAAACGTGACATTTTTTATAATGTTATAATAATTGAGTTTCAAACCATTGAAAATTATTTACGTTATTTACGAGGATTTAACGGTTCGATTTTAAACTTTTGCAAAGTTTTATCTTTTTGATAATAAGAAAAAAGTTTTAAAATTACTTTCTAATATCGTATTACAGAAGTTCGAACATTAATATCTTGAATCAAAACTCGCTTTAAAAATTTAAGTGGAAAAATCTACTCGTTCTTCTTGAGTCAGATTTTGAAATAAATCCAATGATAAATGTTTACTTAACTTTTAACTTATCGATATTTTGTCGACTCTCAAAATTATTCAAACAACTCGATTATCCATTGAAACCAAATTTATTTAAAATACTGTAGAGAATCGTAAATAAATATCCAATATCCAAGCATCTTTAATCAAGAATTGGATATCATTGTATAGTTTTTCAACTGCAAAGAATTTAAATTTCATTTAATTCCGTATCAGATTAGTTTTGAGTTTAATTTTCCAGTAACGGTAGTTTCTTAGTATTTTCTAATCATTCGTATTCTTCATTCTTTAAACGTCGGACGACCAAACGTCGTAAAATATATTTTTTCGAATCGTCGAAATTTTGTATTCGCAACTACGACATTAGCATTAAATCGTACAATAATTTAATACTCGAATATATTCGCATTATTTAATTCCTATCTTAGCTCGAAGCCGGAGCAAAAGTAATATCTAAAAAATTTAAAGAGCAGGGAATGGAAAAAATATGTTTTATTATAAAAAAGGAAAAAAACCGAGAAAAGATAGAACTGATCTTCTCGTTTCGGAGTCAGTCGCTCCAATACTGTTTCTCTTTTTCCAAATTATCGATAAGACCGTGATACGTATTCGCCGGTACTTGGCTCGCAGGTAATACCGAGGCAAACACCCGAGTCCCGTGTACCTTTATCTACGTCTTTATCCCCGTCGCTCGGGATCGCTCGGGAGAGGAGGAATATCTCATTTTTCCTTTCCTCTCGATAAAATAGCCCTCTCGGAAGGTCTTTCTTCTACAAAGTATAGAGCTGGTCGCGCTAGGTTCTCTCGCCCGAGCGGGAGGGCAAATGAGAGGCAGAGGCTCGGAAACGATTTAACACGATTGGCCGGTGGGAATAAACTGGCAACAAGCGCATTGGTTCCATCGGTTCCATTGGCTCGCTCACCTTCCTTCCGTCCGTCCTTCTCACTCTCGCTCACACGCTCTCTCTCTCGGTTGCCTGCTCTCCTTTCTCTCGCTCGCTGCACTTGCGCGGGCGCGCGGGAGACTGGCCTCGATATCGGAGCCGCCGCTGCCATCGTCGTCGCAGCGTGACGTTTGCCCAAGCACGTTTCTTTAGCGAACGAGCCGCGAAAACTCGTTAAACGTTTGTTCGTTCGAGTTGCATTCTCCCTCTCTTTCGCTTCTTCCTCCTCTAGCTCTGTTTCTCTCCTTCAGTGACGAGCTATTTTTCCGTTTCTGCGAATAACGTCGCTGGCGTATAAACGACGACGGCGGCGGCTATGACGACGAAGACGACGACGAAGACGACGATGAAGACGACGAAGACGACGACGACGACGACGACGACGACGACGACGACGACGACGACGACGACGATTGAACGACGCCGGGAAAATTGGATGTGTTTGGCTTCGAGCGAACTTTACGAGCGTGGTATAATGAAGATTTCTACCGGAGCGAGGTATTTTTCTCTCCTCCGCTACGAGTTCATCGTCTTCTAACGCTCTTTTTTCTTTTCGCTTTATTCTTTATTAATGCCCGAAGTCGTGTTGGCACGCTAAATGGAATAATTGCGGTTTTGCGAAATTCCGACTAATCGGTAAAAATCGAAGTCCATCGTTTTTTGGACAAAGCAATTCGGGGACTCTTATGATTTCGTTTACCCAGAGATCGCGTTTACCGATCGCTGCGGAATCTGCATCCGAGGACCACCGATCGAAGAATCCTAAGGTTGCGTTTGAGCGTCCTCCCTTGGAAATTATCATAACTCAACCTTGTAATCTACTTGTGTGTTCTTTCTCTTTCTCTCTATCTCTGTTTTTTATACCCACTTTACCTTGGCTCTTTTTCTCGACTCAGAGAAACGAAACTTATTCGAATATATTGTCTGCCTTGAATAAAGTAACGCCGAGTGGTAATGATTTACACCTGAGGCTTCATATCGTAGCTGCGGGCGAACCCTTCTTTCAATTTTATTGCTCATTCTGCGGGGAAAAACAAGTTCCGAGGGGTAATTCACACGAAATTCAGGTAAAAGAGTGAGATCATTCTTCTATAGTGTTTCGAATAAGTTTTCAGACTTTTAAAAACTGTCTGAAATATAAAATAGTTTGAAATTTATAAAATCTAAAAGTTTGAAAAATTAATAAAGTTAAAAATTTGCATCTACGGTAATAGATGTATCGTATTAAATATATTTTAAAGATGTAGCGAAACATTCTTTGGTTTACTTTGAAATTTTTCTCGCATTTATAAAATTTAATTATATTATTCAAATGGTCGCAATTTATTAAACAATTCGTACGTAAATTAGGTTCTTTAAATGATTTTGTTTAAAGTAAAAAGGAATTTACAATGTTTAAATGGATCACGGATTAAGTTTCGAATGGAATAATAACGTTTACATTTATATTTTTATTTAATTTGAATAAATTGCGTAATAATAAATCATTGGAATAATTTATTTTACAACCGTCGATAAATTATAAAATTTTTAATTCGTTAAATAATTACAAAATTCATTTAGAAATTACGTAGAGTTGAAACACTACTAAAGTATGTCGTCATAATAGTAATGTTTATTGAGTTATGACATCATTCTAAAAGTTCAATGTTTAACTACAATGAATGTCCTCTATCGAAGAGGAAAAAAAACTTACAATTCATGTAAATTTATCATTATTCAGTAGAGAGATTCAATGGAAACGAATTAGACGCGAGTTTAAAATTATTTTATAAAACTTTACGCATATTCAACGAAATCCATTTAAATGAATTTGTAAGCGTTTATAGAATATTCGATGTAAAGACGTGTTTTTGTAAATAATAATAAAATAATCCAACTAATCGATTATTTATGTATATATACATATATAAATATATGAACACCTTTCCTTTTAAATTGTTTATTTATTACGCGAGAAATTATATTAATTATAACAAAAAATAATTCAAAATATAAAAGAAACGAGTGCATTTGGATTTGACCATAAGGCCAAACAGCAAAATGGCAAAATGTATACCTGAACTCGCGGTTTCTCACTCGGTTTGTGGTTGGGTAACTTGCTCGAAGGAAAGTGGATGGATGCCTCTACGGGGGCATATCTACGTGTAGAACGACGTTCGATAGTACGGGCAAAGGCTAAGTCGCCTCGCGCAATGACATGCAAGCTTAATACTAGACGAATTGGAATTGAATAATATGCCGACCCGAGTAAACACTACCGAGACTAACCGAACGAGGAACACTGAGAACGACGAAGGGAGAGAGAGAAACAATGGTAGCATCGCTTACCTGTTTCACAGAACCGAATCGGGCAGAGCTCGAGCACGCGGACTACACTTGTTCGAAAATTGTAATTACACCATCGGTAAGTAAATTATAACACAATGCCGCCAAGCGGTGAACGTGAGTTGGCGGCTGAGCGGACGCGTTTTGTATTCGCAAGACAAACACGAGATGGAAACCAACGCTAGGATTCGCTATACTAGTTCCAGAACCCTACGCGAGCTAAAAAGAACAATTACGCGAAATCGGTATAAGGAGAAATTTAATTACAGAAACGATGTTTTTATTCGGAGCTTCGGAGGCGCGGTTTCTTTGTTTAAATTCGTTCCTAGCATTAAATAATATCCCGCGGGTTATTTAACGTTATTCTACAATTTCTAATAGCTGCTTGGGTCTTACCGACCAAACCTGATTCTCCCGTATGAAATTTTACCACGATGCCTTTGGAAAATCGGATAACCCGTGCGTTTTTTCGAATCTTTATTTTTAATAAGAAACAATATCTTAATCGATTCGGTATCTGCACGAGCATCGGGGACGGAACGGTCGTGCATTTTAATTGAAAATTCTAGCGAGTATTAAAATTCAACCGGGTGAGTATTATTATCCTTTAATTATCAAATTTTTCTTTATTCGGTCTATAAATGGCAATGTGAATAAACTGTAAAGTCAACCGGAAACCATTTATGAGAGCGTATATAAAGGTTCCTTCGAGGAATAAGGTTATAGAAGCGAGAAGATAAAAATCTTTATGGACGAGTTGCGTTAACAGATGCAGATAGAAGATATAATATAATATTGCACGATGCACGGGGACAAGCGAACTCGGCGTCAATCGCAACACCGTTCCTGCCGGTATTCAAGGGTAAATATATCGGCGAACGATTGGTATCGACGCCGGTGTTGCATCTGGCGCACCTGACGCGCTCGTTCCTTCGGTTTTCACTTTTTCAGCTCCTTCTTCGCGCTTTCTTTCCTTTTCAGTTCGTTTCCCCCTCGTTCACCGCCTCTTCGTCCGCTTCTGTTTCCCTCTTTTTTTTTTTTTTTGAGTCGCCGCTCCTTCCACCCTTCGCTCCGTCTTGTGTGTACAACGTCCGCTCTTTAATGACCATTATTGAAATTTTACTGCCTCTTAATTGGAAAGTAATGACAGGTTGGGTCGTTAGGCATCTTTCTTTCTCGTTAGCGAGAAGACGCGAGAACGAAACAGTCCGTCGTTGGATTGCCGCGCGGGAGAAAACCGAGAAAATCAATCCCACGAATTTGTGGAAGCCGATCGCCCCGGTGGGCTGGAGTTAAAACCCCCCGACTCCCGAGCGAACGAGCCATAGCCTCGTTCGTTTATTCGATGTTCGTTTCGCGGCGTCGCTCGAGTAACTCTTCGAACGGCGTTTCACCGACATCTGCGCCCGCGAACGTCTCCGACGCTTCCTTTTCGCCGTCCGTACGTGGGATTAAAGCGTCCAAAGCGTCGCGTCACACATCCTTGCGAGCGGCCCGGACGACTCGGACTTTGGCTTCGACTTCGGCTTCGAGAGCGCCACTCGATGCGACGACCGTGTGCGTGATCCTCGCTTACTCGCGCATTACGCGGGACTTGCGTGCCGACGCGCAACGTTAGGGGTGAGTGCGCACGACATACGGAGGGATCGCGCACGTGTACAATGCCGATACGACGATCGAATTGTTGCACTGGGAGCTCCGCCGTTCACGAGCTATTGATCGCAATTGCGATTTTCCTGCCCACCCTTTGAGAAAATAAAATTAAAGGCTGCGATTCGATGCACCTGATGCTCTATATTATGCGTTGCCCTCAAATTTTTATTGATTTTTATGGGCTATTCGGAGCTTAACCTTGTCCCTTCGTTCCGCGCAGGGCTAATATTATTTTCATTTCGAAACTATGTACACGGGAATGCAATTTATAAATGTTCCTTTGACTACTTCTTTTCTCGATTTATTTGCTTTCGAACGGTTTTTTATTCTTTTTTATCCAAGGAGAAATAATACTTGTGAAGGATGACCGTAGTAATATCGAATGTTGACTGTTTCGCGTTTTATTATTTCTGTGTCGGAATAAGGCAACCGTTTCGTTTACCGTAACGCGATTTGTGCGAGAAAAATAAGCCCGATCGCGCATCTTTTAAATAACGTTAGATTTTAAGATTAGAAATATCGCGAAAGAAAGTATCGATCGAGTAAAACGAGTACCGAAATGTTTTATAAAAATACTTTAATAAATAGATCATTGTTTTCGACTTTTTACAATTTTTGAATAATTATTCAAGTATGTAATTATAGTATTTTAAAACTATTTTAGAACTTTACAGAATAATTGATTAAAGTGTATAACACAATACGGAAATAGATAATTAAAAGTCCTTTATTATAGTACAAAGTACTCGATAGAAAGAGCTCAAAAGAAGAAAAAACTTTTGTTCTACCATCGGGTGCCTTGTTTTTGGTCTTTCCGAAATTAGCTGTCCGTTTTTCATTTTTACTGTAGAGTACTAAAAATTTAATAAGTCGAAAAATATTTGTTTTAGAAATATTTATTTTGGAAAAGTACGTCTTTTATTTAATTTATCATAAATATATGAATATATTTTTATCGATAGTGAAAAAAAAAATTTAATTTAAAAATATTGAAGATTAAGTAAGAATATTAAATATATTACATATTTTATTATAGATTGTTAAAAAAATTTATTTTGGAAAATGAAATGTATTTTTTTGTTCATTTATTTTTTAATAAAGTTATTTCAGATTCTTTATGATTATTAAAATTATAGAAAAGATACAGATTATAAAAAAATAAAAAAATCTAATAAAGCGGTTTTTATTTAAAATACTATTAACAATATATAAATATGTTGTATAAAAATCTGAATTGAGATTGGTTCTTTAATTTAAAAAAATTAATTATTAATAGTGAGTAATTTTTACATTTTAATATTAATATCATACATACATAATATAAAATATATATAAAATGTAGAACCTGAATATAATAATTTATGTTTTTATGATTATTTGTTATTCTTTAATATATTATATTGTGGAATATATTTTTAAATACGAATTTATATTAATAGTACTTTTAGGATAAAAAATATAATATTTTATTATTTTACATTATAATGTTGTTAATTAGTATTCTCATACCTATTAAAGTTGATTAATAGATTAAAGAATTAATAAACTGACGATATTTTTCAATAAATAACAATGAAAATATTTTAAGAAAATATTTATTAAGAATAATACAAATACATTTATTTTGAATTCGACTAATATTAAATTCAAAAGTTGATTTTCAGATATTTTAAAATCTTTGAATGGAAATTTAACTTTACTATCCTTAAAAAAATATTTATATTGAAACATAATTTATGATGTAACTATAAATTATTTAATCGCTTAATGTTCATATATTTTCATATACTATCGTCAAAATTATGAATCATAATATGCTCGAATCATACAAAAATGTATCTGGATATTATTTTCAATAGAAAGTACGTTATAATCGTTAAATCCTATCACTTCTAAATCAAGAAAAGTTGAAATATATCAATAAATATAAAGTTTAAGAAATTCAATTTGCAATCGTACCAAATCTAAAAACTATTTTTATGATTGACATTAAAGTAGATATAATTACGAAACTTTGATTAATTAGCTTCGATAAAAAGACCGAATTTCACAGAGTTATAAATAAATAATTCACTGTTTTATAAATAACAGTTTGTTAAAGTGTTGTATTCAGAAAAGGAACGAAAACTTCAAAAGAATTCTATTCAAATTCCATGATTTTATATATAATTTTCACATCTATAAAACACGTGATGAAAATACCGTATAATAGATATAAAAAATCTTTTAGATTCTTAAATTACCTTTTTATTACTCGCGTCTACTATCCAGGTGTCAATAACGGTTATTTCGGGAAAATCAAATTCAAATTCCCTTCGTAAAAATTCACGGTTGAGATAGCACAACAGATAGACAGGCGTCATTTGACACGCTTGAAAGGAACTCTGGAAATATCCGGAGCAGGTACCACCCATCGATAATTAATACTTCGACTCGTTTCGGCTGGTGCCTCCTAATTGACAATCGCTATTAGTTCCAGACGATGAAGTTCCACCTCAATTGCAATAGTCCATATGTCAGATCATCTTCTTATTCTCCATGCACAATTGACTTTGCTGCTTCCAAGACCTTGTCAATGTAATGGACGATTCGATTCGAGTCAAATTAAAACTCAATTTTCTTTAAGGCGATGCCACGTTTCCAAATTATCAACGACCCTTCCGGGCTTAATCTTGGTCGTAAATATTACGGCTTGTTTCTTCTTTTTGTCCTCCATGATCAAACGACTTTTGTTTTTCACTTACATTTTAATTTCATTGTCCGCTAAATAAACAATTCGCGCATAAAGTTATTTTCCTTTCATCGCTCGATTTACTTCCAGTAATAAGGGTATACGTATTATCTCATGAATTTAATTTAGTCGATTATGGAGTATTATGATTGAATAACTAAATAGTAGTTAATTAATTTTATCGGTGTATGGTTCTTTTTATATTAGACTACGAAAGTTCGCATCTCTTTTATATTTTATAACGATCGCATTAATATTCAAAAGATTGCTATCGATCTTACGAGGTTTCGGTCTTTTTTTAAAATTATCGTTACACTTTTAAACCGAAATTGCGGGGCTTAAAACATAATACAAATTATTATTACTCGAAAGAAAATACGTTTTTTACACAATAAGTCGTTACGAAGAAAGAAATACAAAATAGTATTTTATTTTTGATACGCAAGTCATGAAAAATAATAACAAACTTTTATAAAAGATACTACGCGTAAAGTTATTTCTAAAGTTTCGAATAAAGAAAATAAACTTTATTTAAATCGATCGAAGAAAATCTAACGGTAATATTATATACGTTTCACACAAAAATATCTATACGAAGTTTTTTAAAACACTCTTTAAAATTTTAGCACATTGTAAAAAGAAAAAAAAATTTTCTCAACGTTTCGGATAATAAAATATCCCGTAACGTTTCTTACACAGAGATTTCCGTAAAATCTTTAAAGAACAGAATCGAATTTTTATAAAAAGCGTTAAAAAATTAAATTCGATCGATCGCGGGTATTTAATCCCAAAAATGAGGTATGGAAGTAATAAAATGGAAAAAAAGTGGAAACGCTTTCGAGGAAACTGGAAATTTTCGAGCTTATAAATTTATAAAATACGGAAAATTGTAAAAATGTCGGAACCAGCGAATAAACGTATCAAGTTTCACAGATATTTTATTAAAAGAAAAAACGCTCGTAACGTAAACTGTTGATCCGGAGCAACGATCTCGGGGAGTCCGGGAGTCCGGGAGTCCGGGAGTCCGGGAGTCCGGGGTAACGCCGCACAGATATACGCATATATCTATTAAAACAATCGAAAGTATACGTCGTTGGTTCGCTCGCAATAACTTGCTCCACTCGCGCCTGAAAATTCGTCGCGTCGTTCCCGCAGGGCCATTAACTTCTGGTAACGTGCGAAAACGGCAGTAAATTTCAACGGAAGTAATGGATGCCGAGCTTTAAGGATGTACAATGGGCGTCCTGTGCGACGCCACCGTCGTTGGTCCCCCGGTCCCTTCTTCCTAGCCTGGCCCGCCACCGCGTAAGAATGTGTAGTAATACACTTCGCTTACACCCTCCCGTTCGAACTATATACGCGTTTTCTCTCGTTGTCTTGAAGGAAAAGGGGTAAATAGTAAGTCGGGGCGGCAGTTCGTACGGCCGCCGCATAAACATAAATTATCAGCTGGTAATTACAAGATACGATCTCTCCTCTCTCCGGTCGCGCGCTCCAGGTTCCTTCGTTCGTTCCTTCCGTCGTTACAAGCCGACGCCTATAATGAGGAGCGTAAGAGGGTAAGTAACCTCCTCGTACTTTCTTTCACTCCCTCTTTTCAGTTTTACACTACCCCGCATCGAAGCGTTTGCACGCGCTGCACGAACCTCGCGATTTCTAATTGTTATATACATTCCATTAGGCTAATTGCCAAATTAAGACTTCCACTGGTAAAAGAGGAAGTTCGAACTGGAAAATGTATATTAGATGGGGATCGAGTCGCGGTAAACACGTTTCCAATAATTCTGTTTCGGGTACCTTCAACGTTGTTATGTTCTTACCTTTTGCTTTAAATTGATTTTTATTTCTTTTACGACGGTTCTTTTTAGATTTATTCTCAAATTACAAAATGGAAATCGATTCATTTTGGTGGGAAAATAACGCGAATAAATTTATTTTCAATTGATAATTAATTTCAAGTCTAGTGTTAAAAATAACTATTGTTGTATTTAAAATTATATTTTAAATATACTTTAAAAATACGATATATTAACCAAAATAAGTTATCTTAAAAAATTTATTTAAGAATTTTTAGCTCTAAAAACAATTATTTTCATTACGATATATTTGAAAATATAATGGTATTTTTTAAATTTTAAACAACTATAAACGAAGTGAATTTTTTTTACGAGAATTTTTTATCTTCGGTAAAAAGATTTTGTTTCACATAGTAATTTATTGATATAATAAGAATTATCTTCTAACAAGTATTTTCTTTCTCAGAAGAAAGATCATAATCTTTGTAGGTAGTTCCCTCTTATAATTATTTATCCACATTCGTATCTGTATTAATAAGAATGTAATTATACAATTTATGTTAAAAATATATATTATAATAAAGAAAATTTCATATTTGTAAATGTTACGGATATGTCCAAAAATTTTTATAAATATAAAATTATCGCAATAATTTCATTTTTGTTATATTTAAATAAAATGTAGAAAATATTTATATTTATATATTTATGGAAAAAATGAGATAAAAATTAATTCCATATAAGCAGACGAATAAAACAAATAAACATCGTTTAAAACGTTAACTAATTTTAGAAATTTGTAGTCAGGTAATATTTATTTATACGTGAATAAAAATTGAATATAATATTAACAAAAAGTCAAATAATTAAAATAAAACATTAGTTTAATCTTAGTTGAATCTATAAAGAAAAATTGCAAACGATTCAAAGTTGATAAAAAAACTAATCGAACGCAGTTAATTGTTGTCGTAACTAATACTTAATACATATAGAGAAATTTACACCATATTCAACAGGTATTTAATGAAAATCCTAATATACGAGAAGGTCAATAACATATATTAAATCTGGGTTATTCATTTTGAAAAGGAATTAGACTTTCCTTTCGAAATGGGAATTTATGATATACAAATTGAAAAGGAAACTGTCTTACTCTTTAATATATATCTTAATTCTGAGAAAACAGTATTTTAAACTTCTTAATATACAAGCGCAATTAAAAAAGGATATTTGTGTACATATTAGGAATTTAAAAAATGTCGTTATCAGAAATTTTTAACGAAAACAAACGATTCGCGATTACACGACTTATAAATAGTATCGAGTGACATTCATGGTTTTGCAAAGTTTCAGAAAGAACGATGAAATAGACATTGTAAGACGGGGAGAGCGAAGAAAGAGAGAGAGAGAGTATTTATGCGTTTGCACGCGTGTGTGTATATATGAAAGGGAACGAAAGAGAGGAATGCAGACGAGAAGAAGAGCGTCGAAATCGGTAAGCGCGCGGAATTCTCGCTATCGCAAAAACAATTAATGCTCGTTAAAAGAAATCCGTGATTTACGGACGGTCGTGTAGCATGGGGTCCTACTTCGAGATAACGCTTGAACCCCTTCTTAGCCCAGACTTAACAAGCGAGCTTACTGGTAACAGCATTTTACCTCTTTCCTCTTTTGCTCCTTCCTTCTTTGTCCGCAAGCTACGCGCGAGCTTGCACTTAACGACTGCCAAAGCTGACCTATTCATCTTTTGCACACAGCTACCTTCTTAAAACAGGCCACAAGCTACCGTTAAGCTTACTCTCGATCACGCGCTCATAAAAATTAGAAATCCTTGTCTGGCTTTCCACTTTTACGGATCCGAATAAAAAACTTTGCTCGACATTATATTTATCGTAAAAAACTAATATCTAGATGTTTCTACTATCGATTATATCGTAACCGTTACTCACCTCTCCATAAGCTTGCTTTATTTGGATGTTATTTGTTTCTTGTTGGAATTGTAAATAAAATACGTTGAATCGTCGATGATATATTATTATCATTATCGAGTCGCGAGCTATTAACGCTCGAGGAACTGTTCGAGAAATTAATAAAATAAATTTTAGCACGAACGCTTCAAAATTTTATGAAATACGAGTTAATGCATTAAATAGAAATAAACGCGTAGAAAAATAATTCGAATTAGCTCCAGTGGAATTATCGTTCGAATACAAATGAAAATTTATTCGACTAAAAAAATCGCTTTTACGGATGAATTTTATACAGTCTTACGTTTACTTTCCGAATTTTAAATGTTAAATTAACGCATCAAATACGAAGGAATATATATTTGTGTATTATCTCGAAATAATGAATGGAAAGATAAAAAATTAAAAGTCGTAGAATTTCTAGAAAGGAAAAATTGTTAAAGCGCTTTTTCTTCAAAATATATTCCAAGCTTTCATAGAATCGATACAACGAATTTTATTAATTTCGGTTTTAAAGTGTATCGTCGTACACAGTTTTCGATATTCCGGAGCGAATAAATTCTTTAAGTTTAGCGAATGAAGAATTTTCGAATAAAGAGCGAGGAAGGGAGGGTGAAGAGAGGGGAGAGAGAGAGAGAGAGAGAGTAGGTAATGGTAACGAATGTCTTACGAGCGTACGGCGCGTTATAGCCATTAGCGGGTAATTAGAAACAGATGCCGAGCGAATCTTTTAAGGTGAAGTATAACCTTAATTTATAAAGCGCGATTATTCAACAACGTGGGACGCGCCATGCATCGGCGCCACTTTCGAAACAAAAGTTTTAATTATTTATTATCCGAGGCACAGAAGGAGAGCCATTGTCTCTTTCCTCTTTAAAGTGCTCTTTAAAACTTTTATGCGAATGCTCGATCTTTAAAAAAATCTTTAAAAAATATTGTTTATCTCCGTAAGAAGTTTTATCCCTCGGAAGAAGAAACAATTATTATTTCAGTTCGGAATAATAAGCGATAGCGGTTACCGACTCGGGACGGGATAAAATAAAGAGAAGCAAACAGTCCATTAGTCAAATCGAACCCGAGACAATAACAAAAGGAAAAAAATATCCTCGCTCGGATTGACGTGACTCCGCGGAGCCGCTGTCGTCCAGCAGAAATAGTCCGATTATGCTTGGCCGCACCCTCCTCGCGTGGGTCGCCGGATGTGACAGTCGCCCGTTTTAATTACTCACACGCGTGCACCCAACGGCCAGTCCAAAGTGCAAGATACTTAATTTAAGAGGATTCGGCCAAGATAATTGAGTCAAAAAATTATCGGTCTCTTAAACGCATTAGTTCCAATGAAATATTAATTCAAAATACACATTTTACCGATCTACTTTGTTTTATAATTTTTCATTTGCTCGGTACTATTATCTCCGATCGAATATGGCTTGCCCACTCTTTATGTGCGACTCGTATGAAAAATGAAATAAAATATATGCACGCTCGATTCAACGCATAGATAATCAAATTATTCTTCGTTATTACGAGCAAAAAATTCTCTATTATAACATAAAAATCTAGAATGCGACGATTATCAACTTGCGATCTTGATAAATAAAATAAAATATATTAAAAATATGCGGGATAAACTATATACGCGTGGAAGTGGAAACTATATTTTTCTTAAACGGAAATTTATATTAAATGATAATATTGAAACCATGGATTTCTACTAATTTGAATATTATTAAGAATTGCGCGCGAACGTTTATTTCTTTTTTTTTATGTATTTTACGTTTGTTATTTTAAATTTTAGTAGTATTTTAAAATGAAATTTAAAAGCTGAAGAAAAATAATCTTTGAGTAAAAAGCGATATTATTGAATAATATATATTTAAAAATTAGAATACGTATTTTTAAGAATCGCAAAATTTTATGTTTTCGTTAAAAAAATGTTAAATAATTTTATGGATTATTTTTTTTATGAAATATAGTAATTATCGTTAGAGTAAATAGTTTTTGTACATTTTTTGTAAATTGATTAAATAAATTCACTTTTTTCTCGTTTTTCATATAACTTATTCGATACGGGTTTACAAAACACGCAAAATAATTTTTGCGAACGATCCAATACTTAAAATTTTATTCGATCGTTCTATTTAAATAAATATTCTAAGCTTCGACACCGTATATATTTGAAAATTGAATACGTAAATGTAAATTTAAACCAATAACGAACGAATAAGGATAGTTGAGGATGTAATAAGATCGATAAATGAAGCAATTAGGTAATATCCAAAGAATCCATACATATTATAAACTTTATACAAAATTTATTTAGTTTTTAAAGGTACAAGAAAACAATACATATTATACTTATATATATATATATATTTTTTTTTATACAAGTTATGATTTATAATAGAAAAGTACCCTAACAAATCAAACCATGCCAAAAATCGTTTATTTATCATTGTTATATAGTAGGACATATTTTTGTAAAGGAACACAAACATTGGCGTTTAACAAAAAAATCTTTGAAAAAAATTTAAATTAAATACAATGTAAGTACCAAACTATCGCGTAGACAATGCGTATACAAGAAAAATAAATGTGTATTATTCTGAAAAGATTACATTTCATTGAAATATTTCTTACACGCTACAACGAATAAAAATCATTGCGAGTTATCTTTTGTTAGTAAAATAAATAATATATCATACATAATAAATTTTAGTAGTAATAAAATAGCAGTTCCTATATTTCTTGTTTGTTTAATGTATTGCAGCATACAAGGCAGTGGCATTATTTATTTAAAATTGAGTTCTCCAAAAGAAACAAATATATTTTAAAATAAACTTTACCATAGTAATTTTTTATTTTTAACATAACGTCGTAGTAATATTTAAATTGATCTTCGTGGAAGGCTATGCTTTTTAGTTTTTCTTTCCTGTACAATCTATATATAAATATATTAGAATTAAAAAGTAATTTATCGCGTAAATTATATCTTTTATTTACTTCTTTTTGTAGCAGCGTACTATTTATAACTACGAGTATACATGGTATATTTTATATTTTTTATATTATGGATGTATATTTTTTTGATAGATATCGTAAGAAATAGATTTATACAACATTCGAAACTAAGAAAATTTGAAACGCGTCAACATTAATGTCGCAACGATTAGACAAGACAAATTTGTTTAGTTAGAAATGTGTAGTACAATCAATTATTTTGATCGAGTAGATTTAATCTTTCAATTCTTTAAATATATTCCAATTAAACATTTTTGCCAGAATAATCAAGAAATATATATAAAGCGGTAATATTCAAGTTTTCAAAGAATGTACGAAAGAGCGAAGGTTGTTGATTGCTTTTATAGTTGGATGAAGAAAGCCTGTAATATAAGACATAAATTTTTAGCACGAAATCCTATTTAAACACGTTGGTGCGAAACATTAGACTCGAGAGAACGGAGTAGAAATACGAAGATTGTAACCGAAGGGTGCATGTAACGGTACACAGGAGCAAATACACGGTTCTTCGGTCCATAGATCAATGGCTGGTAATTATTGTAAGTTCATTAGAGTTTGGGCTTTCCTTTCTCCCTGTTGTTCTCCATCCGTTCGTTCCTTTCTTCCTTCGGAATCTTCGGAAGTTCCGCGAACGAACAGCCATCTCGGCATTTCCACCACTCGATTCTATCTTCTTCCAGAAAGCTGGCGTTCGTCTCGCTCTTTCACCGTCGCGCGTCTCGAGGAGTCGAAATTGCGACATTCCGAGGCACCGAAGCGCCAAAACTATTTGCGACTCCGTAATTTGCGATCGTTGTTTATTGCGAATTAGATGGACTCTGGATCTTGATGAACGTATATCGCGCGCGGTAGCGCACTCAACACATACAAACGCGCGCACTCACACAGAGAGAGAGAGAGACAACATCGCGTGCTAATGCAACAAGGCAGAAGCAGCGGAGGCAAGATTTTCGCGCGAGAATTGCGTCCGGGATTCCCCCGGACTACTTGGACACGAGTTTACATTACGAGTCAGTGAAACACGACGCGCCTTGATAATACAAGTTCAAATTGTTTCGAGCGTATACACCGGAGGTGCCGGACTATCGTACGAGCTCGCATTGTTTTTCGAAAGATTATTTCATAAGCGATTTAGACTAAAACTCTTTGCGTTCGCTCGAGAAATCCGAGTCGCGAGTGCGATAAAGAAAAACAAAGATATAAATAATGAGAAGCTCGGTGGAGCTTAGGGGTCGCGAAAATGGGCGCGAGAATGAGAAAACAAGCCAACAAAAATTTCAATCAGCAAAATGCGTTACATATTCATATTCTCGGCGGGTCGGGATAACTGCGCCAGATAAAACTCCTCGCCAGTCTCGTAAATAAAATAAGTTATAGCTCGCCGAATCGTAGACAGTTGTATCTCGTACGCGTACCGTCCTGCCAGCTTAAAGCGTAAGTGCGCCAAAGAGTCTCGGAGAAGAGGCAGGAGAGACTTTATAGGAGCCCGAGTAGAATCACCGGTGAACGGATATAAGTCACGCGGTAAGCCAATCGCATTACGTGTTTCCGCGCGAGATGCCACGAGCGAGCGAATGGAAACAATTCTCGCCTATCGGGGCGAAATTTGGCAGGCGTTTAAAAAATTTATCATCCCGTCCAATGGGAAGGCAGCTGGAAGAATTAGCCGGGGTTGAAGAGATTAGAGTCCCGCTAGTTCGCGAATCAACTGTGCAATCGGATGCAGAAATTCTCAAGACTTGCAACATCGCGATTCATTGGGTAATCTCGAAACCGCCTCCGGGCTCTCGTCTCTAAATTATAATTGCGAACCCGGTGATAATTGTTGCACCCGCTTTCGAATAACGACAATTTTCTTGGTGTCGTCACGAGACACGTATTTCCAGGTAATCGTTCCGTTGCACCCACCGAGAGACGTACGACCGAGAAGGGCGAGAAGGAGACGTTTATATTTTTCGCGAGGGAACGAAAATTGCTACTCTTGCTACTCCGGATACCCGAGGCGCGTTCCTCGACAATTTCGGTACAAGTTTCTCGATACCCCTTTATTTACCTGGATGCGATGCCGAAGGATCTGCGCGTTGCGCCTCGCGTCTTTAATTAAGCGAAGCGATTCGCGCGTTTAAATAAAAAGTTCCCCAAAATAAAAAGAAAAAGAAAAGAGGACGAATTCCTCGCTATAAGAAAAATATTATAGCGAACTATTAAAGCATGGCAGCGAGAACGAAATAATTTTTCTCTCAAAGGCGCGAATCCGCCCGAGCGCCATTTTTCCTCCCTTCATCCATGAAAATCTTCTTTTCCAGCCCGTCTATTCGCAAACGAGTGCGCGACTAGAGCTGCGCGGAAGAGGCGCGAAACGCGTTCAGCTGCTTCGTCGCAATAAATAATAAATAATTCTTAAAGCAGTCGCCTATGCATCATCGTGTCATTCCGCGGGCGAGATGCCGCTGCCAACGCGACGGAAAATTTATCGATGCTAATTTTCCGTCGCGTTCGCGCTCGCGTTTCTCTCGCCTACGTCGTGAAAAAGAAATTGTATATTTCTCCGGTAGTATACGCTTTCTTCCGAATGTGCTCGGCCCCTTCTTCCATTAAAAAAATACGATACTTTTAATGTTCGGTCGGAGTTATGTCATTCTAAATGCCATATAATTCATTTGTATTTTAACGCAACTGCGCTATTTATTATATAAAAATTACGTTCTCGATCGCGATACGCGGAGCCTTGATAAAAACCATTTCGTTTTTCTCCCCTTGGAAAACCAACTTGCATCATTGATTATTATTGCAACGATGCGTCGATTACAGCTCGAGGAACATCGACGGATGCATCGATCTAAGCGCGCGATCGATAAAACGCCAGAGTCGGTCGAATAAGTATCGCCAGATCCGTTTTTGCATGCCACGGCGAGACTCGTATTTTATTATTGCTCGAGTCCTTTTGCGGTGATGCTGTTCGCGCTCGAAGACGGTATTACTATCATTAACGCCGTAGTTTTGCCGACTACGGTATTTTACCGCTGCCACCGCGTGGATCTGCTCTTCGTTCCTTCACATAATTAAATACGAGATTGCACGTTTGCATCCACGATTGTCTTGAGTTTAGCAATATTTAATTTTCGTTCGTATTTCACTTAGTTTTCGCAGTTTTCTTTCGACATCGCTTCGAATCGCTGTGCTCTCCAACCAACCAAGCAACCAGCGACGAGTAAGCGAAAACACGCTTGCGCGAAAATTCCAGATTATTGCGATAATCGTAATTTTCGCAGCGCGAGGAAAGCGAGGAAAGCCGAGAGAAGAACGCACGGAAAACTCCGTCCCCCGATCGGATGAAGAAAAATCGTCCAACGGAAGAAGATTCGCCTCCGGTGCGCCAGTGCAATTAACTTCCGGCCGAGCTAATAATTAATTTGCAATTACCGCGTCTGGCCGAGCAACTCGATCCCCGTTTCTCTGGTTTCCCTCGATAGACGCGACGAAAACGCACCGAATCTTTCGCTTCGACTCTCCTCCTCCCCCCATCCTCCCCCTTCCGTGCGATAGCGTTTTAATTCCCGACTCGGGAGTCGCGGGAATGTGCAGGACGTGCCCCACCCGCTCTAAGGTTTCACTCGCTCGCTTGCAATTTCAAACTCGCGATATCGCGGATCGCGTCGCGTATGTCTGAAGTCTGTATATCTTGGTAGTCGCGTAATTAGGAATTAGCGAAGAGGACGCGCTTTTCCTCGTCGCGTTATATTTATCGATCCGTTTGCTTTATCCGTTTCGCCCTTGCGTCTTCACGAACGGAACGCTAAGTTTGCTCTAACGATTTCTTAAACGTTATTCGCGCGAAGCGCCTCGCCACGGTGATGATAAATAAACGTTACGGTAAATTAATGTCGGTGATACAACGCTCGTCGTTTCAGATTTGAAAAGCTTTCAAATAATTTGTTTAATAAAATCTTCGTTACGATCTAGATTGTTTAAAAATAGCCGTTGAATGTTTTTGTTGAATCTTTTTCTAAACGATTGCCTTCGTTTATGTAAGACGCCGCTCAGGATTACGTTCCGAATTTCTAATTAATCGTTCGAATAAACTACAAAGTAGGGTAAATATCGCTGTGAGTTTTCATCTTTCGAAACGACCGTCGAGTGCATCCAAAAAGAAAAGACACTGTACCGAAATCTGCGTATTTAATTTAAAATGCTTTTTAAAGCAATGTATTTTTCATTCGCGCAATAGTTTTTCCAGTCTCGTCCTTCGTCTCTCGAATCGATTTATCTCTTTTCGTACACCTAAAATGACAAAGCGATCGTCGTAAAAACGTTACGAACCGATCGTTCCTCGATCCGAGACTCGGTTATACAATGGGAAATGTTTAAATTCGCGTGTAACGAGCATCGCCGAAGGCGCAAAATCCACGCGTATCCAGGTAATTCGCGCGAGTCGCGTCGTCTTTTCAGCGGAGGCGGCGAAAAACGGAGAGTGACAGCTCGCTGAAAAGCTATTAGCGGCCCGAGTCAATAAACAAAGGAGCGTTTTGGGCGATATAATATTGATTAATGGGAGGTTAAGGAAGCGCGTTAGCGTTTAGTCGAAGTTCTCTCCAAGGTTCGCTCTCGCTCACCCCAACCCCCTCCGCGAGGGAAACGAGCCCGCGTTACTCTTTACCCTCACACTTGGGTGTATGCCGAGCGATTATCGAATTTCCTCCCCGTAACAATGAGGTCCTATTAACTCCCACCCTCTTTGAGTCTCTCGTCGGTACGTACCCGCCGATGCCGAGCTTTGCCCGCCTCCTCCGCCTTTGTGTATTGTTAAGTCTATCCGCGTTAAGCGATTCATAATGCGCAGCTACTCCTCGCGATAAATCGCTCCGAATTGCTTCTTGGTCAGCGACAATGAATTAACGATGTCGATCATCGTTCCGACATCGGCGTCGACCTTAACTGCCGTCTCGACTCGGCCTTTGTGTCCTCCTCTATATAGACCTTCTAAAATTGTTACCTCGAGACTTTGATGAAAGACTCGAAACGCGCGAGTTGAACGATCGATGTTCCGTTAATATCAGCGCGAAAATTCGTTAGCGTAGAGAAGATAATTCGTCGCCCGTACGAGCGAAACGAACTAGCAATTTTTCGAAGCTGGTCACGTTTCGCTTCGAACCTAAGTGGTACGTTCGACAATCGTATTATTAGAAAAACAAGGTATTTTCACCTTAAGCAATTAGTCGAGAAAACTTGTAGAAAAATAGCGAAAAATAGCGAAAAATAGCGAAAAATAGTAAAGTAACTTACGTACATACAACCCGGATGCTCTAATTTTGTCGTTCGCGTTGTCTAAAAAAAGAACTTGTCCTTTTATCTTTGGAGAGCTCCAACTATCTTTTCGGAACGGTAAAGTACGACACACACTCGACACTATATACAGCTACGACGGGAACAGTCCGCTCCAGAATTCTAGATACTAGAAGATTCTTCTCGTTTTCGTATTTCCTCCCACGTCGCCTGCTACTTCCACCATCACCTGGTAGGCTTGTTTGCTACCCGAAACTCCCATCTTCTAAGGAACCAATTAGTTGCTTTTTCCTTCGAGAAAAGCTACTGACTTTACTTGTCTCCAAACTTACCTTTCTCAAGCGGTTCTTAAGTATCTTTAGAAAAAGTCCTCGATAATAAGGTCTAGAGCCGAAAGAGCTTTTTTAAATGCATTACTTGGTATTATTTGCTTTGATATTCCTTTATTCTTAAATGTTCTTTTTTGTTATTAATACATATATCCGTATATATATATATATATATATGTGTGTGTATATTTACATAAACGATAAAGATCGCATTTTAGCTCGTATAATTTACGATAATTTAATCGCGTGGTTTTTGAAAAGTATCTTCGAGTCATTAAAATCGCTTTTCGTCGGAAATAAATTACGAGTTATTCGTACTCGTTAAAAATTCACGCGCACTAGATAAAATATCGACCGATACGGTAAATACGAAGTAACCGCACGCACAAAGAATAAATTCGCACAACTCTTAAAACTTTTAACAACGTTCGACGCAATATTATTGGACGCGAGTTATCGAGTACTGGGAACGCGTTCGAATTAAAAAAGCATCGCGCGAAGGTTAGAACGAAGTTTTGAATGTAAATTCACGGATACGTTGAATTTCCATTTCCTAATAAAAGACGAGCGAGAATTTTCGGCATACTCGGTGCACGTATTGAAGAGTCTTATTAGCGCTGTTTGTTATTGTTCATACGACACTCGGCCTCGCCAAAGAAGAAGAAATAATAAAAAAAAAAAAAACGCTCGCGATACAAGAGCGTGCCCCGAGGTGTTACGTTGATCTCACTGATTCTCACACCTCGTCTCGTCATCCGGCTCCTTCTCGACGCGTCGCTCGGCGACAGCTGCGCTGTTCCGCAATGACACCTCCTACTACTTCCTCGTCTACTTGTCCCCATTTTTGGTTTCCTTTTAAACAACTTCTCTCTCGCGATACGCGAAAGCTTGTTAAGTAAAAGTACACTTGCGCCGATATATTTCGAGTCCGTGTCTACCGTTTCCTGGATTCGCGTTGTTCTTCGGAAACACTTTGGAACGACGAAGTTTCGTTGTACACGATTGTATAATATCGAGGGCGATTTTTTTAATATCGATAACGCAAGTCGGAATTGCCCGAGAGTCGAGTCGTTCGTCCGATTAATGAAAAGCGAAAGGAAAAGCAAAGACTCGGATTCCGATGTATTTGTGTTTATTAATATTTTTGCATATGCATTTGAAGTTTAATTAAAAGTTTTCTTTGGGGGTTCATTTTCCGTTGGAAGTCCAAATTCGCACTTCTAAAAATACTTTCCGCAAAAGCAAGGAACATCACGTCTCGTGCTACTTTGATGACAGGAAAAAGAACTTGTATCGTCGACAAGCAAAAACGAAAAGAGAAATCCAAAGAGAACAAATGGGAATAAAGAAGAAAATAAGGAAGAAAAACCCAGGGAAAGAGTAACGCGAAGGTCGCCCGAGGTAATACGGCACGGTTGAGGGCACTCGGGAACTTCAGACTTTAGTAATTGTAAAGCGACTCGCAGCGCGCGATGACGGAAGTCTGTGAATCCGAACTGCACATACGCGAAAAGTGCGAGTAGTCTATATATATATTCTATCCGCGTGACAGTGTATAAGACCAGTAGGAAATAGACTTCGGGATAATTGAAGTTACTAGAGTGACTTCTCGCTATTTCAAGAGGTCCACGAATGTGAAAAATATGCAAAATCTTGCGTCGAGATCATTGTTTTTCCGCTTTCGATGCTCCGGTTGTTTTTATACCTTATTATTCTCGATGGTCAGAAAAGGGCGATGATCGTTGCTCCATTTCCGCGTATATTCTGTAAAACAGCGATCAAACGCCGAGTTCGAGTCGAGGAAAAAAACTTGACTTTTCTCCAAATTAGATAATTTTATATTCCGCGCTTAAATAACTTATATCTCAATTTCGGTATTTTATCGGAAGCTGGAAGAAAAAAGGTAACTCTCGCGTTGCTACCGCGGAACGAATTAGCATCGATGATGTACGTTAAAAGGAACCATCTTCCTCTCTCGAGACGATGTTTGTGCAGATCTTCTACTTTCTTTCGTGTACACAATGTTCCCGTGCACTTTTTCCGAGCCGTGGATTTTGCATTCATCAGGTGTGCTCTCGCAGTTATCTCGAGATTTGCTCCTCATTAGTCGGGCTAGCGAATGTTGGCCAGAGAAATATACAGCAGACAGAGCAGGTGGATGAAAAACAAAAAATTTCTCCTTTCTTGCTGAAAACAATCGCAAAAAAATCACTTTTCCGTCTTTTTTCGTTCTATTTTTCGGAAGATTCGCATACATTCTTGACTAAATTCACCGGGACGACGATGGGAAGATGAACCGCCGACAGCCGGAGGAGAGAAAAGTGGAAAATGCAGAGTGCAGTGAAAAGAAGGAGACGGAACAAGTTTTTGCTTCCCTTACTTCGTTCCTACGAACCAATTCTTTGATCCTGCGCAATGAGGTTATTCGCGATAGAGTACAAAAGCGATACCTTCGAGATGGAGACGTCAAACTACTAAACGAACTAATTTTGCCCTTCTTTCTTTTCATTTAAATATAATTCGATAAAATTCGATCTTCAATTACTCCCAACGTCCGTATTTATATTTGACTCGTGAGCATTCGGTGCGTTCGATCCCACCAAAGATAACTCACGGTTAAAGCGAGGAAATTGCGCTAGAGTTTAATGCATCGAAAACAAAGGAAACTCTCGCACAACGTTCTCGAAAGTTTGAAAAATAAAACACGCGTACTTCTGGAAAAGGTAGTTAGCCGTTTCCACTTGTCCGACTCCGTTTCGAAAGCCATCGATTTTCTTCACCGGCTGCGATAACCGTAATATCCGTCACCGATTCGCTCGTACACTTAAGAGTTACGAAGAGACAACGAGTAAAACGCGTAGCTTTCGAACCGAGTATATCCAGGACTCTACGCACGTACGTACGCGCACACTTGGAAAGAGGAGTCGGCGAACGCGAACGTGACGGAGTAGTAGTAGACGAAACGACGAAACGACGAAACGGGAAAGAAGAACCGTGTCTCTCCTGAAACGCGAATTACGGTGACGATGAAGAACGACGGGCGGACGACTGAGGAGCTCCGATATAAGGGGGAGACAGGAAAGAGGAGAGAACGAAACAATCGCTTCATTGGAAAGTCAAGAATCTCTCGAGCCCGTCGGCGTTTGACTCGCCATTAGTATCGTCAGTTTTAATTGTGCCTTCGCTCTTGGCCTTCGCGTGCGTAGGTGGCACCGAAGCCCCTCCCCCTGTTCCTTTAGCCCTAGTCCTACCGCGACCAACACACGCAGAGTCGAGCGTGTACGTATCAGTCGCGGAACTACCCCGAGACGACGAAAGAGCCGTGCCCTTTAGCGATGTCTCATTAGTTGCAGCACGCTGCAACGGATGAGTGCTTTCCTCCCTCTCTCTCTCTCTCTCTCTCTCTCTCTCTCTCTCTCGCCCTCGCCCCGACTCTCTCGGTGCTGCAGTGGCCTCGGCGAACGGGAGACTCGACTCTCCGCACTCGACAGCCGCCTTCTTATTCGCGCGCGGACACTTGCACGACGCCCTGGGCACTTTTCCCTGCTCGTGTTCGTGCGCTCGACGACGTCTGCCGATAACGGTCGATGCCTAACTTTTATTTTTATCGTCGCCTAACCTTCGTTATTGTTTGTCTCGCGATCGACCTTTACACGTTTATTTTATCTCTCGAGTCTCGGAAAGCAGCGTCCGTTCTTCAGCTTCCGTTTTAAAGCGCCCGTTTTCTTCGCTTTCCCGAATGAAAGAAAAAGCAAAGTCGAAGGGACAATAAGGAAGAATGGCGAGCTTAGAACCGACGGAGAAGCTCTCTCTCTCTCTCTCTCTCTCTCGATACACGCGTTCGTTCGTTGGTTCGTTGGTTGGTTCGTTGGTTGCCGGGGACACGAGCAGAGTCGGCAACGGCGGATAGTTTGCTCCGGGCGTAGCTTGATTATTTTCCGCTAGCTCGTTCATTCAGGTGAAGCGTGCGAGCCTCGGCGCACGGTGGAGGTTCAATTGGAAACAGCAATCACTGCTCGCCTGTATTTTGTTCTCTCGGAGCGGCGCGGTAGCAGCGAGAGAGCAAACTACCGAGCGGCGAACTCCAATAATAAGCTTTCTCCTATATTGCCTCTTCAGCCCCGTCGTTGCCGCCACTGCCGCCACTGCCGCCTTCGAGCTTTCCCGCCCCTTGTTTCCTACTTCCACTTTCCCAGCCTTTCTCGAACGCGTCGAGCGGTTCTCTTTCTCGTTTGCAGTGCCCGAGTCGGATTCACGGTACTCTGTCCTGCTTCCGCTCACACCCCGCAATACGTCAAGAGACTCGAGAGCTGCTTTTCAAGATACACCTTACCTTCGTACATCTCCTTGTTTTCTTCCTTCTTTCCTTTTTCCTCCGTCCATCCCTTGTTCTTCCTTCGTTCGTCGAGAATGCGACCTTATAATTCTAAAGTTGACTCGAACCTCCGTACGACTCTATTCGTTTCCTTTTCATTCTCCGAAACATTTTCGTTGCGTATATATATTTTTTAATTTTCGATAACTCGATTGTAGATTTTTTTTTCATCCTATCTTGCCACGGTTTTCGGATACTTTAAACATCGAGTTTTTTAATTTAGTTTCAATTTTAAACTCGTACTCGAGTGGATAAAGATCAATGTTTCGAAATAAACGTACCAATTTTTATTTTAACTCGTTTTTCGATGATTTTCAACCTAGAATGAATAATTTCAATAACGATTGCTCGTTCGGTAAAATTAAATCTATTACGAAAGTTCTATTTTTTTATATAAAAATCATTTTATTTTGATCGTTATCTCGTACTTTACCATTTATCATTTATTGTAAGAGTGCAAACTTTTTTATCGAATAAATTACTTAAAAAGATCGACCAACGTTGAACACGAACGAGTTAATCGTTAATTTCCAATTCTTATGTTTTCGAAAATTCTAAATGTTAAAAAGCCGTGTTTATTGGTTTCTTTATATCTCGTGTTTATAGGTCAACGTTAAATTAACAGCATCAATTTTTTTAATTAAGTGGATATACAAAGTTTATTAATATGAAAACGTCGCGTTCAAAAACTTTTATTTGTTGACATGCTTGTGTAACAACTGTTGTGTTTTTTGGTTTTTCAATTATGTAAACGTCAAGATTAAAAAGCAGTTGCAAGTCAGCAAATAATCTTCGCGAGTCAGGCAAAAAATTCGTTCAAGATTTTAAAATTCGCTCATTTTTCCAAATTCGTATATTAACGTTGTATCGAAACGTAAGTTAAAATTAACTCGATATAGTCGAATCTAGAACTTTAATCCGAAATCCGATACGAAAAGACGACGCCGATATTAGAAATTAGTTAATAATTTTTAGTATTTTGTCGTAAAAACAGTCGTTGGTTCGCTTTTACAAATTTCTGAAAATATCAATGTTCCGTTTAAAATACGTTCTAGAAATGAATATTGCACTTAAATATAATTATATATATTAAGTACTCGATATCTAGAAGTCCTAGATAATCTTGATAAAAGTATCGTACGTATACGTATTTTTTAATTTGTTATATACTAAAAATTGTTATTTAATAAAACAAGTAGAAGAGGAGATTTACAGAAATATACGATTACCTCAAAAAATCCCGAGATGGATGAACCAGAAACATTATATTATTTTTTAAATACAAGGATAAATAATTTGATCGAAATTTTGAAACGCGATACGCATTAAAAAAGCTCGAATCAGTAACGTCGGAATCGCGATATTAGAATACGAATAATTTGTATTTTTTACATGGAAAAATAAATTTGTTTGTGCTCGCTGTTTTGATAAACAGTGAAACGCACCGTAAAGAGAAAACAACGATAACGAAATTTGGTATTGTCATCTTTAAAATAAACTCGTGAAAAAAAGCGTGAAAAGAAGAGAAGAGAGGACAAACAGCACGGCAAAAAAAAATCAAAGCTTCCTGTTTGTCAAACACACGTTAAAAGCGGGAGCCTGAACACGAAGGGACACGTACACGGGGGATGGCGAAAAAAAAAAGCAGCGAAAAAACGGGGGAGCGATTTTTCCTGTAAACTACAGGCCGATGCTCGGACAGAGAGACAGAGAGACGAGAAACGCGATGCAGCCGGCAAACGTCAACGATAGTGCGATTGCCGGAGAGTGTCGACTCTCTAACCCTTCCGGCCTGTAAACGGCACATAAATACATCGATTCAATTCCGTTTGGCCGCCGGAACGTGTCCCCCGCACGAGTTCGCTCCCTCTCTGTCTCTTCGTCCTCGTCTCTGTTTCCTCGTCTCTCGCTCGCGCCGTTTCCCTCCCAGTGTCGCGCACCGACGTATTCGCCCTTCTATAAAAATTTATCGACTGGCAAATTGTTTCGCGTGCGCCTCGGTGTATTTCGGCGTGTACGCAAATGGCAAACACGAAGGTCCCGCGCACTCCGGAGCCCGATGTCCTGGGGGGGTGGGCGCATACTGACCGTTACGCCGATAAGCCCGGCACGGTCAGCCTTTAATTAACAAAAAGTCATTAAACTTTTCGCAAGAGGACCATCGAACGCGTTCCTTGTTTTCATCGTTGTCCCCTTTTCAGACCCTTTTACGAGCGACTTGTTCACGGATTTCTTTAAATGCCCGACGCGAGATGACGACTTTAATACCAAACTGTATAATTTCATGAATTTCATGGCTAAAAAAGCGAATCATTACTGCGAAAAACGGCGAGTGCGCGAAATATCGATAAAGAATCAAACGCGAATGTTAACTACGAAATCGGTTCAAGATCGATCGAGGATGATTCGCGAGTGTCGAAGTAAGCTTTTACATAAAGAAACAAACAAAAAACAAGTTTGATCTCGTTTATAAAGATCAAAAAAATCAATGTTTAAGTAGTAATAAATGCGTATACAACGAAAATCTACCGTTATTATCTAACGTTAATGCATTAACGAATGTAATTTGATAAATTTTTTTACAATTACGCGTAACCGTTAAATATTTGATTACTGGAAACGCGCGTAAAAAGATTTTGCATTTTGCATTCACGGAATGAATTTTCAGGAAAACGACCGGTCGTCGGATATGGCTTCGTTAGAGCAGAGCAAATTTCGTCTAGCGTAGCTACGATCGCCGTGTAAACGATACGCATCGCTAGTGTTGTTTAGATATTTTATTTTGCATTCGTGTATGTGACTACATTTTCCAAGGACCAAGCGAACGTTGCGTTGTAACGCGAGCTTAACACGACAAGGCGATAATGACGAGCATAACCATTAAAGCTATGGTTGGCGAACGCTAACAGGGGCTGTTGCGCTTTTTGGCCACACGGTTACGGGACAGCCCGAGGGCTAAAAATTACTCGACCAGAAAATTAAATTGTAAATCGCATACGGCCGTTGCAGCTCGTTGTTTTCACGACTGCGAATGAAAAAATTCCTCCGATCTCGGTACGCAAATCTAAATCGGGATAAGTAATTTAGACGGGGATAAGCTCGAGTCTCTCGAGGAAGGATCGCTGGAAACGCGAACTACACCCAACGACGTTAATTCGAAGTGGACCTTCCTCTTCCAATTCCAGCGGAATACGTTAAAAATTGTGTCCTCTCCCGATGATGGGGAACAATAACCTTTCCAACGCGGCGCTGAACCGACCGGAGTAAAAATTAAAGGACAGCGGTCGGTGATTCTTTCACCTCGATTAATTTCCGAATCGGCAGCGATCCAGCCGCTGAGCCATTCGAGCCAGCATTCCGAGCGTTCTTCGAAGCCATGGAAAGCTGAAAGAGAGCGAGCGGGAAGGTTGGGGTTACGGGGAGAGAGAGAGGCTCGAACACCGCAAACCCAAAACGTTCACTAATTTTCTGTTTAGTCGTAAAATAAATTCGCCAAGGCATGCGGGTGCTTTGACCCGGGGAAAATGGTCTCCGGAGCGTATTCCCCTTCGTTCGCGCTCCTCGTTTCTCTATTTCTACCCTGGTGTTACGATACAGGAGTCCGATACTGCGATGCCAGCGACGAGCTTTACCCTGTGCACGCGGGCGTCGAAATTTTCAAGCAAAAGTAATCGAATTTGTTAGCGTCGTTTAACGAGAGCCGCGTAATTGCCGAAACTTTTCTTCGATCGAGGTCCGTTTTTCCGAACGTAGGAATAACGGTGAAATAGTAGCGAGTACGATCGATATTATTCAGTGTTTTTAAATTCGAGGACGTGGATGCGTAAACATTTGTTTTTTTTTGTACCGCTCGGTGACGTTTGCGAAAGAAAATGAAAAGAGAAATTTACAACTATCCGAGCGGTTGATACGCGAAAAAGAAAGGACAAACTCTTGTACGACTGTTACCGATACAGTGATTATATGGCCCGTGCAATCAAAAGTTTCATGGCATAACGTTTTAAGAGAAGGTCCCGTGTACCTCTCATCGAGTGACGGCTTAATCACGGTATGAGTTAACTGCGACGATATATACCTGCACGAGCAAATGTGCACGAATTTACTCTAACTTATTTTCTCCTGAGCATTTCCCTGAATAGGTTGTAATTGTTAGGGTTCTCATCGATAAAACTCTCGTTCACTTATCGTTTAACGACGGCGTACTCAGCTGATTATGCATTGCGCTCTTGTCTTTTTATTTCCAGTAGTTTTACGCGTGTCGTTTCTCTGTCTTTGTGTTTTTTCTTTTTTCACTTGTTTCATACGATTAAAAATGGCTGGGAATAAAAATGGAAATAGTCGCAAAAAAGGAAAATGGATCTTGAGCTGGTAAAATAAATATCCGCGATGATTTGAAAAACCTTTGTATTAGAAAAAATGAAAAACGAGAAATGAAAATATAATGTTACATTGTATATATCGCAAAAATTTTTATGTATTTTGGACTAATTTGCGTAATTCTTGAATTAAAAAACAAAAAAGATAAACAGTTGTAAAAAAAAAAAATACAGCGAATGATCTCTCGAATTAAAGAGAATTTTATTAAAAAATAAGAATTAGTATTCGTTCTTAAACAATGTTCGCTGAAAATATTTTCATTGCAGATGTATAATTATTATTGGTTACGTATAAAAATCTGATACGAGTATGATATAAAGTCATGGAAACCGTCAATTAGTCAGACGTGTTTTTGTGGAGGAAGTCATTTAATTGGATTATTCTGGAACAAAATAAAGTTAGTAATTCATACAAAATTTTTATTAAATAAACATGACACGAAAATGAATATTTAGTTATCGTATAATTGTTTCAAAGTTTTATCACGGCTGTGATTAAATAAATAATAAAATTTTAATCTTCCAATTATGTATTAGGGTTAAACTTATCCAATTCATACAAATATAGATCAGTACATATAAATAATTACCTACTTTGAAAGATCAAAAGTAAAAGACGTAGATAAAAAACTCATTATTATGAATATAATGGACAATTTATATTATTAATTGCAGAAAAAAATAAAAGATAATTTTGAAATACCAACTGCACATTTTGATATAAATTCATACGTAATTTTTTCAAAAGTACACGGTGATATATTCGAATGCATCAAGCTAAAGTTTCTGCTCTTTCCTTTTGTCCCTCTCGTTCTTTCTCTCTTTTCCTGACTCTCTTCTCAACAGTTTGCATTGTTATTTATTAATATCGTCTCTCGTTACGTGAGCAGATGCCCTCCAAAGCAAATGCTTCTGGACTCATTGATGTTCGTATACAAATGTTTATGCAAGCATTGAGTGACCTGAGCACTTGTACAACGTTTGGAACGGCCTCGAGTCTCGCCAGGATCGATGGCCGAAATAGATAAGAGTCGAAGGACAGCACCGACTGACGGATCTTTCAAATGATTTTGTCCTCCTGTATTGTAGCCTCCTATATAAAAAAATCCCTCCAATTAATTTTTTCGCTGGATATTTTTTCTGTGCATTTTATTGTTTCGTTATTACATTCAAAATATTTTTTCTACATCAATGTCACGATCTTCGTATTGAATAAAGAAAGGTAAACTTTTGGATTGCTTTTCTTTCTTTTACAGGAAATATATAAAAAAATTTAATTTTTTAAATGTATTTCAAATATTAAAAGAATTTCAATAAACGTTTAATCAAAGATAAGGAAACTCAAATTATTAGATTACATTATTCATTTTTGTGCTTATCGCTATATTATTAACCAATTAATTATGTACGGAATATAATTATATTCTAATTTATAGTAAGAAGTATTTAAATATCAATTAAAAGATTTTAATTCACAATTTTTATTTTTGAATTGTATAATTAAAATATAAGATAAATATTAAAAATATATAATTATTTTAAGTATAAGCATTCGAGACAAGAATTTTAAGTACAAAATTACTCGAGATATTTATTATTATTTAACTACATTCGGAGAAAAATATATTTATGATCCACGATACTTATTATTGTTAATAACCGATTTACCAGCTTACAAAGTAATAAATACTTGAGTTATAATCGGTGAGCTGTACATTTGCTTAAAATACAATAAGTTGGAAAAAAGTTCATTATCAATTTATAATGTTTTGGTTAGTTACGCGTTATAATATATTTATATTACGTTATTCTTAATCAACGATCTGAATGAACTAAAATTTATTAAAATCGTTACTTAGTTTATTTTTTATTAAATATTCTATATACACTTAACAATTTATATTAATAATTATATTTATTTATCGAAAATTGTATAAAACCATTTTATTGGCATAATAAAACTTTTCCTCGGTGTAAATACAGTTTTTATTCGATGTTTGGTATTGCCACATAAAAGTTTTCGATTCTGAACATTTGACTTGTACTTTTTGCCCCTTCGCATTGTAACATCGTATAGCTTTGCGGACAAAGAGAGAAAACTAACGCTGATGGTGGAAATATCGTTAGATTATACTTAAGATGTCTATTGGATGCGAGCCAATCTTTAGCTTCGCTGTACCTCGAGTTGCTCTCTTTCACTCTCTCTTTCCGTATTTTTCTATCTATAAGTATATTATAATATATTTCTTTTTTCCTTCTTCCACTTTAACTCGGTAATACGTTGAAATTTCTACCGACTAAAGGCTTGCCAAAATTCTCGATCAAAATGACAATAGTAAGAAATTTACTCACGATTTTATTGATTTTTTTTAAACTCTCGCACGTAGTAAGTTTTCGTTCCATCTTCTACGCGTAAAAAAATATGGCTAAAATAAATAAACAAAGTACGATGTAACAGCGATTTAAGAATTCGAAAACATTTCTTTTTTCAAATTCATATCGCAATTTATTCACGCGAATAGATTTTCGATAAAAAGTTGGCGAATCGTGTACCGTTCTATAACGAGCACGTTAAACTTTTTTTCAACGATACCCTCGATAAAGTTCAAGTCAGTAATTCTCGATGTAAAATCAGTAAAATCGCTTTTCATTCGTACCGAAAATGTTTTGTCTCCGATGCATTCGCGAAGTCTTCAATTAATTAATGACATTAGTTAATAACGCTGCCTGCAACAGACGAAATATAATCTCGGACGTGGCACCTAGATAAATTTCATTATAATTATATGTGTTATGTACAGTGTTCTTTGCAAGTACGGGAGCCAACTTTCTCGTTACTTTGCACACGCGCAAACACACCAACCGTGGCTCTGTCTCACCCCTTTCTACTCCTCTCTACGTATTTACTCTTCCACGCGTATATCTCGGTGGTTGCGGTCGCCTTCGCTGCAATACCGCTGTACGAATTACAGGCAGAGAAAGATAGAGGGAGAGAGGGAGAGAGAGAGAGACGGAGGTACGAAAGTAGGGGAATGTTTCCCTTTCTCGCAAGGTGCCACCGACGCTGATACCGCGTTGCTTTCGCGGGGGTGAGATGAAAGTGAGATGGTAAGGAAAAGGGACCGAAGAGAGAAGCTAGAATAGGCCACACAGACTTTCTCTCTCTTTCACTATCTTTCTCTCCCTCGTTCTCACTCCATCTCACTCTCTTTCTTTCTTTCGCTCTACTTTTATATGAACTCTTACGAAACTTCTCAGACAAATGCAGAAATATTTTGTAACGGGGCCACGTTTCTTCAGAAATTAAATATAGCGATGGAAGGAGTTCTCGTATGGATACAGAAACTATAGAAGAATAAGCAATGATAAAAAGAATACATTCGTATTTATGTATGAATCGGAATTATTTAGTAATTAGACGAAGCGAAGAATAATGATGCCTATATTAATTAAAATATTATATGCTTTGTAAAGTTATTGTGAACTAAAATAAATGATGAATTTTTCAAATTTTGCACGTAGCCAAGTTTCGGTACCTGCCGTTTTTTCATAATTATGTCTGCGATGATATTCACAATATTTTTTCATATATCTGTATTATTATGTATATTTTATTTTTATATTTGAAACATCTAACGTAACTAATAATATTGGATAATATTGGATAAAATAAAAATTTAACCATTAAACGATATTACATTTTATATACATTAAAGTATTCGGAAGAATATAGATGATAAGAAATAAAACCAAACGATAGTTAATATAGTTTTCTGATAATTTTGTATAACATACTTTATGCTTATAATTATATACAAATTTTGTATAAATATCGATATCATCATTAGTATGGATGAAATGTAAAAATCTAATATTGTTTTATATTATAAAACTTAAATTTTTATTATAATAGAATACGAATAAAATATTGAAACACTAAAATAAAGTTTATTCGTTTAATTTTTATATTTAAATGTTATTTTAATATCAAAGTATATTTTTATATTTCCAATTTTTAAGTTGAATACATAAGAATCTAGTATATATAAAAAAAAAATTAAAATTACAAAATTCTTTATTCAAGAGTATATTTTTGATCAATAGTTAAATTTTCATAACTCATAAATTTTAAATATTTCTCAATAATGTCTTCGTGATTTAAGTAAACGACTAAATTGATTAAATTAAAAATATATTAAATTATTATATCATCAAAAGTTATAACGATGTAATAATATTAAACCTATATTATTAGAAATATGATTTTTTTAAATTTATATTTTACACGTTTAAAATTACGAGAACATAAATCTAAAAAAAATATTTGAATAATAATAAAATCATATTTATCCGATCAAAATGTTTCGTCAATATATTTTCAATTATAAAATAATATTTATCATTTTTTGATAATCGTACAAAATACATAAAGATTTTTATTACAAATACCTCATTTCAAATTTTTCGCTGATCCTTGTATTTTTCAAATCGAGAAATAATTTATTTAATTTAACAATATTACAACTCGTATCAATGAAAGCAACCGAATAGCTTTAGTACATCAAATAATAACTTTGCACTTCTAAAAATAAACGACCAACTAAAAGTGTTAAATAGAAAGCGATTCCATTCCACATTAAAAATGTTACATAAATATAATATAAGAAATATTCTGATAATTTATTTACAGATTATTAATTTATCATTATATTATTTAATTTATATACTTTATTAAACGAAGCTCGTATCAATTACCGACTGTGCGCATCAGCAAGAAAAAATAATAATAAGAAAATTTGTCTATTTCTCTGAAAACTCGATTAAAACTTAATTCCATTTGATTTAAAGCTAAATATTTAAGTTTTGTTTTGATTTTAATTACTCCTCTAGGCATTTAAGCTGCGACATTATTTTAGTAGATTATTCATTATGAATGAATCATCGAAAGAGATTAGAAAAGGATGACGTGACACTTCGCGCTATCTTCCGGAATATAATATCTAATACGACCTTATACGCGAACATACAACAAAAGAAGCAGTATTAGAACATCTAGTGACAGATAACTGCTGCGTGTTGAAATTACTCGGCGGTCATGGATTCTAAATTTTGCTTACGCACTGGAGCGTTCATCGCGAAATGATCGGTCACACGTCTGCCTCTTTTACGATTGCAGTTATTCAATCAACGCGAGCAGCAATGTTTATCGAAACGCATGTACTTTAAAGTGCGTATCATTGCTGTTTCGAGGCTTTTGAGATGATTCATTGGTGGACAACGAAATTTTCTGCAACGAAGCGCAACGCGTGTACGCCGTTTATTCGCATTGCACCAGTCGGAGGAGTTACAACGGTACGACGAAGACGAAAAACGATGAATTTGCTCGAATGTGTCACATAAATGAACCGCTTCTTTGACTTTTTGCCTAGGCTATAGCCGATCGTAAACTCATGATTTACAATGGTCGCACAAAGTACGAAGTGAGTGGTTCCAAATTTCGCGTGAATTCCCAAATTATTCAAGACTCGAGTTAACGTTGCGTACTAAAAATAAACAAACTTCTCGACACGCTGCTTACGATACTTTTTTTTTTTTTTATAATATTTCACCTTCGGAAACTTTGAGGTATTAAAGTAAAATTGAGAACGGGAGTCTTTTACTTCTCTAATTTCCAACTTTCTCCAATGTTCCAACGAGTTGGAAGTTTCTTTTCCGCGAGTGCGTTTCGATTTAATAAAAATATAAATGTAAAGAGAAGCGATGAGAATTCGCATCTCGTTCGAGATTTTCGAATATAGAATAATCGATAGATTTTAGGGCAAATTTTAGCAAAAGTTGGACCGCTCGGGATCAAATCGAGCAAAATTGCGAACTTTGGATATTTCGAAGGTACGCGTAAAAACCCTCGACTTCGGCTATCGCACGAATGGAACATATTTCTATATAATTCCGGAGATTGCCGAAGTCGCGCTTGCAAGTAAATATACTCGCGACCCTCAACAAGACTCTATGCTACAAATTAAACTATAAATACTCTCGGACGAACGAGACCGAACGAAAGTCTTTAATGGAGGTTCTTGCAGCGTTTGAAATTTTGATCGCTTTGATCATAATGTAACATTCAACTCTTCTGAAAACATTATCTTTTTTTATAATTTTATACGATACGTGCTACTTACCAAGTGTGAATGGAAGTTGAATAATCATAAAATAGGGCTGACAAGGTTAAAAAAGAGAAGCGCGATAACGACGATGTAAGTAATACTCTGAAAACCTGTTTTATACTGTAGGCAGCATCTTACACGTATAAATACAATGGTAAGAATAAATTAATACGTTAACGCATTTACGTTATCTTCGAGAGCGCGATTAGATTGCATCGATCGACGCAAAGTAGATTCCGATTCGGAATTCGGAATTTTAGAATGTAACGTTTACTCGCGAACCAATTTTTCGATTTATCCGAAAATTGTATTTTACAACGAAGGACGCGAAGATTAAGTCGAAAGGATAAGGATAAAAAAGCAATCGGATAACGCGAAGTTTCGAACGAGTTCGTCGTAAAAATTTCTCGGGCTAATATCGAAGCATCGGATAAAGCTAATTTCGCAGAGTAAGAGGCGGCGGCACAGGACTGAGAGATCGAGCTCGTAGCATGTGCGATACACGCGTTTCGCGATACCCGAGATGCACGAGCACTAGCAACATTGCTATACCACGGCCAGTTTTTTGTCGGTCTGCGAGATCTCTCTGAGCTCGCCGACTCACACCAACGCGTACTAACACTCGGGCAACGTATTTGCTTTGGCTACCGACTAACTCCCGCGCGATCTTCTCGGCCTCGTCGCTCGCACACGCCATATTCGAGACATAGGCGTTACCGCGGTCGGAATCTTTTTAACCATTATCCCCCTACTTCGATTTTCGCAAAAAGTCACTCGTCGCGCTCCCGAGATCCCGACGTAGCCTTACAATACCATTTTACAGCTGCGCGCTCAATTTCGGAACTCTTTTACGGCTTATATCGAGGGATTGTATCCGTTATTTTTGGATTCTCCTGGAATTTCGTGTTATTTATCCAAGCGGAATCTGCAAGCCTAATTTTCCCATACAATTTGTCTTGCGACGTCGATTCGATATCGGCGAGGGTAAATTAAACTCTAATTTTTCTAATTACAGCCTATAAATTACACGAGGCGATGCTACCGAGAAAAAAATCGGTCTAAATATCCGAGTACGTCGATGTCGCGATAACCGATACTTTATCTCTCGAAACTTACGTACCGATAAAAATTCGTCAACTCGCATCGATAGAATCAATATTTTCAGCTGTAAATTCGAAGGATGAATAGTTTAGGACTCGTCGGAGTTAAATAAACGCGGTCGAACGTTGAATTGCCTCTCGAGGATACGGAAACGATCGATCCAGGCTCCGCCGAGTCCAACTCTACGAGTAAAAAGTGCCGATGCAAAGGCTCAAAGAGAAGCCTAGATAAGGGGAAGACTTTGCACCGACGGGTCTTCTCTAGATTCTCGATTCGGCTGGCAGTTTCCGACGGTGCGAGGAGAGCTGGTCGTCGTCACGCTATTAGCGCGGAGTTAGTCCGGGCCGGAAATGAAGCGAAGGATAGAAGGGAATATTAATAACTGAATCTAATCAATTCTCTGAAACGAGCTTGGCCACCCTGGTTAGACTCGGGAGTTGGGCTCCCGGTCGAGAGCAGCTTGCGAAAGCAAATCGCTCATCATGGCCGATCTAATCAAACGCCTCTTGCATTAGGCTGATTTAGCGCTATCACGGGCCTCTCGTTAAATTAGGTCTCGCAACTTACATCATACCTCGTAAAAATGAAGGCGGTTCGTCTCGAATACGTAAACAAAGCGCTTTTATTTTCTTGCTTGTTTCTCCACTGTTAATTTAGACGACTAACTAAGCTCTGGGATTTCGAGAAACCCCGATGTTTAAGTTCAAGCAAATTTTAGTAAGTAATCCTAATTGATTGCCTGATGATCCGTTCTCTGTAATTGTCTTTAAATTATAAGAGTTTATAACGTACGATTAACAAGTTTTTTATCGATTTATTCTTTTCAACCTGAATTATTATCCCAAGCCTTAAATATAGAACCTAAGCTCTGATATTTTAACGTTTAATTTTGCAACTTTTACAAGCAAAAATTGTCTCTTTTTAAATACTTCCCATCATTCGTTGGCTGTACTTTATTTCACCTTACCTTTCTCTCGTTTTCCATCGTTCGCTCCAGTCACGAGTAAACTCCGATAGCAAGAACCGTTTATCTCTCGAAGAATTATTCGGCTCGAGAAACAACGCGAATCGGTTAAATATATGTAAACGAGCGTAAATCCCTTTGGTTACAGGATTATAGCAGCAATAGTGGCAGCGGCAATCCTCCTCGTTGCTTCTACAAGACCGGGATTGCATCCGCCTCCAGGATTCGATTTCAGAGGACCTTAACGTATCTCGATGCATCGGTGGTCTTACGTCACCGCGGTTGACTTTCACGTTAATCCATTGATGGCAAACTAGCCAAGATATTATTTTCGAGTTAAATAAAGTTTCGATAAACAAATTTTAAATAAACCAAGCTACTAAAACTAAGCATTAATTTTTCTATTTTTAAACGTTCTCTTACAATGATATCGTTTCGAACTAAATTTTTTTATCGTTGATTTACGAACGATGAATATTTCATAATTAATAATTTATCGGATCGAACGATTTTGAATTTTAACATCGGGGTTATTTTTTTAACTCACAAAAATAAGATTGTTTTTGTCGAAATTAAAGTTGTTCGATACTACAAAAAAAAAAAACTAAAAATATAAATAAAGGTTCCTTAAATCGTAAATTTCTTAAGTTCTCGACGGTGGAAGGTGGCGATAAGCTTCGTTGATACGTAATTGAATTATTCGAAAAGCAGGCAGGATGTAGGTATTTGAAAGAGCGGATCGATTTACAAAAGTGAGCGCGAAAAGGCGAAAAGGCGAAAAGAAAGGGAAGTGCACCGATCCCACTCGTACCGCATCTCCGTTTTCATTAACGACTAATGCGGCACGTACGTATGTAACGCGCGCATACATAAAGTACCCTAAAAGACTTTTGCACGGTAGTTTGTGGCGCGGAAACGACCAAGTCGGGTCGAAGTCGATGACGAGCGACGGCTGCGCCTCAAATCGACACGATGAATCACGAGGTCATTAATCTATTTCTACGTCGCGAGTAGCCCGACAGCGAAGGCGGCCGCCGTGAATACGGACAATTTCCGAGAAGCGGCTTTTGATCTGCGAAGATGAATCGGTAGCAAGTACCGGCCTTGCAGCTACCATCGGTCGTGCTTCGACGAGGAGAAAAGTCTTTAAGGGTTGCGCCATGGCACTTAACGTTAATCAGACATGGGTTGGCAGCGCGGCGATAATTTTTTCTCTCGTTTATTAGTTTCGAATAAGCGCGCGTTACGATCGTAGCAGAGCCGCGCAAAGCCAGGATTTACAGTTTCTTTTGATTTTCGGTTTCGTAGGGTCGACGCTCGTTGGCGATCGGAGTCTAATATCCTCGGAGCATAAAAAATATCGATCCGCGCTTTCCTCCGCGCTTTCCTCCGCGCTTTCCTCCGCGTAAATAATCGATAAGATCGCAATCGTAAGATGTTGCAGCGCTGTTTGGGAGGAAGGGACGGAAGGTTGAGCTCTGGAAGGAAAGCCGCGAGGAGGGAAGGAATTTGTCGTTGTTCTCGCATTGTCGCTGCGAGTCTGTCGCGATAAATCATAAATAATGTTCCGCTCTTCTCGGTGGATCTCTTAGACGAGCTCTCGCAGACGAAAAATAAAGGGATTGAAACAGCCCCGTGCTCGCGATCTTCGGTACGTACAATGGGTAAGGACAGCGACTAGCGGCTCGTTGCTTTTCGAAAGCTCTCTCACCCGTACCGGCGCGGGTGTGTTGTCATTCTGTCGACTCCGGCCCACAGCGGCGGGCGTAATATTCTCATGGTGCGTACTCGACAACGAGCGACACAGCGCTCGAATATTTTCGTCTTGTAAATACCATCTATATTTACGGTCGCGTATATTTAGCGGAGGGCGAAGCGAGCGACACGGACTCGCGGCCGTGCGACGCTTGCACACCGGCTAAGATGAGACGAGGTGGGTGTGTCGTGTATACGTGTATTCGTATATTTATGCATTCTCATCGCTGCACCGCGCGTGTGCACTTGAGTCGAGCAATGGCTCATTTCGATGCTCCGAAGGCGCGCGAAATCTAGCGCCGCGATACACCGGGGAAGCTTTGAAAATAAGCTCACCGTCGTAGTCGTCTCCGTTACCGCCACCACCACCGCCGCTTTTCAGCTCTCCGTCTCTTTTTTTCCACCCGTCCAAAACCGATTCTCGGGACCGCGCTAACAGACGCAAAGCCGGATCGTTTTGGCATAAGTCAAAACCTTCGGTATGCGAGCACATGGTGCGACTCTTCACCGCTCGAGCTTTTCTTTACTTTTTACCTCTATTTTACTCCCAGCTCTTCCACTGGCTGCTCACTTTTTTAATCCTCCTTTTTTTTTCTTTACAACTCTCTCTCTCTCTCTCTCTCTCTCTCCTTCCGAAAGAAATCTCGTTTGGGTTTTACCGAACGTACGCGTTCATCGATGCGTTCGTATTCGAGATTGCTTAAATAACAAATTTGAAAATGGGTGGATAAAGTTATATTTATTTGATTTGTTGGCTCCTACGAAAACCAATTCGTATTTAAACTTGAAATTTTCTTTGGAAATTGATACGTTTATCCAATATTTACTATTTCGTTTTTGCTCTTCGTTTCTCTCTCTCTCTCGGTCTTTATCTATTTATCTCCAGAAGTGCAGTCTTGCTTACCCCTTTATTTTTCCCCATTCTTTCGTTCTTCTTTTTGCCTTTGTTCTCGTCTTAGAAAGCACCGGAGTCTCGAGTCGAGGCGAGGCGACTGGACCAAGTTTATTTCCGAGTCAATTAGGCTCGTTTATTTGCCATAGGATCTTCCCAAGTAATTACGCGTACGTTAATAGTTAACGACATCTACAGCGGACAGGTGGCTTCGCAAAGGCGACGCTGAAAGACCGATCGGACCTCTTCGATCGACGCCTTTATGAAATTTTGAATTCTCACCGAGTTTCGCGTAAGAGTAGAACCCACTTTTTTAAATTCCGTATTTTACTTTGTTTTTGCTTCAACATCCGAATTTTTTCGCTCCCTCGTTTTCGCTACTCCTCATTTTCGCTCTCGTCGTCTTTCTCGCCCGAGTTTACTCTCTTTTTATACAACTTAGCGAAGAATGTATTAGTGAGTTTATAGCAATCATCGTTGCTATGTGTGAACTCAGTCGTCGTGTATATATTTTTAACGGACGTAAATATCGCTTGCAAATCTTACATATGTAACCCCGTGTTATGGTACATTTGATTAATGTTCCGACATAGCTCTATATTTGCCAAATGACGATTATCTTTTTTAAGCAACAAAAATTTCGTTCAAAAAATCGTGTTTTTTTTATTTTTTATTTTTAAACGACAATGGTTAATGACTATCGAGCGCACAAAGAGAGATACTAAGTGACCCAGCTTTGCTGTGACTTTGCGTCGTAATTATTTGCCTCTACCCTTCTTTTTTTTTTCATTATTTCTAGAGCCTGGTCACAGAGTTCGCTCGCCCGAAGGTAAACCAACGAAATTCCATGGAAGGAAGACCAATCGAGCGCGTTCGCGATCCCGGACAAAAGGAAGGAGGCGAGGAACGAGCGAAGGAATAAAAGAACGAAGTAAAGGAAGAAGCTTTCGTTCTTTCCTTCTTTCCTCCTTTCTCGCGGTAAGAGAAGAAATATAAACCGGTGTTCGGTCGCTAACAAATACTCCGATGAATAACCGAGTCATTTTATTTAGAGAACCGATTCGTCTTTTCCCCGGAGGCTGTTAGTAGCGTTCTTACTCTCTATCTCGCGACCAACCTGTCTCGTCTCTTTCTCTTTACTCTCGGTCTCTCGCTCGTACCGTTTCTTCCTCGACGCCTCGCGCGCATAATTTCCGTGTCTCTTCCTTCTCCCGATGCTCGCTCACCCAACTCCCGGAATAGCTGGAACCGCGAGAACGGTACGGTTATGTTTCCTAAGGTTGGAAGAAAGCATCAGCGTTCGTGGCGACCGAGCGCGAGGGAACATTGATCGAGTTGCGTCTATATAGCTCCTTTAGAATGCGACCAATTAACGCGATCCTTTTGATTCGGACGCTCGGTGGATTAATGTCGTGGTTTCCGGATGGATTTCCCGCGTCACGTGTTTCTTCGTCTCCGATCTTTGGCTGCGTTTAGGAACCGAACTCGTTTGCGTCGCTACATCAAACTTTCTACCGCTAATTGTATCATTAGTTTGCTGTCGCTCTTGGACAATCGCTCGTTGTCTTTTCAAGGACCCTTTCTTCATCTTCCTCGTGCTCGCATCAAGATCAACGTTATTTATGGTCGCAATGTATAATTTCTGTTTATTAAGAGAAAAGGAATGTCGAACGGCTATAAAATTTCGGGTGCGACGTAAATTGAGCAACGTAACGAGAATACTTGTAAAAGAATGACGAGAGTCGGTTACGACTTTAAGCTCGGGCGAAAAGCTCCATCCGAGAATTCGCAGCAAAAAATGAGAAGAGCAAAAAATCGATGTAATGGATGAAAAAGGAGAAGAAAATATTGGAAGCGGCGGAGCTTGCAATAAGCTCTAAAATCGACGACCTCAACGGCTAAGCTGCAACGTCAGCCTCGAGGTGGGGGCTCGGGTGGGGAGAAAAAGAGGGAAAGAGGGAAAGAGAGAGAACATTCGAATCAAGCGAGTCGTCGATCCGCGACTTCATTGCCAAGCTCCTGCTCGTAAACGTCGACCGCGTTGCGGCTCGCTGCAAAGCGGACGCGCGAGCGGCCCTCGTTAAATCGTTAAATCGTTAACTCTCATCCGGACCAGAATCGTCGTCATCGCAGCATCGCGCGTGTACAGTACCGCTGCGAAATCGGGAGCAGTAAAAGTCAGGGGGTCCGCGTCACGTGTGTAAAGAAGTTGGACGAATCGCTGCGCCGAAAGATTCGTGTCTGAGGCTCTTTCACGTGTGCCTCGTAAAGCAGTTACTCGCGCCCCTGGCACGGTCTTCTTCTTCCTGTGGAACTCTCTTTTCTAACAACTTCGGGGGCCAAGGCGCCACCTAAGCGATATTCCACTCCGCAGCGGGAATTCGTGGATTTTCAAAGCCGACGCATTGTGATCTCGCTTTTGTCTTATTCGCGAAACATTGTGGAAATTTCAGATGTTCTAGTTCCTTTCCTCCGGTGAGAAGAATATTTATTTACTGAAAATGAGCATGAAATGTACTGCGGTATTTCTTTTTCATCCTATTAAATTATGCGACGTTCAAAATAATAAAAAACCGGTTTTAGAATTTCACCAATTTTTAGTTCAGTCACTGTTTTCGTGATATATGTGCAATATTAATGCCCAACATTTTGCGAATATGACAGTTTACTTCTTAGAGAAGAACTAAAACAGAAGGTTTTATGCTGTATTGTCATCCTAAATTTTAACCGTTTCGTGTCAATGTATTAGATAAACATCGAATCTGGAACGAAGTAGTATTTTATCTACACGTATATTCATTTTCAAAGAAGTACACTAAAATATAGTGAAAAATGAACTGAAAATATCGAAGGTATTCGTCTGTTTTTTGTCTAAGAAAACATTTATCTTTCCATTAATTTATACCAAGTTTAACATTCCATCTAACTAACCAATCGGAATATTTCGATTGCGATAAAATACGTTCTCATTGTGCAAATATTTGTACCATTGTGTTCACTGGAACATAAAAATATCTTTTAGGAACATTCGACAAATATCGGAATGCGGTCTTACACTGTTGGAAATTGAATTCGGGACCTTTCGTTTTCGCAAGGATTACTCGTCTCCCGAGTTACTTAATACCTATGCGTTTCATTCTTCGAGTTCTCCTCGTATCGTAATCATAGTGTGAAATCCAAAACCATGTGCTACGTCGTATATGTGGCAATACTTATAATAATACATTTTTCAAATATATTCTACGTGAGAATATTTTTTATGTTTTGTAAAGCTCTTTGAAATTCTTATAAACATATTTGTAAACATATTTTAATAAAAAAATTTATTTCCTTATTTTATATTAACTTATCTTTTACGATTATGATACACACTCACGCAAAACTTGGTAACTTTTAGTTTTTACAATTTGTATATAATTATTTTAAGAACTAAAATAATTGTATTCATTTGCTTAGATATGAAATAACAAAGTATAAATATGTCACTCGATTAAAGAAATAAAATATATATAATTTCTATTTATATATTTAGCTTTTAAATAATATAAATTTACTGTACATAATTATACAGTTATTTTACATATCAATGTAAATTTTAATTTATAACTAATAAATGTAAAAATCAAATATTATTTCGTAATAAATTTAATCTGATTTGGAATAAAACAATTTCTATTATTTTATAGAGAATAATTGTATTTCGAAAGTATTTTACTTTGGTATGAATGAGAAAATAATATCATTAGTTACATTTAATGTATTAAGTTAAATTTACTTTCTTACTTTTTTTATAATTATTTTTATTATTAATGGATGCTTTATATGCACGAATAAAAGTAATAAATTATGACTTATAAGTTGGTACTTATTTAGCTAACTTAATTAGATATAATAAATCACATAATTATTCAAATCTTGAAAAATTGGAATTGAACACTTTCCTACATCCGAGTATGTACTTATAATCTATATATCGAAAGATAATATTCTTATTATCTTTATTTAATCGAGTTAAACAATTAATTATTCTTTACATTTTTTAGAATTTTATATTTATTATTAAACTTTACCGTTAATTACACGTCTTTAGTTTAAATTAAATAAAAACAATTTAACAAAAAATCTATCTTGTAATAAATTAAAATAAATTACATTTTTACGAGCATGTATTATAAAAATATACAATTACGAAACGCAATGAAAAATATATGCATGATTTCTTGAATGTAAGTTAGTGACAGGAACAGAAAATTAATAATGTACATTAATTTAATTTACAACAATTCAATTTGCTTAGATAAAGTTTAGAACGTATCATTTAATAGATTTTATAATTGGTTTCTTGAAAGTATTACAAAATTGTAGTTATTTAAAAACTTTTTTTATTGTTCGATAGTTTTATAAACTATTTCTGTGAGTGTATATAGTTTTTAGAATAAAAATGTATTACTAAGCTTTTTCTTTTTGTCAAAATATAATAAATTTTAAATTCATAAAAATTAGAAAATTAATGCTTATGTAATTTTTAATGCGTAAAATAAAAAATTAAATAATTAAAAAATACTCTTTTCTAAAAAAGTAACTTAGATATTTCTCAAAATAATTAAATGTATTCGTTATAAGTATACTTTTAGAACAATTTCAAAAAATATAATCTGTCTAAGCTTTTAGTTAGACACGAGAAAAGCTACTAATATATTCTCTGAAATATTTAATTTTTTTTATAAATTTTAATTTTTCTTTATCGTGTAATTAAAAAAAGTTTATTTTATATCGTTGAACTTTATACTTTTATTACATTACGTTGAATTCTTTAATAAATTAATTTTATTGTAATAATATTTTTCAGAGCTTAATAATTTTTCATTTTGGTTCGTTAATGTTATCACTGAATTTTATATTTATTATTTATTTTAATTAAGTATATATTCGCTAGATTATTACATTGCTCGATTTTAACTTGATTATTATAATAAATTTATATAAAAACTTATAATTATACGAAAAACATAATGTGCAAAAGAAATAATATTTAGAGATAGCATAAAATTTACAGTGATTCACTGAAATCAGCGTCAAAGTTTCGACGGATAAAAATAAATTTGTATACTTAATCTAGATTTTTAATGATTTTATATGGCTGAATTCGCGTTAAAATTAAACATTTAAAAAGAAATAAAGCGAGTGTCATTGGCACGAGAATATTAACACTTTTAACGATTTCACGTTAAAGTGGCCCAAATTGATAGATAAAATATGTAATTACGCAAACATATATTTAGATGTTTTATGATTTTGGAAGGCAAAACAATATTTTCGTTGATCGAATGACAAACATGATAAAAAAAAAGTCGATACAAAATTTTATAATTTATTCGCAACTATTTTGAGGCTGAAAATAATTATCAAGAAGCTCGTGCATTAAACTTGAACTAGAATGTATAAATTTTACACACAAAAAGGAAGAGCTGTAATAAACGACACGACATCAATGAAAATGCTACAAAGCTGAATCCTCGAAGCATTTCTCGGATGACGTTTGCATTAGGCGTGAATTTATCGTCGAAGCCGTAAGCACCATTCACAAAACTCTGGAGAATTCGAGATTTAGCGATTCACATAGAAACGAATGCGTTGGATTCCTTTTAATAAATATTTCACTGCAACCCGGTAAGTTCGATGCACTTGGCGTTACGTTAATAAAAAAATAGTAAAAGCACGAGCAATTATTCAAAATGATCCACATTTCCAGGATCTTTACGACGGGTCGATGGATACGTTGCATACGCGTTGAACGGAGAAAAAGACGAGAAAAGGGAAAATAGAAGGGAAAATAGAAGGGAAAATAGAGAAGAGAGAGGAAAGAGAAAAGAGGAAAGACGAAGACGCAAGACGAAAAAGTGATTTTCCGCGCGACATAAATATCGTGTTCCAAGAAGTAAAAAAGCAAGAGATTTAAGGAAAAATCGAGTACGAGGGTAAAACAAGGCAGCAAAGAAGTATTGCAAACAGAAATTTGAGCAAAAGGAAAATTTTACGAAGGAGGCGAGAAAAAAGGCGAGAAAAAAGGCGAGAAAAAAGGCGAGAAAAAAGGCGAGAAGTTGTAAGGAGGAAGCGCAAGGGCAAAAGGTAAAGGTAGAGGATAGGAAAGAAAGCGCCAAAGATAGTAGCGGAACGTTGAACGCTAAGGGATGTTGTTCGGAGTCCTTGTTTTTCCATGGTCTCGTGGCATGTTTCCCTGTAGACATAATAATACCCGCGGCGACAACAACGGGGCCGCTCTGCAAATAAAACGAGCGGTTGCGGGTGTACGACCGATACGCGAAACGCAGAACTGCCTCCCGAGAAGCATCGGAACCCGAAACGCCGAGGTTGTAACTATCTGAAGTGAAAATATGGCCGCCTATTGTCGTGCCAACATTCCGAGCGGGAGGAGTATGTAAATAATATGTTAGAGAAGAATCCGTCGGCTTGTACTTGTTTTCAAAATAGTTGGCATCGTAATGCGATTTTGAGCTCCGACTGACTTTTCCTCCTTAGTATTATACGCGTATTCCGCGCGCGCTAGGCCTTTACGCACGCACTCGTCCGAGAAATTGGATTTTCGTTTTTCCTCCCAAATAGAAACGTTCGAGCCGAGGGTTCTAGGATGCGCGTTATTTGTTGCGCGTATCGCGGGCGAAAGTCGCCGCTAATAACGATAAGCGAACGCGAATTTAGAAGCGAAGCGAAGCGATGACCGGGCGCCGAAATTCTTAATAAAATCGGGGAAAATACAGCGAATTATTATTCGTGGCGTCGTGGCAGGTCTGCGTTATAAAATTGCAGAAGGAAAGAAGGAAACGGCTGTCAGAACAAATATCGCCGGAGGATCCTCGAACCGCTTTGATCAAGCGCTCGGAGCAACGGCGTGGATATTTAGAAGTTGCGTTATAACGCCCTCTCTCTCTCGCTCCGGCAGCGCGAAAATAAAGTGCACATTAATTTCTGCGTCGCTCCGGCAAATGCTCGCGCGAGCGCGCAAAGACACTTAATCGTCTAGATCGAATCGCGCGGACTCGCAGTATGCCGAGCCCGAGTGCAAGCGAGAGAGCGAGAGAGACGCGTGTCGGGAGACGAATTGGAGACGAGAAGCATTATGAATTTTGTCGCGATGCACGTACGTCGCTCACGTCGCGCGCCGGCCAGATATTATTGGATCGAATGCATCACGTCAAACGATACGTGAAATAAGTTATAGGTTAGTGGCTGCATTGGCACCGCTCGGGACGGCCTATTCCTGGAATGCTCGGCCTCTATAGGTACCGATGGACGCAAACATATTCCTAAGAGCGTGAAATGCGGCATTTTCGATCTGTCTGGTAGCCGAGGTGAGAGCAAAAACCACGATTTCCTTTTATTAGACAAGCTATTTTCCATCTTATTAAATTTCCGCGCCGGCGAAGTTTCGGCGTCTCGAGGCGTCGCCGCGCTGCTGATACGAGACGTTGGGCTTTTGGCAAACGGTATCGAGTTGATTCTCGTTCGCGCGAACCGTTTTTAACGGGCTGGCCGACGGAAAAAAAAAGTTACGTAAAGCTGTTGACAACGCCGTGTAAACAAAACTTGGGCGATCGAGCGTCGACGAAGAATGAAAATTAATTTTCGAAAGGAACGTTTTGGTTGAATGAATCAGCTCTTACGCAAACCGATGATTGGAACGGGAGAGATAGGACGGAAAAATCCCAAGGTTCCGGGTGCTCTTATCGAAGAGGGTCTCGAAGCGGTCGCCGAGAAAATCGATGCTCGAGAGAGAGAGAGAGAGGCGGAGATGCGCCGAGAACCCAACGCAGCGTCTCATCGAGTCCTCGAAGGATCGACAGCTCGAAACCTTCGCCGGTGGTAAAAACCGAGTGCCACCTCTGCTCTCCTCCACCTGCATCTCCTCTCGCTCTCTTTCCGACGTGGTTTCGTGCGCTCGAGCCTCGAACGTCGCTATTTTCGACTCTCTCTCCCCGTCTCTCTCGCTCTCATCCGCGCGAGTGCATTTACTTTTACACGAATGAGCTGCATCGGTCACTTTATCTCTCTCTCTCTCTTTCTCTCTCTCTGTCCAAGAGTCTCTTGGTGGGCGTTGCGTATTAATGATAAATTGGGCCAGATCGCGTATTCGTATCGTTCGCATAGCTCCGCACCATCCGGGTGTCGCTGGCCAATGTGGAAGAATGTCCCTGATGCTAAAGATACCGCGTCGCGTTTTTGTCGCTGCATCGTTCGGCATCGATTTTCGAACCCGCGAATCTTTCGCTCGGTTATTTCAAGATCGTAATCCGATTATCGAGACATCGGCTTCTCTTGGTTGAAATAAAACGCGCGACACTCTAACGAATGCGAACCAAGTTGAATCCACTCTCGTGTGAAATACGTGCGAAATATCCTTTTTTCGTTCGGTTTGCGACTTCCGTCTTATTCAACGGCGAAAGGCCGTAAATAAAAAAAATTTGATACGTAATACTTAAAAGTCGCTTATCTCCCGTTCGACGTATATTCCATTGTTTCACGCGTATTTGTTTTTATCTTCGGTCGCTTAGACCCGCTCTGAAAATAACGTCAAACGAGTGGGTCGTTAACATAGATTTCTCTTCTTTTACGAGGCGTCGCTTGTCGAATGACTAATTGCAAGAACAACGATAGATATATTTTACGGATAAAAAGAGAGAAGGAACGGCGCACCTGCAGGAAAACGAGTAAAAATTTGCTCGAAAGAAACGCCTAGGGTGCTGGAAACTCCCTTTCTTCCTCGCTTTATCCACACGAACGTTAGAAAATATATTTGTCGTACGAACGGGACAGAATGAAATCACGTTTCGAATGGGACAAGAGGGAGGGGTCAGAAACGCGCGGAGATCGTTCTTCGTTATCTTTAACCGTAAATTAATCTCGCTCGCCCCACGAACCGTATCCTCCGGGCAAGTGAAAAACACCCCTCGAACGATGTTTCTAAAATTTTTTTCCCGAGCCTCGCACCGAGTTTTTAAGCGTTTGTTTTCGTATCCCGAAGAGCGAGCCACGGTAAGAGCCACGGTAAGAGCCAGAGTAAGACAAAGACCGTAGTCGTTAGATAAAGAAAATCGATTTCCATAATGAGTAATTATTATTCGACGGAAAGGAAAAAAAAATGGAGAACGAAGCGGGTCGCTTACAAAGAGCGTGGCGCGAAACGACGTTGCACCGAATTGAAATTGCGCGCGGTTACGGTTTAGCGAGACTTAAGCCACGGTTAAGCGCTGCTCGGGTGTGCGAGAGCGCTCGAAAATATTGCGCAAGTATTAAAAGGCCCGTAGTGTAAGCCTCGGAGCCGCGCGCAGTCTATATAAGCGTCCGCCGGCGGTGGGGACTTTAGACACGCGCGCGTATAATCCGCGACTGCGGCGAACAAATGCGGCGTGTTAGCATAAATCTCGAAATCCATTTGGAGGCGCGAGAGTCTATTACGCCGCCCCGGAGCGAAGAGAAGCGCCTTCAGCGCGAGCGAGAACCTCTTACGAGAGAACGAGCTGACGGACGGACGTCTCTTCTGTGAAACTTGCCGTTCGCGAGCTAATTAAACAAATGTCCCTGCACCGAGAGAGGGACAAAGCGGAGAACGACAAGCCTCGAATCTCGCGGATCACCCTTTGAACTTAATTTGGCGACGCCGTAAAAATGCTTCGCTTTAGCGCTGCACTAGACGAGTTCGCGTATTTTCTACTTTTCATTCCGTTTTTTTTTTTTTTTTTTACTTTTTTACACTTATTCTCGCTACGCCGATGTTGCTCTCGAATTATCGTTGTATTTTCCACACTATTGCTTAACTCGTTAACCTACGATACGTTTATAAGATTTTATTACGGAAAGCAATCCTTTTTATCGGACGAGTATTCGCCGCGCAAAATTATTCCTCTACGCGTATTTTAACGTCCGAGTAAAATTAGAGAATATTGATATTATACGAAAATCTAACGATCGGTTACGCGTTAATTTTATTAAGTAATCTTGTTAAGAAATTTTAAAAAACGAACGAAATTAACTTTGTTCGATAACAGCGACGTTCCAAGCGAATCGATAAATTATTCCGATTACGATTAAATGGATAACTATTTTTTCGCATTCGTAACGATAATAACGATTTAAATATGATTCGCCTTTTATCTCTTTTAAGATTACTATTACTATTCTTATTATTATTATTACTTTGAACGAAAACGACGATTGTTTTTGTAAGCTTGTTTTGCCTATACGTAGAAATGGTCTTCTTCTTCTTCTCTCTCTCTCTCTCTCTCTCTCTCTCTTTCTTTTAATAATATCACGGTGGGAGGTTAATTTCGTAAGTATATGTCTTCTTCTTAGTCCCCGTTCAGTCATTACTCTTTTTCGTTCTAAGCACACATGTATACGTCACCATTCGTAAATCCGTATTCTCCGTTATGTTTTTCTTTGTTTGTCTCGCGGTTCTTCTTTACTCTTCGCGCGTCTCGCGTTCCCGGCTCTGATCGAACAAAGCGCAGTCAAACGAGTTTCTATATTTAAATGAAAGATTTCTAATGCTCCTTTCCAGCCTTGCTCGTCTTTCCTCCTTCTTCCTTTCGCTCACCTCTTCTCCATCCTGTTTTCCGCTACGAGCGATTAGCTCGTATCCGTCATCCTTGGCTGACGTATTGAAAAAGAAATACATTCCCAAAGTTGAAGCCTTCGATTCGTATTTCGGTCGCAGCCGTCACCCCAGATTCGCTTCCTCGCATCCAACGCATCCTCGATAAAAAAAAACAAAAAAAAAACAAACAAGGTTCGTCGAACTCGGTCTAACGAATTAAAGCAAAATATCCGGTTCGATGGGTAGTAATAAATATCGAAAGTAAGCGACGGAAAACGCATCGTTGGGGTTATTATTTACGACGGGAGGAAATTAAGCGAGAAGCGAGAAAGATATCGAGATGCTGGATACTCTCGAGTGCACGGCCTACTCTCGTCAATCTTCAATGCGAACATAATTTAGATATTAAAATGCGAAAGAGCAAGAGCGTAGCGCTATTAGTGCTAGGGGCGTGCAGCCAGTGACGCCATCCGATGCAATTATATTTTATGCCTCCCGCTACGTTTGCTCCTGCTTCTCTCCTCCTCTCGTTTTCCGTCTCTTCTCCTCCTCTCTCTTCGTCGCACAGCCCCGCCTCGTCTAACTTTCTTTCTCCGCTCCTTCTTATATTCATAATCTTACTTTTTCCATCCCTATCGCGAAACGGTGGCGCCTTCTTTCTCGTACCGATCGTCTCTTGCCCTCTTTTCCCTCTCGCTCCCACCCCTCGGTCGCTTTACGGCGGTAAGTATAGATTTATAACTACTTAAAGTTTCGCGATTTATTTCCCGCTTATCGTCCGGACGGATATATGTCTGCAGGGTTTACTTATCACTTAGCAGATGCAAATAGCGATCGAGCCGTGCGGGCAGACACGCGCCTTTAAATTAAACTGTCCCGCTGATTGGATGGCTTCGAATCGCACTCAGCTGTTAGCTCTTGCCTCGGAACTTTGCTCACCCGCTGAAGTAAAGATCCGTGGCAGCTACCGGCGGGCGGAGATGTAATCTTTAAAATTGCGTTTTATTACCATGAATCGTTATGGACCGACTGTCGCCTCGCCTCCTCTCCTCGCGCGGATTCAATTTCTATAATTTCAAATTATACCTTTCTCCGACGCTTTTAATCAATTAAACTTTGTACATATTTATTATAAGTTTTTCTGCGGAAATAACAACGCCGGGAAGTGGAAGTACCTTACGTTGAGTAAAAAAAAAGTAAAACCGAACTCGAAAACATTGTAATCTAAATTACCGTAAAGCTCGTAGATACGAGTAATTTGTCGGAAAAAATAAACGTTCGGATTCTTTTTCTCTTTCCAAATGAAAATAAGCCGCACGATAAAGCTTACATCGCTGCATCCAAGTACGTAAATTACTTTGCTATTTACTTATTTTAAATTAGATTTCAAAATAGCGTTTAAAATTGTTTTACCGGTTTGTAACGCTTTGGTTCAAATTTGTTAATACCGATGTTTATTCTCATCAATTTTATTTTAACGAGTTTCGTATTTTTTTTTTTACAGAGCCGGTGGTTTCGTATTAAATACAGCATTTTTAATAATAAGCGTTCGACGGAAAATTCAGTGGAAGTGGAAAATAAATAAGTTGCTTCTTGAAAAGCACGCGCAAGTAAAATACCGAGTAATAGCTACAGGATATTGCAATAATATGCAAAGTACATGAGGGAATATATTAATTTCGCGAAAGCGCCGGAAAGACGGTAGAAATGGAGCGCGGTCGGTTGGTATAGACGCGGAAATTCCAGAGCTCGCGCCCAAAAGAGCCGGTAGCGAAGCCAGCCACCGAATCGCGACTTTGGGGAAGAAGGAGTCGAAGGGGGAGGAGGATCGAGACGAGGGAAGATGACAAATAAATACGCGATATCTCGTCGGAGGCTGGAGGAGGCCCGCCAGTCTGGATTTTAATTTTCCGTCCTAGTTGCACACCTTCCGCGCAAGCTGATTCTCTTTTGTGAGGAGCATCCGAGTTACGAGTTGCGCGAGTCTCGTGATGCATCGGGGAGGTGAGAAAAGAGAGCGGGAGAGATAAAGAGGGAAACGAAACGGATGTAAGTCGTGAGATTTCTTCTCGTACGAACGAGATGTAAGATTAAATTATCGAAGCGCGACTTTTCCGAGCTTTGGAAGACAACTTTATTTTCCAACGGCTCGCGTGAATTCAACCAATTTTGCTAATATATTTTACGCGAGTAAATTACATTTTCGCGTGCTTTCGCAACCGAGTCTGGATCGCGCGGGATCAACGATCGACGATGACTCGAAATCCTGGAAGGGAGAATCCACCGGGATCCGTTTCCCAGGCTCGAGTCGCACGCGAGTTCCGCTCGAGGATTTCGTCGTCGTCTCCGTCGTCGTTGCCTCCGGAGGCGGTCGATCGGCTGATTCCGACGAGGAAAAAGTCGAGAAAAGCAAGAGTCGAGAGATCAATACGACCGACCGACCAGCCACCCCCGCCCGTTGCCGTTCCCGTCGCCGTCGTCGTCGTCGTCGTCGTCGTCGTCGTCGTCGTCATCCTCCTGCGAGAGCGAGAAGGTTTTAGAAGAACGCTACTTTTCGTACTTCGTCTTCGGGACTCTCGATCGACCCCAGCATCCTTTTGTTCTCTTTTTCGAGCGGCGCTTCGTGTCTCGGTCCCCGTGATTTCGTAAATCAAACTTTATTTTCATTTTTCTCGACTGGCACGGAGGCATTTTCTTTGCTTTCTTATTCGTTGGCCAATCGCGAGAAAAGCGTTATAAACTAAATTACCGTAATTATGGTACCGGAATTTTTACTCGCTCTGCACCTCCGTACGCTTACAATCGGCAAAGTGTTGGAATTGTATACAAATTAGAATGTTTGTACTATTTTACTCAATTTTTCTCAGTGATATTTTCCATTAAAGTAGGTATATTTATGTTACTTGTACCCAGTACGTACTAAAGTATCCTTATAATATCCTAGTAGCGAATAGTTCGTAAAATTTTTAGTGGAGACTATTAAATTAATTCACGCATATTATATATTATAAATTAAATACGTGTACGTACTTTAAGTAAAAATATTCTTTCGTCAAATTTTAGAATATATTTCAAATAAAAGTTAGTTAATAACTCAACGAACATTGACGAATATTTCCATACGTGTGTTTCATAAATTTAAAGTTTCATAAATATCGAATTATTTTAATTGCTATACGCGTATATAAATATCACCTTATTTATTCTATTTTTATTTAAAATACGTCAAAACCTGAAAAATACTCGTTTATCTTATTTTCACTTTTTTTTTTAAGTCTCTCCAAAGATACCGAGTACTCGAAAGATGCTACAGAGAAACTATATATTTCGTCGGACGTTTTACGTTGTAGCTATTTAGTGGATTATACCACGGAAACCTGACAAACGTTTTTGTCGATATAAATAAATTATCGCTTTATCATCTACACGTTTGGTTGCTCTGTAAATAAATTAAAACAATTATTTTTTTAGTTTCTCTTATTTATTAAATATATTCGATAACATCGCTCGAAGTTTGTATTAAATTTTTATTAAACGCATTCGCGAACGTATGATACTCGTAAGATATCAAAAAGATAAAATATTCGATACGACCTATTGAAAAAAAGTGCAGATGCTAACAAAATGTGCCCCGTATAAAAAGTTTGCGCTATGAATAGTTCCAAGTGTACATTGCGCACTGGATTCGTCGGTGTGCTCGTATAACCAACTTTTGCCTACCCTTTGAGCTTTCCAATACAGACGTACGAAAGCGAAGTATTTGGTTCATATTGCTGATACGCGTATGTGCACCGTCGGGACGCAGCAGCTAATATCCGCAAACTGCGGCGGTTGAGAGTTCTAACTATCATTAAAATGCGAGTGAAAGTATTTCATATTTACTGGCTGGAAATTCAGTCGCAACAATATTTTCGCGTAGAGTCATATAGTTGGTCTATATATAAACCAATGCTGCAATTTGTATGTAATTTCTTTGCTAGAAAAAGTTCAATTAAAAACTACGGCAGGGAAGAAAAAAGGAGCACCGCAACAAGTGAAATATAGCGGACGGTAAGATATTTATATAATTCTTAAAATCAATATACGACCTTGAAAAAGATGCGAAGAAGAAGAGAAAATCTTTAAGCGAACGACCATTTCATATTTATACGAACAGTCAACGTTTTTTTCAAAGGACAAACAACTTTTTCATTTCGGAAAAATTAAACAATTTTTTTCGAGTCTTGGTAAATTAATAAACGTCGTAAAGTAAGATCTTCATTCCCGTACACGAATTACTAGATTGCCCGAAACATTACGCAATTACGTACTTTTTATATCATTTTACTCGGATGCATCAATTATGCACTTAAAATATCAAAACTTAAGTTCGGATAAAGAGCGTGAATCGTCTCGTTAGGATCGCGATAGTGCGGTTGAAATTAAAGACTGAAATATCAAATGCACAAGTGACGAATATACGCAACAACGTATCGTAAAAAAGGAAAATTTTTTTCCCGTTACCGATATCTACGTTTTAATACCAGCAAAATCTTTTATTCATTTTCATCTCGTCAACTTAATCGGGAATCGCGCACAGAGGTAAAAGTACAACTGCGAGTGGAAGAAACGACAGTTTCCCCCGCGAGATTATAACTCATGGTTAATCTAATCCACGAGTCGTCCCGTATCGGAATATTCGCTCGCTCTCGGAAGGTCCGTCCTCTCTCCCTCTCGCTCGCTCTCTTCGCTCGGCGGTCCGTCGGGGCGATTTATACGCAAAAATCCGCGAAAGAAAAAAACACAATGGCGGTCGCTAGTCTCCCCCGTTTCTTTTATTCGACTCTTTTTCTTACGAGCGGACTCTCGACTCTCGTTTCGCTAGCCTATTGTACCCACCGCGGACACACACACACACGCGTACGAGACTCGTGTAAACCCGCGAGCGTGATTTTTTTACTTCGCCCGAAAGTCCAAGTAATAACCAGACGGAAAGGGAAAGGAGAGCGCGAGAAGAGGAAGAAAGAGAAAGCTGGAGGAGCTCGAAGGAAAAAGTGGAAGAGCGCGTTTCTGGTTGCGCAGTAACGTCTAAATCGTTCCAACAACTCATCCGCTGAAAGTTGCGGCATGGTTCGGTGATCTATGAACGAGGTAGTCACCAACGCGTACGTATTTGTATCGTAGCTACTTAAGAGAAAATTTGTTTTACGATCTAAAAACGGAGAAAATCCTCGATGATAATTTGATACGTTTTATCTCGTTGCATTTTTTACAACGATACGGTAAGGCCCGACTCGACGCGGAAAGTTTGGGTCTGTCAGTTTCCCCAACGATTACCATTTTCTTTGATCATCGAGCGTCGTTTATCTCGATTAATATTCTCGGGAGCTTACGGAGGTTCGCAAGAAAGACGAAGGACGAAAGAGTGGAAAGAAATTGAAATTAATTTTGAAATGCTCGCGCGCGAATAAACGAGCGGAGGTTTCGATGGCATCGGTGTTGTTTTTCCACGTGATCGATTGTCGTCGAAGCGATTGCGTTGATTGGGTCGGTTACCAGGAGTAATCGAAATGGAAGCCGTTGGTAACAATAATGGCGAACACGGAAGCAGGAGCGAAGCGTCGAAAGAAGGGGGCGACGAGCTTCGGTTTATCCGAGTTCGATTTTTCTACGGCGACAATTCGCAGGCGCGGCGTCGCTCTCTCGTCGGTCTCTCTCGTCGGTCTCTCTCGTCGGTCTCTCTCGTCGGTCTCTCGTAGTCGGCCTCTCTCGCACCACCGGTCGCAGCGGTCCTTCTCACCGCGCGACAAGAGGAAACGAACGGAACGGCGAGGCGAGAGGAAGGCAGGAAGGAAGGAACGACCGAACGAACGGGCGAATGGGTTACGCCCAGATGCGCGCATCGAAGCCTGGTCAATAGAGTCGCGGCGTGGTTCGTCTTTCTCTCTCGCTCGTTCGCGTGTCCTCTATCCTTTCTGTCCTCCGTCTCTCCGCTGGCGTAGCTCCCTTCCACGGGTCGCGGCGGCGGCGGGATGCGCGCCGCGTATCAAACGGGTGGGAGAGAGCGAATACAGTTCGATGTAGAGGTGCGTGGAATGCGTTGGTCCACCTACATCGTCGGCGATCGCCTCTCGCGATGGGAAGAGGGAGAGAGGGATAGAGGGAAAACCGCTGCACCGTTGACGCGCCGAACTCCCCCGGAGAGGAGGGCCACCCTCGCCCGATTGGAAATCTATTCCCTCCCCTCGAAGTCGAACCTCGACCTATCGGAGGGTTCGGTTCGGTGATATTGAGTCTGCGCGCTCGCAAGCAACACCGACTCCTCCGAGTTTTCCTCTCGCTTTCCTCTCGCTTTCCTCTCGCTCTCCTCTCGCTCTCCTCTCGCTCTCCTCTTCTCTTCTCTCTTTTCCTCTTTTCGCGTTCTCTCTATCGCCTCTCCGACTTCTCCACGCCTTTTACCTTTCTCGCTCTATTCCATTCTTTCTCCTATTCCATTGTTGTAAAGCTGCCGCGTGGTGGAATGGCTCGGCCATCGCTTCGAACGCTCCGCGGAAAAATCAATTCTTCCGCACCCGAGAGACGAAGCTCTCTTTGATTTCTCATCTCGCGGTCGAACTCGGCTCGAGGTTCGACCTCTTCGAGGCGCTGTCGAGGCGCTATCGAGTCTCGTACCGGCACATAAGAAAATCCGCATCGCGCGAATAATGATCGAAGCGAGCGGATATAGAAACGATGCTAAACTTCGTAATCGTAACGACAAATTATTTTAGCTCGTTAGCGCAGGGTCGCGATGTAACTCGTAGCGTCCGATGCTATTTAAATTTTAACATAGTACGGTTTGATACTCGTACTTGTGTAGTAGCAGTCGTAACCGTAGGATCAAACTTTACTAATTAATGATGTATTTTACGGGATGAATTACCGTTGCCAGTTTTCTTTTCCGCGGTAGTTTTCTAATACGCTGGTTCGGGAGCCGCGGCTATAATTTCCTTAAAAAGTCGTAAGTCAGGGATAGAATGGAGGGAAAAAATTATTTAGCGGTAAAAATTAGTCTTTACGTTCCTCTACGTAAAAAATAGCTCTCCTTTTAATACACGAGCGTAAAGCGGAATTTTTCCAGCGCTATTCTCGTAGCGACAAGTCACGCTTTGATTGCGCTCCTTTTATTTTCCCGAGAGGTATTTGACGAAATTAAGAATGTCGCGTAATGAGCAGGTGGAAAGACGCGTGTGGTATCGTAGCTTTGAAAGCGCATAATGAAAGCGAGCAACGGTAAGATAACAAAAGGCACCCGCTTGATTTCGAACGTATGGTACTTTCATTTTTTCCTCGGCGCTCGTAATATTTTCTCGTTTCCCACGTTCGCCGCGAGTAGATTACGTCCGGGTGTCGTACGTATGGCACGGAGAGTAGAATCGGAGGACCGCGGCTCTGCCTCATTGCACCGGACAGCGACGGCCGGTCAGATATTTACACAATAGGTTCCGCGTCGTTGACTTCGTCACCGGGTAAACTTCCCAGGGAGGGACGGACCCGCGTGTTAAATGGCGCCGGAGCCATTCAGTGCACTTTCTCGCGAGGAGGCGCACAATGACTCGCTCTTACGAGTCGGTCGCTCGTTTTGTCGCGGTATCGGACTCAGCCGTGTGTGAGCGAAACCTACGAATACTCCCCGAACGCCGCGGTTGCGTCACTTTTCTTCGAGTGGCGACTCCCGACTGCGGCAAACTACGGCTTTATCGCGAACCTATGATTCGACTCGAAATTCCAAAAGGGAACGGGAACTACGAGCCGTTGTTCTTGCGAAAGTCGTGCGACCGAATCGATTCTCAATTTTAGGTGGTTCGTTATATCTTCGTTGTTGTAGCGTTTTTTTTTTTTTTTTTTGTTTCGGGTGAAAATGTGTGTTGAAATTTCATTTAGTTTTAATGGATTACGCGAGCGTATATTAAACACTTATTTGCATAGTAAGTATTATTTCCGTAAATTAAACTTCGGTTCGTGCAAAATCGAATACTATGCAATTATCCCGGAAAATCTCGTCCCTTGGATCAGCATAAAAACTTTCTCCTCTAGCCTTGAAATAATTTAGTCATATATATATATATATGTATATATGTATACGTATACGACTTGGTACGTTGAACTACGAGTTATAAAGCGAAGGAATATTAAAGCGAATGCGTAAATAAAAGGAAAGTTTATTATTCGGTTTCCAAAAAATTCAAAAACAATAGTTTATTATCAAGAATATCCGTAAAAGAAACAAGATTAAAGTAGGTTAGGAGTGATGAGAAGGAGTTCCAGTTCTTCGGTTATAGACTTTAATCAGACTTTCAAAGGTGCTTTGGTAAGCGATAATTAAATTTGCAGTCATAAATATATTTAGCGTCTAAACTCTTAATATGATAAAAAAAAAGTCATCCTACTCGAGTGTTATATCGAATAGAATAATTGTTTTAATATTTTATTCGTTTGAATATTTCTTTGAGAAAAATCGATTTTTACGTATACCAGATAAACTTATTTACACGAATTCGAGACGAAAAATAAGTTCCATTTAATTTTAACGAAATGATACATAGTTATAAGTTATTTTTACTACAATTTTGAATTACATCATAATTGTTACGGATGACAAGTTTCAGTTCTAATTGTAATTCTGGCGACAGCTTACCTAAAATCACAATCTTGTAGTTTCTGGAGTTATTATTTTTACCAATGTTTATGCTATGTAGGTTAAATTAGATATTTAAATTATTTTTTAAATTTTAATGTTTTATTTTATGAAACTTCGTTAATTAATATCAAATTATACGAAATAAGAAATATTATTTAATTAATTTGCTTGAATAATATCGTTATAGTTTGTATACGTATCGTTTTAAAATAAATTCTGAAAAATTCATCGCTCGACAATTTGTTACTTTCCAAAAATATTTCTTATTCTATTTTATTATTATTTCAAAAAAATTTCAAAAAGAACCATCGAGAGTATTTTACCACTGCGCATATCTAATACATATTTACACGAAGTACAATTTACGAATATAATAGGAAATTTCTTTTAAATAATCATATAAAAAGTGAATTTATATGGGTCAAGAAAATCTAAAAGAATCAGAAAAAAATTATAAATTATTCAAACGTATAAATATTAAAGTTCTGAAAATATTTGTGGGGAAAAATTCACTTTTTTTATTTTGAATTCGTTCGAAATTTTATGTATACGCGTACGTATATAAAGTAACTTATCGATCAAACTCATTTTACGTTTTTGAAATTAACGCGAACTTCTGAAATTTTTTATATTAATTAATTTTTAACGCGTTTGTAATTAAGAAAATAAGTTTATTAAAATTTGTTTAAGTTTACGTTTGCTTAAAATGCCATATACTTAAGTAAAAAAACGTTAGTACAAATATAAAAAAGTTAATTGAAATCAAGAAACTGAAGAGAAAAAGTAGTAACGCGGTTTACCACGATGTTTTAAAGAGTTCATTAAAAAATTTAAATTTTCATCTTTTAATAAACAGAATTGCGTATAATACTTTACTGATAAAACTATTCAGAAATATATAGTTTTGCAACATCATACATAGTATAACGATCTTCTCAAAGCTTACGTTACTGTAAATGGTTTTGAATAAGTAAATATTTTTGAAATTGAAAAATTTACATAATAGTAGCATTTATATATACGCAAATTATTACACATTTTAAATATCGCATACGACCAAGATTACATCGAAAGCAATCGCTAAAAACGTGGAACGAATTTGAAAATTTCGTCTGGCAGCTTCGATTTACACTCGGATGTCACCGTCTACGTTTTTATTGGAATCATCGCCACTTTTCGATACCCGATTCGACCCAACTCCAAAGGACACGGACAATTGGTTTCGAATCGCGTTCGATTCGCGTTCGATCAGTGTTTTTCTGATAAATTATAAAAGTTTTAATAGATAGCATCGAGTTGAAACAAGAAAATATCTCTCGTGAAAAAAAAAGCGTGAAAAGTTTAATTAAGGAAAGAATGTGAAACTATAGCAAGACGAGATCGATCTTGGTACACGTCTTATCCAAGCATATATAGAATACCGAGCGAAGATCAGCGCCGGAAAAAAGAGAGACGAGGGAGGGAAGGAGTAAAGGTGGAATAAAAGAAGCGGGCTGAAAAAAAGTCGAGGTCGTTCCTCGCTGACGAGGTCGACGTCGGGCGGCCATTTCTTCGTCAAAGCGTTATTCTCGCCCGAACGAACAGGAGCGAGCGCACGGCACAGAGCGCCGATAAAAAAGAGGAGTGTGCACCAGCTCTCCATCGTACCCTCTTTCTCCCGTCTCTCTCTCTCTCTCTCTGTCTCTGTCTCTCCGCTTCCGTTCGTCGCGGCGCGGCGCGTTGCTCTCGTTCGGGGGTGGACGGGAGGACTAGGAGGAGAACGAGGTGGAGGAGGATGAGGAGGAGGCGCGCGGGTGGCGCTGCCGGTAGCGACTGCGGAGTCGACGGCATTGGCGGGGGCGGTAGTATAGAAGCTATCGACGTTTTTACGTAACAAATCAGTCGTAACTGTGCGCGAGCGCGACCCTGAGCCCCCGGCCGACCAATGGGAGCCGATACTCGATACCCGATCACATCATAGGTTCCCGGCGCCTCCGGAGCCGCGACTCCCGGGCCGTGCCCAATGGCCTGATAGGAAAAAACGGGAAGAGAGAGGGACAGAAAGAGCGTGTCGTCGCGCTCGAAGCGAGAGGGAGGAATCGATGAAGGACGAGGTGAGAGGGATAGAGAGCGAGGGCGCCGCATCAGAGGAGGGATCTATCTCGTCGAGCTCGGAGGAGAAAAAAGGAAAACCAGAAAGAAAGAGAGGGAGCGAGGGAAGCCGATGCCCGAAGGGGTAGTAGAAAGGAAAAAGGTGCAAGGCTCCTCTTTCTCTCTTTTTACTCCTAGTTGAAACGGCAGCTTCCATATATCCGTGCAATCGGCGATATCCGTTCTGGCAGGCAATTTTTCCTCGGAAAAACTTTCTCATTTCTACACTGATAAAAAAATTATGGAACTCGGAAAAGCCACGGCTACGAGAACGGGTAATAGTTTGTAATTCCGTGTTTGATATTTGAATAAAAGCAGAAATATCTCTCTTAATTCCATTAAAAGGAGGAAAATTTTTAATTATCCGGGTTGAGGGCGAGGAATCGGTAACTCTTTTCGAGTTTGCCATCGGTCGAATACAATTTGTATGTACGCGCGTATATACGTATACACGTAGGCGCGCGCTTGTGTATACGCATATATTTGCACAAGAGATAGCGAGGGGAACGGAGCGAGAGAGAAAGTGGCAGGCGCGAGAGGAATCTTTGAAAATATAAGATAATTTCCCATCAGGACAGATATTCCGAAGCACGAAGGAAAAGCTTTTGGTCTCGCTAACGCCGACCCGGGATTTCGTTTTACGTCGCTCCGAATCACACTCCGTTCTTCGCTCTACAGCCATCCACCTCTCTTCCTCTTTTCGCTCTTTCTCTTCGCTTTTTTCCACCTTCTTTTGGCGAACGAGTGCAGATAGGAACCTGATCCTATAATATCATCGTCATTCCAGAATACGCGGAGAACGCGAATACGTATAGAATATGCAGATAAGAGAGTAGACGGAACAAGAGAGAGAGAGAGAGAGGGAGGGAGAGAGAGACGGAGCAACGAGAGGATGGATAGGCGCGAGTGCAGAAGGAGCATTTTAATCTATGGTCATGTGGTACGAGAGACGCTCCACTCTCCCTCTCTCCTTCCCTCTTTCTCTCTCCCTTCCTCTTAAGCGCCTGGATTATAATCAACCCTTTTATCCTAGGCTTTCCATGTCGCTAATTTCCATAATTACACAGACGCTAAAATCACAATATCCTCCGCCAGCAGAAAGGAGTAACCTACGTGAGCGCGCTCGCAACCTCCTCTCCGCCTCATCCTCGTCCGCGTCCTCGTCCTCGTCCTCATCCTAGCTTTTCCTCCGCTCGGCGCGTATATGGCTTCGTCAGCGCGCGCACGAGAAGAAGAGGGAAAGAGGTACGCGAGTCTTTAGGAGTGTACGTGCGCGCGCGCGCACAACCGAACGAACAGTCAGAGACGAGCGAAGAAGAAAGCGAGCGAACGATGGAAAGAGCGAGGAAGAGAGACCGAGAGAGAGACCGAGAGAGAGACCGAAAGAGTGTGCGCGGAGCGGCTCGCTAGAGATAAAGGTACTCTCTTTAGCTAGGATGCCGCTCGCTCGCATGTTTATGCACTCGTATCCGCGTGGCCGGGCATGGAAGTGCCTGGATAACTAGCCAAGTGACAAGTCGGCGCTGCACCGGGCAGACCCTATCTCGCCTCTCTCTCTCCCTCTCTCTCTCCCTCTCTCTCGCCCTCTCTCAACGCACTGACTCGAATTTTGAAAGCTAGCCAACTCGGGATAGCGGGCTTAAAAGTCTCTCGATAAAAGGCCGACTCGACTCTCCACGCGGTTCTTCGCTCTTCCGTTTCATCCCTTTTCCATTCGCTTTTTACTCGTTTTCATCGTCCTCGTCATCCGTGAGATCTGCGACTCAGCCTCCGATCGTCTAGCGATCCGCCGGCGAGCGATCTCACGGAGGGTCGACGAGACCGACTCGCGCGATTCGGTTTCTAAAAATCGAAGATGGATCGAACGAGTCGGGAGGCTGGGGAGACTCTCGTTATCAGATTCCAGTTTGGCGGCGAGTCTCCTTCGTTCGGAAACGGGGTCAACCGAAAATAAAAAAAAAAATGGTAGTTCGGTGGTCGGGGGGGTGGTCGACTCGTACGGGAGCAGCGATAGAGAGGAAGGTATCGGTGATGCTGCGTGCTGGATGCTGGATGCTGCAGCGGTAGCATCGCGTCGAGCCGTCTTCTTCCTATTCCCTATTCGAGGCTCGGAAGCGCGGAACAACCCGTCGAGTGACTGAGTTGACTTTTCTCACTTTAACCTCGCGATACGATGCTTGGCTTTGGCTGGAGGATGAGGTTTTGCTGGGGCTGTATCGAGCGGCCCTCCCACATACATCTATCTCCTCCGACTCTCCCGCTCCCTCCCGCACCCTCCCTCACCCTCCCACCGTCTCACTCGCTCGCTCGCTCGCTCGCTCGCTCTCTTTCTCTCTCCCGCCGGCTTCTCGCCGTCCGCCTTTCGCCCCCGCGCATCCGCGAAAGAGACTCCGTCCTCTCTTTCCCTCTTTTCCCTCTGACATTCGTGGCCTTCCACCCCTCTTCCCGTACAGCAGCCTCCCCTTTCTCGACCCCGAGAGAGACCGGCCGCGCTTTCTCTCTTTTCCTCTCGCGTGTCTTCTACTCCTGTTGCAAACGCCGTCGAGACTCACCTAACTCTCCCACCTTTGCCGAGTGAGCGCCGCGGAACGACTCGATATCTCTTTCTTTCGATTTATCTTTTGATTCCCTCTCCTACCTTCGCCATTTTATTCTTCCCCCACCCATTTCCTCGCTGCCACGCCGCCCGAGAGAGCCAGTTTCTCTAGTTCCGACTTATGCCCTCTGTCTAGCTTTTTGCTACTCTCCCTCCATCTCACCCGTTCACCCGCTCCGTTTCTCTCTCGCTTCGTCTTCCTCCCTCTTGCCACTCGATTTGATGGGTAAGCTGGATGCATTTTTCCGCGATAGGATTAAATGATGAATACCTTTGAAAAATTTACGCGTCTGCATTTTACAACGTTTCAAGTTTTTCGGGAATTCCGCTATTTTGGAAACCAACGTTGCGAGAGAGAAAACTTTCGGTTTACTTGTTTCTATCGATATCGATGTTGACGCGAGATTTTAACGTGTAGAGTTAAAATATTTGCGATAATTGATTTTTGATCGACGATTACGATTTCGATTCCTTTACCGTCAACGTTTTATTTATATCGAACAAAGTTTAGCTGTTTTGATTACTTTAACAAAGAACGTAATTCTATTAAATACAGGTTGTAATGTACGTTTCGCGGTCGACTTTAAATATCTTTAATTGAATTGACGAATCTATTATTCTAATGTTTCGAATGATTTGCGTTTTGTTCCCTGAAGGTAATTTATTATTTTCGCGTACTGTTTGTCTTTGCAATTAACTTTGTATTAAAAGACAATATTGATACAATGGAAAAGAAAATACAATTTCTAAATTATAGTAATGAAATTTTATATTAAAAATGATATTGTAATACTAATAACGTTCGATTCCATTCTAACATATTAATATCGATTACGATATATCGTAACTTTATCCGTCGAAGTAAACCTGCAAATTTATAAAAATTTCGTTTTTCTCTAAACTTATTAAAATATATTGGATACACAAAAAAGCTATATCGAAAGGTCGATGTAAAATTCATAATAAAATTTAACGCGACGAAGCTGATGATCATTTTTTGAATTATAAGATATAAATTATTGACGGTTATTATCGAGTTATTTTTTCATAAATATCTCGTTTGATATTTTGGTTAAAAGTAATTGATTTTTTAATTAACTCTAGAACGAAGTTAATTATATATTTATTTAATTTTAATTTTATATTTACTTAATAAAAGTTTCAACAGCCGTATATTTTCTTTTTAAAAAGTCATTCATCACCGTTCATCACATTTTCGTACCAAATTTTTACGTTATAAAAATTAATTGTTTATTATCAAATCATAGATGTCCATTAAAACTTCGTATATACACGCACGTGTATACAGAATAAGCGAGTACAATTTAGAGAAGTTGATGCCATAATCTATATTAATAGTTTCACAAATAATAAGTATTTAAAAATTTTATTTTTTAATTATTTTTTACGCAGAGGTTATCTTAAAATTAATTTTGACGTACAATAGAATAAAAGTGTAGATCATTGAACGATCTAAATTTTTGTTAATTATCCAATTAAAAATATTTGGAACGATAACGAGTCACTTCCTTTCAAAAATTATCGATTATTTTTAAGGCGGATCAAGTTTTAGAATTTTTCATTAAACATTATACTTAAAATTAATTAGAATCACCTAATCAACGATAAAACGAGTCGATGATAGAAGAAAGAACCAATGAAAATAATTGTAGTCGAATAATTAAAATACCGTTGAATACTAAAATTGAATTCGTTCCGAAATTTTATATATCAAATTTCGTTTACAGTGAATCTCAAAGAATTCCTCATCAGGTACCAAACGTGTACTAATTTAATTAAATCGTTAGATAAATAGTTTAAAATAATTAGCAAATTTATTCTCAATACATATATAATACACCGTCGATGGAAAGAGCGGAAATAAGTTGATTAAAAAAGAAATCAATGGATGAATAGAAGAAAACGATACGAGAAAAAAGAACAAAAATCCTCGTTATTGTTGGGAAATGGTGAAAAGGACCGAGTCTTCCCGAAGGAGTAAAAAAGAGGCGACACTTGAAAGCGAGAGCGTTATGCACTTTCCTTCTCCGGGCGCACAAAATCAGATGAGGGGCGCCAGCTACCGAAATTGCTTCCAGTGTGCCGACGAGTTGCCGCGGCAAACTTTAGCTTTTCGACTGTGCGTCCGAGAGAGAGAGAGAGAGAGAGAGAAAGCTCGTTGAGATAGGAAGCGGAGGAACGAAGCTCAAGAGCGCAGACTAGACGGAGTACGAAGATCATACTACAAGGTCACGCGTCGACTCTAATTATTAACTTTTCCTAAGCATAACGAACAGTTCGCTCGCGGGCTTCGTTTTATTATGCAATTTATCGAACTTTCTACGTATTTGGAGATTTCTTTTTTAATGCGTGGAAGCGATTCGCATTTACCAAAGTATCGATACTCTTTTCGATTCGGGATTTCGTTTTTTAGACGTCGGTAATAATAATCTCGACTATTGCTGAAAACGGTGAGGGTAATAAGATTAATTTGAAATTAGCTTACGAAATTCGCGCGCGTTTAATATTCTTCGGGATAAAATTGCCAACGTTGGATATTTTTTAAACGGTTTACGCTTTTATTAGTATTTATCAAACGTGGATATTTTTATAAACAAATTAATATTCGTATTATATAATTCGAATTCGACTCGGTGGATTTTGTAAACACGAAGAACGTTTTGCAACTCGAGGTTCTTTTCTACTTGACTATTAATAGTTGTAATCGCTCATTGTATACGAGTATCAGTGTCAACCACGTCTATTTAAAACATTTACAAATTATTCTCGCTATTTTTTTGCTCCCAGTTTGCATCGCGTCACCCGCTAAAATTGTATTATATATAATTAAACGCTGAACGACATTACACAATAATGCGAACGAAATTTTGTATCGCTAACGAATCGGTGCACTCGCCTAAATTTCTAAACTAAAATTACGGTCGAGAATCGCATCGAAGGACGATTCGGAAGGGGAACGTCACCGACCGATCGACGATCAACGTCGCATTTATCCACTCGGGTTGAAAAATACTTGGATTCGGGAATTAAGCTTCGCGCGTTAAGCATATACGCGATTAAGCATACACGAAGATGTACAAAGATACGTAGTACGCGTGTGAAAAGAGAAAGGGATAGACAGCGAGAGGGAGAAAGAGAAAGAAGCGTCTTGGATACGATACAGGAGTTAAAGGAGGAACGCAGCGCAAGGGGGAGGTGAAGGCGGGGGTGGAGAAGACGGCGGCGGTGGCTCGGGCGGATGGGGCTGCAATCGGCTAGAGGGGGTGGCTATGCCGCCGGAGAAAGAGAGGCTGTAAAGACAGCCGCTATCGCGGGAGCGAGAAAGAAGAACCCGGATAGATCGGCTATATACGAGCGAGGGAGAGAGAGGTGGAAAGCTCCAAGCCCGAGAGACGAAGAGGGCGAAAGACAGAGGAGTAGGAGCAGTATCTTGGAGACTTTGCACTGTATCTTGAAATGAGTTTTGTTGGATCAATAAGTTCCACTATAAGAACACTCTCGCTCCGTCTCTCGCGCTCCGCAGTAGTCGCTCGTACGGGAGCCTCCGAGTCTCTATCCGTGTTTAGCTGTGTTTAGCTCTGTTTAGCTCTGTTTATTTGTGTCGGCAAATAGATATACACGAAAGCGTACACAGCACTCTCTCTCTCTCAGTCTCTCTCTCAATCTGCCTCCCACTGCTCCTGTTTACGTATCCAGCAAAGTTGTATACTTACGAACGGGATACAGTCGCTGCGAGCATTTCACCGCGAGTCGAACTCGATCTTCGCCTTCTCGCGATCGCCCCATCCTCTCTCTCTCTCTCTCTCTCTCCTCCTCCGACCCTCGGATATCAGCTCGCGCATTCGCAAAGAACGCGGCTTCTCGCGAAATGAGATTTTCCCTCCCGCAGGATCCGTTCCATCGTCCGGCGGAACTTTATAATCAAACTTTTTTGGACCGCGACAAAATCCTCGACCCCGAGGCAAAGGTTTCCGTAATTACGCTCTTGGATACGCGGATCGAGGTGTTCGGCCCTTCGATAAAAGATAAACGAACGGGTTCCTCCTCGTTCGCGCGCTTCGGTTCACGATTCGTTCGGGATTTTTGACCTTTCGATTTTCGTTATCTACCGCGTATCCCGTACTCGACTCCCGGTTCGAGAACGCGGGTAAACGAAATTACCTATAGAATGCAATCTGTACTTGCCGCGATTCGTGGTGGTAGCGAATTCCATAGCGCAGTCGCGCGTACGAAAGTCTCCCTCTCTCTCTCTTTCGCTCCCTCTTTATAGTCGCTACACGGTCGAAGCATCGAAATGGAACTCGCAGATACGGTAGACAACTGCTATCGGTCCTTTATGAATGCACTAAACTACGCCCCGATAGCTGTTTCGCCGTTACTTTAATCCTTCGGCAACAATACAATCCAACCGAGTTCTTGGACCGTTAACGTCGAAAAAAGTTATTCGGCCTTTCGTTCGAAGCAACTTGGCTCCGCCCTTTGAATTTTCCTTGGGTAACAATTTTTATCGAAGCCGCAGCGACGCGATCGAACTTTATTCCTGCCAATTTTCGCGACTACGGGACTAAAGAAACTCTATCGTTTCCTAAGACCCAAGTTACCAACTCCGCGTAATAACCTACAACGCGTAAAATTATATTAATTTCTCGAACGCTACATTTTTTTATTACGTTTGTTTAGCACGCGCGGTGACTAAAAACTGCAAAGATTTAATATTTAAGTAAATAAAAGATACGATTCCTCGCTTATTTTTTTATGATTCTTTCGAGTTTTATCTGTCGTCTCTCTCTCTCTCTCTCTCTCTCTCTCTCTCTCATGTTTCAGATCTCCCGCGATAATCCGATCGACCTGACGCTCGACCTATGAGCGCGCGATCCGACAGTCCAAGCACGAACCGCCGAGAAAAAGAGAACGAAAAAGCAAAAAGGCAAAAAAGCAGAAGAAAAGATGTCGTAAAAAAATATCTGAATCTCGAAATGCGCTTCGGGACGACCACGAGTATGGCAATGACTATGAGTCCTTCGCTCTTTCGCGCAACTATGACCGGGGAACGAAGGGACGGACGAACATCTTGGAATTAAAGAAAAAAGAGACTATGCAAATTCTGTCTCTGTCTCGCGTACACACTCGCGCGTACTCGTACACGTAAGCGTTCTCCGCTGTTTGTCTTTGTCTAAGAACGATCTCGGACGATAATCGGTACCTTTTTCTGTCTCCTCTCCTTTCGTGGACGCGGAGTTCCGTTTTACGCGAGTCCCGGTAAATCATTCACCGAAGTTGGACCTTGCGTACGTCCGAGTTGGATTTGGTGCAAATGTCCGTGCGCAGCATCCCTCTGTCTCTCTTTGTTTTCCACGGTTCTTCTTATTTTCGTCTCGATGTTAAACCGATAAGAAACTCGAACTCAACCTCGAGTTTCTGGAAAAATGTGCAAACGTGCTTTTTCAACGATCATGTTGAATTACATCTTGATGAATTGCCGTAAGATCGAGGACGGAACGGACATATTAATATACTTTGCGAGTGTTTTTTATTTTTAAAGCGACACTTTTTTACCTCGATCCGGAAATTTTTTGTAAATTTGATTTCGATCGATTTCTACGAAATATACGAATTTTACGAAATATCGAATATTTTAGGATAATTCGCGATTCGTTTTAAAACTTAATTCGAAAAGAGCTTGGAAAGAAAGTTTCGAGAAAGATGCGTTTAATACGTTAATAACGAATAAACGATCTAGAGAATTTTTATAAAAATTGAACGGCGTTATATATTCAGAAACTCAATTTCGCATTTACATAACGCGGTGAAGGAAAAATCGATATCTCGTCCGTTTGGTTACTTTAAGCATGAATCGAGTTTATTTTTTAAATAATACATCATCATTGAATATTTCGTATTCTATATTTATTACACATCGATACCTATATTAAATTCTTCTAAATAATCTCAATGGTTTGTTCCATATTTCAAGATCCGTGAAAGCGAATAAAAAAAAAGAAATGGATTAATTATCGATAACCGCTACTTTAGTTTCATTATCATTGTAACACAATTGAGATTTGTTTCACTCAACGAGAAAAAAGTGAAAATAAGGTGAATTAACGAGCAGACAATGGAGAGCCAATTGTAAATTAAGATCGCTATCTGAAAATTGCCCCTGTGAAATAAAGTCGAGTATCGCATTTATCATAGCGCGAAATTAATTATTCGATCGATTCGGATTAACAAGAGCACGACTAATTGCCGGCCGCGCTCATTGTAAAACTGACCAAGTAAACCTCGACTGATTCGCTCGCCGTCTTTTCCTTCTCAAAAGGATAAAAGCCACTTCGTACGCAAACGGTCGGCTCTCTCGGCTCTCTCGGCTCTCTCAGGAGTCAGTGCACGAGTGAATCTCTCTCGAGCAACCGGTGCTCCAAGCGGTTATCGACGCGAACATATACACGCGTGGCTCACGCGCGTAATTAGATACCACCGTGCGAACAATGAGGAATAGTAACTTTTATTTTACTTATCCGCGACGATGATCTCGATGCTTTTCTTCTTCGCCTAAACGAACGAGCCAACGATTCGGCGAACCTTGCGAAAGAAACGACTTGTAAAATTATCAAATTTGTATGAGCGCGTAATAAACAAAGATTACGCTTTAAATACGTACTCGAGATGCTATTCTTAACTCGTACGTGTATTTCCTGAAATTAAGACACTGATATAATTAGGAGAATACAGATATCATTGCATGCGAACATTTTTTTCTTAACGACCGCTTACTCTTTCCGTAAAAAAGCTCGATTCGGTTCGTATAATTTTTCATTTGGAAAATTTTATACGGCTGTAACTGGTTTCGTTTAATTTGGATTATCGGAGGAATGACGAGGTGTTTAATGCGTGATTTATCGATAAACCGAACGAGCGCAAAAAATAATCTTTTGAATTTCGAGATGTTTGAATCATAAATTATTATTAAATTATAAACTTTTATTATTATACGTCATTTATAAACATTAATAAGCACGCATAAATAATACTTAAAATTTTTCGTTTTCAACGGTAGCTGTTTCTTTTACGTTACGAATAAGCTGCTAATTTTTTTTATATCCTTCTTCGAGATTATATACGCGATAAGAATTTCATACAATATTTTTTATCACAATTAAAACTGGTTTACGCAATTTGTATTACAATGCTACCAACATCTTTTTCAATTTATTTATTATACACGAATATTATTACATTAGTTTTTTATTTCAAATTATCCTTTACGTTCATTACTTATTTTTAATTAATCCAAGAAAATAAAGAACTGGGTTCGCTTCGATGACGAGTATATAAAATAAATTTTTTTTGTTCGAAAAGCCAGGCTCAAAATTGTAACGCTCTAAAATATCCCTTTATCGAAGGACTCGAAGATCCGCGTATCGGTCCAGGAGTCAAGTGGAAACAGTCGTTAAAAATCGGAAAAATCAGAGCCAGCGAAATTAGTAGCCAGAAGGTTGTATACTCACGGATACTCGCGCGTGTGTGTAAACGCGGATGTAATCGTGGTGCGGTAGCCGAAAGTGGTCGATGCGTTCACGCGCTTTCCCCCAAACTGACATCGGGATCTCCTCCGAGTGGCGTGTGGCGGTGGCTCGGCGTCGGAACGAGTTTGAAACAAGGCGAAGCGATGACTCGACGCGGCAGTCACGGAGGCAGAAATCCGTCTGGATACGTCAGGTGTGACCCGGACTTACGTCAACACGGACTCGCTGTCGCCCGGAACACGGGATACGCATCGCCTGGCACGCGTTGCCAACGCCGCCGACGCCGCCGACGCCGCCACGACCGCACGGACGAACGCCCATTCGACCGACCCAACCCCGATGGACCGGCAGAGCTACGGGGATTTAAAGGAGTCCCCGGCCCTCGAACATTAGCTTCGACCGAGAACTGGACGCGCCTCGATTTCCGCCGTCCAAACTTCGAGCGCGACCGAGAGAAATGAGATATGCGTCTCGCGCTCTTCGCGCGTCCCGCTCGAAATTTCCGAGCACTCGCGAACAAAGTTGAAACATTAGCATCCGCGCCCGGCCAAACTCTTTTCGATGAATCTTGATCTATCCGACGATAAAAACCATTTTAGTTGAATTAAAAATTCCAGAGTCGGGATTTATTTATGTTCTTCCCGGAAAGTCTAATATAGCGATCCGATATTTCACGCTTCCACCGAATAATTACATAATTCTTTTTCGAGTTTGATAATTAAGCGATAAATTTTTATATTTGCTAATTATTCGGAGAGTGGTAGTTGTAGTCGGTGAAATTATGTAATTGTGGTGGTACGCTTACTTATGTATAAACCAGTGAATAGTAACCGATAGCGGTTAATTTTCGCTAATTCAACTTTCAGAGTATGTGAAAGTTTTTTGTAATTACGCCTTTTTCCAAATCGTACGTTACATACTCTTTCTTAAACTTCGGATTAACTCGCCTGTGTTCGTAAAAATTTGCGGTTTTTAAATTTAACGCGAAATATTCTTATTGCGAAACTATGAAACTCGAGATATTATGAAATTTGTCATCTCTGCCAGTCTGATTAAGACGAAGGTAATAAAGAGAGAAAAGGAAATGTGTAATTGAGAGACTAAGAAGAAAACGTTCCGTAACGATTTTTGAAGTTAGCGTAGACAGAAACAGAGCAAAACCACTTATAGATACGGACAAATGTATATTTACGTGTGTCGCATCCGCGGTTCAGGCAATGGAAAAGAGCTCAGCCGAGTGCGCGAGATGGTTAACAAGGCTAAACACCTCGGCCGAGTTAACGGGAAGATTAACACTTCGTGATCATTATGATTACAGATGTCTCGAGCGGCAAAAAACGAGATAGCACATGTAAAGCGGAATTAATTGACCACCGGTTCTTCCAGGTTCTTCGAATTATTCTTTCCACATAGTTGTAATTATTTTCGTGTACAACAAACTAAAGTTGTCATAAGTTAAAAAGCGGAATGAAAACATCCTTTAAGAGCCACTGAACATAAATATTCACACGTTTCGAATACTTTGAATAGTGCCTTAAAATCCTTGTCATGGATTTCTTCAACTTTTTTAATTATATGAAATATTTTACCAAACTAAAAAAAGAAATTCGTGCCATTTGTTCAACTTAAAAATAAACGTTAAAATGTATTAAATATATTAAAAAAACGTATTCGTAAGACAACCGAAAACTTTTCGTATATTAATTCAATTAAGAAATATTTTGTTTAAAATAAATCGTAAAAAAGAAACTTTCCGTACAAAAGTGATATTTAATTTATTTTATAATTATATTTTTAATAGATATATGCGAAAAAAATATCTTTTTTACCATTTGGATAATAATTGGAATATCGTTTTGTTTATCTGCAATAATATTAATAAGAATGTACAAATAAATATTTATGTAATTTTTTAATATTTTCATTTATATAAATAAAACATCAAATAGAAAATGTATAATTGAAAAAATTTAATACAATCGTAATTACAACCTGGGTTAATTAAAATATGTTTAATTAGTATTCTTTATATTTTTGTTGCTTCACGAATCTCAATATTTTTTTAAAATAGAAATATTACTTTTATTTTCGAAAACGATATCTAATTTTATCATTCGAAATATTTTGAAGATCTTTCATTTTAATTTAAATAATTACATCCGTACGAATTTTGTAATATTTGGAAGATTTTGATTATTTTTCGTTTGAAATATCAAAATAATTCGAAAATTCAAGCGTAGTAAAAATTCGTATCGAAACCGTTCCTTTTTTCCAGATGCTCGTCTTAAATAAAAATTTTGAATCCTCCATCAAATTTTATTACGCGATGTAACTTAGTTTTTAGTTATAAGCGTATTATTTACGTTTAAATTGGTAGCAAATAAAATAATGTATTCAAAGCAAAATTTTAAAGATTTTCTGTCGATATACAAAACTGGCATTACTGTGTTACGTAACTCTATGCAGTCTCTCCTTTGTCCACCCCTTACTTAATTTAAATTCTATTACGGACGATCTCTATTCCCTCTTCCCTATGAATATTCAAACTCAGCGCGCAGACTCATCCCCTTCTCCTTTATCTATCGAGTATCCAAAGAATTAAATTAATATACTACGCAAAACAGCCCTTCGTTTTCTTCTGCGTCACCAGACAGGGCGGAGAAGTTTCCACAGTCGACAAAAAATCGTACTCCGCTGGTCATTAACATCATTCTTGTTTTCTTTTTTTGCTAGATCGGGAGACAGATCGTAAAAAATTTGGCGCTGATTTTTTTTATTATAAAAATGAGGTACGAAGTGTTTTTTAAATTCGATGTGATTCATTCTTTGAAAATACGTTTTTATATGAAATATCATTAATATTAATTCCTTAGATAATTATAATTTAATTCAATACCTTTCTCGATTCAAAGGAAATACAAACATCGTTTATATAAACTATAAGTTAGATTCTCTTAATATTTGAACACGTTTAATAAACTTTCTACCAATATATATATATATATATATATTTAATCAAGTACATACAAATATCACATCAAAAATTTATATAATTATTATATTTTAATATATCTTACTTTAACATTTCAGTTAATTTTATTATACAGCGTTTACCAAATTATTTTAACTTTACAAAAGCAGTTAAGTAGCGAAGTTCGAAAATTAGATAAACTATTGAAAATTCGTCTTCGTTCGCGAGACTAAATCTATTAATTTTTTTAAGAACATTTTATGTACAGTATTTCTGTCTGTTTTCTAACAATATTATAAAAAAATATATTTATACATAAATTATTTTTATAGATACAAAAGTTTAATTCCTAAATGAATGGATAAGCCCGTATCGGCTACATTAGATTTGGCACGTGTACAGTTCCGTTAAAAAGAAAACAGAAATTAAATCGATAAATTAAAAATAATAAATAGACATCCCGTATTCATTTTTTTTATAAATAGGGCACTTAAGTCTTCCAACTCGGATACTCTTGTATTCATAATACGTTTAATGAAATTCAGTATACGGTCATTTTATATTTGCATTTAACACGCATATTCAAATGGAGTAAAGTTTATAGTAAATAATATATAATTCATCTATAAAACTCATAGCGATATTTTTTTTTCGTCCGTGTATACAAGGTATCTAATTATCCTTGTTTATCCTTCAAGCCAATTCAACTATTTGGATTACTTTCAATAAAAAGTAACGTACCTTACATCTTTAATATTATAATAGTTAATTACAAAGTACTTATAAGATACTTACGGATCGGTAATAAGAAATAAAGTAGTACTTATTATTCAAATGAAAACCGATAAAATTTTCCCTTAAACGAAAGTACATTGAAATTCAAAAGCAATTTCAATTCAGGATATGAAATTACCGCTATCCCCGTGTCATTCCATCGCAATGTTTCTCGATTTGAATTTTATACACATTTGTTTATGCGTAAGCTCAATGAAACGTCCGAAGGTGAGTTCTTATCAGAAATATGTAGCTATTCGTAATTCAGGATTCATTTTGCAACATCCACAATCTCGGTACATAATCCGCTAATCCGCGATGCATCTCTACACCGCGTTCGTATGGCATCGGACGGGACGTTCCAGTTCGCGTTCACCTGACTTTTCCTCGGTTGTAACGTATCAACCTAACTCGGCGCTTAATTATTCCGCGGAAATAATGAAAAAAGAAAAACGAGGAAAGACTCCTTTGCGAGTGCGATCAAGATGAAGCGCGAACGAACCTTGGTTGAAAATGTATAGTGTCCATTTATCGGCGATCTACTCGGCCAAGTTTTCCCGGTCCCCCTGGGATTTCAAAGTCGCCTCGGTGAGCATCGGAAGGATGCGAAAGTCGAGGCGAAGACTGAGCGACTCTAATGACGAGCTCTTGCCCCGTGCGAATTATAAGCTCTATATCAGCGAGTATACTCGCAGGAGCCTAACTAGAATCGATGCGAGATGTAATTCACTGGTAGCGGCTCGAATAATTCTCACTATTAAGCGTTTAAATTAATTTATTAAATTAATAGCGTATAGATGGGGGCTTATTACAATTAGCCCATTAAGCATTTCAACTTGTTCTTCGCTGCTTCGTGTTTATTTATTTATGCATTATTTACTCCCTTAGTGATACAAAGTCTTCCTTCGAGCTCTTCAATGCATTTTTAATGCGTTTTTTATACGTTCCGATGTGCAACCACATAATTTTTAAATTGTTTACGCGAAGAAGAGAAAAAGAAAGAGAGAATGAAATAAGAAATTAAATCGCTGGTAGACTGATTTGTGTTAGATTTAAAAATAGATTTAAAAGCAACACCATATTTGCCGATAACGTATAACGAACAGGAAGTTGGAATGTCTTTATGTTTTTTTTCCTTCAATCAACTTACTGAACTTTAATGAATAGTACATTAACATTGTAAGATATGAGCATATTAATGAAATTTTACTTATCTTAAATTTATTTTAAAATATATGGAAAAAATGCGTACCGACTTTTTTTTTTATCAAAGATTAATATTGTTCATAATTAACCATTGGAAAAACTATTATTTTACACAATGGTTATTCTTACAATTTCTGCGGTTTATTTCGCGTTTATAAATTTGAAACGGTGCGTAATTAATACATTCCAAAGATTTCAGCTATAAACTCGTTGATACGACGTTGTATTAAAATAAATAAACGATAATAATCTGAAATAGAAAATAATTATAGGGACTTATTCCCATTCCGCGAATTTCTTCATTTAATGGTAATTTATTTACTTACCTATTTAGCAGTACTAAAAGTAAGTAAGTTGAAAAAGTATAAATAAAGTAGTATTTAAACACGGTATTACTTCGTTTCATGCGCAGATAATCCTGGGAATGAACGAATCTAAAAATATATGCGTGCAAACTCATTAAAATACATCAATAATTAAAGTTTGTATATTTATCACATAATAAACACGCGTACATCCATCCATCATTATACGATTCGTTCTCTAATACACGAATGCACTTTTTATTTTCCATTATTATTTGCTTTGCATATACTCGAATGTAACGTATATACCTTACCCAGCTAAAGAGGGATATGGTCTACTTGGCGGCAAACAATGTTTCTTATTATTCCTCTTCTCGTTTCTTGATTTTCTCTCGTGAAAACGGTATCGCGACCGCGAGACCAATTACGCCACACGTGTAAACAATCGCTGCATTTTTCTTGCTCGACTCGACTAGACTTTATCATCGTCCATTACCAGAGCTGTGTTTATTGTTACGTCAATCTCGTTGGTTTCCTATTTTTTTGGAAGTCGAATGCGCGAGAGTACGACGATGCAAATGTGGAAAAATAAAGTGTTTATAGGAACGATGAAAAATAAAGGCAAAATGAAGACGAATCGTGGAAACTTGAGCAGGGGTTGAATTATCGTCGTAAAATAAAACAGGCACTTGTCAGCGTTCCACGAATCCGAAGAAAGCATCCCCGAGAAACGAGGAAGAGGGAGAAAAAGAGCAGAAACGAAGAGCGAAGATAGTCATAGCCGATAAAGAGGACCAAAGGAATCCGACAACATCGCGCGTGTTAAACTCGTAACCAGATCCCATTAAGACCCTCCGAGCAGATGTAGAAGAAATGGATAGTAGAAGGCGATAGACCGAGTGACCAAAGCAGAAGGAGAGCGAAAGATAAAGGAGCGCGCCACAATCTTCAAAATCAAACGAAGACGTAGATCATTCTAAAAATATAAATGGGCAGCAGGAGACACGGATACCCACGCGGAGGTTTTCAAGTGCGCTTACACCAACGACATCTTCTTCTGCAGTTCGCCGTTGTTGCCGTCGGTGTCCACAGGAACCGTAGGCCGGTGTTCTCCTCTTCGGCATCACCAGGGCGGGTAATTCAATGCGTCAAGACGATAAGGCATTCGCATAACTCCTCGTGAATTATTTGAGTTATTTCGCTATTAGATATGGTATGCGGCTCTCTCTCCCCCCCCTCCTCCCTCTCTCTCTCTCTCTCTCTCTCTCTCTCTCTCAACGACCGGCGACTACGCGAGCAACACTCGCTTTTATTTCATCCCACCCCCGAGTTTAATTCACAGACCACTGGACGACCATTTTTTCGTCGCTCGTCGATTTTTAATCAATGCCGAGGAAAACGCTGCTTTTCATCCCGAAGCCAAAAATAATGTACCCAGGAAACTCGATTCCGCTCCGCTGAAATATCAGCAAGTACACGAGTGGACGGCGACTCTGGATGAAATGGGCGCGGACGGTACGACGAAGGCTGGTAACGCTTTCAGCGATTATCGCGTCCGTCACGATTATGCGACGCGTCAAGACGCTGGAAAATACATCGCAAAAGCGAAACCCTGTCTTCTTATTTCACTCGGTGCATTTGCTTTTTCCTATCTCCATCGCGCAAATTCAGTCCCCTCCCCCGCCGTTGGAGGCGTCTCTTTTTCCCGATACTTTCAAGCCGTCTAGTCGCCGGATGCAGAACGACGATAACTTCTATAACTGTTTTTTCGTAAGCGGTCTCTTTCCGGTTTATGCCGCTGCAAAACGTGTATAATTTACGCGTATGGTTGCACACCGACGTTACTTTGATCTGTGGGAAATGTTTTATTCCGCGCTTCGTACGTCTGTTGTACGGTGAGCGCGAGCTCGTCCGAAGTGGGCTGGGAAACAGACCACCTCTCGACTTTTTTACGTTCTTTCCTTATTCGATGTATCTCTCCTTAATCGACGTGACTTACCAGTCACGGATGTCCTCCGCTTAATAGTCTACCGCTCCTTGGCTCTCTTGATTAATACGAGCGTGCGCTGTTAGAATACGATAGAACAATAACTTCTCCAATTGTTTCGACAATCATTAAAATCTTCATTAAGTTCCGTGTCGTAAATTTCTTAAATCTCGCGGATGAAACGTATAAAATATCGTGCTTTCGTATCAAATCATCATCCTTGACTATTCGTGTACTTGCATCCGATCGAATCGCGCAAAAAACTACACTCTGAATTACTTATCTCGTAAATTTTGTCATTATCGTATTAATTATCCATGGAATCAACGTCGTCTTGGAAATTAATTTTGTAAATCGTTGTTTTAAAATTTCTTACGGTATCGGTAATTCTCGACGTGGATTAACAAAAACCGCGAAAAGGTAAATGTAATCGCTCTCGCTTTTATCCAAGATTTAAAAGTTTCGATCGTAATGGAACCGAACGCGGAGAAAATAAAGACTCCGGGAAAGGAAGAAAGAAGTCGTATCGGTCTAATTTCAATAAAGACGCGGGAAACGAAACGGAGTAGAAAAATTCGAGGTCCGCAACGAAGAAGCTTCGACTTTCGATGCGTTACGAGGGCAGACAAGCAGACGTACCGAAGGTACGCGAGTATGCGTGAATTTACGGGCAATGCGTCCTCTCCGTCTCTCTCTTTACAAACTCTTGTATTAAACGACGGCGTCGACTACATAGACGACAACGACGGCGGTATAGCCGCACGAGAGTTCGCGGTCTCCGACAGCCTTTGTAAGGTTGGCTGGCTGATTTTCATACGCCGAGATGAACGTTCAACGTTCGCGGCTGTGCGGTACATATTCGCGCATTAATAATACAAAAGAGTGAGCGAGGGAGTGAGGGAGAAAGAGAGAGAGAGAACAGTTTTAAGAGCTTTACCAGCTCTCTTGCTTGAAACTGGAACTTTAATCGATTCTACGTTCTCTCCGTTTGACGCGAGTATAGTTCTCGCGCCTCGGAAAATTCAGCAGCGGTGGAAGAACGTCGCCAACGTGGCGATCATCCAAAAGCTACGAATAACGAGCTTCAATCTTTTGAGCGGAAGTTCCCGTTAAGCTTTTCGCCGTCTCCGTTCCTCTTTGGCTCCGTTCGGATAGCCCTTTTATTCCTTTACCGTCTTTCGGTCTTACTTTTCGATTTCGAGGAGAAATACTCGCTCAAAAACCGAAAGAACTTTCAACGTTTCGATCCGGTGGAATAGTTGGAGCTTGTAAGAAAAAAAAAGAAAAAAAAGTCGCTCGATAAATCATGGCGTTCGCGTTTTTTATTCCGATTATTATTATTTTGCTCGTTATCGCGTTCTTTCGGCGTATCGAATTAAATATAATATAATAAGCAAGGTATAAGTAGCGTAAGCAGCTCGTTACGATTTTGGATAAACATCGAACGAAAATAAAAATTTAATACACACAATAACTTTGCGCTTAGGTGAATCAAAGTTATTATTAATTTTAATCGCGAGCTCGGACATTCCGGTACTCGGCATTCCGGTTTAAAAGTTTGTAATAAAAAGTTAAAGGATACGCGCGGACACGGGTAAAAGACTTTATTAACTTTGTCAATTATTATAATGAGGCGATGAGATGGCGGAGGACAATAAAGATTAAGAAAAAGCTCGAAGTAGTCGGTAACGGAGTGGAATAATCGTAAAGAGGTAAACGCTCTCCTCGAGTTCCGCGAACGCGAAAAAGATGTAAGCGTAAGGTGTCTAGGATTTTTCCGTTCGAGGGATCGAACGGAATCTCCGAGAGGCGAAACTCCGTGGGTTGCAACTCAACCCACCCTCGACGCGGCCGAAGACGGTGAGAAATTTCGCGCGTACTCTTTTATGGGCGGAATATAAATTCGCTCGCACTCTGGTTTCACGGAGGATGCGCCGAGATACGCGTCGTCTCGGTAGTCTATTCGCACCCGGAGAAGCGACGGTCGTCGTCGTTGTCGTCGCGGGCATCTTTATAATCGTTCCGGTCAACTCTCACGGACGCCCGGACACTGTATACGTAGGTACGCAAGCGAGTCAGCCAGCAAGTTCAGTCCTCCGTTACGGAGGAGCTCGGATGCCTGCCCCGACCAAGTCGAGCACTTATTAGCGCGGCGAACGAGATACCGAGAGACAATGTCGCTCACTGACGTCGGCGATGTCGGCTCCGAGAGTATCGCTTTTCGCTTTTTCGCTACACTGTACGCCCGCCTTATATTCTAAGTAGAATGAGTCGGTGGACGGTTGTCGACGTTCCGCGAGAATTATTAAAGCGGTGGTGCCGCGCTTCGTTCTTTTATTATTTTCTATCGCGAGCTCTCGGGAATCTATTTGGGGGATTAACGACTATTTCTGGCGTCGACTCCGCGACCGCTGGAAAAAGGCCAATCGGACGATCAACGAGCGAGGAATCGACACCGAAGGCCAGAAATTATAGCCGCGCGTTCCCCCGCGGATAATGATGCAGTTGTCGCGCGATTTCGAGCGGAGGAGGAAGAGGATAGTTCGCAGCTTATGGCCGAGATAGGCGTTTAAGGTCGGGCGCCATTGGTCGAGTATGTAATAAGATATCCGCGGATACTCGAAGCCCTCAATTGGCTAATTTGACGGCAGTTAGTACGTCTGAACGGCCGGTTAGGTCATCCCAACGTGATGGGCTCGGGTCGCTACCGACACCGTCGTCGGCTGCTGGTACTGCTTTCGCTGCTTCTGCTGGTGCCGCTGCTGCCGCTGCTGCCGCTGCTGCCGCTGTTACTGCTGCTACCACTTCGGCCTGAATAATTTATAACTGCCTGTTTACGAGAATTGAGAATGATGAATTTAAGCCATGTCTTCATATCGTCATCACTATGCATTATGTACCGGTTAAAGTGATAATTTCGTAAATGAGCTTAGCGCACTTGTCAATGAGATAATTGAAAAATTCAAACTTTATTCTCCCATAAGCGAGGATTATCTCCCTTTTTCGACAAAGAGAAAAAACCATTTACTCAATTGGGAGAGAAGGACACGCGCGGAGATCCGACCGAAGGTTTCATTGAAAAATATGCGAAAAATTGTGCTCTCGCTCCCGCGGATGTGTGCATTATCGCTAGCAAAGCGATACCACGTGGGCGAATTTGCTCGTCGCCGAGTAGCGTCGCGACGTTTCCGGTGAATGCGACGCGATCGCAGAAGAAAGAGAAAATAATAAGGAGGATAAGAAGGAGGAAAAGAAGGAGGAAAAGATGCTGGAAACGATGGAGGAATAGAAGCAAGGGGAGAGACGGCGCCTAATAGATCGGTTTGTAGGTGGACGCGTTATCTCGCCTCGGCTCGAACGCACACACAGCGAACCCGCGGATAAAGTTACGAGTCGCGCGTGTGGCGAATGGAAGAGGAGAAAGACCGCGGATAAAGGGGCAATTGCAGGCCTGCAGCCAGAAAAATAGAACCCGAAGACGAGAAGACGACAATTGCGGTAGGAATAGCTAAACCGTATGCACCGTCGAGTGGAGTATGTCCGAGGCGGGAGAGAAAGGGAAAAATAACGGACGTGCGAGCGAACTGTGTGTAGGGAGAGTGTAAAATAGAAAGGAGACGATGCGCGACAAAGTTGTGCTACATTAAGAATGAAATAGGTGAAGTTAGTAGACGAAGTTTGAAATCAACGTCAGAATGACGAAAAAGGAACGGGAGAAAGAAAGCGAACCAAGCAGAAAATTATTTAGTCTGGACGTGTTCTACGAGACTCGATGCTCTTCGAGGGCGGAAATTAGCAATATAGCAATAAAAAGCAAAGGATGAGATTAAATGGAGTAAGAGAAACGGAAAAAGAAAACCGAGTTTCTTGATGAGTGGAATCAGAGTCGGCGAGCGTGCAACTCCAAAGTCAAGACGATGAATTACGCGTCTATCAGACATGATTGGTCTCTGCCGAAATGCGCCCACGCACAACCAGAAACAAGACCATTCGTCTCAACGAACAGCACTGTACTGAAAAATTGAAGGTCTGATTCACCGGAGCTACTCGCGCTCGTTGCATTTGCTTTTTATTATCTTCCTGTTTTGTCCTCCTTCGCTCGTTTGTCAAACCAACTTTATAGATACGAAACCAGTGTATCGATTATATTTATTATAGTTTCGTTATCCGTTCCTGGGCGCAAAAGTATAACGTTGCCACGTATTTTGCTTGCGCGCTTCGATTTATTGCGCCCACCGTTAAATAATTACGTGTAATTTTATGATTTATCGCGCGTCGTTGACTCGCGTTTACACTGTGCACGAAAAAACGTTAGCGATTCTTTTCGTTGCCTTTGCCATTGCCTTTGCCATTGCCTTTGCCTCTCGTCGTAATTAAAATAATTAAAGGAATTTTTACCAACTTTTTTTTCAAGTTTAATTACCTTTGAAAAAGAAACGGTGCACTGCTGGAAGAATCGATAAAATTCAAAATATCGATCGAATCCTTTCGCAAGGCTATAAAATGTCAAACAGTCGTATAAAAAGTTATATAGATTTTTTCCACCGCGAATGCAAGTGGTACATAACTTAGAGCTTATATGACGGTAATCCAATCGACAGCTTCATAAAAGACACTCGTAAAATCATAAAATCGACCAGTTCTCTTCTTTGCTACGACCTAACGGAAATATTTCGCTATTCGATCTTATCACTCTCGTTCAGAGGCGTAACAACGAACTAAATCGAATATAACAGGTAATGTGGCTGATATATTTAAATTTCATTACAAATTCATTTATTCGAATAATCGTTGGCTAAATACGGAAAATAAAAATACGTCGATAATAAAAGTACACCCTTTGTACGATGGAATACTCGAGAAGCCGATTATTCTTAATTATACGTTATTAGCTTATAAATAGGAATCCACCGATATTAATATATATTTTTTAAGACTTTCGAACGAAACATGCGAAAAGTATGCATCGCTACAAAAATTTATCACTTCCATCGTTGAAGCTTTTTGATTTGATAAAAGGGTTAATTCATTAGTTATTTAGAAAAGGTTTTTATTGCCAGAGTTTACCAATACACGTGCACTGTTTTAATGGCGGATCGATTTGGAGATATGCAAGCAATAAGCCTTTAATTGCACAGGATTCCTCATCCTTTTGGCTGAGTAGTTTCTTTAAAGCCTTCCACAGCCATCAGCCGTTCACCGACTATAAAAGCCATCGGACCTATAAAATACATCCTTGACTGTCGGACATGTTTGCATGCATTGTAAGCGTGCATGAAGTTGTGTCGAGATATTAAAAAATATTGAACTTTGTACATCTGCTTCTTTTTGACATTTGACTTTTCGTTATAGCCATAGATTTGCATTACTCGTAATTTCGCACAAATAAATCGTATAATATATTCATGTGAAACATTTACAAATTATGTACGAAAGATAATTCCGTGCTTGAAATTTAAATTAGAGTTTTTATTTTAAATTGTCGGGTTGCACATGATTTTCCATTACTTTCTAAACATAAGCACCGTTTCATTTTTTTCTTTAATTTAATTTTAATTATTGTATATTAAGCATGAAAGTAGAAAAACCATTTAAGATTTTTTATAAGAAATTTCTGTAGAAATGCGCTTCTTAATATTTTCCGTAACAGTATCGATCGAGGCATATATGAAATACGTAAAATTATTAAATTTAAATTAGATCAATAAGTAAAGAAATTTTATGACATATTTATTTTAAAGTAACAGAGTCAATATTCACAATTTTATTTAAAAAATAATGAATTTTGTATCCGTTCTTCAGAACTTTCGTCAATTTAATCGAATCGATAATAATATGTTTGTCTTTTTATAAATTGATAAAATTAGATAATTAATGAAACGAATTTTTAATAACCAAATTATACGATTTAAATAATATTTCCTTTCGATTCTTACCATTACAAAAATAAATGAAACATTTTATATTTTTATAAATACCTTGTCATTCGTTACTTTGTAATTACATTTGTTCTACGATCGATATTATATTTTAATACTTAACGAAACGTATTAATTATTTAACATTTACTTGAAAAATATAGTTATTATATAAATTATACGTAAGAAAATTGAATTTATCAATAAATAATAACTTTGAATTTTCTCGTGATTTACCATTTAATTACAGTTACTAAGTTCTTTCTATAATTTCTTAATTACTTTATTAAAATTTTATCATTAGAATTAGATTGATCGAAACCTCGATAAAATAGAAAATGGTGATTGTACGTAACAATTTTTATTCATCATCCATTACGTTCAATAATTCAATTCAATAATTTATTAAAAGTTTGAATAATACTTATTTAAAAATTGATTTTACGTTCGAAATACCTTTTTATTAAATTCTAAAATTTTGATAAAATACATTGGTCTATTATAATTATTTAAAATGAAAAAATGCACGATTAGTTTCGAAAGATAAAATATTATACGAAAGTAAGTTTAACGGTCGATGAATAATCATTAGTTTCGCGAAGCGCATCTATTAAAAAATTTAATAACGTTTGTCATTTGGTGTATACATTAATTTTAGTAAGAACTATCGCATGTTGAATGATGAAAAAATCAGCAATTCTTATAGTTCTTTCTGGTACTCGGCGTGAAATCGAGAGGAAAGTTGTGCAGACAAAGTAATTCCGAACATCTGGAGCGCTTTAATTAATGGGATATTTTATATACATCGCTCGCTCGTTTTTTTCCTTAAGGCGATTTTTCTCGTTCTTCATTATGACCGTAGTTGATCTTTTAATTGATGAAACGAATGCATATGTGCTTTATGCATTTCTAATTATTCCGAATAAACATAATGATGACATTACTCGTCGAATCAGCGGTTGATCCATTTCTATCGCGATTTTCAGTCACGAAAGGAAAAGAAGAAACGACTCGAGCGAGGCGGACTTTGAAGAGACTTTGAAGAATATTTATCCTTATAAATAGAAAATAACGAAATCCCACAAATATCGTGCATCGCGGATTCCGAAGCTGCATAAATGCCGTAAGCCACCGTCGCGATAGTTTGGTATTTATTGTTTTATGGCGACCCTCGTGGAAGACGCGGGCTCTTTTTGTTTCTCGCTAACCAATTACTCGACACTGTGGCTAACATCAATGAGTATGAAAAAGCAAAAAGTATAACCGACAGCTCTGCGCAGTATATTCGTACGAACGAAGCGCGACGTGAAAAACGATGATGTTATTGGAGCGCAAAACTTGCAATTAGTTTAAAGAAGATTTCCGCGCTGCAGATGCGTCACTAATTGAACTCGAAATATCATTTGTATTTTTCGTGTCAAACGCTTAATAACTATCCTTCCGAAAGGAATCGCTTGCTTCGCAAATTGTTGACGGGGAACGGACGATAAAGATAAGCGCGAACGAAGCTACGGAGACGTTGAGAAATCGAATTTCTTTTTTCCAGCGAAAAGCTAAAGTTTAAGTTAAAGTTTAAGTTAAAGCTTCTCGAGAGAACGGATGAGTATCTCTCTCTCTCTCTCTCTCTCTCTCTCTCTTCCGAGGGAACCGCGCGGAGCCTTTTCCCGAACGAGGAAGTAGTACCCGCACATTCGCGAGGTATGAGAGACGAACGCGATACGCAAACCGCGACGATGACGGTATATTACATAAAATAGAAGTTTAATTGAAGCCAAACAATAATGCAATAAACGTGCGGAACCGCCGCGGGTCAGAAATGGCATTTGCTGTATGCGACTCTGTTCTCTTCGCAGTCATTTTCTTCCTCGCATCCTTTCTCTTTCTAGCTGCGTTTCTCCGCGTCGAAGATATGAAATTTCATGTACATATATCGCCCGACGCGCACTTCCATGACTCGCAATTGCCGCATTCTCCACAATTTAGAAATCTAGATCGCTATTAATTTTATATCCTGCGCTGAATATCTCGAAGAGCGACTCACGTTCCTGGTATTATGCAATCTATTTTCGTGTTAGTTTTGCGCATCCAACGCTCGGGAATTAATTAATTTCAGTACTTTTGGCATATATATTCAGCGTTCGATGAATTGCTGTTTCGCTATGCATGCAAAAATTACATTTATTTTATTGAGTAACAAAATTGAAATACAGGAAATCGTGAATTCTTTTTTCCCAAGAATAGATATGAAAGTCGCCATTCGAGTTATTTTTGTTCTGAAGAACTGAAATTTGTGGCCTCGTAAAATGAATTGACGTTGTTCAAAACGATCTTAAAATCTTGTCGAAGTACTTAAATAATTTTTTTCATAAATTAATATATCCTAATGAGTGTAAAAGCAATATTTTAAAATTTATTTACGATTGTTAATTATTTTATTTCGTAACTCAAAAAGGATGATTTTCCGCAATTATCGATTATTTAATCTTCGAATAAATATATTTTTAGAAGACAATAAGAAAATACATTTTACATTTAACAAAAAGTTTTATGCTAATTGTACAAAAGTTTAATAAAATATTAATAAACAACAAAGTTCTTTCTAAAATTACAATTTAAAAAGTTATATTTTTTCTTTTCAGGGCTAAATCCAATTTATATGAATTATAAAATATTATTCATAATCATAAATCAAATGTTAAGTATAAAATAATTTATATGAATTCGTATAATTTTTTAAATTTCAATTTTTCATATCTCAATTATTAAATTATAACATTTTATTCGAGTCTTGTTGATACTGAATATTTATTAAATTGTAAAGCAAAAAAAAATCTATTTAAAAATTACAATTTCAAAATATAGTCCGTACAAATATTAAAATTCGTTCTTTCATAAAAATATATAATAAACTAGTAAGATATAAAAAAGTAATATTATATATTATAGTATACTAAGATATGGAGTAGATAAAATAATTTTTCTTAAATAAAAATTTGATTCTTGTTATATTTAACGTAAAAATTCTGATTTTCACAGTTGCAATTTCAAAGTTAAAAGTCGTAAAAATTCACCATTTTCAACTTGTATCCGTACTTATTAAAAATTATATGAAATAATTTTAATTTGCATTTAAAATGAATAATTTTTATAAAGAATTAAAAATAGTACATAAAATTTTTTAGCAAATAAATACTTGGTTTAGTCATGTGTTAATTTAGCAGTTGTCTTAAATTTCTAGTCTATTGATCGTGATCAATATTGTGTTGAAAAATCGGTTTGATATATGATTGTTTTGACACTAATTGATCTTTAAAAATTTAATACATCGTTAGAACTACTTTGCACCATAATATTTGCATACATTATGACTGTTTTGCTTTAAAATCTTATTTTAAAGCTTATCGGTAACTACGGAAAGTTTTTGTTTGAGTCCATTGAACTAACAATAATAATTTCATGATAAAATTTTATTTAACATATCGTATTTACATAAAATACAAAATTTAATTTATAATAAAATGATTTTAATAAATCTATCATATTATTTTATTATTTCAATAAGTGTAATATTTTTAATATTTTTAAAATTAAAACTAATATTAATTTTTTTTTACGTACATAATTTCTAAACAACCAAAAAATAAACTTAAATTAATGTACGAAGAAATTATATATGTAAACAACTTACTGTATACAAAGAATAAAATAAATACATTAAATATTAGAGTTTCTGTTAATTGATTTTAAACATGACAATGTAACGATTGTGGATTTTCGTATACTCTTTAACAAATTAAATTTTTCATTTTTTTTCGTAAATAATGAGATTACTTATTACTAGCATATTCTATTTATAGAAAATTTGGAAAACTAGATAAGATTATTCTTCTGTTTATGTATATATTACATAAAATAAATATCAGAAATAAAGGTGAATAAAAATTAAAAGTTTCTAAATAAAACGAATACAAGTGAAAATGTAAATTAATCTATTACAATTTTAAATTAATAAATTTAAGCTCAAAATTCTAAATAAAAATATGTAAGAATAATAGATATTTTATTATCATACAAATAAATTTGCATAAATGTACAAGAAACTTTTAAATATAAAAATAGTAACCTCTTTTTTGAAATCTATTTTATACGTAACGAGTATATTTAAATCAAAAAGAATTATCATTTTAAATGTTGACACGTAATCGATAATTTAACAAAAATATTAATAAAATTTGTTTAAAAATATCGATAACATTTCCTTTTAAAAAATAAACTTTTAAATCGAAGTTTCTCTTAGCGTAAATAAGTTCTTGATTTTGAAGAATTCGATATTAAATATAAATTTATGTCAGCTTTTGCGTTCGAGAATATTCTTTTATCTTTTGTCAGCTTTCCACGTTCACCCTTTAACTGAACGATAATAACCTTATTGTATTCCGTTGAACCGTATCTTAATTAACATTATAATATTTTACAAAAGCAAAGATTACGACGAACGTTCGAACAGAAAATAAGGGGAGAAAAATTTGAAATAACATTATCACGAAAACTGAAAACGCAAGGAATATAATCGAAAGAACAAACATCGGAGTAATTTTTATTACAACGTTTTTAACAGTCGTATCGTTGAATAAATCAGTAAAAAAAAAAAGAAAAAAAGAAAAGTACAATAAAATAATTAAAAATGAAAGCGCAGATAATTTATAGGCTGCAAAAATTATTGAGATCCGGCGAAAAGACCGAAAAAATGAACCTTCGTCATTTTATGATCGCCAAAAGTACGCGAGCCGACAGACTGGAAAAAGATTTGTAGAGCTATAAAGTTTGTTGACGTTGTACGAAAGGAGAGTAGCTCGATGTCGCAAATAAAAGTATCGATCTAAAAAAGGACGGATGCAGAAGCGATGCTCGTCGTTTCGCCTTGGGGCCTATCGCGTAATTAAAATCGCAACTCGCAAATCGCAAATCGAAGAAAAGCCATTAGTCGGTTGAGCTTGAGTCGAGCGAGAGGCAGTTAAAGGGAAGCGGACGAAGCGTCGATCGGTCGCGTATTTTAAAGTCCGGTCGCGGAACCCTCCACGAGCCAAGTGGTTCGAGGCCCGTCCGCTCGTTTCCTTAATCTCGACGATGATCGAGCAAAGACGTTTACGAGCTACTCCGAGGAACGCGATACGAGCCCGAAGAAATACACCGGACGTACCAAAGTCCGCGAGGGGCTGCCACCGGATTGCCACCGGACTGCCACCACCAGCTTGACCCGCGAGCGACTTCCCACGGTACGCCGGTAATATTCAACCGCTTTATTTTCTTAATTTCATTGCTACGACTCGGCATCGCGGTAATGGAGCTCTGAATTACGCTATCGTGACCCGTTGTTCGTCGCTCCGTCAAAGCTCAAAGTCAAGGGAAATCAGTGGTTTCTCGCGTTAAGCGAAGATTTTATGCTGAAATATTTTGCCCTCTTTATACGCTCGGCTACCGGCAAGTAATATATTTAGTATGCGCGTGCATATTATTCGAAAGTTATTGGATTAATAAAAAGAAAACAGAAAACGAGAGCTCGGTGAACGAATTTTGTCGATGACCTCATCTTCCGAAAGACCTCGTTCTCGAATACGATACGTTGAAAACGTTTGGAATTTCTGATGAAGTTATTAGCGAATAAAGTTTTTGTGATATTTCGAGAATAGAATAGGATATTCCGAGAAACGAATGGGTGGGTCGAAGGCAAGCGGTGCGAGTGCCGTTGCATCGAAGGAATGAATGACTATAGAGGGAGGGCCCAAAGCGAAAACCGGGGCGAGACGCGGGGGCGAGGCGAGAGGATGGGCTCGGGGTATTAACGAGCTTAAACGAACGGAAACTAAGTGTCTCGGCGGAGTAAAATTAATTAATCGCAATCGTCGTCGTGGCACGGTGACGGTGCAGTCGTTCGCTCGAGTTTACGCCTGATCGTCGCCATGAAATCCAAGAATCTGTTGCCGTTCAAGATCATTTCGACGAGAGGATAAATATGCGCGGTGCACTCGTAACGAGTATACATCCCGTGTCTTTTGCCTAACTTTCGTTCACTTAGATACGCAAAATGCGCATTCCGCCTCGTTACGCATTGATTTTATTGGCCGCTAGCGGGAAATTATATTTCTGATGATTATTGGCAATAAAAGATATTCTTGGAAATAGGATAATAATTATAAGTATTTTACGCGTACTTCGCATTAAGATTGCGATCTTATAGCTCCGAGGCGATCATCGTTGGACCGAAATAAATGCGATCTCTATTATAATTATCCGATCCTATTTTAGCGTATTGTGTAGTAAATCCGAGATCGTCGTTCATCCTCGATATCGATAACAACGAACGCGCACAGTTTTCGCAACTTTGATTCGCGAGCTCCGTTGTTGTTTCGAGTCCAATGAAAATATCTCCGGGCGCTCGATCGTACCCCCGTATCCACCGATACGCGAGGGGGAAAAATACGTTAAGAAAACGAATAAGAATTAACGGCAAAGTCCGTTGCCGAATGTTATTTTTAATCGAACAGGGGTACTTTTACGATACGGGGTAACGATACTTTTTCCACGTATAGAAAACGCACCGTTATTTCGATGATAAAACGTAGGAAGAGAACTTTTTCCAAGTTTTAAATATTAGGAGATTACACCGTTATCGAAACGAATCGAACGATTCCGTTGAAAAACTCTTCTCACCTAAGATCGAGAGCTCGATAAAATTTTCCGTTGGTTGCGCATCGAGCGAGTAAAAATTCGTTCCCTCGACGAGGAAATCTTCCCGATGCGATTCACAATGGCCGACTCGAGATCGCTCTCTTCGTACCCGACGAAAGAACATCCCCGGTGTTTACGAAGGACGGAAAGAGCTGGAGTTATTACGCTACCGCGATGCGCCAGGTGCCGGTAATCGTTCGCGAATTAACGTCGTCGAGGCAGTTTCTTTAGCCGTTGGATTTATATCGGAACAGGGATTCGCAGGAAAGTTCCATATAAGGTCAATATACGAGCGCTGCTCGCGAGATCGCTGACTCGCTCTTCTCGCTCTTCTCGCTCTCGAGAATCTTCTCCTTGGGTTTTCGGAATCGCCAAGAATTAATTATATACATTATCATTTTCGGAATTGAAACAATCTTGCTTTTGAAATTAATGGCTTAATAGCTACGGAGATGATACGATCTTGCGTATTCTTTGAAGCATTTTAGCGAAGTAATTTTGACACATGTGTATTTACACACACTATTCCGCCTCGTCCGTGTTCCAAGTAGCAATTTGTATTTGGTCACCAAACCTGTTACTTTCTTGGCTCGGCCGAGCATTAATAAGTTCTAAACAAATTATTTTACTCGGATAGTCGTGATGTAATCCAATAATTAAAATTAAAAGATAACAGCGTACCTTATTGTCGGAAAAAAGTAATTACACACCGCGCGGGATATATGTAGCAATAACGCGAAACTCGGCTTATCCTTCATCGGGCAAACGACGACGAGGACTTTAGCGCAAAAATTAATTGTTGAAAATACAATCAAACGGCGATTCGGTAGTTCTCGGGACCCGAGAGTTCTCTTCATTAGCCGGTTGTTCTCACACACTGCGCGTGTTCGCGAAACTCAGATACGATCTCTCCTGAAAGAAGAAGGAAAGGAGAGAGAGCAAAAAAGAGACGGAGAGTCATCGTCGTTGCCCAACGCGCCTCGGAAAAGCATCAACGGGGACGAGCGAACGTTCCTATCGGCGATACTCTCGATTTTCGGAGCCCCCCAAGACCCCCCCCCCCAAGACCCGGGTAACGAGATCGGTGCAAACCCGCCTCCGCTAACGAAATCCTCTCCGAAGGAATAAACGCGCGAGTCGTTGCATTATTACGAAAATTGCGTTATTACCAGGGAAATTGACAAGTTGCAATTATAATTTTTACGATTGAAATAACAGCCGAGGGTTCCTCCGGTGGTTTTGCAAGCTGAAGAAAAAAAAAGACGAGAGGTACGATTATAAAACGTCGAATTTATCGCGTAATAAAAATGAACGAAATACCATGATTAAAATAAACGCGATAGACGCATAGACGAATCGCGCGCGAAACCTTTTCTTTCGAATTAATTTAGGATCGTACGTTTCTCCGTAAGCGCGTGTTTTCGATCGCGCAATATGAAAATTGAGTTTTGGAAAGCAAATAACAACGGTAAATCCGCACGATCCGAGTCTTCGCATAAAAATACGAGGAAGGAAATTCCGTGGGTAGATTAACGTTCATGCTTCGAATATAAGTTTGCGAACGCGTATCCGTAAGTTTCGACTTGGTAGTTCGTAAGAACGGAGCTTCCGGGAATTATTTAAATATAATAAAGTTCGAGTATGATTCGAGGACTCCGTGAGCCGAAAGAGACTACGCGAGGCGAAAAACCGTTGTAGAGCCGCGACCCGAAATTTCCTTGAGTCGATTCCAAGGAGCGGATTCTTCGAATTCGGTTCGAAAAGCAACGCGTGCGAACCAACTAACGAACCAACCAACGAACCAACCAACGAAAGAACCAACGACTCTTGGTTCGAGGGGGTCAGAGTCCGGTTTTTTACCGTATCGCACTTTTCAACTCGATCGCGAATACAGGCAACGTCGGGAATTCGTAATTAGAAGATAAAAATACTAGATAAAAATGATAGATCGCGCCTCGGATTTACGGTGGGATGTATGGAATCGCGCGTATCGAGTGCGAAGTGAAGAAGTTGCAATAATGTGCATTGACTAAATTTGCTAATTAATAGTGGATTTTATGCGCTCGAGCGAAATCTGATTCGAATTAAAACTTTCCGTGAGTTAATGGGAATCTTCTGACAATTATCGTGATTCGAGAACTTTTATGTTTAACGATTCAACGTTTTCTAAACTTGTTTATATAAACTGCAATTTTTATGTTTTTCCCTGATTATTTGTTTTAAAATAAGTCCCAATGAACCGAATAAAAATTCAACCGAGTAAAACGTGTTTCCGAGTTGAAATTCTACTAAAATGTTTTTAATTTACCATTTTTAATTTTTAATTGCAATTTTCAAAATCCATTTATTACCTAAAATAAGTTTATAATGCCATTATCGATACATTTTTATTGAACAGTTTTTAAATTACAATTTAACTACATTTTTTTAATTTGCTAAATGTAAAGATATTAAATATTTGTCAAATATATGGTGCGATAGTGTCCATAACTTTTTATTTCTTTATTTTGAACGTAAAAAAATTTACTCGAATATTATTGTAACGTAATTATCTTGCGGCTATTAAAAAAGCAATATTTAAATACGAAGAAATGTCTGTAAAGTATCTTCAAAATGTATGCGTTATATAATAAATTGATTATAATGTACTCGAATTACAAGAATGAATTTTAAATTTAAGTAATTTTTTTTTATTCTTAATGTTACTATGATTTATAAAAATTGATTAGGATTCGATAATTTGAAAATTGGAAGAATATTTCTTAAATGAAATTTACTTAATTTTAGAGTTTGGGACTTTATTAAGAAACTCATCGTATAAATATTACAAAATTATTAAAAATTACAAGTGGAACTTAATTGGTTAAATACATTGAAAATTAAATAATTTAACTTTAAATTTTGATGCTCGATAGTTCCAAGATTATATTTTCCTCGGTGCTATTAAAATAAATTGGTAAATTCCTATGAAGGCTATTCTATCGTTATCGTTATAAGTAACACTTTGATAATATTTTTTTCTTTAATAAAAGAAATTCTTTACATTTTTTAATTCGTTAAATTGCCTGGAAAATGTTTATTTCCAAAAGGAAAAAATAGCGTTCGGTTGCACTTAACAAACTATTAATATTCAACTTAAATTACAAATGTTACTTCTATATCTTCATTCCTCTCTAATTTGTATTTAAACGAGACAAGTATCCGTAAAGTTCTTTTCAATTAGACTTCTCTTTACATTGGAAACAAACCCCATACGATAATTATCGAACCTGGAACGTAGACCTTCGTATGCACGGAAAAACGTCAAAGTGCGCATAAGCGTAAAAAAGCCGAGGCAAATGTGACGTGCGATATGTTTTTAAGGTAGATATTCGACTAGGCTTTTTCGAAAATGTACCGGTAATAAAGTTACGCGAACGAGTAGACGAGGCGAATGAAAAATTGCAATTTCTTTTAGATTGCAGCGGAATTTCTCTAATTGAAATCGATTAAGCGCAAAGTACCAGAAAAAAATTGTTAAAATCTTACTCTTTTACGTAAATTTCAAGAACGGTATTCGCATAAATAAGAACCGAAATTACAATTATTTAAAATATATTACTTTATTTTTAACAACGCATGGGAAAAGTGTAAAATTGTTTTATACACGATCAAGGAATGAAAGAACATCGTTATCAAAATTATATTCGTGCATGTAATGGCAACATCGATCAACGGAACTGTAGTAAAAACTCGAAAGGTGCAAAAAGCCTAAAAGAAGTTTGGTTCTAAAAGGTCAGCGTGGAATATGAATTGTAACACCGTGGAAGTATCACCCCAAAACGAAGTACTCGTAAATTTTCCGAAGCTGTCGTTCTCACTCCGATTCTCGTGTATTCCGTTGATTTAGCATTCAGCGCTTAAATCAATTCGTTCGAGTTTGGTACTTAAATACTCGTGCGTAATTCGTACTTGTACGTAGGAATAACAGGGGGTAGGAGGGGAGAGTCACGGGGGAGGAAAAAGTCCGTCTCGGGGTGGCCGAGGGACGCAGATGGGCTCGAACAGTCTCAAGGCGTTCATTACAATTACCACACGACTCCCAGAAGTAAAAATTTCTTATTTTTATCTCCCCAGACTCTTACGTATCAATTTCTTAGCCTTAATATTCGGAAAGGAATCTTTTTCGTAGCTGGGAGAGATACAAAATTCCGGGGTGATTTTGCATACGAATTTGGTATAACGACACGTCTGAGAACTATTAAGTGTAATTACTTAGTCGAAACTGTGCTTTCCTAAGATCCGGCTCCTTTTTAATAAAATTCTATCGATTAAACATTCAAATATTTAATGAAATGAAAATTACGATCTCGGTACACTGTCTGGAAAATAGCAGTAATCCCAGAGAACAGGGAGAAAAAGCTAACAAGACGATACTTGACACGATTCTGTCCTTAAGCCGAGGGATTGAACGAATTTACAACGAGATTATTTTATCTTTCTCCCTCTCGGTACTCCTCCATCACATCAGCCAGTCTTTAAGCGTTACGCGATAAGCGATTGGGAAAGGACCAATTTCAACGATGCAAACACGCGGTGCCGGTGTTCAGTGCGAGTGTCTCGGGTTCGAGGGGTTGTGCACGGAGAAATCGCGGCTCGAAGAAATTTCGAAGGCCGTCGAGCTCGCGCCGAGGAATAAAAGGAAGCGAGGCTTTTCGGAGGAGGTCTGGAGTGCCGGAGTAAAAAAGAAGAGGAGGAAAGAGCCGAGCGAGGCGAAAGAACGGACGACGAGCGAAGGGTAGTCGGAATGGGACCGATGGCGGGAATAAATACTAGAAGTCGGGAGACTAGCAGTCGACGAGAGAAACACAAACAGTAATTACGAATATCTCAGCTGGGGATCGAAAGACATCGCAAATCTTTAACTGGTTTCCAAGCCTTCTGCTTCTTCTCGCTCGGTTCTTTCTCGACGCTTCGCTGTTCCCTTCCTTCCCTCCCTCCCATCCTCCGCTCGTTCGTCTTTATCGTCGGAATCAGAGGGTTCGAGTTTCCCCCCGGCCACATCGCCGTTCGGTCGTACTTTCAGATTAACCCTCTCTTTTCCTCACCTCATTTCGTGTCGAAAACTTATTAGTAATTACGCTGGATATCTCGGATCTCGGGAATCGAAAGAGGAAAGTCTTCTTGGTCCTCTCGGGTCTGTGCCATCGGTTCCACTTCGCTCTCGCCGAAGCTGCTCATCCTTCCTCTCACCCTCTATCCTTCTTCGGGTTTCCTTTAATTCGCCGTCTCTCGCGCTTCGATAACTTCTGGTAAATACCGCTGGGCCGTCGAAAGCCAGTCTGAATTCTCCCGCGAGTGTCGGTGTGTGCGCGACTCCTTCACCGCCACCCGCAACGTTGGATTTTCTCGGCCTTGTTGCTCGGTGTTGGTGCGTTCGTTCGCTCGCTCGTTCGCTCGCTCGCACCGCGGTTATAATTAATCGTAACGCGACATATTCTCGGAGAAATTTAATACCCCGTTTCTCTCTCTCTCTTTCTCTTGGCCCTTTTCAGCGAGAGGGAACGTACTCGAGCGTCAAAGAGGCTTGTTTTCAGCTCTGAACGCGCGCGCGCGCGTCGCTAATTCAGCGAACCGAACGGAAAAGTAAAGAATGGAAGAAAGCTTAGCAGTCGGGGCCAACTTGCGGCGATTATTCTCGATTCTTCTTTGAATTTCGATGCGTACTTCTTTCTTTGACGCTGAAATTTTACCTGTTGTCGGAGACGGGGAAAACGAAAAGGCAAAGCGCTCGACGACGATTGTCCGAACGGATGTACTTTTACGCGTTTCTTTTTCGAGCTCCCTCCTTTGTTTTTCTCCCTTTAATCCCGAGTTCCTTTCTTTCTTCGGTAATATGCATTTTTATGCTCTTAATATGCAAATGACGAGAGAGCGGGTAATTCACGAGGACGCGGACTCGGAGGAGCTTGCGAATCGGTACGAAGCGATAAAGAAGGTCGACTTTACAGGAGCTTAACGGCCCGACGGAAACGCCCGCAAAAACAAGTCAGCCCCTTTCGCTGCCCCTTTCTTCCCTTGGCCAGGTCGTCAGGGGCAGCCGCCGGACCGCGAAAATGATTCCCCATCGTACGAGGGAGCGGAGACACCGAAGAAGACCTTCGTTCCGGCACGTATGTATGTATACTCGTATCTCGGGAACTCGGGAAAAGGCAATCGCGTACTTTTACGAAGGCCTTCGTTTGCTCGTCCCGGAGCTTCCCAGGAAAAAGAGGTCGCCTGCGGTTCGAGGGTCCTCCCTCTCCTCCCTCTCCTCCCTCTCCACCCTCTCCACCCCCGCCTCCCACCGACTCGGGCATAATAATCGCGCGCGTGGGCTCGTCTCTAATTCCGCGGCCAACCCTTTTATATCAGGGACCCTCCTTATTTAAATAGACGCCGGTCGTGCTCCCGTAGTTGGTTCGAACCGCTCCGGAGTCCGATGGGGGTTAATACCTTTTACTTTTTTTTTACCTTCTAAATAAACATGTTCCGTCCTTTCTATCGGTGCTTTTTGTTCAACCTTCCGGATTATATTTTTTTCCTTTTACCTTCTACTCGTCAAATTTCCCTATTTCGTTCCTTGTAACTTTGTATTTATTTTTTAATTGCTTTACGCGTCTGCCATCCGGTACGAATCTTCAAAAAAAGGGAAGAGACTGATAAACGTACGAGACACGCACGATCGTATGAAATTATCTTACTTTGAACACGAGCTTTGTAAACTCGAAATTACAAAGTCTAATATTTTACAGGATTACGCAATTTTCTCTCGATGCCTTAAATCAGAAAATTATTGTAATTTTACTAATCGAGACTTTTTTAATTAAAACGTAATTGTATTTTATTCGACATTTGCAACGAGATAACGTCGATCGATACAATTATTTTTTATTAGCGATGATTTATAGCCGAGAATAAGACGAAACCGATGAAAAATTGAACGACCTCAAATTATGTAGAAATAAATAAAACGATCGATCAGATTATAAAAAGACTCGACAAGTTATTGGTTCTCGTATTCACTGCATTTACATGCGATTCGCCCCAAACGCGCCATAAAAATCACCCCTGACCGCAGTCCCGTCGTTCGCCGTGCGCGAAACTACGACGGGAGAAAGGAAAAAAAAACGTTCCCTGTCGATAGAAAGAGAGTAAAGGAGGAAGGGAAAATTTCCTCGTCCCCCCGTTCAGGGCGTCGGCAATCACCTCCTGCACAAAAAAGTCGAGTGCGTTCAACAAGTGTATCCTCGTAAAAAAAAGTAAAACGAGCATACCCTTCCCATTTTCATTGAAATTTGGAATCAATAGCCTGTGAAGAGTTGGAGGAATCCGACAAATACGTACAGATTGATTGTTTTGCTTGCTTTAACCTATTATTTATACGTACATTTTTTATGTATCTTCGCACACTTTATATTATAATATATCAAAATTATCGTATTTCCAATTGAATTTATTTTCTGATTAATTTTTATTGCGTTACACGGATGGATTAAGATTTTTATACGAATTATTTACACAATATATTTATCTAAAATGTGTACTTTTATTTATTAAGAAAGAATTGTTAATTAATAAATAATTATACGCATATATTAATAAGTATAAATTTCGATCGTTTGATTCTATATTTTAATTTTAGATTGTTAACGTTAAATTTTCACTTTAATCGCGTTAAGTTTCAATATTGTGACATTTTAAAATAAAATTGTGCTTAGAATTTATTATATAGACATTAAAAATAAAATAAAAATGTTTATGTTCTTGTATTTAAATCTCAGTTTCGCTTTTGATCTTACCAACGCTTAATGCATTAGACTTACAGAAATTTAATTTATAAACAACATTCGTTAAATCAATTGGCTCAGTTTTGTCTTTTCCTCGGCTTATTAAATTGCCAAGATAGTTTGCCAAGATTAGTTTTAATATTAGATGCACTTAGCTTATTAGAAATATTTTTAAAAACTTTGTTACATACGATAAACATGAGTATATTTATTTTCGTTTGAATAATTATTATTTCGTCTAATAACACCTGAATTGTTATTTATTTCTTGATCTTAAATTATTTATAAATTACAACTTCTTTGTATAAATATTCGACGGTTATTGAACAGATATTTTTATTTATAAAATTAAATCATTATTTTAAAATCATTTTTATTATATATCTGTAATAATTTACTCTATTTTACTTTAATTTTATTTAAAACAAATTTCTAACGATTAATAAATACTTTTTCAACATTATTTAAGAGTAATATCGTTCGTTTCGAATTTAGAAATCTTGAACAACGTATTTTTATTAACGCATCGATTCTAATAAATATACGTTACGGTATTTCGAAAAGGATAAATACCATTCCTTCTAAAATATTTATCATACCGAAATTTTTCTTTTATTTCACGCAATGAGAAAGTATTAAAGTTTTAAAGATTAAATTCAAAACTAATATTTAGTCTCGAGTCGAAGAGTCTTAAATATTCATAATTAGATTTTACTCTTAGCTAAATAGTTAACAAAATTTATACTCGTAATATCTTAACTATTTAATATTTCAATCAACGAGTAATTAAAAAAAAATATACTATATAACACAAGAGTAGTTTACCAGCTCACTCTTCTCCAAACATTGATCTTTTGAGCCGGATTCAAGTTACACTCATAAAAGCACTGTGATAAAAGGATCCGAGCAGTGCAGGCCAGTACAAGAGACAAGCAGTCACTCATGATCTTCACAAAGCAACGTTATATATATAGTAGAGCTGTAACACTTAATCTTATCTTGATCTTCCAGATTTTCATATACGAAAATTCGTCCGAATGGTATAAGAAGAAAAATTGTTAAAAAGAAATATTTATTAAAAGATTTGTTTGTAAATGGTATTACGATTATAATATGTTATATATATACAAATATTAATTCTTTTCTGTGAATTTTGAAAAGTACAATTTTCTTTTGTCAGTCTAAGAAAATGTTTCGAATATTTAAACGGAGGAAAATTTGAGCGATAAACTAAATAAATAAGAGGAATATTTAAAGCGTTAGTTTTAAAAATAAAAACCTGGATAAAATCGCGAGAGTTTAATGATATTGTTGTAAATTTACGATGATTCGTCGTTATCGTATATTTATAATTTTTTAAACTTATATTACTCAATTATATCCGTAAAATTAAAGCAGTTGTTTCTTATCATCAGCACATATGAATTTAAAATAAACATAAGTATTTTAAACATCAACGATGTTTTTTTCTCTCGATTCTACTCGCATGTTCAAACTGTTATTATTTCCATATAAGAAAACGTATACACGATTAGATGGCAGATAAACCAATGGAGAGAAGTGGTATAGAGACATTCCACCATTAAGGAGTATTCGAAGGAGTTGGTATTATAACGCGACAAGGTTTTGTCCAGCGTCGGCATACCGGATTCATTCATAAAGCCATACGAACCGACTCTGCCTTAGACACCGAGAGAGAAGACGTATGACTGGACTGGTTAAATGCTATAAGCACTAATCACACGCTAAGTTTGATGCTTTCAAGAAATATATAAACACATCAGCTTACACTTTGGTGAAAATTCATTCAATTATATACACACCGGATAAAGCCAAAAATTTAATTACTTACGTATTATAAGATTCCAATGACGTCTTTAATTTATGTTTATGCGTTGCATAGTAATAAAAAGTCTCTTTCCGAGTTTATTTTTCTCGTTTATCCGTTAATTTTTATCGGTTTCGTTAAAACTTAATTCGCTATTTTATTTTTATTTCGTAATTTAATTACGTAAAATTATCGAATAGTTTTTTTTTTAATATTTCGATAACGCGTTTATATTTGTTTTTTTTTTTTTTAATTCAGTCTTACATATTATTTCTATCGTTAACAAAATTATTCGACCGCGTAATATCGTGCGACGATTCAAAAGATCGTAGACAAAAATAAATAAGTTGAAAGTAACTTTTCGAAAAATAACGAATTGAAAATTAAATGGAAATAAAACTAAAGAATAGTTCTTTAAATTTATCGATAGATTTTATCCAGGATACGATAATAAATTGATAAAATTATTATCGTAATTTTAAATAAAGTAATCATCGTTAGACTATTATAACGTAATTATTCGTAAATAAACAAATGTATCGAAAAGTAGAAATACCAACGAATACACATTAAACGATACAAGGAAAAAATTTTTCTCAATCAATAAAGATTAAAGCGAGAAAAGCTAGATACAAGATATTTCTGAGAAATTCCAAGGCCTTTATTTCATTCATTGGCGCAAGCACATAGTGAACCGCTCGTAAAACTCGCACCTCCTTTCAAACATCAATAATATATTCCTCATTTCCTTTTTTTCTTTGTCGAGCACCGCGTGCTGCAATATTTTCCGGCGGAGGCGCGTCGGTTAACTGCGAGCACAAGTTCCAACTTTCCAAGGTGTACAATCGTCTGACAAAGCGCCGGGCTTCAAAGAACGAGGATATATCGTTTACATCGAAGCTTACAGAGTTTCGTTTACACGTACGCACACAGGCAAACAGACATATTGGCCTATAACTTTACATTTGACCGCTTGTCCGTACAAACACGTAAGACAATAGACTTTATTGATACCGATCGTTTGCAGTTTCACCATCCATTTCATCCATTTCATCCATTCCATCCATTCCATCCGATGTTTTCAAAGAAATGGATAAAGTTGTAATTGCTTGGGGAATTAACGCGTCTTTTTTATGCCCTCTCGGAGAGTATTAAATAACGTAGGCTCCTCTTTTACCGAGATACTTTGCATCGAGAATACGATCTAAAATTGGATAGTTAGCATCGCGCGTTTGTATCGTTGAGCAGATAATGTAATCAATTTTCGAAGATAACGTACAAAAAATATGAAATTCGACGCTATAATACGATTTTCGTATACAACGTTAAATTTGTATACGTAAAGCAAACTTTTGCCTCGTGCGTTTACACATTTGTAAAATTTTCAATTTATATTTATTAAACAATTTACATCGTACAACCATAAATTTAATAATCTTAAGCATTCGATTAGTAAATTAAAAACGTATTCCAACAGTCGTATAGAAAATTTTTAAATTTTATCAAGAGAGTCGTTATTTGATATCGAAAGAAAATGTAGGAGGGAACAGAATGTATCGTCCCTCTGGGAATTCGCCTTTGTACGTCATGACTTTCATCAAATGGTCAAAAGTCGATATCAGCCTGTCCTGGTTTCTCATTGCCAACGCTATCCTTTATATTTCCAGGGTAATGGCAACGTGAGCACACGAGAGAAGAATGCATATGTAAGTTACGCGCACAAGCGTTGCTTTTGTACACCTACAAACCTCGTGAAATTTCGTCTCACCGTAATCCTACGCTCTAGATAAAATCGAAAACGCAGTTTTTTCTTGTCGCTTAATTTCTTCGGACTCTTTTCGTCTTTACGTAATGGTATTTCCAAACTCGAGACAATGCCCTGAAACTCTCGTATGCTTTGTGTTACATCGGTACTCGTTCGAAACTAAAATTCGAAAATTTTTTTTCCAACCGTCAACGATTGAACAAAAAAAAACAAAACAAAAAGCAAAAAATGGAACGTTTCAATTATCGACGTAATAACTTTGACGTAATAGTTTTTTCGATACATTACGTAATATATTTATTTTACGAGAGACGCATTTAAAACGGAAAAGATCATTCGATAAATAGTAATTATACAAAAGCAATATCCATTAAAATATGAATTATGTTTCAGCTGTATAATATTGACCTTTATTAGCGTATTCATTAAAGTTATTACGGAAAGTCGCTTTTATATAGTTAATTGACTAAAAAGTCCATAGAAATATAGCGTATAGAAAACATAACGAATTAATTACTTTGCCCGAGGTTATTGAAAAAGAACCGTATTGTTCGAACATCGTAACACAAATCTCATTTTTAAGAAGCCAAGAATCGTCGAAGGCATTCGCAGCAGCCGAAGCGCGACATCAAAGGGACAAGTTCGTGTCTCTCTTCTTCGGCTTCTTTAAACTTTTTCACCCTTTATCGAGAAGGATTTTACACCAGCACCCGGAATTCAGCGCGAGTTTACCGGGGATGGAAGGAAGGAAAGAGTTTAAAACGCCGATCGACTGGAGGACTCGGAAGATCCGGAGACGTCCAGTATTTATCGGGTGGAGGCTGGAGAGACTTCAGTTTTCGCGGTAAGGTGTACGGATACTCGTCGGAGGGGAAAGCGGCGCGTTCCGGACTTGGTCGCATCGTCAGAATTTTCCGTAACCCCTTGCGACTGTGTAGCGGTATGCCTTTGCCTTTGTCATTTAATATCGGCTACGGTATGCAAGAACTTAGCTAAGGAAGCCTCGGGTGATCGCTTTGATGACTACGAGGTCCACTCGCGCTTCTCTGATACTCTGATATTCCGAGGGCGACTACGCACGCGTGTACGCGTCTGCTCGACTCTGGCTCTTTGAATATCGTGTTTTTGTTGCAAATTATTCCGAGCGAAAATCCAAAGTCATCCGTGAACAATGAAATTTTTACGTGCTTTGAATTTTTAACGTTTTCCATCTTTGCGCGCACGACATCAAAGAAATCGCGAAAACCGGGGAATTAAATTCGTAGCCGTATTTTTTTCTTGTTTTTATTTTATTTTTCTTTTTTTTTTGTTGTCGTTGTTGTTGTTGTTGTTGTTGTATCCAGATCGGTCGTTTCATCGTTAGCACTGATTTTTTCGAATCAAACGAAACGGCTAATTATTTTTCTTTCGCGAAAAAATTACCTCCGCGCACTTTTAACGGAGTTTTTGCCAAGCCGTAAACACGGCTTAAGAAATCGACATTCTCACAGCTATATAAGATCGTAGACAATATAAAGCCTTGGTCGTTTACAATTCTCAACGACATTTTCCTTGAATTCATCGGAGCGATTTCTCAACAGCCATAATTTCACGAGGAAATGATTGCATTCGAATCCGAGTGGAAACGTTACGATTACACATCGTAAAATCGCGAGGATGCACTATAAGCCATTATTTCGTACTTTTCTTTGCCTTTCCCACAGAAGTCACGATTTGCGGTCGCGCTTGATAACCCCACCAAGCACGGTTCTCTCCTCTCTCTCCGTCTCTCTCCGTCTCTCTCGAGTTTCTTTGTCTTTCTTTCCCCTCTACCGCAGCCCATAGAAACCCAAACGCATCGAACGCATCTACGCGTCTGAGTTTTTCCGCGTACGCTCGAGTCTCCCGGCGCGTACATAAATTAAGCGATGGGAATTTACTCGCACGCGCAACTAAGTAGGTTCGCTCGCGTCTCGTTCATCGCCGCATCGCGAATCCACGCAATGGCGGATAGAACGCGTTTCGCTGTTATTTAAAAGAAGACTCGGATGCGAGATATCGTTATCGATGCGTCCTCGAAGGTCGTCGGAGTAAAAAATTCAATGGTATTTAATTCATCGGCGTTTCCTAGCGAACCCGATTGCTCCGCTAGAGAAAAAGAAAACTGGTAAATAAATGTAACGACGAATTAACGGACTCCTCTAGAATAGTCGAAAACGTACGTACCATTCCAGTAACGGTTGGAATTTACCGTAAAGTTACCTAAAACGGATTCAACGCGAACGACGTCGAATATCCCAAAAAAGCGCTGAGAAAAAGCAACGCGAAAAATATCGAGATTCGGTAATAGCGCCAGCTTGGGAGACGGTCTAACATGGAGGGAGGGGCAACCCCGGGATAATAAATAGCGTAAGCTCCGGACGCCCGGAGAGCGAAAGCAGTAAGCACAGGTGACTCGCAAATGGAGGCGGCAGCTTGATAGTTCTTTCGGGTCTCTAACCGCGTGTGGTTCGGGTTACGAGCGTTACGGTCGAAACGTTCGTCGACCGCAGGAATTCGCGTCCAGGTACGGAACCATCCGCTGCCGCCGTCGGTCGCGAGAGTCTCGGGGGTCAGGTCGCGACGCGTCGGTGAACGATCGAGGGTTCTTTGTGACTGGACGCGTAACGCAGGCTGTCATCCGGTGTACGAGGCTGTTTTTTCGGAAGTCCGAGAGTCGCTGGTTTTTTCGTGCGAACGCTCATCGCTCTTCGGAGTTCCGTCGGTGTTGCTCAATCGATGAGCTGCGTAACCGCGAGATGGATAATTGCACGGCTCCGAATACGCGCCGTTATTGGTACATTTTTCATTGTCTCGAGGAAAATTATGCAATCGCGAACGATAGACAGCGTGAAGCATTTCACACGGACGCTCGGCGTTGAATATTCCTTTTCATCCAATTAAAAAAAGGCTCTTTCGAAGCGGTAACGTAATTATTTTATTTACCATAGCATCGGAACCGATAACGTAACGACTCTTTGCGTGTCATACGCGTTTTCTCGTACCTATTCTTATTCAACGCTCGCGATTGAACCATCCTTCTATTAATTAATTCCTATACGACGAAAATACAAAAGAAACATTGTTCTACAAAAACGAGCTGCGCGAAGACTCGAGTCTTCCACCGCGAGCCTCCAAATTCATCGCGTTTAGTATTATAAATAACGTTCGTGTTACACGAACGAATGTCGAGAATCTATGTAGTAGAAACGAAAGTTTTTCCTTTCTCGTGGATGTCTTCCCCCCTCTCGCTCTCTCGCTCTCTCGCTCTCTCGCACACATGTCTCTTCCTCTCCGATCCGTCACACCGCCTCCGCGAAAGACGACCACAATGGAGCGCGCAGCAATAAATTATAACGTTATGGTTTCTCTTGACATTTCTCTACAGAGTTGACTAGCTCGACCTGTTCCCTAACCTCCTGTGTTCTTACTTACAAATGCGCTTGCTGCAAAGCATGAGAGAAATAGAGAAAGGAGAGGAACGAAGTGAGAGAGAGAGAGGGAGAGAGAATCGAGACAGGACAGGAGAAAAAGAAATAGTGGAAGACGGACGAAGAAGTCGTGTATACGCGCGTGTAAGCCCGAGCGCATAAAGACGAGCCGCGAGGTTAGTCGAGTATACTTATCTTTTGCCAAGAGACAAGACGGAACCAACAATACCACCGTGGGCTCACGCAACTGTCCTTTAGCATCCGCTCTCATCGAATCACTCGTCTCTCTCTGACGCGCCTACTCCCCCACTCTGGGTAACTCCTTCTCATCGGCGTTTCTCTCTCTCTCTCTCTCTCTCTGTTTATTTCTCTGTTTATTTCTCTTTTCTCTCCGTCTGCGTTTCTGCGGAGGCGGTGCGGGCGGCCATAATACGAGTCGAAAGAAAGATGGAAAAAAGTACGGAGGGCATCGGAAAAATGAGAGTCGTCGAGTGGAAGGAAGAAGGCGAAAAGAGGTAAAAGCGATGCTCTCTTTATTAATAATTACTGTTATATTCCTTAATAACCGATGTCGGAGCACGCGGGTCTCTGTCTCTGTCTCTGTCTCCCTCTCTTTCACCATGGGAAGACTCGATAATCCTATGCATTAAGCCCGCTGTCGATGCCACGTTATGTCCTGCGAACGAGGTAGATAGATAGAGAGAGAGAGGAAGAGAGAGAGAGAAGCCTTTTAGTCACCACCTCGACGCGCTCGAGCTCCTCCTACGGAATTACCCGACAATGAGCGAAAACTTCTATTCCTCTCTCGGCCACCTATTCAATTTGTTAGATTTCTTTTTCTAGACTACCGCGTCGAGGCCGCCACCGTTTCTTTTTGCGGAAGCGCTTCCCGCGACAGATCGCTGGTTCCGCTCGAGGAAACCGGGGGAAAACGAACTCTTGCGTTCGAGCCTCGAGTACGCGTTACCCTTTTTTTTTTTTTACCGGGAAAGTGCCTACTCCTGCATAATTAGCGATTACATATTATTTTAATTACGAGTTGAAAGGCTTGTACCTCCTAGCAGACTGCGCTCCTCGAGTCTTCGTTGTCGCCATATGTTCTCGGACCGTTTCCAAGAAGGTACGAGGCGATCGATGACGCGTACCCGTCGTCGACATTTTCTCGAGGATGGATGAGATCGACTTGGAAATCCCTCGTTTCCCTTTCCACCTGTCGGGTTTCGTTTTCGATCGAAGCTCGTCAAATTGTAGATGAAATTGTGGACGAAACGAAGGAGACGGTGAGAAAAAGCCACGGTTACTGTTAAAGGGAAAGAGACGAGAATCGCTCATTACGGTCCGACGTAAAATAATCGAAGCTTGAAATAATAAGCTTCTTCCCTGATGATTTCGCGTTCGAGTCGTCGAGAAAATCGTATGGCGTGTCGCGCGCGTTCACCGATGTAGGTAAAGTGCGTGACTATGCGCAGCTGATGTGTGAACGGCCGATTACGAAGTCTGCGTGTGTTTGTTCGCTCTCTTTGTATTTACACTCCCTTTTTTCGAGTGTGAACTATTCTCGCTTCGGCGTGCACTGTAATTATTCAAATCACACCGAAGAAATAATTCAACGATTTACGTTATTCTCGCGAACGACTCACCGACGCGGTTAGTTTTTCAATTTTATTTTAAAAGAACGATCCTTTCGAATTAGGAATTATATAATCCGAATGGATAATTTTGATATTTGTTTTATTTTAAACCCTCGGACTCGAGATACTTTTCCATTTTTTTGCTTAAAATTCTATTCGCCGCGTTGCTAAATATTAAACGTTCGCTCGATTCGCAACGATAATAATATTAATAAGAACGATAATAGCGGGGACTTTATTTATGCGTTCGTGTAAAACCATGAGAATAAATTGCTAGAATCGTACGCGGACGTTTTGTATTCGCGATACCTCCGCGATATTTAATTCTAACGTAAACACGATTTCGCGTCTTATTTTTCATTTTGTTGACAAATGTCGGACTCGCGCCGGTAATAAAGTAAATGTTCCAACCTTATTAAAATGAAAATGAAAAATTATAATTGCCAAAGTTCGCGTCGCATCCAGATGTATAAATAAATCTCCCGAAAGTTAATTCGAGATTTGCAAAAGCTGCACGTTGAAAGGTACAAACTTGATATTCGACAAAGAGCGATGGCCGAAAACCACGACACTCGTACTCTTTACAAAGGAATCAGCCGCGATATTATCTCTCTTTACCGAAGCCTGGAGGTAATATCTCGCTCGAGAGCTCGTAAGGGTAACGCGTAGCGGTAGCCTCGTAGTCGTCGTCGTAGTCGTCGTCGTCGTCGTCGTCGACGTCGTCGGTCTTTCCTTGAACGATGATAATCAGCGATTTCGTGACAGACACGGGGCCGTGGCCACGCTAACGAGCAATCACGGACAGTCGTCTCGGCGACACTTCTTGCGCTCGGGTGTCTCGCCGCCATTCCTCGCGGGAGCGTCCACCGGACATAATTACGCTAAATCCACCATTATTACTTCACAATAGCGTTTGACGTTTATCGCGCGCTCCGGTTGTGGACTTCTAGACTCCGAAAGGACTCGCATCTCCGCTGCCATCTCAGAATTCTTCCTGCTTCTTTCTGCCCTTCCGAGGTTCTTGCGCGAGGAGAAAAACGGCGATTCGCGAGCTGGAGGATTTTTCCCGGCGGTGCATTCTTTAGAGTCGATTGAATTTCGTTTTCCCTCGAGAGGAAATTTATGCTTTGGAATCGGAATTTTTACGTTTACTCGGCGTTACGAATCGACCGCATTTTTCTTCGAGTTTCGCTCGAGCGATTGATGCGTTCGTTCATGGAGGATGAAAGGTACGTCGAGATTCGTAAAAATGTAGTCGGCCAGAATTCTCGCGTTTAATACGCGAAAGATCTCGACGGATTAACCAAGTTTCAACTTCAACGGTATTCGTAACCGAAGGCGTGTACTTAGGTCGTGTCGTAAAGTTACGTATTCGTAGCTTGGCCACATCGAAAATACTTAGAAAGACCAGATAATTATTCATGGAGATGTATTTCATAAGACAATGTACATAAACCGAGCGAAATATATTTTGCTGTTCTATGCGCAATGTACGTTAAATTGAACAGATTTTTTCTTTTTTCAGCTTCATTTTATTTGGATCTAAAGAATAATTAACATAATAAACTATGTAAATTTAAAATCAAATAATATATTATACGGAAACTCATTGTATATATTGTCTCTGAATAAATCTGCAGACTATAATTTCTACACGTAGAAGTTTCATTTGACTAATTTGGAATTTAAGAAGTTACTCTGTACGTGTGTAATATACATATATATCTTATTCATTCGCTTATAAGTTTTACTTTTCATTCGTAAGGAAACTTTCATGCATGAAGATATTCTTAGTAATTACAATGATTTTTTTAACTGTAGTCTTGATAAAGATACGAAAAAATATATATCGCGGAATATATGTATATATATAATATAAATAATATAATTATATGTTTATGGCATGATTTTTTTTTAATACGGGAAAAATGTATCGTAGGTATTTGATAGGATACGACTAAATATTGTAAAGATAAATTTAAAAAAAAATAACTTACGAATTTTTGCATTAAATTTTTTATTTTGATTAAAGTGGTATTTTAATTTTAAGCGAGTGAAATTCTCAACTCCGTTAAAGTAAAATTTTCAACCTGAATATAATGAAGAAAATGTGGGCAGAATCTCATTGATTGCATTTTTCAGTTTTAAATGCTACTAATCTTGAAACGCTTTTTTCTTTAAACCGAGACAACTTTATTTGGTTTTTAATATTTATAATATTAAAATATTATAAACTAAGATAAAATATAAGAATATTATATCTATTTGTTTACATTGATATAAAACAAGATTCGATCATATATTTGCTATATAATACATGATTATATCATATATAATGTTTATTCGTTTGAGGAATGAAATTGAAATTAAATAAATTTGCTACAAATTTTTCATAATTTTCTCATTAATATGTGAATTTAACTTGTTATATCTAAATATAATATTAAATAGCCAATATTAAAGAACAATAAAAAAAATAAAAATACCTATATTACTTTAACTTACGTTATTATTAATTTCATAAATGTATGCTTTTTAATAATTTATATATATCAAAATATAGTGATAAATCTTTTTGAATTAGTAATTCCAATAAAATAATAAATATAAAAATTATGTAGAGAAATGAAACATAATTATAAAATTATATGATTTTATATAAAAATCAATGATTAAAGTATTTCTTAACAAATGAGTGTTATTTGAAATTTTTTGTAAAATTTTTAACGAATGCTATTTTATTAATTTAGCCTTAATATTATAACGTTAATTAAGTTTCTTATCAATATTTTATAACATCGCTAAAAATAATCTTTTGGTAATACAGAATCCATTAAGCCTCTGATTCATTGAATTTTTTGTTTGCATTTCTATAAATTATTATACGATAGAATAAAAATATTTTTATAGTATGCATAATTTTATTAATCTAGTTGTAAATGGAGATAAATACGTATACGTTTTCATTAAATTAATTAATGATATCAATACAATACGATTACTAAACAAATTCTTGAGTTTCGGACTATATAATAATTAAATTAACAAAAAATCTAAAACTTCAATTTACCTTCTCAAATGCATCAAGATAAGCTTGATTATCTCATATTTGAAATTGTTGTTAGTAGTATCTATATATTACGCAAATTTATAACGTTACCACCGATTCAACTACATACTTGAGACATTCCATGTCTCGTTATGTTTCAAGACTTCATCAGTTTTCAGTCAGCAGTTGCATTTCTAATCAGAAGTTGCGTATCTCTGATAAATAGGTAAAAATATTCCTTTAAAAAAAATATAATACCAATGTAATTTTAATAATAATTTAAAAAATTGTACAATTATCGATACTATTTACAATTTCGAACGGTATTTTTTTACAATAAAATGTATCTCAATTATCGTATAATATTGTTTAAATTTAACACGAAATAAACTCGATAAATAACGTTTATTTCTATATTATATGAAACAAGCGATTTGACTTACAAAGGATCGATAAATATAATTAACGACTTAAAGATAAAAGTCGCTCAAAGGTCTCAGAAATTTTCTAAAAAATAATAAATATTTTATTAAAAAAGGTACACGTATACATTTGTAAATGTACGTACTTAAACAGAAACAATAAATTTAAATTAACAGTCTTCCTCGCAATTTCTTTTTCTCGGAGGACATATTTAAATAAAAGAATAAAAAGTAAAAAGTACGCGCTTTCATTGAAAAAAAAAAAAAAATCAATTCTTTATGCTACTTCATTAATATCATGATCCCATTTCTTTTAAAAGCGTAATATCGTAGCGTGAATATCTTCAGTTTTTGTCGTGCCGGCAGTAAAAATGACGCTCGCCATATTCGTTAAAAAGTCGGCAGCTACTGCGCGCACGACGCAAAATAATAAAAGGAAAAAAGTGCGTATAGAGGGTTGAGTAGTGTACGAGAGGAAAAACGTCGAAAAAATATCGGATGAGGAAACTGGGAGAACCGGGATGGAGTGCGAGGAAGAGACCAGACTGGCTGATATAGACGATCGCTCCATCAGAGGCCGACTGATCATTCCACCGTCACTTTCGTAATTATTATTCGTATTTTAATGGCCGTCGCTTGCAAGAGGCTCGCCTTTGAAGGTGAGGAACGACACGAGCGCACGCTTCTCTTGATCTCTCTTTTTTTCTCATTGTCTCTCTCTCGCTCAGTCTCGGTCTCGTTCCGTTCCGTGCCCTTTCGCCGATCTCACACGGTCCCCCCTAACTTCCAGTCTCTCGCTCTTATTCTTTCTCTCGCTCGCGTTTCTTGCGAGCTTTTAAAAATATTGGGGATTTCGGATATCCACTCGCAGGCAGTCGGGTGTCCTCGTGGTGGTTGCAGCACCGCGGCTACGGAGGAACGAGAGATGTTTCTTTTTTCGAATTAAACAAAGACGGGGAAGGAGAAGAAACCGAGGGTGGAAACTCGCGGCTGGTACTCAGACGAGTGCCTACGGCGAAGCCCATTCAATCAGAAAGTCGAGGATAAGTCGGAGGTTGGCTCGCTCGCACTCGCGCACTAAGCTCGATTCTTATTATTTTCTTCTACAATATCGATGCGGATGTAATGCTGATGACTCCGCTCGTGTCGCAAGACCGAACGCCATTGTTTCCAACTCGCCTCGGAATAAGAGACCGAGTACGAGCGAGAGTACGAGCGAGAGTACGAACGAATGATTGATATCGTGAAATATGAAATAGCAAGAACGAGACGCCATCAAGATATTAAGAAAGGATAAAGCGAGAGAGAGAGAGAGAGAGAGAGGGAGCGAACGTGGAAAAGGCACGACATCAATCAATTTACAACCCTTCGACTGATTAAGCCGAATCAGCGACGGTCGAAGACATTCGCTTACCAGGCACTGTCTCATCGTTAATATGGATTAATAGATAAATATACAATCAAAAGTAATCTATATTAATTAAGGGAGGGTCTTGGGCGTTCGGTGCGGTTCTAGTCTGCTTTGCTCGGCAGCTCGCATCCTTTGTGGCCCGTGCACCGTGAATATCCGGCAATTCATTCGTTAACCCTCACCTTCGACCTCGAGCTCACGACACGCGAATCTCGCACCGAGACGTGTACGTGCATCTACCCGGTGCAAATGTGTTCGGTCTGCGTTCAGCGAATTTGTTTAGCGTCGCGAAATCTTTCGATGATGGAGTTCGTTAATAACGAAGCTTCCGAAGCGAACCTTTCCTGAGCTGCGAATTTCAAAGAGGAATCTTTTCCTCGGCTTTCCAAATACCTTTCCTTTCTGTTCAAAACACTTTTATGTTTTTTTTTTCTTCTTCTTTTTAGGAAATTCGTTACTCCGATAAAACTTTTTCTAATTTTTTTAAAAGAATCTTTCAACCTTCGTTTCCATTCTCTTTCACCGATATCTGAAATATCGATGTATCTTCTCGTAACGCTTTATCTTTTAGTGTAATTCAATTTATCGTGGTAGAATGCTTCTAATGTGACAAATTTATAAAGTTGGTTAGCTTGGAACCAACGTATCAAGGTATGATGAACGATCTCGCGAGTGTGTAATAAAGGATAAAGAATGCAACGTACTATGAAATATTTAATCGACGATTACTGTAATAAATATTAATTTACTTAATTCGAACATGTGTTGATATTTGATAATACATTCGTTAAAATATTGATATTCGAAATTTAGTGCGGAAGATTAGTTAGATTGTGGAACAGTTATGCTAAATTTTTGTTATTGCTATAAAAGTATAATTTTTCGATAAGAAAATAACGATTAAACGTGTCACGGTAAATAATCCTATTTGTATTCTTTGTCGGGTTCACGACCTTGATTGCAATGTATACTATGGAAAAAAGCTCAAATATCTAGAAGGAAAATCATACGAATAATAAGTTTCTACGAAAGCAAAATATATATGAAAATAGTGGGAATAGTTTAAACTTTACGTTTAAAAAATCAATTTATAAAATGAAAACTACGATAAGAGAAATTACTTTCATTGATATATTTATTTTGTAATTTATAAAATTTTTTTCAAATTCTTTTTCATAAAACTGTTATAGATGGCTTTAATGAATTAATTGACTAAAATAAATCGATTTTAGAAGTTTGAAAAATATATTATAATCGATCATTTTTACTGTTACGATTCAATCGTTATTTCTCATATTCTGTCCTTACATCATACTGATATACATATAATCATATTTAATATACATTTTCCATACTTTTCATTGATAATTGAATACATATTTTATTTTACGACTTTATAAAAAATCTATGTTGCGATATTTATATATAAAATAAATTATGAAAAATTATGAAAGCAAAGATTTTGAAATATGTTTGTCATTATTAATTTTTTCTTTTTAAAAATTCTCAGTGTTTACCTTATATATATAAGGAAATATATTTTCTGTAACTAACGAAATAATTAATTAACTATTTTTATTTTCTTTTACTTGGAAAATTTAATTATAACCTATTATTAATAATTTTATATTATAATCTTGTTAATTTTTTATCTTTATTTTTTTTGCATACAAGTATTTATAAATTTACTTATTAATATCTTATATAAATCTTTTTTTATTCTTCGTTTTAATTATATGTTTTATCTTATGATGTAATTACTTTTATAATATTCAGACAAGTAAAGGTTTTAATAAAATTATATCACAATTTAAATTATTCACTTTTATATTTTAATGCTTTTTAAAATCATTATTTCAATGAGTTTATTTGCAAATATTATAATTTTTTTGTTTGCCTATTAAAGTACTATTCATTATTCATATGAAATTACCGAGATTATTGTATATTTTATAAAAGCTAATTGTCAAATTACACAATAATGTAGATTGTACGTACAATAGTTTATTTAAAAGTTAAAATATGTATTTCTAGAACAATAATAAATTTTATTTCCATAATGTTCTAATTTATTTTATATCTATACTATCGATTATTGTAAATATTTTTTAGATACCAATTATTCTTATCTATAAGCAACAATGTATGAAAATTCTATATTAATACTTAAATAAAATGTTTTAAATACAATTTCTTTATGAAAACATTTGATTTATCCCTTATCTAATACTAAATTCATCTTTTAAATCATTAAAAAAGATGTTATTTAATTTATATATACATGAATCTATTAACGTATTTCGATATTATAATTGTAAAAAAAATATAACAGTGTATCGTTTTTTGAAGCTCAAATAATACTATTTATTACTTGATGTTTTAATTATTATTCTTGTTACTCCTAACTAAACTAGCACTTAAAATAGTTTAGTTCTTTTAATACAATCAGTCAAATTTTAAAAATATTCAAGCAGTGGTATTGAATTACTAAATTTTCATTTAGTTTTTAGTATCTTATTAAGTGATTAAGTTTGTTACTCATCCGTTTGTCGACCTACTGTCTAAATTTATATTAATAAGCTCGAATATTTTTTACACGGTTAAGATAAATACTTAAAATACTTACTTATAAAATTTAATTAAATGTCAATTATTAAATGAACAAGTAATAAAAATTTTATTAAAATAAATTGCAAAATTAAAATATTCTCTATCGATTTTTGCCAATTTATTATTATCGGTATAATAAAAACTTCGAACGTTGCTTATTTGGAAAAGCGAGTATTGAACGAGTACTTGAAGTAAAGTCGTAAATAAAAAATGATAATGCTAATATTACAAATATTTGCATATTTGAATTATGCACAAGAAATTTTTTTCGAAAATTACGAATGTACAAAATTTGTGGAAATGTTCATCTTATATTTATACATGAAAATAATTATTTTGATACATACTTTTCATCATGAAAATACATTACATGCAAATTTTAATTAGTATTTTATTTATTCATACATAGAATACAAGTTGTTTTATAGATTAAACTATATAAGAAAATAATTTATTAATATTAGCATGATAAAAATTAAATCGTAAATTTTTTACAGTAAAAACATATTCGTAAATTGACGTAAAATCTGTACACTCTTTTGCATTCTATTTATATATTTTGTATAAATATGTAATATTTCGTAAGAATATATATATATTTTAATCTTTTAAGCGTATAAATAATTGAATAAATTAAAGGATAAATCGCAAAGTGAAATATCATCATTGATTCGAGCAATAAGAATAATCTAACGAATTCGTTTGCGTATTAAATTTAAAAGAATAATCTCAGCAACAAAGTAAAGACTATCGCTTTAAAAAAGTGCACCTTTCAAGATTTGTTGGTACACTCGTATAAATATCGAGCGTATCGTTAATTCCAAAGTGTATCGTATTAAATGTATTAAAATATTCACAGGCTAAAATAAAGCTCGCGTAAGAATATCATTAGAAAATTACTTAATTTACGAACCTACTTCGAGGGTCGGTTGACGTCCCCGTCGACGTCAGTGTCTCGACACTAATTCCTTGGACTGGCTGCAATCGCGAACTCGTAGATCCCGCGAAAAAGGCTAGAGACTAGCGTCGTGTTTACAAAACAGCCTCGAGACAAATTGAAGGAAATTGATGTTCGGCATAAATCGTTGGATCATGTCCGTTCGTCATCGCGACGTAGTTTAACGATCGCAACTTTCGCGAGGATGAATTCTGATGCGGCAAAGAGCTAACGAGGTTGTAAACAAATGAAGTTATTGACAATTTCGTTTTTAGTTATGGACACAGTGTATTAGTCTTGGATCGTTACCGATCCAATGGAAAAGAATAACGAATAATGAAGATGATAAAAAAATAACGATAACCAAAAACTCGTAACTCTCGAACGACCTATAAATAACGCGCTTTTTATCCTTCGAGTATAAGATAAAGAGCATCGGTAATTTTTAATTCCCCCTCGATGCGCGATAAATTTAAAGCGAATGATGTATTCGCTTGTACCTCAATTAGTCATTCCTTTAAAAATCTTCATTGTATTAAAATCAAAGGCCAACGTATATAGAAGGAGAGGAGAAAGAAGCGAAGAAGAAGGGGAGGGAGCAAAAGACACGGAGAAAGAACGAATCGACCAATATACATATATCTCGAGAAGGAGCACAATAGACGAAATCCGTTTAGAGATCGGGGAACGACCGGTCATAAATATAAAGCACGCGGTGTTATCAGATAAGAAAATAGCGCCTAGCCGATGGGCGCAGGAGAAAAGAGCGAGAAAGAGGATCGACTCCACGCGACGTCCATAATATATTTGGACTCGCGCGGTGGGCCCGAGAGAAAGAAGAGCACCTCGTTCGTTCTCTCTCCTTCTCTCTCTTCTTCCCTCTCTCCATCCTACACAAGCGAACCTTCTCTCGTTCGCTCACTCTCCCTTTCCTTTTCTCCCTCTTTCTCTTACTACCTCCTCGTATATAATCCGAGACGTTAAGTGGAGACCTCCGCGACGCTCCGTCTCCAACGCGTTTTATCACCGAGCTCCGACCTCTTCGATACGCCATCGATGATACAAGTCCTGCGCGATAGCCGCGAGGAATTCGCAAATATTTTCGCCTCTTTTCGGGAAACGTTCCTCCTTACTTTGCAAGGACTCCTTGGGTGCAAGCAAGGTCGATAAATATTTTTAAGAGTTGCCACGGGGTTGCGTCTATGTCGTTACGTCCGATTCGAACGCGAAATTCACGCTCGTGTTTTCGCAACGGTTACGTTATTATTTAGCCACCGGGAAGGAGCGAGTTAATACTTCTACATCGGGAAAACGATCGTCCCTTTATTTTCAATTCACGTACGTAAGCATCTCGTGCTCCGTCTCTTTCTCCTCTCGTTCCTCCCTCGGTCTCGCCCTCTTTTCCACCTGCCCTCTCGCTCTTTTTCCCTCTTTCTCCGTCCAACTGTGTACTACCTTATTCTGCAAAGGTGCGTGCGTATATACTTAATTAAAATATTATGTTAATTCTTGGTAATGCTAAATAATATTCAACAAATAAGGTCCACTAAAAATGAGGAAAAACAGGTCAAGTATACCATCGTTTCGCATAATAATCTAAATTGCTATTTTTGTGCAAATTAAATTTACAATTTTATACCGTGATTAAATTAAAACAAAAAATTTTTTATAACGTTAATTATACGCAGTGACGTCACGCGTCTGGCATTCAAAACGCCGTTCTATTAGAAATAAGTAACAAATTCGTATCCAATCTTATCTGATAGTTGTTATAACAGGCAAGTTTTCTAAAGAGCGCGTTTTTTAATGTAAATTGCAGTCACACGGTGGCACTCGTGTGGCGCTTTTCGTGTCGCTCGGTAATTAAACAGATCATTAACGTCGCAGCGACTCGGTGTGTACTGCCGGAGCGAGAGAGCGAGAGAGACCGGGTAAAAGCGGGGTAGGAGAAAAGCGAGCGAATCGCGCGAGAGCAACGCATTACCGTTACGCGATGCCCAAGCAGCGATAGGTACCTTGACTAATGCGACGCGCTGCACCTTGCAAATTGCTCGGGTTGCCAGAGTCGCGCATCGACGTTATTTTGCGCGGGTAAGTGTAGGGAGTCGATTACGATCCTCGTCCGCCCCTCGCTTTGGAAAAAACTAGAGGGAGTTTTTCTTCTTCGATTTTTTGCAACGATCGTTCGCGGTGTCTTCAAATCGGGGGATCGAGGCTTTTCGATTTCGATGCTCGGTGTTCACGGTTTTATCACGGGTATGGCCAAGTGCACCCAACGGTAACGATAACGTACGAGATTCGATGACGTGCCGCGTAGCCGAGGTCTGAGTTGCGCCGAGGACGCGCGACCGCAGAAATGAAAGATAAATATTAATAAGTGTACGATCCACGTCCGCGAAGAAAAAATTCAATGATTTACTGGGCGTTTGAAAAAAAATTTTTATACAACTGCGCGTTTCGGTCGCGTTGGGTGTAAAATTAATTACGCACGGTAATAAACTTAATATGGATAATTGTTGTTAATTAGGAAGTACGTTAAAAATTCTCTCGGTACGGTAGAAATGGAAGATAGAAACGTGCATCAACTTTGTTTTGGCGATATGGTTCGAGTATTTCGTTGACGCGAAAATCGATATTTTTTACTTTTCGTTTTTGACAATTTTTCGACTCCCCTCGCGATAAATTAATGTTCCAATTAACTTACGATTAAAATTAAATTATAACTGTTTCGAACGTAAATTACGCATAAAAATAAACAAGTTTCGCGAGATCGTAATTTCACGATTTATAAACAAAATAATTATACGAATAATATTTATCCATGTATTTATTCAATTACACGTGTCAAGCGATATTTCAAAAATTATTAGAGCATGCACAACAGGAAGTTCAATTTTGTCTTGTACCATTATTTTAATCCATGCATCTTTTAATTATAGGAGTAAAATCATATTTTATTTTAAAACGATACCTTAGCTTTACGGAACAATATTCATCCTCGAACGCATAAATAATACATATGCTTATCTTTTCAAGATTTTTTCGTTTCGATAATCACTGAACGAAGATACGAAGATACTAATTTTACGTATTTAGAATGTATTTATTTTTAATGTATTAATCTTATTTTTACCTGCGCGACGATTCGTCGTCGTAATAATCGTTGCATCGAGAGGAATAAAAATCAATTTTCCACGCGAGCAAAGAATTAAAAAAGCGTAGCAAAGACGGAATAATTCATAAGTTGTAAGTGTAAAGTGAAAAAATATTGTCGCTATTTAAACGATCTCGTAAAATTTTCTCGATGGTTCGGCGTTCGGTCGATTGAATTTTCGTACAGAAAGTCGGTCTCGGAAACGAAGCGAAAACTCAACGCACGAACGGAGGCTGCAAGGAAAGACATTGGCGGTACGGGAGTATACAAGGGAGTATATAAGGGAGTATACACGGGAGTATATCGATGGATGAAAACAGTGCTGTTTACGAGCACCGATAAAAAAAAATTGCCTCCTTGCGCGTCGAAGGCGAAAAAAGAAAATTAGTGGGAGGTTACCCTCATCTAGTATCCAATTAATTTTTTTCCTCAAAACAGCCGAAAAGACGCGACTAGCTCCCGGATCGGTGCAGGCGAGCAATAAGTCGCGTATGGACCGACCGAAGATCAATCCGAGGCGGCCTGTAATTAACGAGTTACGGCCGGGCGCGCCTCTGCATTAAGACGCTCCTTTTTGTCACTTCGTAAGGGTAATTACCTGAGCTCCGAGAGCCATTGCCTTGCTCTCCTTCTCTTCCCCTCCTTCTCTTTCCGCTTCGATTGGCTATACACGTGGGTTTTTCTCGTTACCGTTTGCTCCCGCCCCGTAGCTTCCGAAGTCACGACACCGCACCGGCACTCAGTGACACTCGTACCCGTTGCAACCGAGAGGACGAACCGCGTAACGACGTCTCGAATTATAATTAGTAGGCGTAAGCTACAACGCCTACCGAACAACAACATCCAATCTGCCGACTCTCCGTCAAAAATCCTTGGCCTTTCGAATCGTCGCGCTCGATCGACCTTAAATCGACGATCCGATCGGCTTTGAAAATTACGCTCGTGTAAGCTCGTGTGCCTCGTTTTCGCTCGTAAGTTACGCGTTGCGAAAGGGAAAGTTTCGATTCGTAACATCGTTATTAGAAGCGCGCGAATCTCCATAATGATTCGAGAATGTCCATATTTGCAGCGACAGGCTTTCAACGTGAATCGTAAAAAATAATAATTTGTATTCCCGGTAAGTATTACCGGTAAAAGCGACTATAAAAGACGATGCATTCGATGCTTATAGAATTTTTTTCTAACAATAGGTACGAAACGTTATTCTTAAAGTCACGCTTCGATTTTCTTTCCCACAGGATCAAAGCGACCAGCGAGAAGGCCAAGAAGTAGACGAGTAGTTCCGTGCGAAGTCACGCGCGGTGAGCGCAATGACGACGGTTACAGATCATTCATCGATAAGAAAATAAAGACGCTCCAACGATAAGCGAACAGTCCTCCTCCTCGTCCTCCTCCTCCCCCGCCTCCTCCGCCTCCTCCTCCTCTGGACTTCCATAATACTCGATCGTGACAAAAATGACACGTATCCGCCGGAAGTTGGAGCTTCTCCTCCCCTCGACTCGATTCTCGCACTGCAAGTTTCTCGTTAACTTCTATGCTTTTGCTTAGACGTCGTTTCCCGTTTCAGCTGGACTTGGCTCTTCGACCACGAACGGATCCCTCTATTATTTTGCTGTTAACTTGTTTTTTACGTCAGCCGGTACTTGGGTGCGACTTTGCTACGTACACTAGTCTCGATAATGATTGGCCGTTTTACTCGGCCGCGCTTTAGGTCTTCGGTCGTCTCACCTTTTGCTTATCTTCATTCGAATCGACCGCTCGATTTTTTTCAAGGCTAATCGACGCATCCGTCACGACGCGTTGAATTTTAAAGTCAATGAAGATCAATTACAAGGTGAAACACTGTTACGAAAATATTCGAAATCTCACCTTCCGCTCGCTTTCTCTCGCTCTCTCTCTCTCTCTCTCTCTGTTTGTTGCCCTTATCGGTATCCCTCCCCTCGACTTCTTCGAGTACAATGCATTTGGATTATCCGTTCGAAGAAAACTCGATTATTTCTATTTTGAAAGTTACTGTAAATTTAAATAATTATCAACGTTTAAAAAGTTGTCTTTATAATTAAAGCGAAAAACAATTTTTTAATTTATAGAAGAATAACGAAATATGAAAATCATTGGATTAAATTAAAATGCTTATAAGACTTTACGTTTAAAAAGATCTATAATTAATTATGCACTGCATTCTGATGTTTTTAAATGAGATTTTTATTACATATACATACCTTATGCATAAAACTACTTTATTTTAAAAAAATACTTATTAATATGCTTATAAAAATAATTTCTAATTAGCAGACAACCTTTAAACTGTAAGCAAATGATTTTTACTATGTAATGCTTTTGTAATTTAATTTTTAATAAGCAAATACGGTTAAAATTTTAAATCGTGTAAAATCTTATTTCACCTATAACGTGTATAGAGAAAAGAACGTTTTAATTAACGAGAAACAATATGCGTCGAATAATTTTTCTTACCTAAAGTTACGTGTATATATATATTATATCACGCGTGCATTTTTACTTCGATAATTATATAAAAGATTTTCTAAATAAAGTTACTACGGACATTAAACAATATTATTACGCGAGGAAAATTTTTTTCGCTAGAAAATAAATAAACGAATTCAACGGAATTATATTAGAAAAGTGTATTTCACTTATTATCTACTACTGATTACGAACGAAATTTAATTAGATTGTCCAGTCTTACGATCGGAATGATCATCTATGTATGTGTGAGCTTGTGTGAGCTTGTGTGAGGTTGTGTGCGCGTATATATTAATTTAAGTACGATTTTATTGTGTAGCCTTTAAAGCACGCGAATGGAATTTAATTTTACTCGTTGAAATTAATAGCTACTTGTATAAATAAGGGAAGCATAAAATTTATATGGATGTATCGGTCTAAATCGTAGATATACATTTTGAGGTAAGCGAATATTCGAGACGAGCAGGTGCCCGACAAATAAAAGCGCACCGCCTTCATTTGTTTCAGTCGCGGCGGATCACGACGCGTATCTTACAGAGGCATTTTTATAGTCATAGTTTCCTGAGGGGGCGACGAATGAGAAACGCAAGAAACGTCTGTCTACATTGGAAAGAGCGAAGAAACCGCGAGCCAATTACCACCGTAAAAGTGAACAAGCGTAACGAACCTTCTTGTCCTCGTATGAGCGCCGTCGTTACGATTTCATTTGCGAGTTTTTGTTCGCTAACTATTCGATGTAGGTATAGATTTAGATTTTTCTAACTTACTTTACTAAATTCGTTACAAAATCATTTATTCCTCGAGCGATGTTTGTCGAAAAATTTTACGAACGCGCATCGCGACTCGAGTTTTACGATACTTTGAATTAAGTAAAAATAGTTCGTTGTAACGTTCGAATAATCTAAAATATCATAAAACTCCATTTTAATTAAAATCTAATATTTTAATTTGTCTAGTCGTATAATTCAATATAATAAAGGTACGTAAAATTTATCGTAAAGACTGGATATCGATGCTAAAATAAATAAAATGTATGGTTTTATTTGTAGTAATTTTATCGAGACGGCAATCTAAACTTTCAATTTCAAATAGTTATTATAAGTAGTCATAAAAATGTTTCTTTATAACAAATATTTCATTTCAAACGTTCCTCGAGTATTTCAAAACTGAATATAAATTTAGGTGCAACTGTGATTACCTCATAATTGGACTCTCGGCAGTCAATCCGCGAGCAACGTAAACGTTAGAAATATATTGGTAATTTTAAATTAAAATAATTTATATCGATAAATAAGATATAAAGAGAGAAATTTATGGCTAAATTTTTAATTTATCGATACGGTGCTTTACTCAAGGCTATCGTGTCTTGGTTTATTGTTAATTATAATGTTTTAATATCGAGATCAGCATAATTTTAAACTTTCTTTCGTTTTTGGTAAAAAGTTGTTTAGAACGAAATAAGATAATATATTTTATTAATTATTAAATTGAAATATCAGTGTTTAAAGAACCTTAACTCGAACTACCATTAAAATTTCAAATTATTAATATTTTTTAACTTTTGTAAACGTATAAATAAATAAGTAGACATTTTTTTTTCTTTTACAATAAGGTAAAATGATTTAAATATTCAATGAATCACGTTGATATCTCGTACTATTATAAAGAAAAATAAGTAATAAAAATTGTACATGAAATTTTATAGTAATTATAATTTTTTGACATTGAGCAAAAAAGAAGTTTAAAAGCATAACTTACGTCCGTTTGGCATCGCTTTATAAATTATGAATACGATAACATATAAAAACATATGCTAATTTTCATAGTATTTATCTATGAAGTAATAATTTAATGTAATAACTTATCTAGAAACATAAATTTGACACTTAGTATAAATAATATAATTATTTTTTATTTAGTACCTTCGTTTGTCGGCAAGCAAAAATTGCATTAAATTTGATACGTGATTAATAAAATTTGTATAACAATCGAAACGAACTGCGATATTTTGTTCTCGGTTATGCTAATAATTTATGGCTAGACATGCAGAACGTATTACAAACATGCAAATATAGACAATGTGCATTTACCTGTGTATGGATTACTGGATTACGGGTATAAAACACGTTTTATTATTATGCGTTACTGTACTTTCATTTTATTAGTTAGTTAACCTTTTCAATTTTCACGACTCCTTGAAACCAAATTCAACCAACCTCGCTTCAATTTTTAATTATAGAATTAGAGAAATTGGAGAAAGCGACGAATGATTTATCATATCCCGTATCGATGGGTTATTTTCCTTTCGTGTGAGAAACCGAGCATAAACGGATTAAAGCACCGTATTAAAAATTTTAATTTGTGAAATTATTACAGAAATTGCTTATTATTACTTAATAATCCAAGCTGATGAAAGATAATATTATTCGTAAAATGTATGATAAAATACGTTTCGTTTTGTTACGTAAATAAATATAATTTGTTCCTGGATTCACTGACCTGTAGAGTTTCTCGATCGAATAAAATAAATACAATACGGGATAAATATTCATAGTAAATCATCGATATAAATACTTGATGTATCAAAATAAAACATTATATGCCATGTCCGGCCATTTTTCTCACGTTCCTTAATTAAGATCGTATAGTAAATGATTCTGTGAGTCCAAGCAATAAAGATATGGAATCTTTTACTATTCTATCTTTATTTCTGTCTCAGGTAGTGCTAATGGGAAACGAAAGGCCACGTGTTTCGAGGGTGCGTGTGATCGTTTGTGCTCCCAAAGACTAATCATCGTCGATATTTACGTTCATGTATTTTACGAGAATTATGCGCGTACCCAAGTTTTATTTCATCCGGACTGTGATAACGTTAATTAACGTAAAGTTTTTATTCGTAGCTTTTAACAATGTTAAATTTTTTTTATTATATAATATTATTTTTAAATTATTAAAGAGATGACTTTCGATTTAGACGCGGGAAAGTATCGTTGATAAAAAAAAAATTAAAAATACAAAATACGTTGAATATTTCTTATTTACGTTACGAGAGAATTTAGTTATTTACTTTCATTAGTAGATCACAAATTAGATTAAAAGATTATAAGACAATTATAAATTTTACATTAATGATTATAAAAATTTATGAACTTTTCATACAATGAGACATGTGAAAAATATTACAACAGGGTATAAATTCTATTATTGTTTAATTAAGTTAATTAAGTGCATCGCATTTAATAGCATATTTTAATCCAATTTACAGGAAATAAATTAGTTCGCATAAGCGTTTTTTACCCAATAGAAAAAATGATCTCATTCGAAGAGTAGAAAAGTAATAAATACATAAGATAAATTGCGTGAATTCATTGCGTGATACTTTCCGATTGGTTTCAACGAAAATTATAATGTAGTATTGACAGGATCATTTGTTATCCCACTTTGCCAAGCGATTGTCCTTTTTCCTTTAATTTCTGCGGATACAATTTTTCCATTTCGGGAGAGAATACAATGGAAATTGAATCGATCGCAAAGTATGAAACAAATTCTAAACTTTGGAAAGACTTTACGTGGGTAAGTTTGAAATTGGGGTCACGAAAAATTTATTTCCGGGTACGACAACTAAGAAGAGAAGTATCGCTTTATTATTTCTCTTTTTTTCGAACGATGAGAGTTTCAGCGTTGTTATATTTACAAAAGAATAATACTTTGGCGAAATCGTGCTCAACTTTTTTATTGCAAAGCTTCTTTCGCGGTGTTTCAAATTCAGGTAACGTCGAGGATATATAATCAGTCATTATACGTCAAGGTATGATTTTGGTGACGCCACTACGAAATATTTTACTGCACAATCGTGGATACTTTTTTATCGTTACGAATTTAATATTCCAAGTGTACGATAAACTTTGGATTATCGATGTAACAACGAATTTATTTCGCATAAATATGTACGAAAAGAAAGTATTTACAATTTTTATAAATCCTTCGCTGATTTAATTTTCTCGTAACGAATAGAATACTCGAGAGTTTTACAAATTTTGATGCTCTTTAAAAAATAAATACAGTACGTTTCGATTTACATAAAAATAATAATTTTCCGAAGCGAAGTTTCGCCTATCCCATACTCGAATATTTATCAAGCGAGGTTCATCCGTAGGAGATAGAAAAAACGCAACTTTTTCAACATTTTTAAGCGAAGAAGTTATTTTTCAATATATTTGGCCTTTTTTTTGCCTCGTACCGCGAAACTCGTAATAATTTTTTCCAGGATGATAATACGGTAATTTTATTCGAACAACTGTAATTCAGCCATCGAAACAGAAAAAAGTGAACAAAGCAATCTCAGGAACTCGGAAACCTAAATTGAAGCAATCGCTGTAAAACGATATGATTCTCGTACTTCCTTGCATATTTGAACGCATTGCCTATTATTATCCAAAGCAAAAGTCTAGACGTGAATTTAATTACTTTTCATACTTTTCGTGCGGCCTGTGGCGTTGAAGGTCTGTTTGTGGTCGTCGTCATCGTTGTCGTCGTCGTCGTCTGTGCGACGTGTGCTTTTAAACGAACCGCTGTCTTCCCCTTTGATTTTACGATAATGGGTTTGTTTGCATTCCAATTTCAAGAAGTTTAACGACGTCGTACCTCCCCCTACTTTGCCTCAAGTTGTCCCCTTTTTACTTCTGGCGTCGCTCGCCTTGGATTCGGTCGCCCGAACTCCACCGATCCTTTATCACTTTTTCTTTAAAAACCATCCGTAGAAAAATGCGAAAACGCGGCAGGAGGAAATCGCATTATAAGTTTTCCCAAATCGACGACTCTCGCTCGCCGAAATGCGCATATTTAGAAAAAACTTTATTGGATGCAGCGCGCCACTGACTAACCTACGGAAAAAGCCCAAGTTAATTTCTGGTAGATAAGGTTCGCCGTTGGTGCAATCGTCATGAAAGTAACGTAACTAAAACTCGAGACGATAGCGTGTCAGAGTGCACTGAGTATCACCGGTGCTAAATTTAACGCTGGCAAATAAATTGTACAACTAACTTACAAAAAAGAAATCGAGAAAACGAATAAAAACGAGCGCATAGAGGAGGGTAAAAAAGTAGAAGGCAGTGCGGTTCATGCGATAACGCTTCGGTGGGATAAATTTAAATTCGTCCGCTATGCACACTTACAGTCGGCTCAGATCTAATCGTAATATTTCTCTCTCTCTCTCTCTCTCTCTCTCTCTCTCTCTCTCTCTCGGTATATCTATCTCTCTTTAGGTGTGACGTCGAAGAATGTAGGGCGAGACGAGCCACCTAAAGTTTTAAAAGAACTTTTCTAGAATCGTTATACTTGGTTATACTCGCGGAAGAAAGTAAAATTTTTTTAAATTATCATCGAGTATATTTGCGATTGTAGTTTAGTAACGAAGGGAAGATCGATAATTTAGAAAGAACAACGGATCAACGCTTTTTCGTTTACTATAAAAAAAAGTACGTAGAAATATGTTTCGTGTACTTTAAAATTTTCTATCTTACGTAAATCGGCCTTATTTCCTTATTTTTTAGAAATCGATTTCAACGATATTAAGTTTGTTGCTTTTTCTTTTCGAGAAACAATCTATAAATAATTTTATGAATATTGGCATATTTTCGTATCGCCGACTATTTAAATTTCGAATCAGATAATATCTACGAAACGTACATAAAACGATTTTTAAACTTACATATACCGAAGAAGCTATAAATTTAAGGTGCTATTTAATCTGCAATTGATTCTAATCATTAACCACTATATTCCTTTACATTTTTTTTTTGAAGAAACTTACCTGCCACGATCATTTATATACTTTCTTTTGAATCTTGGATTGGCAAATATTCCTTGTTTTGTTTAATCGATATCACTTTGTGTAATTTTAGAACGTATAACATCTCGATTGTTTAAATCAAACTCGAATTTTTTTCATATTTTCTACGAATTTTCGACTACAAATCTTTGGGTTGAAATTGAAAGTATCGGACGATATTTAAATACTGCGAGTATTATAAGCAAAGAAATATAGCCAACGATACAAGGACTCGTTATAAATACCTTGATCTTATATTGTAATTTCAACAGATCTGTATTCTCGTGGCCTTGGTTAAAGCTAATAAATTCATATACATTTAACACGTAAACATTTAATTTTCTTAACATTGAATTCAATGAAAAATTATTCCTAAGGTAAGCCAAACAGTTATAAATCACAATAATCAAGATCATTCTAAAATTTTAATAGTTATCGTCATTCCTCTTTCGACTTATTTAGTTTAACCATTTTTAGATTTACAAGATTGTCGATGTTTCAATTTTATTATTTCGATGCACGTATAAAAATAAATTAAAGAAAGAATGTAAATTGACGATAACGTGTAAATATTATGTAACGATATTCTCGTGTATTAAAAAAAATTTTATTTTCAAGCGATGATCGTCCGAATCGATTACAAGGATATTTTAATCAAATTAATTTCAAATTGAATATAATCCGAGATTCGTATTTTGAATTTTTTTAAATTAAAATTCTGATCAATTATCGAAATAATAATACATTCGAAAAAAATTGAATGAAAAATTATATAAGATACGAGTTCGATACACGTTAATAATTTGTGCAAGAAATAATTATTTTTTATTGAAATTTTAAACGTACCAAACTAATTTTCTTATATTCGATTCATCATAAAATACACGATAAAAAAAATTATAACCGTTACGATAATGAATTATTCATGTATTTTATTTGTATATATCAATAGTGTTTGCGCGAATGCTAATTTATAACGTTATCTTACCCCAAAACGTTCGGTTGGTTAAAAAAATTTTGCATGCAGTGTTTTTCAATAAAATATTTGGATATATATATCTTAATCATTCTCTTGTACGTAAATATAATATTATTAGGTTAGCTTTATTATTTCTTTAATATTTACCACGCGGTTAAATATTATAAAAAATTTAAGAACAATCGATTTCAAGCGTATTTAAAAACATTTTTAGATTAAAATAATTATTACGTTCTCGATAACATCAAATAAAATTAATTAAAGTAGCTTGTGTGACCAATTTTTTTAAAAACTTGAACGTAAAGAAGACTCATTATACAAAATAGGAAAAACTAGATCGAACTTAAGAGATATAATAAAATATTCTTAAAAGAATAATTAAAATAAGAATGTAAGATATAAATATTTATATTTATTATACACTTACTCGAGCAATAAGTCGGAAAATTCTTAGTAATTTTTTTATTGTACGTTTCACATATAATGAAAATAAAAGAAATTAAAACCGTTCGTATATTATCGCTATTAGTTTTATCTAATACGGATGTAATACATCAAATTTTAACGAATACGCATTAAAAAATAAAAAAAAAATTACAATAGTAATTAGTTAATTAATTAGCAATGTAAGAGAAAGAAATCCAGACGGATACATTGTAAAAAAATTCCAATAACGTCATCGAGGTAAAAATACGTTCGCTTTCTCGAAAAGCAATCGAATATTTATATTTTAGTGTAAATCTACTCGTTAAAAGAAGCGGAGCGAGATTGACAGGTAAGAAAGTTATTTTTAGAAAATTGTAGCATCGAGAGAGAAAAAAAGTAAAGAAATGTTCTCCTTCCGTAGTAATCGATCGAAACGGAGACGACACTTTCGAATCCAACTAAAAATCGAAAATCAGCGTCTTAAAAATATGCGTTTTACTTTCTTTGGGAATAGAGGCGCGGAAAAAGTACCGCGGTCGTTTATCATTCCAGGCGAGATAAGCAGGACGTTTGTAGGTAAAAAAAATTGCATCGAGCGCTTAGAACGGAGAGAGAGAGAGAGAGAGAGAAGGAAACAACTCGAGGAAAATAACGAAAGAATATCGATGTCCGCTCGACTACGCGGTAGCATAAACGTCGGAGCATTCAAGGCTTCGCCGCGGTTTTTGCTTTACCTCTCGGCTGCTGTCCGCCGCGGTAAACGGGAATAATTGCCCGGACGGTACGTAAGATTATCGTCCGGGTGAGGGCTGTTACACTCCATCGGCATCGAGAAGAGCGCGCGCGCGATGAGCCGTCGTCCCGTCGCGCTCTTGGCTCCGGTCTGGCGTGTACCTACCCGGAGAGTGTGAGAGTGAGCTCGGGAGCTCGAGAGGAAACAATGAAGGCAGCGAGTAATGCGACTTTATTGCCGCGTAAAGACTCGAACGCTCGCGCACAGAGTCTCGGAGGGGCTCCCGAGCCGTAAATCGGCGAATAGGAACCGACCACCCGAGACTGTTCTCTCCTGTTCTCGCCTAGAACTCTTTCCTACGCACCGGCGAGCTCTCCTTTTTTTTATCCGTTACTCCGCACGCGCATAATGCATCTTTTACGAAGCTTTCAACGAATGCGCCAGATGCGTTACGCGCCGAGGAAGGCAGGAGGCGCGCCTGTCAATTATTGAAATGAGCTAATTATCGTTTTCGCGCGCTCGAACTCGAGCATCGGTTCGCAGCTGCACCGCCGCTATAAAGCCGCTCTGGCGCGTGCTTGGCCGTCCGCTCGTGCCGTGTTATTATTATTACACGGGTGCATCCGCGGGGACGTAACTCGGCTAACTCACCGACCTCGACGCCGCCACCATCGCGCGAGCGAGCGAGAGAGCGAGCAAGAGAGCGAGCAAGAGCCTCTGAAATTCCAACCTACCCGGAAGATCCTTCGCCGAGATAAGACTCCTCGCATCTTATCGGGCTGTCGTCGGACGTTTCTCGCCTCTTTTAAAAACGCGGACGTAACGCCTCTCGCGAACGGCCTGCCGATACTTCTCGCACGCGCTCGGCGAGGCTCACAGTTTGTATAATGCATTTCTGAAGCTCGGCGAGCGCGAGAGTTAACTTGGCTTATTAAATATAATAACTATCGCGTAGCTTCGGTAGTTAGGCTATTTCTCGCGAGTTTTACGCGTTGTTTAAGCAACTCTCTTTCCCCTATCTCTCTCTCTCTCTCTCTCCCCGACGTGCCATACGCTCGCTTCGAATTCCAGATTTTATTGGATCGTACAATTTTTTTCGTGCATTAATCGTTCGGACTCGTTACGACCTTTTCCGGCGCCTTCGCTATCCGGAACCTATAATTTATTTACATTAAACGCAATAATATTTCGCGAAATATGTATAATTTTAAATAATTTTCCGACTCTCGCCAGCAGGGTGTCGTTTTACATCTCGTAAGGAACTCTCGGAGCGTAAAACTCATCGCGCGCTCAATTAAGAATTAAAATAAGCTTTTAGTTCCGAATGTACGAGTATGGTGAAAACGCAACGCCAAAGATCGAGATGCGCTCGATAACGGCCTCGCGTATCTTCCGACCTAGTCAAGGTCGGGTCCAGGCATTCTACGCGTTCTTGTCTCGATTCGCTTCGCGCGTCTACATCGACTGAATATCGCGTACTTCTTCTGCCTCGAGGGTCGCGCAATCAAATAACGCATTAGCTCGGTTAATACCGAAGCGACGGTGTTTTCCGAGTCCGTTGCGGTAACTATCGAGTGAAACCTGGCCAAGAGTTGCCGGAGCTCCGCGAAATTGAAGAGAACCGTATTATCGCCGGCCACTCTTCGCGCGCGTAGCGATGAATTATGTACTCGAGCTAATATTTGCCTGATTCGTCCAACGAATGCAACGTTGTCGCTACTTACCCGTGTGTTTTTAAGAACGTCGCTAATTCATCGATCGAACGGTCTATAAATAATAATTAATGTACCTTTGTAAGATTAAACCTTTTAATTCGCTTGAATTATTTATAAAAAACTTTACGACGTTTGCACGCGCGTTATTAATCGAAAATAAACAAAGTAATAACGATAATTAATCGTTGTATCTTCGCTACGTAATTAACGTTAAAGACTGACTCGTGCTTTCGATCGTTACTTGCACGAAAATGCCACATTCCTGTTTTACAACTCGGTATTAATAAAGAAAGGATCGGTGACGCTTTGGGTCTCTTCTTTTATTATCGCGATGTTTAAAATTTAATCTTTTACCAAAAACCTTTCTTTCCAGTTTAAAATCGAGATTAAAAATACGAAATATCGAAATTTGTCTCGTAATTTTGTAACTTCGAAAGTTGCTTTTTCTCGATTAAATATCGTAATAATAAACGTTATCTACTCGGTTTGCGTTTGAAAAACGTAGATTCAACGAAAGAATAATTTTCTTTCCTGTGTAAACATTTTTTCGATACGTAGATCGTTAAATTTTTAAGTGTTTTGATAATTTTAAATGAAAAGAGCTAACGTTTCGGTACATTCTATATTTTAGTACGAAATTTAAAAATATCCCACACCGAATACGTAAGTAAAGTACATCAGTTTTTAATTCCGGTGTATCGATCTCGCGAATCTTAACGAAGAAAACACCTTTCTTCGTCGTATCGTGCAATTATTTGAAAAGCAGGCACGATTCGTTTTTAGCGGAGAAACGCTCGCTAAAAAGTCTTTGTTAGGGAGTAAGAGACAGCTTTGGATAAACAAGGATCGAGAGAACCGAAGAAGGGATCGATTTTCGATTTCATCGATACGCCAAAGGTATCCAGGCAGTAAGGAAACATGCGTGCGAAATCCAAGAAACGTGCAACGCGTTCCATCTTCCTCTCTCTCTCTCTCGTGCTTCGGAAACCGGTCGATGAGGAACGGATGGTATGTCCGCGAGAAATGCCGTCAGTCAACCAGCTGATCCTGGGAACAACGCCCCGCGCGCGGATGCGTTTCTTGCGGGAATTAGGGCCTCCTTGATTTAAGGCCGACGAGTGCAGTTCTCACACGCGCGTACTTTCGTCCTTGTCCTTTTGCGCGAGAGCTGGTGCCAATTTGGTCCTGACGGTGCAGCTAACGCGAAGGGAACGACTGGCTGTATTTACATCGGTTCTTTGGTCGGTTCACGAGGGAGTTTGAGACGCGGATCAGCGACTGGTTCCCAAGAAAGAGATAGAGTGAGAGAGAGAGAGAGAGGAGGGGAAAAGGAAGCAGAGTGTGTCGATTGGTCCGGACTGTTCGTGAAATTCCTTCAATAGTATTCGATGAATCTATCGAGGCACGTCGCCCTGGACTCGATTCTTTCGGCAGGTCGCCGGTATGTTGATCGGTTGCTCTCTCAGTCGTTTCTCGCAAAGATACTCCAAATTCGGCTCCTTTTTATGCCTCTTGCTCCGATGCTCCTCCGCTCCTTTCACTTTGATAAACTCGCGCGCTATGCGAGAAAAACGTGGAAATTTTAAAGCCTTCTTTCTCCGTTTCAAAGATAATTTACCTCCCGTAAGAGACTTTACCTGAAATTATCGAGAAAACAGCGTCGCTCGAATTCGCGGCTTTTGACACATTTAATAGTCATCGTAAAAGTAAAAGATACGCGGTAAGCGATCGTATTTATCGTTACAACAATTTTATTTCCCTCCGTCGTAACAACCGATGAATCGCTGCCGGTGAAATTCTCCGAGTAATTTTCAAACCATTTTCATCAAATATTAAATATTTGTAGTTTACCAGCGGCATAAAAACATAATATTTATTCACTCGACGGTAATAAAACGTTTATCGATACATCGTACGTAAATAAAACGTCGATTTGCTTTTACCTTTCCACCGGAGTCAAGACTCCGCTCGAAATCGTTCCTTTATTTTATTTCGAATTTCCGTTTCTGGGTTTCGCGAGGTAATAAAAAGCGAGAAAAACGGTTAAAATTTCTCCGAGCCTAAATTTCTCGAGTCCGTTCGGAATCGGAAGACCGAAAGCGGAGGAAATACGTACGAGGAAGTTCCATCCACTACCATCCCATTGTGACCGTACAATAAAACCGAAGTACATCTCTCGATTCCACGGTCGACGTATCATTTTGAAATAATAACAATAATAAGAAGAACAACAAAAACAACAACGACTGCGACGACGACGACTACGACGACGACGACGACGACGACGACGACGACGACGATAATAATAATTGCGAAAAGTGTACGCGATCGCTCGCGAAAGAAGTCGACCGACTGTACGCGTGCACCGGTTTCACAAAGCGTTTCCCCGCGACCTCGCTGATACGAAAGACACGAGGTTGCTCGGATCCTGTAGATCGTGGCGGCTACCCTCCCCAGCTTTCAAACAAATAGGAAGTTTGTTCGTCGTCTCGACAATAGGTAGAAACCAAATGATATGTCTAACTAAATACGTTACCGTATTCGTCGTATCAAAGAGAGAGCGCCGAACCTTTATGACGGTTTCCAGGCTGCTTCTCGCCTCCGAGGCTGTCTATACCACTGCCTCGGTGGTTACGAGTAGCTCTCCCTCTCGCTTAAGGTAGTTGTCGCGCTACAATAGCTTTCGAAAGTCTAGTGTATCGTAGCGAGAGCGAGAGCGAGAGAGAGAGAGAGAGATAAATAAAAACTGGTACTCGAGAGTCTGTGTCAAAAATATGATATTTCACATCGCTGCATTCCGACTCTGTGTGGACGGAGAGAAGCGGAGCGTTATCGATAACGTTCTATAAATATACATGTGTTCGCGTTCGAGACTAATTCGTAACGATGGAAATTGCTGTGTTTCATTTTAATGAAATGAAATTCGCGATTGCATAATTCTTTATAAATATGGGAGGAACACTCGTATTGTATTCTATTGCAACTAACGAAAAGCATTTTGTGGAAAATGATGATGGAATTCATTGTAACGAAACTGTGGTTTGTACGAAAATTTAACAATTATTTACTTTACTAAAATTTCGATAGAAACCGTTGGCAGCGATGTAAGTTATACATTTTGTAACGATAACGTAATATAATGTATTTCTTAAAATTTTGCGTGTAAGTACTTCAAAACAATTGTACAGATTTATTCAAACTTGAATTTCTATTATAATCGAAAAAGTTACTACTTATGCTATTGTAAAAACATTTATCTTTTCTTTTTCAGATGTATCCGTGTAATATTATCACGTATTTTGTTATCTAAACGTATCTTCCACCCATATTTTAAGTAAACTAGACACGTTATTACATTTTTATCTTAGAAAAAGTGAAATGATAATTTTTTGAAAATTACAATAAAATAAAAATGTAACGGGATTCGATATACTTTAAATTTATAACTAAAATGTAATTAATATTTTTAATAATATCGTAGGAATATTGTGTATCGTTTCTTCGTTTCAAAGTTTACGCGAATTCGTCTCTAAACTCGTATTTTTGCGATTATTTATTTCGATACAAAGTATTCGCAAAGTAGAAAAATAAAATTTAAACTCTAAAAGAATGATTATTGGGATACAAAAAAGTCAAATGATACATTACAGAATTTGTGGTTGTATTGCAAAAACTTGTTAGCTTTACAATTCTTATATTACTAGTCGACAGCAGTGATGAATGTTTCGACTGTATTTATTCCTTAAGTAGTGATAAAAGTTTAGATTCTAATTAAATCTGACAAATCCTTGTTTCTCTCGTGACAGATGTGTTCGATTTTCATCTCCTGTCGCTTTACAAAAATCAAATATTTTTACAAAGATTTATTTACTATTTTTTTTAATTATTCCCACATTCGATGTAATATTTAAAACGTAAACATTTTATTCGAAAAATTTATCGCGTGCCAATGATTATAATTATTAATAATAGCATTAATAACTTATTCGTTATTTTTAAGTTTTAAAATCTAGATTTTAATTAAAAGTAAATAATAATAACATCAAAAAATAATTATTCGATCGTAAGACGATTCCGAGTTAAAAATAGTAACACCGATGGAATATTTTTCTATAAATAAATTTTCCAACGATAAAATAAACAATATTAATATTTCAAACGTTTCTTTTTAATTATAAGATGTGACTCGAAACAAATTATTTAAAATACATAACGTTACCTTGAAAATTATGCAACGAATTAACGAATATTATTCTCTGTATTTTTATTTCGAGTTAATGATATTTTGCGGTTACACAAATTATGGTTACGCATTATCAGTAATTGAATTAATAAGTAATAGATCACTGATGATCGCAACATAATGTTTTCTTTCTCAACTAATTTTTATACAAATATATATATTGTACTCGACGTTACATAAAAGTTAATTTTATTTAAAATATTTATCTAAACTTATTTTTACACGCGTAAATCTATTTTTGAAGTTTTTTATCGATCGGTCGTACGTTAAAATATTTTGAGAGGCAAAGAATGGCTATTCGAAAGTAAAAATTTATTTACCCATAATTTTATCCGCTTTACTTTAAAAGTGAAATTTAAATGCGGTAGTTTATTTATAAGGCAGGCGTACCAACACACCCACACGAATGGTTCGCCTCGAACGCAGCCATTACACAAACAAAGTTTCAAAATTTCTAGTTATCGCGCGAACGCGAACAAGTTCTAAACTGTAAATAAATTACCCTTTTCAGATTACGTAAAAGTCATAATTGCAGTTGAAAGAATACGAAAAGAATCAAGGATCGATCGGTTCTTGGCAGTGTATCCGTGTACCCTTGGGAATCTTCGGTCCCTTGCGTTCTGAGCACGCGCAGCATGTGGGATCGTAAAGAGACGACAGGAAAGGACAAATCCGAAGGAGGATAATAAAAAAGGATCGAACGCCTGGCAAAAGAGGAACAAAATCGAATAGTAGAAGGAGCGGAACAAACAGGCGGCAATGGGTAAGGGGGAGAAGAGAGAAAGATGCAAAAAGCAAAAACACCGGCGACAGACGCGTCGTGCCTTGCGCGCCTGACTCCGTGACTCCGGGGAGATCGGCTTTGTCGGCGAGTTTGCTAATTAGTTTACTAACTTATTGACTATCCCTCGTATTTACGACCGCGCTACGTATCTTTCGCTCTATTGCCTAAGATTTTACGAGAAGATACATCGATGATGATCTACATAGACGGACCCCCAAAAATTGTATTTTTCGTTTCGCTGTCGTTAATATCACGCGAGCGAGTACATCGAAAATTATTTATAATATCGTATCCGCTCCGATTTAGTTTATTCAGCTTATTTCGTCTCGTTAATGTAATAGTAGGTATTACATTAAGCGTGCCAAGGATCGCGTCGACAGCATTCTGCAAAAATTCATGCGGTTAAGTTTTGTCGTATAATAGCTTTAAAGAATTCGCGTGCTTAATTATTTATGTCGATTGAAATATTTTGAATAGTTTCCAGGATCGAAAAAATCGTATCACCGAAAGTTCGATACGAGCGTCTTTGAAATTACAAATTGTTGCAGCTGAAACTGTGCGAAACTGTGTTCTCGAAGAACTACGCATCGATAAATATAAATCCGAGGAATACGCAATCGAGTTTCGAAAGATTTTTTATCTTTACGATATTAATAGTTAACGCGAGATGCAATACGATCAAATTTTATCGTTGGTTCGAAAAATGTTAATTACAAGGAACAACTCTTTTTATAATACAAGTTAAACGCGCGGATTAAGAAATTAAATTCTTATTAAGCATCGAAAAAACGGAATAACCAAAATTTAAATCTTTTAAATTTCGGAATTTGTAAAAATATACATTCGTAAGATCGAAATTTATAGCGTTAAAAACATATTTTTTTTCGAACGACGAAAGCCGCGCGTCCATAAATTTCTCTTATTAAAACAACGATTTTCCTAACGAAAAACGTTGCCGTGTCTTTGGTCGCGTCTGGTAAATCGTCGATCGAAGGTAAAGTTTCGATGATCGAAAATTGAAGAGATGGAGTAATCGATAAGGTCGAAGTTGGAAATCTACATACGCTAATTACGAATAAAGGATCGTGAATTTTTTATCCCGTATTTCGAGGCAGAAGACAAAACGAGAAGGGGAGAATCGTGGAAAGAGAAGCAAAGGGACCGCGAGAGAGAAAGATGGAAAAGCAAAAAGAAAGGGTTAAGAAGGAGAGAAGCGGTAGATCGCGCGAAGAACGCCGCTGAAAAGCCATCTGGCCGATCGGTCCGATACAGTCGCGTTCCAAGAGACAAATTAAGTTCTTGCTTCTTGCGCCGTGGCTGTTCTCATGACCAAGAAGCAGGAAAGAGACGAACGGGGATGGAAACTCGGGGAGAGAGCGAGAGAGGGAAGAGCAATCGACGGAAGATCCCACTCGAGCCTCTTTAACGAGACTTTACCGAGGTAGATACGGTCGGCAAAGATCAGTTGAAACGAAAGTCTACGTGCTTCGAGCCTCGACGCGTCACCTTTTCTCATGCGCGCGTCGCTGATGATCATTAGTCTCGGCTCTTCCCAGCTTACCTTGGCAATAAAACTTCAGGAAATTCACTTTTCACGTGCTGAGCTCACGCACGAAGACCGCAAATATTCAATTAAAGGGCTGTCCAAGGGATATAAGAAAATCACGAGGCAAACTTAAACTTTTTTCTCCCATTCGTTTCCTTTTTTTCCCTTTTTTTTCCCTTTCTATTTTTTACCTATTAAATCCGGGTGCGGCCCAACCATTCCCATTTTCAATTTTCCAGACTTTTTCCATTCCCGATTTCCGGAAGAAAGGGATTAATCCGCGATGAAAGACGAGGGGCGAGTCGAAGCTCCGAGTGTCGAAGCGTGCCGTAAAATTTATTCCGCCCGAAGTGTAATTTTTTAACGTTATTACGCTACAACCCCTTCCTCGACTCCTTGTCGGTGAGCTCCGCGCCCTTCGCTGATTGGCAATTTTGCGTCTTGAATTTTTATCCGGCACGACTTCGTCCAGCTGGCTGACGCGGGCAACCCCTTCGTTTTTAAATTATCCGCGAGATTAATCAAGGCGTCATTTTTCACGTCCAATTTACAATAAAAAAGGAGAGGAATTAAAGGGGTGGGAAAAAGAAAGAGCAATGCTGGATGAACGAATTCGCCGGAGCGAAAAGAAGAAAGCGCGATAGAGTAAACCTTATTCTTAATTGATACATTCTGAATTAATTAATCCTTCGAGGGAGAAAGGGTTGCTTGCGCGCAACGAGACACTCCAAGGGGGAGAGAAGAGAAAAAGCGCACCGACGAAAAAAGAGCAGTTGATCGCACTCGCGACTCTTCGCGAAGGGGTCGGTCAGAGTCGCCCCTCTTTAATTAGAGTCGCTCGTAAATTTCTTTCATTGGACACTTTTTTCTTCGATTATTAGGGCATGCGTCTTGCCCGGAGTTCTTGTCCCTAGGATATTGGCTCTCTCGTAGCCCTCGTTCAACCCTTTTCTCTCCTTGCGGACGACGGACATCTGCTGCTCCCGAGAGCGCGGATCGAGGCTTCGTTCTCGCCCGAGACGATTAAAGAAAACCGCACGCGCTCCTCGACTCGGCAAAGAATGATAAATCTTTGGAGCAAAACATCGCGATCCCCTCGACTTCGTTCTTCTAATTTAATAACGGAATCGAGACGTTGGCCCGGTACGCCTCGTTGGCCTCGTTGTATCCGACGAAAGCTGCAAAAAATAAACTTGCTTGATTACGATTCCGCGGAGCGCCTGGACTCGTACAGTCTTAATAATTGATTTGAATTTTCGTTGAATTATACGCAGGGACACGGAAAAAGGGTTGAAGTTGGAGTCCCGCGAGAGTCCGAGACCGCCACCGACCTTATCGCCCAGTCTTTCGCGTTGTTTAATAAGGAAACGGCTAGCGAGGTAAAGTTTTTAAAAAAAGCACCAACCGCTGAAAAAATATCGACGGAATTGAATTGCTCTCGGGGAAAATTTTACGACCGAGCTTTAATTTAAAAAATGAAATCCAACTTTATCTATCCGGTGCTCCGGGGCTACAAAAATTCCTTCTTCTTTACTACTTCGTTTAATTTTAAAGATTTTTCAACGCGAATCTAAAATTCCTTTTTTATGTAAATGTAACCGAAGATGAAAAGCGAAAATCCAAGTTTGGAAACCGATGCCGAACCAAGCGCGAAAAGTAAATGGAAAAGAAAACGTGGATGTGGAAGGTGAGCAGGATACGGAGGATTCTATAGCCGTGAGAAGCGTAAAATGGCGAAATGGCAGAAGACGTAAAATAATCGGACCGAGAAGCGAGGAAAACGGATGTAAAGGAGGAAAAGAGAAGAAAGGGGTTTCGAATCATTTTTACAGAAATTAAATCGAAAATTAGACTCGCATTAAAATGCGCTCCCAATAAGAGATTCCCTTGATTCCCTTGGTTCCTCCTCTCTTAGTTATCCTCTACTTTCGGTGACTCTCGGATTGCCGGTGGCAGCTCCAAGAGAGAAGAGGAGAGCCAACAGCAAGATACAGTCGGTTGGCCTTGACTGCGGGGTTCGCCCGGAGAAATTCCCCGCTCATGCAAATCGAAGAGAAAGAGAGGCGACTAGCGCCCAGAGAGAGAGAGAGAGAGAGAGAGAGGCAGTAGACCGACTGGATAACCAAAGAGAAAGAGAGGGAAAATCAGCGATTCGATGCTCCGGATTGTACGAGTTAATCAGGAAGCGCTCCGGTACTCGAGCTTGAGAACCGCTGTCCGCCAAACTCGACGAGAGCTCCTTATAACCGTCATTTACCTTGGCTGCTTTTAAATATTCCTTCGGCATTTTCATAAATTTCGACCGCTTTCCTTCGACATTATTCTTCCAGTAAAGCAATTACTATTTTACTCCGGAGCCTAAGACCGTACGAAAATATCGTTGTCAAGCGAACGCTCGGTATTTATTTTAAGTGTATTTCATTTCGCTAAGTTTCGGTCGAGTAGGAAAGTTAAATAATAAATGCCGATGTTGGGTAAAGAGAAAATCTCGACTTAATTAACGACCGTATAAAACGAACACGTAAAATACAAGTAGTGTAAGGGAACAAAAATAAATTAGGAGAGCTAGAGTTTCGATGATACGGATTGGTATACATAATCGATTAATGACCAGAAGAGGTAAACTAAACCGGGATAAAAGGGTCCGAGAAGCGGATGGTAAATTGTGAAGAATTCGAACATCGATCCTCGAACATTCCGATTTTCGACAGGAGACTGCTGATACACTCGCCAAGGACACCACTTTTTATTAATATTTCTCTTTCTCCTTCTGCCTCCTCTCGTCCACGTCCTTTATTTATAGCTCCATCGTATCTTAATCTTGAAAAATTCGAGAAACGAGCTGCAGCCGATAAATATGAAATATCTGCGATGGTTGCAAGGCCGAATCGTTTCGACTTAACGAAAAAACTAGGAATCGGAAGATGCATCCGAGAGGACCGTCGAATCCTCGGTGATACGGGAACACTCAGCTGTTCCGGAGTCGCAACCTTGACACTGAGCAAGTCCCAACGGCGAAAGGTCGGCATCGAGCGCCTCGCGCACCAAATCTACGTATCTCGTTACGCGAGTTGGGAGAGTTTCGGAAGTCATAGAGCGGCTCTACCGAGGCTATTCTACCCAAGTCCGAGGAGGAGGACCGAAGGAGCTCAGAATCCATCGCTTCGTCTCCTTTCTCTTCTCTCGAGTCCAAGCATGCGCCACGCGTTCGCTGCTCGGTGATATATAACACTATCGCCTCCGTATTTACTACACTGTCAAATAGTACGACAACTTGCTTACAAATTAGTTCTCGGCGACTCGAGATTTTCCTTCCTTCTTTTCTCGTTCGCTTACTTACTACGTCTTACCGTACGAGTTTCTTGGTGCGAGATCGTTATCCTTTGGCTTTATCCTGCTTATCGAAGATGTTTCGAGTAAGAGAGCTTCGAGTGCTTCCAACGAAGCGAGGAAAATTGAACGACCACCGGACGTTGAAATTATTTTTACAACGGTGTGGAATAATCACGTTTTACGCAATCGTAATCGTGAATTATCGAGAGCGCAGATTCGGTGATTTATTTTACGAGAGTCTAAATTATACGCCGATTCCGAATATAAACTCGGGTTAAAACGTTTAATATTTTTTAGATCTCGGGTGCTTGTGGGCTTTTTAGAATTCGCGCGTTTCTCTCTTTCTTCCTTCTCTCCCGACCTTCCAAGATACGCACCAAATTATAGCTCGTATTTTTCTACTAAATATTGAAATATCAAATATTATTGTAAATTTACTTTGATAGAATTATTATTTAGTATTGTAAAGCATAATCCGTATTATGACAACTGCGACTGCTTCTAACGATACGAATACGATACGTTTGATTGCGTATTTTAAACTTGCTTAGATTTATATTATATTTGGTATTAAGTAAAATAATTTATTATCGATGCTAACTATTTAAACGATTATCGATGAAATGCCATTATTTTTTTTGCAGAATGTTCTTGTAATTGCGATAATTTATGATACTTTTACGTTTAATCGAAAACAATGTTCTTCCATGTACCGAAATTGATAATAATTTATTTTGGATATTTTTCAAAATGAATGTTATTCGTAACGAAACATTATTGTCCACTATACTATTTTATTGTATGTTATTCGATTCCTTACCTACCAATACGATCGTAAATGACTCCTTCGGACATTAATTAGGACACTTCTGCGAAATGCTTTTATAAAATACGAAGTTTTTGTATCCAAAATTTCTGTTTGAAAAACATAGAAGTTATTTTTACAAATATTTTTAATATCAATCTTTACCATCAATTAATATCACTTTTCAGGAAAATATTATCGTAAGAAATTAAAATATGAATAAATATTTTTAGTTTTATATTGCTTAAACTACTTTCTTTATTCCAATCAATATTTATATTTAGTATTATAAACCTTAACCACATTTCTTCACGAAGCAGTAAATATTTTGGAAATCGTATCAACTTTTCTTATTCATAACTCGATTAATGCAATAACCGATGTACGTTTCAACATAGAATATATAATCGTAAATTTGTTTATGTACGATTAAAACTTTTCACGGTTACTAATTAACTTGAATATTTCAATTTTCTTAAAATTATGCCGTATTCTTCGTAAAAATCGATACGTACAAGTGTATTTAAAAACTATATCATAAAATTAATTTATAAATTATTAAATAATTTAAATACTTAAATATTTCAAGAAAATAAATTTTATATCTTTCTTTTTTTTACAAAGGAATGCAGTTATAAAGATATTACAAGGTTATATCATTACCTTGTACATTTATATATGTATATATTGTAACCTTATATGCAAATTTAGCAAATGACTATAAGCTCATGTGTATGAAACTCAAAATTTAAAATTTAAAGTGTTCCGGATTCAATACACTTTCTTTTTCGATTAATCAAGCTGAGAGAATAAAAAATTAGTATGTATTATTTGTCTGTTGAACTTGAGTCTTCATCTCAAATGAAAAAATGGGTCTCAAAAAAAGTTTGATAAATATTGGAATTAAATTTAGTATGGATTTTTTTTCTTTTTGGAAATTCAAACATTTATAACGATATATACATAAATAAGAGAATTAATATTTTATAAAATTTTTTTATTCGCTATAAATCTTTGTTATTTAAATACAAAAAATAATGTTTTTGTTTAATTCTATTATTTTCCGGTTATAAATCGAACGAAACGATGAGCGATGAAATATACATTGAGTTTTTTATGCGCGAATACATCAAAATATTACGTGGCAAAAAATTTAATTCATGAATATTATTAAATATTTTTTCAAAATATATAGAATGAATAGTTTAAATTTAATTTAAATCTAGAATTTAATCTAATAAAAGATAACTCAAATAAGTCAATTTTGTTCAGTGTATAATTCATTTTGTGCAACCATGGCACGCATATATAGGAAAAATATAATATAAAATTTATGACTCTATAATTGATGTCAATTAATAAGCATAAAACCATACAAAGATTTAAATTAAAAAATGAAATAAAAAGACTTTTCACGATCTAGTGCATAAATATTAACTTTTTATTTTTCATTTTATCCTTTTTTAAATAACGAACGGAATACGAATTATAATTTTTATGTACATACCATTCGTTTAACGATGATGCAATTATTCAATAAACCAAAAATCTATCTTTCACCGTTTCGTATTTATGCGATCGTATTTTTTTTTACAATAAATAAATAACGCTGATGGAGGAGAATATCAAGAGAAATATATAATATACCATTATAATAACGAGTTTTCGGAATTTAGCAAACTTCTAATAATAAAATCTTAATTTCTCAAAAAGATACACTTATAAAGAGAGATGATTTACCGTGGCGATAAATTTGAACTCGAATATTTATAATATTTCAAATTAGTGCATTAGAAAACGGTTGCACTCGAGAGCGAAAGAAAGGCAAAGTAGCAGCGCAGGAGTAAGGAGGGAAGTAGGAAAGGTAAATCGTATCGGAGAAATTTGTATAATAGAAGAGAACGGAAGAACGGATTCGGAGAGACTGGGGGAGGCGCGAGGGAGGCGTGAGGGAGGCGCGAGGGAGGCAACGCGTCGTATGTTTATGCTTCTGGCAGCTGTTCCGCAGAACGTTGCCAATATTGGTTCTCAATTTAATGATCTCCCCTGCGCACGACGCCGTCGTAAACTTCGCCCCCGCCTTCTTCTTCCTTGCCTCGCTGGGACTCCAGCCGTCGAAAATCGCGAGCGAGAACGCGCCTGCTATGCTAATCGTCGGGTATAAAACAAGTGTCGGTGCATTAGTTCGTGGAAGTATGAGATCGAGGCTGCCGCAGACGTGGCGTCACGTCGATCAAGACCGAGGAGATTTCAAAGAGTTCACGACACTCGATTTATAGTCGATAGACATGGCGGACCCGGAGGATAGAATTTTTATAGACTGTGTCTTGTTTATTTTTCCTACCTCGATGACGCAGAAGAATCGGAATCTCCGTATCTTTGTGGGAAAGTATGCACGCGCCTTCCTTCCTCGAGGCTGTGCATCGATCAGCGAGTCGTCATTCGCTTTTATTATTTTATGCGGCGAGAAAAAATCTTTATTTCTTTCGCGATACGCGCCTCCTTTATCCGAGGAGAACGAAATTAAAGTTATTATTGTTATTTCGAGAAAGCTACTCATCTTTGCCCTCCCGAGAGCAGAATGCTAAAGTCTTGGATGGTTTATGCTGTCGTGTAGGTCCGAGTCGTTTTATTTCCTTTTGGCATAAGCGATCCGCGTGAGAGAAAAATACGGATTTATTGGGCCATTATTCCAATACACCAAAATCGATATTTCACCTCCAATCGCGATTTTGAGAACCCCTTGTTCGAACGCGAGCTCGGCCATATATCAGGCGCGGGTCAACAATATGTAAGCGTTTGGTCGGAGAGAGGAAGACGGAGAGTCTCCCAAGTTCGCTCTCGGTGACACTTCTGGAGTTTCTGCCTCCTTGGACTCGCCACACGGCAGACGCTCCAAGATATATGTACATTATTGCTCGGTGTCTCGGCTCTTGGTATCGGCGATGTTGCATGTGTTTGTCGCGCTCTTCCACCGCGTGTTAACTCTCTCTCTCTCTCTTACTCTCTCTCTGTGTTTCGCTGTACGGAGAAACGACCAGACCTTTACGGAAGGTTCCTGAATTATGACTTTGGCTCGCGGCTCGGTTAAAGGTGTGTTTCGATGATGAATCAATAAAACCGAGCTTTCGTTCGTTTGAAAAAGTTATCTTATGCTTTAACGACTCATTCTAATTTACTTGTCTTTATTTATGTAGAGTATACCGTGATAACTTGTCATTTTTGTATTTAGTTTCCTCGCGTGATATCAATATTGTAAAGTAAATTGCAGCAAAATAAATTATCGGTGTACAAAGATCTTTTTCTAATATCAAGTAACGGTAAAGTAAAATCTCCTCGTCAACTATTCGTACGATATATACGCGTACGTATTATTCCATATAGAAGATAATCGTTGTTATTTCTTTCCTACCTTTGTTACAACTATTCCGAATTTTATGAATAATTTTAATATGCGGCGCTCGCGATAAAACCGTATCGTGCTATTTTCAAATTAAAGCTATAAAACCAATAATTTTACGTATTTTTATAAACGTGTATTTTTAATATTCGTTTCTGCAAAAAATTCCAGCATTTTATATAAACATATTCAAATTTAGTAGAAAGAGTCGAGTGCGGTAAGACGGTTAGCTACGAATCTATTTTCTACATATTTTACGAAGATGGTTTTCTCCAATATTCGTATTTCAAAGATAAATATTTCTTAAATACGCTTTATTTTATATTTGAAATTACGAAATATTCTCTTGGATTACAAACTTCAACGTCGCGCAAATATTTTCCACTATTTATAGAAGGAGAAAATTAAAAATATTCCGTGAATAATACTTTTCGAAAGAAAAATAATCGATGTCGTAAAGTAAATATTTCCGTTGGTAAGAAGATTTAAAGCGTACGATCGAGAGAAATCAGCGAGAACAAAATGAAAAGAAGAAGGTAAAAGTAACAAATACGTACCCTATAACTTCAAAAATATCATTTTCTACAAAGTTTTGATTACTTTAAATACGAAGCACAAGAGGGAAATCATTGATTTCATCCATTCATCCGAACTCGCTCACCATAATTAAATGCATTTGGAACTTTAACGGGAGAACGAGAAAAGACCCGTACAGCTTCATCTTCCTCTCGCATCCGTGCACCGTGTAATTAATAGATATTTAAACTTTTTAATACACGTAACGATGACTTTTCGCGTATCGCCTCGAAACGTACGTCTTCTCTCTTTCTCCCTCCCTTCCTCACCTTCTCGCTTTCTCTCTCTCTCTCTTTTTACCACGTGAAAGCACCGCACTTTCGGTTATGCTAGTAATTAAGAGCGCCGAATGGATTTGTTGCATTCGGCTTTTAATGGACGAATCGAGCGGTCGCCACGCGCCGGACTCAAGAAGCCGAGATAACGACCGGCGATTCACGTCGATTCTTAACACTTTGCCCTCGCTCGTCCGCTTCCGCGAATACGCGCGATTGTTCAAAATTTAAATGTAAGAGAAGAGGGGAGATCGTTTCCAACGAAAAATACTCGCGTCGCTTCGTTTTAACCGTCCATTCATATTCAAAACGGAGAGCGAACGATACTCCAACGCGAAGACAATGTATACAAGAGCACGCGACTTTCGGAGGAAAGCGTTGCGCAAAAGAAAAACGAAGGTAGCCGGGCGATATTGAATGACCGTGACTTTTGATATAGGCCACCGTGAGCGGTCCGACTCGAGCGGTAGGCTCTAAATCCTTTGCTCAGCAGGAGACTTCACGGTGAACATCGCGATACGTCTTAAAATTCTTGGCGATCGGCGCTCGATTTTCTCGAGAAATCGATCGAGTTTCCGAGCGCGGAAGCTGTTTTCCGAAAAAAAAAAAAAGAAATATCGATCACCGTCGTTTCGGTACACGGTCGATTTAAATTTAACACCGCTGACTACGAATTAAAAATCGGTTGTACCCACGAGAAGCGGAGACGCACCGGAAAGGTTTTATTCGTCTCGTGGAAAACGGCCAAAATTATCCTCCCGGCTTCCCAAATAAAAGTACGTTCTCATCGGTGCTTAATCGTATTCGAAAATACGCAGCGCGATTCGTAAATTCTAATCGTGAATCGATAAATTAACGTTTACGGGCCTTTCATCTTATTCTTGGCACGGAAGGTATACAAATTACACAGTCACGAATTCACACACGATCTGACAAATAAGCCCACCGTGAGCGTTTCACGAACGGGCGAAGAAAAAGCGCGAGGTTCGCAACGATGAGCGTCAGAATCAAGATTATGACGGAGGCCCGGGTATAAATTTGAAATTTAAGAGATTCTCCGCTTTTCTCTCGTCTCTTTTCTATTCGGACTGCGCGCGTTCGGTGGGTATTCGACGGGCGGTAAATCACGGGTGATATGCGGGTTCGCCCGAAATTCTCCGCTAATCTTGAAATCAAACGTTCGCGCGGTGGACGTCGCCAGCGAACGCATAAAAATATTTTATCGTCGCGTACCGAGCGCACAACGCGACCTTTTGCTAATCGTTTTCTTCCCAAAAGATGGATGGTACCGCGAACTAGCAAAGCCTTCGCCTCCTCTCGGTTGGTTGCCCCGTCTTTGTCTCGAGAGCAGCGGATCAAGGGATGACGAAGTCTCGAGGAAACCTACGAGTGGAGGCAAAGAGACGCAGCGGTACTTTGGAGTTTTGAATTTTGGCAGGAAAGGCGTACTTTGAAGTACTCGTTGAAGTATCGTAGCGTTATTTTCGCGATACGCGTCGACGGAGGGGATTGGAAAGAGCGAAGAAAAAATTAGAGAAAATCCGAGGTTGGAGCTTCGTCATCGGTAAACGGTTTAAATTAAAGAAAATCGGTAGTGGACAACGACGCGAAGATTTATCGTGTTGTGAATTCGAGGCATTAGTAGAGTAGAGAGATACACGTGGAATCCAGTACAGGAGGCAGTTTAAACCGCTTCGTATATTATTTTGGAGATGCTCTTTTCTCTAAAATAAAAGATAAATCTTCGATCGAAAAAATAATCCGCAGAGCGGACGATAAAAGTAATAAATACAAGTGTTATGTGTATGCAAAATGTTATATTTTAAAAAGTGGACATGAATGTACGAAATTTACGAAATCCTATTAACGTCTTCGAGTAAGATAAAACGTACAAAAGTTCATCGTCGGTGCAGTTCAAGGTGAGAGCGCGCGCTCTCGGAAATCGATGAATCGAAAAGGTTCTCTCTCTCTTTCTCTCTCTCTCTCCCTCCATTCGCGATCTTACCTTCTTATTTTATTTTCGACAGCGCGGTTCGCCGAGATATCTTGTGCGAGTGCGAGAGGCCCCCTCGAGCGAGCGAAAGAGAAAGACCGAGTACTTGAGAGAGAGAGAGAGAGAGAGGGAAGGCGCACTCGCCGCCTTCATAAATATCTCATTTTATTTTGAATGGGAAAACGAATGAGCCGAAGGCACATATCGGCGGGCGCAAGCTTCGGAAAGGACTACGCGGGTTCATGAACGCGTACGCATTTCGAGCCACTAAATCAGCGTTACTTTATTAAGTATTACCTTTAGTTAACAGATACTTAATCAAAAGGTGCGCGCACTACGCCACTAATTTGACTTTGGATCCCATAAATATTCGGTCGGCCACGCTCTCTCTCCCTCTCTCTCTCCCTTGCTCTCTCTCTCTCCCTCGCGAACGTTGAACGCGAATACGATTCGCGATTCGCGATGGCCCGGACCAACATCGCGAAAACCGCGAACGGTCGGAGGGTAGAGCTCGGGGGTGGAGGGAAAGAGAGGCCGACGAGCGAACCTCCGGTAAATGGTATCGCACCGATAAAATACTCTTGTAATTAAACGCGTGAGAGCCACATTCATCCGTAAAGTCCGTCGTTTCACCGAACGATGTTACGCGTTACACGTACGAATTGACCCCTTTTCTCACTTTTCGTATTATTTTTTTGAAAGTTATCGAGTAATTTTTGTGGAAGGATCGTTTTGTAAAATTTACGGATGGAATGTGCGGTGATTCGATGTGATTCGATGATAAACTCGTTGTTTCCAACTGAAATTTTACAAGAGATAATTCAAAATATACAATATTTTGCTCGAACTTTCAGAGTCGAATAGTTTATACCGAAAACATTATTTTTTTTTTTTTTTTTTTGCCAAGACGAAGACTCGAATTTTACGTCGTTATCTGCTGCCGAATGCATCTCAAAATTAATTGAAAGTGGCGTAGAAAATGTAAAAAAAGGACGATCGAGGCTGGTTATCGTGAGACTTCCAAAGAAACGAAGCCGTAAAATAATAAATATCTGTCCGAATTTAATTTAAAGTGTAGCTGGCCAAAAGCTAAATCTATGAATAACCTTAGGATCGTTTTTGTCAAAATACTCTTTCGATTACGATTTATAATATCGTTAAATCTATTTACGTAATTTCAACGAGTAATAATTTATTTAATAGTCGTACGAAAGGCTACGTCTAAAATAGTAACGGAAATTTTTCAAAGTATCGGTGTGGAATGTGGAACGTAAGAATTCTTCGTACGGTAAATGACAATTAACAAAACCACTAATATTATAGTTTGCATCTTTAATGATGACTTATACCGAAGCATAAAAATCATAGAGCTACCGAGTATTATTGTCCAGTTGTGCTGTTATAATTATTACGTATGTATGTTAATGAATTGCGAGCGAAGAAGGCCAAATGTCCACACGCATATGTCGAGCAAGAGTCGCCTTTATTCGCCGTATCTTCTCAAAAAGACAAAGAGGTTCGAGATATCGCTGCGAAGGAATATTTATACAGTTCCGATGTTGCGACTTTACGAATTATTTAAAATCTTGAGATAATTATTTAAAAATTTTTCTCAGCTCGAAACGCTATTTTCGTAAATTGCATTTTTCAAATTCGATTCGTTTATAAATTTTCGTATAATTTTTAAAGAAAATTGCGTTAAAAATAGATAGAAGATTTTAAGATTTAATTACAACCTTTCTAAATTGTGAACTCTTTTTTGCGTAAATTATAACTTGTAAACGCTTTTTCGAAAAAACATATTTTGAAATATTTTTAAGCTTTTCTTTTAGATAATATTAAGCATAAGCATAAAAAATAATAAATACCAGGATAAATTAATAATTTATGACCATCGATATTAATATTCCATGATAATTTCGAGATAATATAGTAAAATAATCTTATAAGTTATTTTTAAAGAGTAAATTAATTATACGTTTATAGCGTTACAATCGATATAATACACTATTCATATTTACTTGTATTATAAATTTCTTCAAATTTTATTTGCGTACAACCAATACAAACGCAATATTATTTTAAATAAATGGTAACGGAAATATTCGATTAAAACTATTTTTATAACTACGATCAAATAAATTTTCAGCGCTCTGTAAAGTAAGTGTAATTTTTTTATAATGCTCGAATGTTACTCAAGATTATTAGAAACGAATTAGAAATTATATAAAATTCCATTACTTTTGTCATAAATACAAAAATTATTCCATAGTAAAAATATTTTTCAGTTGTTTATAATATCGACAAAATCGATTAAACAACTTTTTTATACGATAGATAATTTAATAAAAGACACGAATGAACTGAAAATATCGCTAAAATTTAATAGAGTTTATAAAACTTATTTCTAATTAACAAAGTTCGTTTAAAAGTAAATATAAAAATTTGTAAAAATGACGAAATACGATTGGAGCGAGAAGCAATCGAGGAAAGCGACTTTTTTACATTATCGCAAAATTGAAATCCTACGAGTTCGTACGCATACGCAAAATGTTATCTCCGAGGTAAAATAAAAATGTCTTCAAAGAGTTACCACCGCAACTAATATACAAAATGAAAAGGGAATACAGCAACGACGATTTCGTAGTTGCGAATCGGAAGTGAATACGAGGAAAAGGAACAACGCCGTGAAAGGAACAACGAGAGAACGAAGGATAGTTTTAGACGAAGAGAACGAAAGCCCGAGGCTTCGTGCTAATTGATTTGTGCTCCAGCTCCGGCTCCGACAGCTTTCTCTAGCAGCGAGGCGAAAATACAGTGTGGACTATTCCCCTCATCTCGCTATGTGTCGTCCGCGTTTATACTCTCCCTCTTTGTTACTCTTATACCGATTCGATGAGCGCCGTTCCAGGAGCTACTAATAATCACTCATTTTAGCTCCCATTCTCGAGCCTTTGACCTCGCTTTCGGCCCACTCTGATTCCGGTCAAAGCCTCAAAGCATCGTTGTCTTACAGCCGCATCGTCTGGCGCCGCAGGAAAATACACACGATAGCCAATTCCGCTCCCAGAAATTACTAACTTTTGATCACGTGAAATCATTGTTAACTTAATCGAGATAAAATCCACGTCGCCTGTAACACAGCGAAAATCCTTTCGTTAATTTCCTTTTCAATTTAATTTTAATTTATTCACCAAGGCGGAGAGACGAATACGCGTTTAGCCTCGAGAAGTAGTTAGAATTTCATAAATAATTTATTTAGACCATCAAAATACGTACGATCCACTTGAAACAAAAAAATGAAAAAATGTGTAATTCCAGGTATATACAAGATTTCGGCAAAGGTATCGTCGATCGTGGACAATTTTCTTCCTCCGCGATAAATTAATCGTTAACGAAACGCAGAAGAAATTATTTGTCGCGCGCAATTAAATTTCTTTCGAACGATGCATACGTGGATGTTATTTATGCAGCGTAGCACAAAGCGAACGACGATCGTACAAAAGCGTTAAGGAGAAGTTTGTTTGTTTTTTTTTTCTTTTCTTTTTGTAGAAAAGCCAGGTCGACGTTACCTCCGAGCGTTTTTCGTCGTTAATTGTGCACAGCCTTCGGCTCTAGTTCCCGAGAATGGCTGACCCTTTGTTCAGCTAAGCGTTTGTCGTATTTTCGTTCTGGTATTTTTCAGACTTACGTAATATCCTGAACAGTTACAAGCGGCGCCTACTCTTTCCCGGTCAGTCTACCCGCGACTCAATGCAAACAAGCGAAAGCATCCCTCGGTGTTCGCGACCCTTACCGTTTTTCAATGGCAGGAGTACACCCAAGCCGAACGGAGACGCGAGAGGAGCTTCAAATTTACTTGTCACTGAGAATTTTCAAAAACATCCTTATATTCCGGGAAGCATCTCTACGAAAGCGTTAAATGCTAATTACAGTTGAGAAGCTTAAAAGTATTTCGGCTTGCGCGAGTGGCAAGAAGCGCAACGAAACCTGGACGAGGCGTTATTGAAAAAAGAGAAACGAAAATAATATCCGGGTAAAGAAGCTCGTTTGACGGTTGCTCTTTACATTGTTAACCCTCTGGTTTTTCGCCGAAGCGAAGGTGACAAAGTCGGTTCCGAATGTAATTGGACGCGATCTTAAACACCGAACGTTATCCCGACTTACTTAGTATAACGCTCGGACTAACTCCGAGACAGTCCGGAATAATAATAATAATAACGAACGTAAGCTACGATTACTCTATCTTTTATCGTTTTCACGACACGAGTCATTTTAGTTCGAGAGTGCGTATCGTCTTACCGGAGGAAAGCTCGAAAGCTCGAAAGCTCGGTTCGTTATTTTAGCCGAAAATTCCGTATCGTTTTCCTCGCTATCAATTTTTTAAAAAAATATTAAAGTCTGCTTCCTTTTAAAAATAAATATAAAAAGAAAATTTTAAAATACCTCCAAAGAAATAGCATTGAAAATATTCGTAGAACACGGTCTATGAGAAAATTAATACGCTTGAAGCTCTTCTCGCATTCTTGCAAAGTATAAAATTTCAGAACATAATTTACGCTAAGATTCATCGTGAAAAATTTGTGTTTTACTTTCGAACGACGTCGAAAACGTTGGTTGTATCCTTCGTTTTCCCATCTTCGCACTCACCTCCGATCGCTACGTATATTTATAAAAATTCTAAATTTGCGCTTTTTAGCTTTTTAATAAACGATTATTCAGCGCTTGAAATTTAAGCTTCGTCGCCCAACTTGACGTAGGTTGAGAGTAAAAACGAGTGTAAAAACGAGTGTAAAAACGAGTGTAAAAAGGAATCGATCCGAGAGGCTAAAGATTCGTCGACTGTAGGCGTTTGGATATTTAGTCGTCCTTGCACAAAGACTCGATTCGGAACGGATCGCTGCCCTCGTCGCTTCGGGTCCAGCAGCCCACGGAGGAAAGAGGATTCAATTTGTACGAGGCGAATCGAGGATCCTGGACCGACAGCCCCGGGGTTTATTATCGCACTTTGCTAGGCCGAAGAGAACGGGAAGGGCGGCTAATGCGAAACAAGAGCGGCTTCGCCGTAGGCTGCCGTTTCTCTCCGCGGTTGCTTCCGCGGGCTTCCAGGGCACGATATAAGCCGGTGCGGTGAGTCTCTCCCGCGGCCTTCGTCATCGCCGCCCCAGCTGGTAAAAGTCCCTTGCCCCGCTCTCGATATGAAAAGCGAACGCGAGGAGTTCTCGTTATTTTCCGGAAAGCCCTCTATTACCTCCGATAATTGGCCGTTCGCGAATGCGCACTTCCCGTTCGTAAAAAGCTCTTCGATGTTCGCGGGTAAAGTATTCGCGTACGTGTGTGGGTATTGTGTTATGCGTGTACTCGTTAATAATATGTACGTACGATTATTCTTCTATGCTAAGTATCCTTATTTATCTGTAGTTACGGCTCATTTGCATTTCAAAACTTTTTCGTTCGAAAAAGTTATTCTGGAAAAAGGTCCATTAGTATTATTAAATGATTAATTTTCGGTCTGGATCCGAAATAAAATATTTAATTTTCTTTTTGCCGTTGTTTAATGAAAAATAATGAAACTTTATTTTATCACGGGGATTCAAAAATATTTAAACTTACCAGAGAAATTTTATTTCACCGATAGACATATTTTTAAATGGTTGTGCGATTTAAGTGCCTTTATTTTTTTTTCGTTAAATACGATTACGTTACTCGTACGAAACAAATATTTTTTGCTTTTGTATTTACAGAAATATATATAAAAAAGAACTATGATAACGTTCGTTAAAGAAAAAATTGATGAAATAAATTTGTAAGTAAAAGTATCTAAAATTTTCGATCGGAAAATATATTCGGCGTTTATCGTTTAATACGTAATCGAAGTAAATATATATTTTTTCTAAAAATATTCCATTGCATTAGTTTATATTTAAAAAAATTCTAATCTAAATAAATCGTTCAAATTTTTAATAAAATGTAACGTCTATTCGTTACTTATTTAAAACGTGCACTTTGAATATTTATTTATTTATAAAAAGTAATTCATAATCTTCTTTCGTTAATATAATTAAATTTTATTCTATGTTATAATAAGTTCGAATACGTTTCTATATATATTCTATGTACGTCTACTCGTACATAATTCTACAAATATGTAGTTAATTAAACAAAGCTGATAATCGGAACAAAAGTTGTAATTATTCTATTATATTACATGTAAATTGGGTTTAAAATTTAATATTGTATATAGTCTATTGTTACTCTTATACACAAATTAATTAGTAATTCAACTGCTTGTAAGAATCAAAAGAGGCATGTGCAAATCTTGTGTGCAACGGAATAAAGATATTATTAAATGTGCAATAATGGTTTAAATAAATAATTTATACGTCTATTATACAATTCAACATTTTTGTACGATAAAATGACATAATGTGGTGTGGAAATTACAGAAAACTGAAAAAATATTTTTTAAACATTTTCTAGAATAATGCTTTGTTTAATATGTATGATATTTTTTTGATATATTAAACTTTTATTTGGAAAATTTTTGAGTCACTTATTTACAAAACTTAATTACTCTTATTTAATAAATATATTTTTATCACTATGTAATATACATTTTGAATTACATTCGTATTTATATTTATTTAAATAAAGTTAAATTTCAATTATTTAACACGAAAAGTTTCTCGATCGAGTTTAAGCATTTGTATATTTATAATAAATAAATATACCCTTTAACACAAAAATATTTTCTTTTCCAAATACCTTTTATTATTTTTGGACTATAAACGTTCGACTATATAAGAAAATATTATCGTGTTTATGAAGGTTTTGCTTTTGTTAGATATAGTTAGCGATAAAAATATTTTGGACAGAAAGTTGAAAAAAAAACTGCACGTGACTTTACTCTGCTGGGAATCAAACCGGGGATTTTCCATTTTTGTTAGGGATTCATAGCTCTTCTAATTAATGCTGATATGCTTCTTTTTTAAATCTTTCTTATATCACGATCTCAGTCCAACATCCGAGAGTTGTACGTACGTATACGTGAAACTTTTAATGAAATCCTTCAAAAAAGTAACTGATATTATATTAAATAATTAACCGATATTATTCGTTTCTTTTTTTAAAGCATATTTTTCATCGGAAAATGTATTTATGTTAAATAATAAAGATATTTTGAAAAAGACAGTTGAACATTTTTTATTTGTAATATATAAATTTTATTATCTACTAAACAATCACGCTTAATAAATCAAAATAAAAGAAATCTACTTTAGAATAACTAAGATAAACATTGAAAATACGACTCGATTATAACAATTTAAAATGATTTAAGAAACGATTACAGCTCATCGATTCGCTTTACGTACACGTAATAGTTACAGTATCGCTCGAATCATGAACGATCGATTAGTAAACGCATTAAAATCTTGGTGACTAACGCATTTGTCGATGGACTCGGGACTAGGCGACACAAACTCTCTTAGTTCATTCGCAAGTTTAACGAATGAATTATAACTAATTGATCGAGCGATATGATCGCGATGTCGATTCGACTTATTAAAAATGATTCGAAGCCTCGAATGGATTAAATCAACTCATTTACATAATATACGTTCGTCTTAAAAGCGAATTTACGTATGCGTAAACGTATAGATTCTCATGCAAACCAGACAAAATAACCAACGCGAGCTTTCGACATCGAAACAGTGCTAAAGAACACCGTGAGCTCGTTGACTGACTGTTTTTGCGAGGCGCCACAGCATTTTTTCTTTTTATGTCTCGTTTATTTCGGTGCTTAAAAATATCTGCTCGATCGAAATATCGAAAGAAAAAATTTATTTCTACCTCGTTATTTTAATTTTATGTATTCAAAGATTATTTTCCTTGTATAGTGTAATTTTTCAATGTCTTTGATTTCGTTAGTTTCATTTTATATTTATGCGGAATAAATTAAAATCATTGAAATTAAAATAATAATTTTCAAAAGAACGTTCGATAAAACACGTGTACAAACATTTATTTTACACTGTATTTTTTTTATAATTGTTACGGCTATTCGTAATTCAAGAAAATAACCGATGCTTATTCCGATTGTTAAATATAACCATTTTATTGCAATATTAACTGTATACGACTATAATCAAGTAAAACGTAATGAAATTTATTCTTTTTCCGAAATGATTAACGTTTAAAGTATTTTTATTATCTTCCATTCTCAATAAAAGTGAATTTATTTGTATATGTAACAAGCAATTACTCGATTATTTATCGTAAACGAATTTATAAACACGAATGTTTATTAGTTTCATACTTTTACAAAAATACGTACAAACCCATAAAAACATACAACTATCCTTCGGATTATAAGATTTTTCCAGAGGTACGAATTTTTGGTTTATTACAAGTTTTTTACAACGAGAATAAAAATGCAAAATTATCTAATATATGCTCGGATAGGGAATACAGGTTTTCTACGAATAGAAATCATATACGCGTTATAAGTTAGTTTATAAAACTTTCGAGCCAATTGCGAGAAACTTTAAATTTAATTTATCCTATTATAATAAAGTTTTTGAAAACTACAATATTGATCGAGTCGTATATATGTATACGCGTAGCTTATATAACCGTATACAGTCACCAGTATCCACAATTATAATATTAATTAGATTTTTAAGGTATTATATACAAAGGTTAGATCGAAATCTATTTTTATGATTTTAATAAACTGGATTGATCCGATACAGTATTAATTACTTTGATACATTGAACGAATTCATCTTCCATCTTTAATAAGAAAAAGTTTGAATTATCAGAAATCTCTTGGATTATACAATAAATAAGATTTCATCCAATATATTCAAAAGAAATTTTTGTCTCTCGTCCGAAAAAAATTTGAATATCCTTATACTTTGTATCGATAATTTTATAAATACAAAATTCCGTAAACTTAAATACGTAATTTAAATTTTTAATACACCGTAGGTTTAATTTCGCGAAGGGAAAATAAATAATATTGTAAAGTTATACCGTAGTGTAATTTACAAACGATGCTGTTTGATAATATCGAGAAAAAATTCAGTATTATGAACTCGCAGTTATTACATCCTCAACCGCTTGCATAAATACTCATATAGATTATTTTATTTATCTTATGGGAATAGAATATTCCGAGAGCTCTTGGGGGCTTCACTGACTGTTCGAATCATATACATAATTCGTAATAACATGAAAATTAGCGAGATGGCTTTTAGTTACTTTAGGCTCTTTTCCACTAATACGAATGTTATATAGATATACAACCCCAGTTTTTAACCAGTTATAAAATCATATTTTACGAAAGGGTGTAAATTTCAAGTATAGGAAACAGCTTTTGGAGGTACTTACGATAATTTATCATCAAAGTGTAGAACGCGGAAAATAAAATAAGCCAAATGGAAAAATAATTCATACAAACGTAATTTTGTAAGCTGTGACAGTTGGAGATTTTTTCTCCATTATCTATGCATTGAAATAAAGCTAAGAGTAATTTTAATTATATATTTTTGATAATTTGCGTGGATAAAAGAAGAGGTAACGAGATCGACAATTACAAGATTATAAAAAGAAAAAGAAGCAGCAACACGTTAACTATTTTCTAGTCGAGGACAGCGAAGTTATTTTAATTTCATAGAAAGCTAATGTTGTTGCAACAAGGCTATCTAAATACATTATATATCGAGTTTCGTGTCAAGAGACATTAGAACATCAACATTGTTTTCCTCTTTCACGTTCCGAACTCCGACATTGTCCAGATCACGATAATCGATGCTCGTTCGCACAAACTTTGCTGTCTCAGCTTCTTTTCCGTTCTCATTCGCTTTCTGTTCGCGAGGGTTGATCGAGGGTGTTCTCTCTCTCTCTCTCTCTCTCTCGGTGCTATTAAAGCGAACAATACCGGAACTAGGCTGGGATGTATCCGTTACTTAACGCTTTTTTCGTTTTTTCACTGCCTTCCATTTTTCCTTAACTTATGTCGATTGTACTTTTTTCTTTGCTTACCTTTCATTCGCTTTTTCTCCTAATCCAGACCCTATTTTTTCATTTCGAATTTTTTCCCGAATTATCTATATTGCTCTCCTTTTTCCCCCTTAATTTCCGCGTTTTTACGTTAGCTCGATGCCACTTCTAGTATTTTCTTTCTTTATGTCTAGTTTTTATACTCTTTTATTCCCTGCATTATTCTTTCTTTTTAATAATTTTCCTTACTCGAATGCTCGCAAATAATATCTTTAATATTTTGGTTTCCATTTCATTGAAGGTCTCAAATAAGGGTAATAACAAGATTTCAATTTTTTTAATATTTCGATATTTTTTCCTACAAATTTTTATATTTCGTATAATTTTGCAACTTTTTGAAAAGGCATCGAGGTAATGTATCGCGTAAAATTAAAAATATATTAACCGCTTTCTTTCCAAATAAGCAAATCTTTGAAATCAGTTTTTATAATTACTGTACGTATTATTTATTATTCATTATTGTAATCAAATATTTAATTCGCGATCGCAACGAGAACTTTTTTTTACGTGGTACGTTTTCTTTTATCGGTACGAAATATTACATACCACGTAACATAAAATCCAATAAAATCTCACCTAAATAGGAACTACTACCTTATATTTGTTCATTCGTTCGAATTTAAAAGTTTATCTCTAGCAAGAAAATATCCGCAACGCGGAAAAAAATAGTTGTAAAAAATAAAGCTAGATATCTTTTTATAAGCGATAGAAACGAAATTAAATTTTTTTATAAATATCTCGCATAAATATAAAATTATATCCGAAATCGATATTTTCGACTCTCGGCGTATTACTTACAGAAAAGCAATTTTTTTCAGGCAGTAAATTAGAAAATTTGAGTAGTCGGATAATTATAAGAGAAAGTTGAATAAATTGTTGAATTGAAAACATTTTTCAGTAAAAAAATAATACGCGAGAAAAATATTTGTACGTAAGAAAACGTGCGGTCGATAAGAAAGACTGTAATAAATCGATAATTTCAATAATAAACAACTCATCCAGAGAAATTGCACTCTTATCGAAATACAATGCGGTATAATAGAAAAGTAAGGGAAAGAGGAAGCATCTCGAGAAGTGAGTTATTACTAGCGAAATATGGAAACTAAGATCATTAGGACGCATTATCTACAAGGCGCAAATACACTGCTCTAGTGGGCGTCTTCGTCGTAGTCGTAGTCGTCGTCGTCGTCGTCGTCGTCGTCGTCGTCGTCTTCGTCGTCTTCGTCGTCTTCTTCTTCTTTGGTGAAGTGCTTCCACGAAGTAATTTATATATTTTCTTCCGTCCGATATTTGTCATCAAAGAGCAGCCATTAGTGGAAGAGAGCCGAGCGAAAAGCAAAAAGGGGGCATCGGTGGACGCAGCGGGAGGCATTAGACCGTGGCTCCCATTAGTGCAATGAGGCTTCGCGCGAGCAGAGCTTCTCTTAGCGCGGAGTTCACTCCCCGAATGAAATTAATGGCGGATTCCTGGCTATAAAGCTCGTGGGCGATCGATCGAGCGAAAGATCGATCGCGTCTTTCACGCTTGCAAAATCGCCCTATGATTTATCTCGAGTATCATTTACACGCTTCGAGGATGACGCGACGCTAACGTATCTATTCTATCTCGCTTTGAATCCAAGATTATAATTAGATTTAATTGAAATAAGTATAAAACGGATTGGGTTTGTCGAATTTATTAGCTCTACCTTCGTCGCGTACGGTATCACAAATTTTCAAATCTCGTATTTATAGCCTTCTTCGATGGATCTTTTAATAATCCTTTAATTTTCCAAAGAGAACATTTCGTTATTCCTGTATTATTCCTGTTCGAATCGAACTCGTACAAAGTATTTCTTAGCGACTCTGAAAATCCAAATTTATTAACGTATATTTACGTAATCTTTGAAATACGTACATCGTTGGATAAAGGAGTAAATAATAATTTACCCATACTTTTATGGATTCAAAAGTAGTTTATTTTAATGTCCGAACTTATTTTCTCCTTATTATCCTTAGTCGGAAAAGAATTAAACAAACAGGCCGTAAAATCGCTTCGTTTGAAAAGGATTTTTTCGCGTATCTTTCCGTACCATCTTCGCATCGTTCACAATTAGTCGAGAAACCTCGCGATATCAAAAAAATGACCTTTTTTCCAAGCCGAAACAGTCGCCTGTCCGCGGCTCATCAAAGAGTGCGTTAATAAATTCTTATTGCCGTGCACGAAGACCATTCGTCGTTTCTCCGAAGCCGTTCGCGTTCCGGTTCGTCCTATTCGCACGAAGATGCTTCACCCGCGAAAATGAACGAAAACTCTGGGAGTGAGAGACAAACGCGAACGATCGGTCGAATCGAAATCCTCTCTCGTTCTCTCCAGTCGGTCGTTCCGTCGGCCGATCTTCGCACGAGTCGGCGCTCCGCACGTACTCGGAGTGGCGGCGATGAGGCGGCTATCTGCAACCACCCCCTTCGTGTGTATAAAACTCGTACGGGTGCGCACGTCGACTATAATTATGCCCGGGCAATCAGAACCCACACCACCGTCTTACGTAGCATCGGTCGCTTACCGCGGTAGAGCCACCGTATTCCGCAAAATTAGTATTTCCATTCCCTGGGAAGAAAAGGACGAAGCGAAAGATGGAGGAAGGGAGGAGGAAGGAAGGGAGGAAAAAGAAGCGGCCAGATATTGAAAGTAACCGACGAAGAGCGGAAGAAAAAAACAATGCCGAAGGGAAGGGGAGTTGGATCCTCTCGGTGGAGTCGGCGCTCGCCCTCCATTACCTTAGTCCACTTATGGCCGGTGTGTTTATTTTTGCAATTTGCCCTCGCGAGGCCAACGGCGGGCGAACCACGGCGCCTCCGAGGCCCGACAATTAGATTTCCTTGGCGTCGCGTCCAATGGCTATTCGGCTACCGTATAAGTGAAGGGCTCGAACGATCGCACGACCTTCGTCCTTCCTTGCCTCTCGTTTCTTTACCTCTCGACCGAGAAATCGAGAATCGAGAGACCGAGCTCGTCCACTCCATTATCTCCGCTGCCTCTCCTCTATACAAATACGAAGGATTCGCGCGAGAACCGCCTTTGTTGGATCGCGGTACCACCGAATAATAAACTCGGATAAGTAATTATTACCGAGTGAATCTACGACGCGGAAAGGTTATTTTATTCCTTGCGTCGAACGCGAGCTTTGCATTTATAATTCGAGAGCGATTCGTAGCGAATCAGCGAAATTACCTGCCGAATTTTCTCTTTCTCCTCTCGAACAGTTAAGAACGGATAAGATAATTTTTGCGTTCGATGTCGATGAATCGCTTCGATCGCTTACTCGGAGCAGTCGAATCCCAGCGCGTGAAATCTTGGATCGCGTCGCGTCGCCTCGAAGGAAAAAGCCACCGCGAGAACGAGGGAGAAAGAAAGAGAATAAAGGTAGTAGTCGGTCAGGTGGCGCGAGACCACCTACACCTGCTACGTGGTAATTTATCTGTTATCTTCTAGCGGCGATGCGAGATCGCAGGTGGAGATATCCACCGGTGCTTCTCACCGCCCCGCATACATCGTTTTTCTATACAACGGACGCGTTTTGTTCTCCTCGTCTCTGCCCCTTCTTCCTTCTTTTCTCCATCTTTTCTCCATCTTTTCTCCATCTTTTCTCCCACTACATCGGCGTCTTCCCCGCGCGGTGATTCTTCATTTTCGAAAACTGGAATGGAAGCTAAGCTGCCCCGTCAAAAATAACCGGAGGGCGCGAATTCGTCCGACGCGGAATCGAAATAGATCGTTACGATTGTTACGAGGTGGACCGATACGACCATCCGGGCGTTGATACGAGGGAAAGTACTTTATTCGATACGAACGCCGCACCTGGAGATCCGAAGATCCGTTTACGTTTGGCGCGGGGACTTTTGTTATTAGTCGTTCGGGCTCGCTCTAAGCTTTCTGGGAGTTCGGCCTTTAAGTAACCGCCAAAAGTACAACCGTAAAAGCTAATCGAAGAAAGCACTTATTCAAGGCTCGACGTGATAATGAAAGAAACAAATGGCGAGCAGGAAGTGGGATTTTGCGGTCGTGCCTTTCGACGCCTTTTATGATTCCATTGCCCGCAAGTTGCGCGCAAGCGAGCGCGAGAGCGTTACATCGGGATTCGCTAATTAGCCGCGGCGAAGAATTATTGTTCGACATTAGCCACAATCGCCGTCTGCCCCTCCCCCGGCGATTCGTTCCCCGCTCTCTTACCCCCTTTTTACCCGGCCAAACGCTCGCTCCGTCTTTACGTAGACGCGCGACGTCCGATATCCAACGAATTCCGAAGGTGCTTCGCTCGAAGGTGGACCAAAGTACATCTCTCTCTCCGTTCGGTCTCGTTAAATTTAATCGCTCCGACCATCCGGACCAACCGAGTCGATACCTCCGGATTTCGAGATAAGAAAATATCGCGTACGGTGGCAACGGGACGGTGTAACTCGGCGGGGGTTCGCGATGCGCGAGGATGAAATTTTCGGGTGGAAGCGGGTATTAATAAATAAGGTTTCGCGTAAATTTTCGCGGCTTGCGAGAACGTACGAAAGGTTTCGCAGCATCTAAAAATATACTTCACGGTATTAAATATATCTCGAAGTTTGGTCAAGGCACGTACCTGAGTACACGGTAAACAAATATATCTCGGTGTCTTTTTTTACACGCGCACACCCTGTCGTACACAAATTAAGTCCTGATGCAAAATGGTGTTGAGCACTTTAGTTCTGCGTTTGCCTAATCGTCGCTTTGACGAATCGCGTTCGTCTCGCGTCTTTCGAGGAAGACGTTAAGCGCTCCGAGGTATATACGCGCAGTCACACTTACGACGAAAAACGAAAGAAGAGAAACAAAGCGAGTAAAAAGAGTCGAAATCTTTGGCGGCATAGATCCAGAGAACCTGGGTCATGAACTCGTTGCAACGCTTCGAACGCTGAATTTATTTACCCGGAGCTCGAGCTCGTTTACCCTTTTTTTAATCGCCTCGATCCTAGAGCTCTTGCTCGTCTCCGAGCCGAGGAAGGGGCTCGGAGTGAGAGAGAGCGGGAAGATCGCGAGCTGGAGGCATTAAATCAAGGCCCCGCGCGCTTCGCATGGCATCTAACAAATGAGCCAATGACAAGCAGCCCCGGCGCACACGGCGACCTATACGATAATATATTCGAAGCGCGCACGCACACCCGTACAAATATGCGACCCCCCCTCCACGCCTCTTGCGTGTAATCCTCGAGTGCGCGATCGGAAAAGATCGGAGATGCGGAATCGAGGAGGGTGAATGCAAAGGAGTGGAAGTATTTTTAACGACTAGCTTTCTAGCTTTCTATCTTGGTAGGGATTTGACGTTAGATTTTCGTCCGGATCGAACGCGCGGTGAAAAAATCACGCTCGGATTAAAAGAGACTGAAAAGGACGGAACTGCTCTAGAATAACAGTTGGTCGATGATAAAGAAGATAGAGAAGGTATTTTTAGTAAGCTCGACGTATAAGGCAGAGGCAACGAGTCCGAGGAGTCCGAGGAGTCCGAGGAGTCCGATAGGAGACGTACGGGCACTAACGATGGTCAATAATTTAAAATATGAATTTCTATAAATCAGTCGCAATCTTTAATTTCTCGGAATGCCGGTTCGTAGCCCGTCTATCAAGCGGCGACACGGACGGTTTCCTTTGAGACCCCCTCCCGCCTCGGTCTTTTCCATCCCTCCTTCGGCTCCCTCGGTCATTTATGCCGAGCTAGATTAATTGGATTAATTAGGCATTAGCGAGAGAAACCCGTGGCGATGCCGATGCATTAGTTCCTTCTCTCCGGAGTTAAGACCGTCGACGCTCGGTTCCGAGTGTATCCGAGGAGCGGATAAACAAACGTTTCTCGGTCTCTCCTCTTTTTCTTGCCTCCCTCCACTCTTTACTCGATTATAACCCCCTTCGACTGGATTCCCGAAAGCGCGAAGCCTGAAAATTCGCGGGCATTCTCGATTTCGAGGAACCGATCTCGTGGGAATCGAGCTAAACGAGTGCCGTTTCGAAGGCGCTGATTCGAGATTTAGATAAATTTCGAAGATTTGTCAAGCGACTTTATCCGCTGGATATTTGTTTTCGAGGTGGAATCTTTCTCTTTTTTTCCTTCGAACGTTCGAATTAAACCTACGTACGATGAATTATTTTCAACCTATATTCTTCGCATCGTATCGTACGGCTGACGATTAAATTAGAAGCGGTTAATTCCGTTCGAATTATCGTATACCGCACGGTTTTCTACCTTTCGCGTAAAATGTGATACGAGCGTATCTTTTCCTTCCTCAAGATCGAAGCGCTAATTTTAATCTACGCGTGAGTTATAATTTTTAGGATGCGATCGAGGAGTAAATCTGCCTCTTCGTTTTTGAAATGTGGCGCGTCGATCGCAGCTCCCAAAGATTCTTCCGAGCGAAAAATCGAGCGCATTCAACGTTGGTTATATTAAACGTCGGGAATTATTTATTTCGCTTTGTCCATAGTCGAAAGCTCTTCTCGTCCTTCTTTCTCTCCCTTCTTTAGCGTTGCATGGCCAAAGTCATTACTAGTCGAAAATTTGACACGGTTTTTACTCTTATTGCAGCAACTCGACGAGTGAGCCAGTTCGCCTATAATTATTTCCACATCTATCAACTTCTCTCGCAGCCCAAGCGAGAAAGACAGCTCGAACCGTTCGCCGAGCGCAACTCGGCCTTCCTTCGAAGATTGGGTTCGTGCCTACTTTTCGTCTTTTGGTCCGTACTTTCGCGAGCTCGGCGTCTCAATGACTTCTCCCCAAGCCTGTGCTGGCATAATAACGCGGCTGTATCGTCTTACGCGGATAGAACCGATGTCGGCTACCGACGAAACGGGTATATAGACGAATGGGAAACGAAAGGAAGGAAGTCATTTATCTCTTCCCCGATGATCGACAAAGAAGCTTCGAGGATACGCGAACGCGCGAGTATTTAAAGGGAAAGATATCTATAGTTGCCGCTTACCAGTGTATTTGCGTCTAAATATAAACGTTGGAAAACGCGAGACGTGAAAAATTATACGAGACTTTATTATTAGAAAAATGGTCGAGAATTTAAAGGAGGAGGTTTTAGAAATATTGGAAAATAAAATATTTAATTTTGAGACGCGAACGATCGTTAAATTTTATTGCGTTTTTTAGAATCGATAATTATCGGGCTTACATTTTACTCGATCATAAACGTTATTATATACAGAACTCGAAGAATGCGAACCGAAAAGAACGAAAAGAACGAAAAGAACGAAAAGAAGGAAAAGAAAAAGAAAAGAAGGAAGAAATTTCGTGACTAGTCAATTATCGTTTTTCGAGTGAGACCAAAGGAAGGAAAGAATAAAAGAAATGTACCAAAAACAAATATAAGTGAGAAAATGAATAGTTAGGAGTTTCGAGTCTGAATCCTACACATGGTAACTATCTATAGCGAAGCGCTCTGATGTATTTCTAAAGCTTGGCCACCGGCCACCATTATGCACATGATAATTAGAATGCGTTGGCGCGTGTCTCAATATATCCACGCATTCTGCGTATTATATGCAGACGTATACAGTGCTATAGTCGTTACGCGTGCAAAGGAGACAGAAATTATCGAAGAGCGAAGGGGAGAAATAAAGAGAAGGCAAAAACAAGGAATAAGGGAATAATAGAGAGAGAGACGGTAAATCGGAGTTCGAGCGAAACGAAACGAGAAGATGTAGAGATAAAATAAAAATTAAGAGAAGACGCGGATGTTTGCGCGAAAAGAGCAACCGGAGGGACAATTCAGGATCCGATACATCGAGAGAGAGAGAGAGAGAGATGAGAGATTTGGCACGTAGAGCGAACGGGAGCATAAATATACGAAAGTAAAAGAATTTGAGCCATTGGATTCGTTAAAGGTGGAAGGCGACTTTCCGGCACTTACTCGGTTATCGCGCCTCTAAAATGCCTTTCTACCGGCACGAGTCAGACGTCGACTGCCCTTTGTATACATGCGAGTATGTACCGCCACCACACTCGGCCTCTCGACTCCTTCTCGCTTCTCTCTCTCTCTCTCTCTCTCGCTCACGGCTTTGAATAAATTAACTGACTCATCGCGCGCATCGGAGACGAACGTAATCGGCTTCGGTGCCTACACGAAGAAGCTTTACGCGCTTACAACGATACTTCCTCTCAATTTACGTCGTTGAAGTATATTTCCTACTATTCGTTCGTTACGCGGGAAGATTCTTTTTCGCGGATTTTGAACCAACATTTCGATATTTCTACATCGACGCGTGCCTTTGGGAATATTTGATTTTTAACATTATTCGATTACTCTCGTTCGCTAAATACATTGACGCGGACGCGTTGCTTTTATCAACGTTGATTTTATACGCTTTTACGATAACGAATTTCAATTTTGTTCAAACGTGGAATTACGACAAGGTAAAGAAAATCGAATCTAACCTTGACAAAATACGAACGCGAATTAGATAAAGTAATACGATATAAATTGTATTCTTATTTTGTACGTATTCCAGTGGTATTATCGTAACGTCACACGCGTAAGTGCAGAAAGGAAAGGGAAGTTGGAAATCTTCTTAAATATTGCGTTTCTCATCTCGCTACGGCAATTCTTCCTCTCGCAGCGACAGATCGGGTTATTATTAGACATCGAGAGACGAGAAGATGAGAAAAGAGCAAAGGTTTTAATATAAAAGGTAGGAACAAATAATGCGATTACCGTCTGTTTCCGTTTATTATAGAAACAAGATAGCGTAACGAAGCTACGAGTGTTGGTGAAGGTGTTGGTGAAGGTGTTGGTGAAGGTGTCCGTGCCAACACCGAACGTTTCGCGACCATACCTATTACGCATACTCTTCCGGTGCTTCCCTTGCGACGTTTTTCTCTGGCTATACCACCAAAGGTGCGGAGCTCGATGCGAAATTCGATATTAAAATTTGCCGTCGCGGGAATTACGCGAACGTCGACGACTCGTATGAAAAAGAGGCGACGGTATAAGCCGTTTCGTCCGGGTAACAAGACCATTACGTTGTATCTTTTTGGTCTCCGATGAGTTCGTCCTTCCCTCCGTTTCCTGTAAAAGCTCTCTCGCTACCGATTAATAGCCGGACGATAAAAGTACTTTGAATTAAATTCTATCTTAATAACCTTTCGCTTTGTCTCCAAAAATATTTACGAATCAAAGATTACCAACGTCGGCGTATAGAGAACTTTTTCATTTTTTCATTTTTTCGTACCCTTCGAGAAATTTATTTTAAAATATCGCGTTACGCTTTTATTTTATTTCTTCCTTTCGTATTCGAACGCGAACAAAGTTTTAACTAAATTTTTTATTTACAAACGTAATTTATAAATTCGTCGTAAAATATTGCAACGCCGTTTCCAAAGAAATTCCAACTTGGTATCATTTTATTCGAAGCGGAATCGTAAATTATCCGTTCGGTTCTCGTACATTTCGCGTACGTTTGACGTCCGAAGCAACGAACGGAGGAATCTTACAAGTTTTCCGTCTCTCTCTTTTTCTCTCTTTTCTCCCAGGGTGCGAGCAACCTCTATCCCTCGCGGTCGAACGACGATAAAAACGAGTACGTTGGATTTAACGATGACAAATCAGACTCCCGATCGGGACCTATTCCCCGATTAATAGAGCGATAAATAATCGGAAGCTGATTACAGCAACGAGATGGTAACTCGGCAATTCCATCTCTTGCTTAATTTAATCCATCGCTCTTCTTGCCTCTCGCGAACGCCGTTATCGCCGTTACACTTTAATTTTCCTCTTTCGTTATCCGAAGCGCGCGTTCTTTCAGCCGATCCAACGATGAGAACTAGACGAAAGAAAATTCAACGCCGCGCGGTTCGAAGGGATTCCAAATTACTTACGCGGTCAGCGCAAAACCCGTAAACGTCACCGCACTACGACTTATTACGTACATTAATACACCGGTGTACCTCGGTCGGAGATTGGTAATCCGCGACAAGGAATTAAGGGAGAAAATTCGAAAACGTGTGTGGGATGTATTTAACTGAAAAGATCGACTGCAGCTAAGTAAGTTGTATTTATTTCGTAAGAATTATTGGCTCTTGACCGTGAAATTAAACAAACCTCCGCCGGTTATTTTCCACGATTCGTCGATGGGCCAAACGGACCTCGGCCAGACAGAGAGAGAGAGAGAGAGAGAGAGAGAGAGAGAGACGAGTAAGAAAGACGTTTCGTGCACGGCCTTCCCGCTCAAAAGCGTACCGACGCCATTCATCGGCATCCGGTGAGCATCGATAGGAGAACTCGGGCCACTCTCGCCAAGGTCGTCGCTGTATTGCTCCAGCGTTTCGTACACCCCGATATTCGTACACCGCGCATTCGATAAATAAAACGCGACTCGAGCGATGCGTGCTTTGGTGCCGGGATCGTCGTTTTCTCGGAATTCCGATTGTACGGTGTCGAGATAATAAAAAGCAAAAGCGCATTTTTGTCGTTTTTGTTATCCTCTCTTTTCCTTCCGATGGGCGTATCGCGAACGTGGAAAAATTAGAACGGAAAGTCTTTCGTAGTCTGGCGTAGGCCAGGACGCGGTGGAATTCATTGCGGGGATAATAACACCGCAGAAAAGTTGTTCCGAAAAAATATTTATTCAATATCTCCGCAGTCGCATAAATTTATATAATTTGCTCGCGGACAGATGTAGAAATGTCGTATTATTAAAATATTTGTATGGATAAGACTCCCTCTGGAAATTAATTATTTTATGGAATTTAATTGATTAGCTCGTACATTAATGAAAGGCTGATCCTCGGCGCGGCGTCACGTGAAAAGCAAGAGAAACGGAAAATACTTAGAATACGTGGAAAATACCCCCATCACGTGGAATAGATGGACGATGGAGAGCTAAAATTAAACAAAGACAAGCCCTCGCTCGCCTCGTCCGCGATTACCCACTCTCATCCTTTCGAAGAGACGCAACGTCTAACCATTCGGGAATATCGTTATATTTGCGAGCGCAAACTTCTCTCTCCCACCCCCACTCCCTCTTTCTATGTAAATTCCACGAATTAATCTATGCCGACAGCGGTAATAATAAGGAAATGTTTCAATCTCGGTGATGTATGAACTATGGACATCGAGAGTCAGCCTCGCGGAGAGAGAGGGAGAGAGAGGGAGAGAGAGGGAAACGGAACCAGACGGAGAGGAAATAGGAAATGCGGGATGAAACGCGAAGGTTCGTTGTTCCGGACGAACGATCGGAAGACTCGAAACGAAAACCCTTCTCCTCCATTCTCCCCCAGGAAACGAAGATGCTTACTCTACTGGTCGAATGACTCGCGATTCGCGTTACCGACTCTTTCGCTTATCGTCTTCATCCCTTGGGCGGTGGATTTTTCGAGCGCGGGGGGAGCGGATTGGATTTTGACGGGAGGAGGGAAAACAAGGAAGATGGGTACAAGGTGCGAGGATGGTTTATCTTCGATTAAGGAACGTCTAGGCGTTGGTTTCTTGGTCGTGGATTTATTGCCAGCGATTTGTCCGTACTGCCAGATTAGAATTAGTTTGCGGAATCTCGGAACCACCACCGGCATTACCACCACCGATGGAACAAACACCGATGCTACCCCGTGACTACGAAGCGCGAATCGGCTCGAGAGATCGAGATTCTTCGGTTCGTTCGCTGCGGGGATTCCAATTTAAAACGAATATAGATCGAACTCGCGTACTTTGGCGCTCGGAACCGATAACTCATCGATCGTTCGGTCTTTTTTCCACTCCTCTTCGATCGCGGAATTCGACGCGTTGGGAGAAAAATTTTGCTCCAACGACATTTTCTCGAAAAAAATATCTCGAGGTATTTTAAATTCCACCGTATATTTATGAATTTAGTATTCAAGAAGCGCGTTTACCTTTGTGAAATACAGTAACACAGCGGAAGATTACCCTTCTCGTAGTCCCCGAGAATTTTCACCCTTCCACGATGAGCAATATTAATATCTCTAATCATTCACCGACCCCTTTGCAGACCCTTATCAAGGGATGCCATAGACGCGGCTTGATACGCGTTATTCTGATTTAAACCATTCGCCTTGAGATCCGTTGGCAAAACAAACCATGCCCCAGTGCCTTTAACACCGATACGCGAACGAACGCACGATCCATAATTTCCATCCCGCGTTCCCGAGGAGCGACTCCTATCGGTGGACCGAGGCTCTTCCAACCGCGATACTTCTCGCGGACCTTGTAAAATAAACGACCGACTCCCCGACCGACTAATACCATCGGTTATAAATATTCGAGGCTCGTTAGAATTTCGTTATCTCGACTTCACACGGCCCGTCCGTACGCGGAACAATACCCACCGAGCGCTCCTTAAAAAAGCCTACGCGACGAGAGCAAAGAGAGAGCAAATGGAGAGAGAGCAAATGGAGGGAGAGCGAACCGACCGAGTCGGAGCAAAGAAGTCGCGCGTCCACTAAATTAAGACGACGATTACACTAATCATCCTAGACACTCCGGTAGCGGCAGCAGCTGATGCAACAGCGCTCAACGAGCCGTGAGTCCGACAGCGGAGCTCAGAATCGTGAAATAGACGCCTCGGACGACGAAGCTCGGCACCGCGGACGAGCTCGTGGCGTCCAGGGTTCGCCCCCTTGCGCGTCGTCGCTTTATAATTAACGACTCCGGTGTACTCCTTTCGCAATTTATCAGAGCGGCCAGCCGCGGAGACGCCTTTCTTTCCTCCCCGCGTCGGTCCAAACGTTATTTACCCGCGGCACGAGCTGCGGATAAGACCGTTTCACGGTGTCGTCGAAATAGACGTTCGGTCGTTTACACCCTCTTCTCTCGCACGGAGGAAGAGAGGTTCGGGAATCCGCGGAGGTACGAAGGTGTCCGTCACGTATTCGCCTTCTATTTCCCTTAGCCCAGGCTCTCTATATGCAAATGACTCGGTCATCCCCGTCCGCGCGTTCTTGCGAGCGGGATTACGTTCTCGAGCGACGCTCGGTTACTCTCGGTATCGGTGTCGAGCTGATAAACGGACGCGTACGAGGGAGGCACCGAGTCTACTTTGCACTGGATAGTTATAAATAGCGGCTTTGATATCCAGTCGCACCTTGACGGGGATGGATATACACGTCCGTATTCACCTCCGCGTCCTTTCCCCGGGGAGAAAACCGAGGGTGGAAAAAGGGCAAAGCGTGAGACGTTTCAAAAATCAAAGGATTAACGACGCGTGCTCTCGTTTACCGGCGAGTTCTCTTTTCATCGCTCGCTTTCGCGCTCGTCTTTCACACCGTCGCGGACCAGTCGGTGCTTTCAAAGTAATATCGCGAAATTGATATGGCTTTCGAAAACACCGGAGCAGTGGAAACGAGAAACGAGTCTCCCGGGCTGCGAAAAGATCGCGAGTCCGACGAAAGGGAATAAGAAATACAAGGGACCTTTTGATCGAGCGAGTAAACATTCGGAGGAAAAAATCCGGAGGACCCGTGGAATTCGATACCTCGTGCTTTCATCGATGCTCTTCTCCGTATTCCAGATGCGTTATTTTTATATGTGTATATCTTCGTTGTTTTTCTTCTTTTCGGAGCGAGGCTTTTTCGACAAATACCGCGGTATTCGAGTATCTATTTTCTCGATCACTCGTCGTCAAAGTTTCTCACCGTCCACTTTGGAAAACTTGGGAAAACTCCTCGACGATGACAACCAGCATCCAGTCTCCACTCGAGCGATATCAAAATTATTTTTCCAGCTTAACAAACAGCGCAATTTCACAATTGCGCGGTTGTGCAATTATGCATCGAGCCGAGGAAGATAAAGGCAGGGATGAGCGGTGGTAATACAGCTGTGCGAACGGCACAGGGAGGCGATTGTGCATCGGCGGAAGAGCCGTAAGAGTGATATCCGGGCGAAGGTGGCAGCTGGATCGTGCAGTGCGCACCTGTCGGTCTTCGCAAACAGAAACAACGGGTAATACGTTGGCTAGGGCATTGCATTCTTCGCTGGTTGGTTCTCGCGAGTCTTCCTGGCCGTCTACGAGTCGCTCTCGTTCGCTAGCCTCGACTCGAATAATATTTGACGATGCGAGCCACGTTCCGAGTCCATTTACATGATAAATAAGTAACCTAAGGTTCGCTTCCGTTCGCGTAGGTAACGAGCTTCGAAAATAAACTTCGTACGTTGGATTTTCGTATTTTTTCGATGCGGGTGGAAGATCGATTTCCTTTTTACGCGTAGACGACGCTTTCGAGAATATCGAAAGCGGGTGATTCTTGATCCTAACGATGTTGTACTCGGACTTTTCGATAATTCGTTTCAACGTTCGAATGCAGCGCGTTAGAGTTTTTAAACGCGTTTGTAAACACGATATCAAACGATTTTATATAGCCGTAGAGGTAAAAATATATTTAACCGGAGGGAAGGGACGATCGCGTTTTTTAAAATACGAATAAAAATATTTTGGTTCCATGTATCACGAGAAAACCCAAGTTTACAAACTTAAAAAAAGTTTTTGTGGAAAGGTACGGATAAGAGTCATAAACAATGAAGCGATACTTTCTTCTCTCGTAATCAAAATATACAGCTTTAAAGAAACAATGGTCTATAATTTATTTATTTCTCCAACAAAATGTATTTTTCGGTATTAATTGAAAATGATTTCTGCGGAGGTTAGTTTGTTGGTAAACAATCGTATCAATTAGCGTTAAAAAGGTAAAAAATTTGCCTTTTAAATATCAATCAAACCTACGCAAATACGAAACGGTATAAACAAACTGTGTAAAAAGAACTATTCAACGCGAATCAAGGACGTATTTCGATAAAATCATAAATATTCCATAGTACAAAAAGTGACGATAAATCTCTGTAAAATTTTAGAAAACGTGAACGAATCGTAAGTTTTCAATAAAGTATACGGAACGTTGAATAAATGATAACTAAAATTCCGGGCATAGGACGGCTGAAGTTTGCAAAAGGTTGAGAAAAAAAAAAAAAATTCGGTTCTATTAGAGGAACCATAAGTCACAATTAGGTCACTTGCCATGGTCCGGGGTGTGCCGCTTACCTTTATTTCTTCCACTCCAATCTTCGCGCGACAAGAGCTCGTAGGTGTAAGGTGTAGGTCGGGGTGTTTCATTGGCAGGACCAAGGGTTCAAATAGTAAATAAAGAGAATTGATGGAGAATATTTCGTGGCTGGGTTCGGGAAGAAAAGGAGAATAAGTTCCTCTTTGGTGGCTTTGGTGGCTCGGAGGTGCCTCGGAGGAGCCTCGGATTCGTGTGGACACCTACGCACTCGAATCGTCGTTCGAAGCATTCCCGTACGAAAATTTCGCGACCGATCGCACCCTCGAACCCTTTTCGGACTCGGTCCACCGTAATTTTTTTACGCGCATAATCCGATAGCCTATATCTGATTTATAGTTTGGTCCGAATCCATTGGTGCCTCTACGCTCCGGATGCTCGCGCTACGAGGCATAAATAATTACCACTTAGGGCCTTTGTCGCTACGTTGCCACGTCCGTTTCGCCATGCTCCTTTGTTCGGCCGCCCGGTTATACGACTCGAGATTTATCGTTCGGAATGTCTAGCTTGGATTCTTCGCCGAGACGCTCCTACGGAATCATTAAAGATCGATAATTCACCGCGTCTCAACGCGACGCTTCGTTAATCGCTGATAAACTATGTAAATAACCCTAAAATTCGTGAACGCTTTCTCAAACTGCATCGACGCGACGTTTCGTGCGTTTCGCCACCGCGAGCTTAAATATTTCGAGAAATTGATAACTTGTTTCTCGTCGCTTTCGAGCCTCGACCATTTATTTCCTTACGATTGCTAATAATAAGTTAATTATAAGTCACAGTCGTAAACTTTGGTGCACGCTCGGAACGCTAATGTTTTATGTTATGGACGTTAACTTCAACGATCGTAGTTACGGTGCGCGTCGTAAAGATAAAGAAAATACTTGATACGCGAGGATACTTCGATGCGTTCGTATCGAGTGTTTGTTTTTTTTCTCATCAACGAGTAATTGCGGGGCACTAATCGAATCCAAAGTTTTTCCCCGCTAAAAATAGTATCGCATTGATTTTATAATTTACGGAAAGAAGTTTCGAGGACGTTTTCGTTAAAAGTTTACAATATCTTTGATCGAATAACGATAAACGATTCGAGCGCCTAATTTTAACGTTAAATTTCTTGGGAGGTCCGCGCGCAAAATAATTACCTTCGTCTTTTAATAGAAAGTTTAAAAAAACGAGGGAAAAAAACAAATAGCGGCAGTTTAAAGATAAAATCGGTTGTAAATTCGAAATTGTACGTCTGATTGGTAGAGACGATGTTTACAATCACGAATTTGATTCGGCGGCCAAGAGGTAATATAATACATCTAACGAGTTATATAAGGAAAAAGAACAAGGGTGGAAGTGTCGAAGGAAATAAGGGTGAAAAAAGATGAGGATGAGAGCGAACGATGAGCGGAGCTTGGGGGGAGGGGATAACGAATAATGCCATAATGCTAGATCGAGGTAGTAGTTTCGCTCGTCAGTATCTTTGATTAGAGGCTCCGATCTCGTTGATTGGCTTCTAATAAACCCATAAAACCATGCGCGCGATTCGTGCAGGAGTAATTTCGCTCGGTCTGATAAAAATTCACCGCAGTCAATTTCTCCGGATTCCCGTTCCTTTTCTGCCCTTTTCAATGGATTATACTTTTATTATTCGCGCGGCAACAAAGTCCACCGATGCCATAGATGCACGACGGTAAAGTCATTATAATTTATAGGCGCATAGAAAAGGTCTGCTAGGGAGAGAGAGAAAGATGGAAGATGCGCTTCGCAGCGGTCAAAAATCCGAGTCTTTTCCTCTTTCGAGGCGTGCCGCTCAAGAATCACCGTCGAGACTTAATAAGCGCCGCGAGCGAAAAGCCGAGAAGAGTAAAAAAGAGAGAGAAAGAGAGAGAGTGAGTTTAGCGAGAGGAAGGAAGAAGAGTACGGGTAAAGATGGTCGACGGATGATGCGAAAACTTTGCTGTATTAGTCCTGGCTTGTCGATTCGCTGCTTTACGACACCGCTCTGGAAAACTACGAGAAGTTGGGAAAACGTCTAACCTCCCGTCTCAGTCTGCAACGGAAGCACCAACTTCCGGAGAGTTTCTGGAAAATAACTCTTCTCGCTCGGCTTTGGATACACTTTTCGATCGAACGATTTTCGTAAATTTAAACGAAAGTTTGATAAAAACGATAAACTTTGGAAAAATATTGGAAAAATATTGACTCCGATACCAAGCGAGCGAAATTAAAAGAAAATTAAGAGTCGGTTTTCCGATCAAGTTCCAATCCACAAATTATCCGTGTAAACTAACTCTTGGTAGCCGAGGAGTCGGAATTTAAAAATAGCTCGGACGAGTTTCGAAAGTAAACGAAAAGGAAGGCTCGTAATTGTTTATCAATTACACGGGAGATGAAAGAAACGGAGGGGAAACGGGGATTATCGTGCGTCGAGTCACGCTTGCGAGACTGGCATGTGCGCGAGGCGTAATTACGGTGACGCGTGGGCCAAAACTCGGGTGCATCAGCGACGAGTTCGCTCGCTCGAGCGCTAAGCGTTCATTAACGTTTCGCTACCGATGGACGTTGGCCGCCACCGCCGCCACCGCCGCCACCGCCGCCACCGCCTCCACCGAGGAGAGAAAACGAATAGCCCGGACGCCGGCAGAGCGAATCAAGAGGACTGATTACCGAGATCGTTTCTCGTTTGTTTCACTCATCCGCCGGAGCGCGATGTCCCGCAAACTCGAGTATTTTGCGACTCTATTTTCGCGTTTCCTCGGCTGATCGCTCGAAAATAGAGACGCCAGCGGTAATTGATGATTCATTGATTTCGTTTCTTTCTTCGCTTCGCTAACTACTATCGCGAGATACCAGTTGTGATGTCATTCGTGATATCATTCCGTACCATTGACTCGACACCGAACGAGAACTAAACGACGCCCGAGACGAAGGATAACGCCTCGGCTCTCGTTTAATAATTAATGCGGACAAAGTGTCAACGTTGTACGCTCGTGACACCAGTCTTTCATCTCTGTGTTTACTGTTGATTACGCACACAAATTCTCGCTAATGTACTTAATAATACATCAAATTTGTAAAACTCGGGTGTAACGTACTTAATTGATAAATGAATATTCAACTCGAGAGTCTCGCGCTCTTTTTCTTCCCGTTGTTACTACTTTTTATCCTTAAAATACATCGTTGTAACATCGTTGTAATATCGTTGTAATATCGTTGAAAGATCGTTGGAAGATCGTTGCAACGGTAATTACTCGTTCGCTCGAACGACGCGAACCTCGCGAATAATAAGCAACGACGGTAAGAATTGCGATAGTTGCGACGAGTGCGAACCAAGCGCGAACCAAGCGCGAACCAAGCGCCGTATAGGAGAGAACATTATTAATTAATAAACTCGATGTTTTATTGGTTGGTTTGATACGGCCAGCGTTAACGAGCGTTAACGATAGGATACGGCATCTACGTGTCATTCGAGTCGGTTCCGACACCCTCGCAACATCGATGATCTCATCGTCGCGCGACTGACTTGACTTGACTTGACTTAATTGTTTGTTATCGTTACTCTCTCTCGCGCGCGCGTTGGCTATTGAAATTAATGTTAATCCGGCCCGGTTAACGTGTGCGCTCTCGTAAAACGCGCTTCCGGCGTATCGCACTCGCCTCCCGTTTGATGGAATTAAACCACTTGCACACGATACCGACGAACGTATCGGAGAGCCAACCGAGTGGCATTTTCTACGTTTGCTTTTCTACGTTTGCTTTTCTACGTTTCCACTCGTCGCTCATACGTTTATTTTCGCTTCTGTCGACTCCAACTTATCCCGGTTATCCCTCACTTTTGTAAAATCTTGAACGGTAATTCTACTGCGATTACTAATAAGATGTTCTCCAGCTATCGAACAAATTGCGATGCATCGATCGAGTACAAATTGTGTTACTGTGATATCGTAATATCGTATACAGGAAGTTTGCTCGAAAATATGCTAAAAGTCGGTAATACCCCGAGAAAACATTGCTCAGGGCGAATCGGTTGGAGGATATTAAATTTCCACCGCGTACGTTATCGCGTATAGATCGGTATCGACATGGACCGAAGGTCGTTCAACGGCACATCGTGAATTCCGTAATGGGCACCAACGCGTGGCGTTTTACAACGATAATCGCCTCTCGAGCGACGACGATCCTTGTAATCAACGGCACGCGGAAATCCTTTATTCTTGAGGGGGTTGGACGGGATTTCGACTAGATTTCCGACGTTGATTTTGTTAGGTCTGGTGCCCTTTCGAAACGCGTTACTCGCTTCATCAAAATAAATATTTCCCGGATCGCAGGCAGGAAAATTTACATACGTACCGTAAAAACAAAGAAAACAAAGGTACTTAAGAAACAACATCGAAGTTAAAGATCTGCAGTCGCTGCCACGTGGGGGATCGCGAGTCGCTCGAGGTAAGTCCAATAGATTTTTTATGGATAATGGCAGCCATCACAAATTACACGGTGCAGTGTTCGGGTTCTTACCGTCTTTGTCTCTTTCGTATTCTACTTCGTACCCAACCTTTGATTCCGTCTTTGATTCTTTTTATTTTTCCTTACATCGCTCCTTCCATTCTCTTCTTGATTTTGATCCATTTCTTCCTCGTATTCTTCTTTCCGACATTTATTTGTTCTTTGTATCTTCCATTTTGTCTCGCATCTCCATCTCTCGGCTTCTCTTTTATGGTTGACGACGACGATGGATAACGTCGAAGCGTTCGCGTCCGCCGTTGCGATCACGACCAAATCACTATGGTGTTCGGAACGGATAATGGCTTATGGCTTTTATAGGTAGATTCTATGAATCTATTTTAATACTCTATCATTAGGAGCCATTATTTATATCCATTTCAACGACTCGATGCATCTCACTTCGGTTTCGATATAAATAAACTTTATAATTTAATAATTTGACAAAAACTCGTATAAAATTTTTATCCTCCGCGAGGCTGAATATTTTTCGGGAAGAGTTTTTATGGAACGTTCGTGAGATTAAAAACGAAGCAAAATTTTAAGTATTTTTTTAATTAGACTGATTTATCGGTGCCTGTAACCAAAGTTACACAATGGTCCAATAAATAATACCGTGGACGAGAAGAGATACTCGACTACGTGGGCCGACCTCCCGGTAATCGTAGAAGTAAGCTCGAGAACTGTGAACTTGTCCATACCAAAGTTCGGGGGAAAAAATCAGGCAACGAAAACAGCATCGCGTAATTATCGCGATCGACGAAAGTAATATATTATTTTATCATTGCGCGTAACAACATTTCGCGTAATATCGACGAGGAATAATTTTTGCGTTGATTTATCGTTCGATATCGATAAAGTATTTCGTTTTTTTTTTTGTTACGTTATCCCGACGATCGCGAAATTCAATTTGCCCAAGTAAAAGTGGAAAGTCGTAAAAATAGCGAGTAGAGTATCGAGGTAGAGGAAACGAGGAAAGATTATCGAGTCGAACCAGTCGCTCGAGTGTCACAAAAATGTAACGACTCGTACTATCGTGTCGCGATAAGAAACGTGTGTCACGACTACCTTGGCGTGCGTCTAACCGGATACCAAAAATTCACGAAGCGGAATCGCACGATCTCGAGAACGATAAAACGATATCGGATAAAATAATCAAAAATTAATCAAAATAAAGAGCTGTTTAAGTACGTATGAAATACGGGTAATTTAATAAACGACCTAAAAATAGTAGTCGAAGGAAACGGAAGTCGGAGAATTAAAATTCGTTTACCTTGGTCATCTTGGATACCTCGGTTACCTTCTAATTAGTCTTGAGTAATCCTCTGAAAAAACCGATGGAAAAACCGATGGAAAAACCGATGGAAATAACGTCTTGGAATTTAAGTTTGGAAGGGTAAAGTTGGATCCGCGACATCGATCCGGAAAAAGTGCGGGAAACTCGATGCATCGGTCGAAGAGAGGAAGGGAGAACGGTAAAATAAAAAATAACGAGTAGTATTTCGATGGAAGAGGAGCAAGGAGCTAATGAGAATAGGTGCGTGCCGGGAGACAACGCCCCAATTAACATAACGCATCGGACCGCCCATCGGCTCGGACTTTTATTTATTTATATTCGTCTCCAGAGAGTAAGGATCGCGAACGGAGCACGAGAAAGAGAGCGAAAGAGCAAACGGAGGCCCGTGTTTTATTTATGGTCTATCATGTTAATTAATAGCGACCCAATGCTCCCAACTCCCTCTCTCCCTCTCTCCCTCTCTCTCTCCCTCCGGTTCTCTCGTGCACCTTGGATCGCGTCCTCCGGCGCGTTCGATAGCGTGCGGGAGCGTCCTATGACGGCGTAGAAAAATTAATTCGGTCATCGGTGAATCACATTCCCTGCGGTCTCCGGGGACTCACCTGGCCACTGTCTCGCTCTTCTCCGGACTCACGATTCATTCTCTTGGACGTCTAACCGAGTAACGCCCAGTCCGTGCTCTTCGAAACACTTTACAAATTGCTTAGGTATTCACGCGCACTCTGACACTAATGTAGTGAAGTTTTTACATAACATCGGCTCGTTTACTCGAAATCATATTTATTATACGAGCGGACTCTGGATCGATTCGAGAAAAGATGCTACCGATATTCCCAACCGAGCGACGTTCGACTCTTATCTTTCTTTTTACTTTCGATCCAATAATTAAGGATCCACCGATTCGCTTGTCAACCCTCTTGTGCCTTTCTACGTAAAAATAAGCTTAATGTCGGAATTGAGACTCGACGCGTTATAAAATATCCAACCGTTTGTAAGCGTTGAAAGATTGTAACGTAAACGAATAAACGAATGGTGAAGAAAAAAATTTTTTACCGTCGATTATTTACGACGAAATTACTTGGATTTGGTTCGTTATTTCTCGTTAACATCCATCTTTCGAATTTATAAATATAGAATTTGTTTTAAATATGCTTGAATTATCGAGTATATATTTTTTGTGTAGTTTATTCGTTAATCTAAAACGTTTAAAAATACCAACGATGTTTTTTCAAATTTTAAATATTTCGAAATATTTATAAAGCGATTGTTACGATATTTTTTATTAAAAAATGTATTTTTAATATTGATATAAAATTAGAAAATAGCGACAACTTTTTACAATTCAATACCAATGATAATAAACATTTTGATTTTCTTTCAACGATGATCGAATAGTTTAAAATACTAATTGTTGTAAAATATTTCTTTAATATCTATATCGATTACAAATATGATAAAAATATTAAAAACATATTTAAGACATAAATTACAATTATTGCTAGGTACTTTTTGATATTAGAAATGCATAAATTGTATATAATTTTAAACAAGAATGCTATAAATTTCGAAAGTAAAGTAAGCGATAAAATTATGAATAATTGACTTAATATTGCAAATGAATACCTTCTTTAGTTGTAGAGCTCTAAAAAGATGTATACCAGTAATTCATATAATATTATCGGTATTACGATACATTTTGTAAACCTTCGAGATATGAATTTTGAAACAAATAAAGATCCTTTTTTAACATAACTCGAAGAAATTTCAAGATTACTGGTTGTAAATTTGAAGTTAATTTTATACAAATAGCGTATAAGAATCAATATTATAGTAAAAAAAATATATTTATACTCGAAATACTTATAAACTAGATAAAATTAGTTTAATGCTATGTCTTTGAGTTTATCGTAATACTTCAAATATCAAATATCGTGTAATTCAAAACCAATCTGTAATAAAAATATATATAGAGATAATTTCATGGTTAAACAACGCTAAAAAATTCATATAAAAATAACGAGAATTTTGCGATAGCGAAAACCTTTAATATCCAATCGAATAAAATATTTTTACGTAATGTGAAAAAATAAATAAAAATAAGTATCCAGATTATACTATTATAAATTTCATACGGAATTTACAGATACATTTCTCGTTTAAGGATCCGAATAAAGATTCGCATTAAATTTTTTATTCGATAGGTATCGTTTTACGATACAATGTATATAATAATTTAAGAAATATTGATAAATAATAGTATATAATTCGAAAAATTTGAGTAGAAAATGTAACGAGACAAGAAAAACATAATTCGGATCGACTATTCATCGATACTCGAAAACAGATATAACTCTTGGAGTTTGTACGAGTCTTGGTCTTCCTTAACATAAAAGAAGTAAATACGATCTTTCAGCCATCGTCATCGAGGTAATTATTTTAACACCACTTAAAATAACACCAATCGTTAAGAAAATAACGACTGCATTCAATACCGAAGAATCATCAAGCATAGACTTTACTCGAATTGTTTCTCGCGTCAATGCTTGAAAACTAACGCAACGCGAACGAAGCTACAAAGTCATAAGAATAATAGCTAGGCTCGAACGTAAAAGAGAAAAAAGAACGAGAATGAGTTTGAGCCAGGAAAGATTCGCTGGAAATCCAGAATGCAGCATTTGTGCAAGCGCGAAAAGGAACGGGTGCGAGTTCTCTTTCGCGGTGCAAGAAGGGAGGTCCTGGAAGCGAGAGACAGAAACGGATAGACGTAAAGCAAAAGAGAGAACGAGAGGGAAAGAAACGGCTGCTCTGTGTCTCGAGCTACCACACGGGTCTCTATGGGCCTTTGATCTTCGCCGCTTTGCTTCTGCCGAGCTCTATCGACACTTCATACTTCTACGGCTGATCGCGGCCATAAAACATTATACCGGCCCTCTCTCTCTCTCTCTCTCTCGCTCGAGCTGAGGTCGAGAGAGAGACCGAGAGAGAGACCGAGAGAGAGACCGAGAGAGGGGAAGAGTCAAAAGAGCCTGCGAGCCATTGTGTCCGGCATTACACAGCCGCATACATAGCCGCATACATAGCCGCATACACACCCGCCGGTAAACTACACATACGCGATTACACGAGTCCGCTCCAAACGATATACAGTCAGCCTCTCTCCCTCTATCTCCCCGGTGCAGAGTCTGTCCTTATTTTTCCTTTCTCTCTCCCTCTCTCTCTCTCTCGTTCTTCGGTGTGGGAGTCGCGCCCTGCGAAACCAGCGCAATAACACCAACGCCTGCAGACGATGCCACGTCGCCCAAAAGCGAAACCCTTTTACTTTCTTCGCTGCCCCTCCGCTTTTTTTTTACCTCTTCTTTAAAAGAGCCGTAGACTTTCAAGCGATATTAGTCTTCCCTTCGCGAATTTGTTTAACCCATGCTTTCTTTCCGTGAAATTATCTATTTACTCCTCGCCAATTAAACTGATACGAATTTTATTTTTTACCTAACTGATCTTTTTATTCTCATTCGCTCGCCTCAAATTATACTTGTATCGACATTTTTTTAATGGCTTTATTATTGATTTTTTTTAGTCAACGATATCAAAGAACGATCAATTTCGTTCGGAGAAGATTGTTCAAAAGAATTTTGCATTCGTCCGTGACTCTTCGTATTATTTCGATACCAATTTCGAGTAACTAATTATACGATTCGCGAGAATTGGAAAGCATTTGACGAACGAGTCGGAATAAAAATTTGTAACTTTAATGTATTTTGTTAGCGTGAGTATTAAAAATTAAAATTCATATCGTGACAAGTTGAATAAATTAGTATTTAATTTACATCGATAAATTAAATTATACTTTTTAACTGGAATTAATAATTACTCTACAGAGTTAACAATTTATTTGTAATAAAAATAGAAATTAATCACTTGACATTTAATGACTTAATCGACTACTAAAATATTTTCATTTTTCAAAATTTATCGAACGTTTTATGAAGAAATGTTTCATCGAACTTTTAATCTACTTTTAAGCACGAGAATAAATAATTGTTTTAGGGCAATATTTTCAAATTTACAATATTCTAATTTTAATCGAAATAAAATATTTTATAAAATGGTTGTCGGTGTTTTTAATTATGTATTTAGAACTGATTTATCGATTGTAAAAATAAAATTAATTTTTAAGAGACCGTGAAATATTTGTTATCGTTAAAAAATATCAAAGAAATTAATTGGTTAAAATTTTTCTAGAATAAAAAAATATCGATAAAAATAAAGAGTAACGCGGATAAAAGTAAAATAATTTTTGTTGGCTAAATCTTTCAAATTAATGCCACATTTTTTATTGTAATTTAAGGTATATTTAATTATTCAAACTTTACGCGTCGCGTCTCATATATAATTATAAAATTTTCAGTGAAAATAGTTCGTTTTCGGCCAAAATGGATAAAACGAAATTTTTACTTTACACCGCTACAAGAAGGAATCGTGCAATATTTAAGCACTCCTTAAAATACGAAGGCTCGAGGTTCGAATCGGGGAAAAATTGATCAACCTTTTATCCTCGCCGATATCGCTTATTAAAATAGCAAGCGAAACGCGTTAAAAAATTATTCGAAGACGCGACTCGCGAATATCAACAATCGTTGGCGACGGAACCGAGAATTCGCGCGGTTTATGAATTTCTCGGTGCCGGAATGGCGAGGGAGAAAGGGAAGGATAAGGACGAGGACGAGGACAAGAGCGACGGAGAAGTATCGCGACTCGTTTTACGTCAGCATAATTGAAGGAATAAATTGAAAAATTAGTGCGTGGATGAATATGAGTCAGAGGAAATACGACGCAGAATTCGACGCTGTGTACCAATAACTATGCTGGAATGTCAATCGCATTGCGGTTGAGGCCCGACCGAGAGTACGAGAGCCTCGACAAAGATTGCCGCGAAGGTCCTTCATTATTTCGCAGTAAATTGTGCGGCTCACGATGAGTAGTGCGACGACCACCACGAGGTCGCTCGCTCGGACATCACCGCTCTTTCTCCCTTCTGGATTCGACGTTTACTACCGAATTCTTCGCTCGAATTGCTCCGCTTTACTCAGCTTTACTCAGCTTTACTCAGCTTTGCTCGTTTGCGCTCCCGATCATAACCGAATTCCGAGCGGACTCCGTACGAATATCTAACCGCTGATAAATACGTCTCTCCCCGATTCGACAAAACATTTTACGATTCAAGGAACTATTCGTTCCGAGCAATTTGGCCAAGACAATTTATTTTCGACCGATAAATTTAAAAATACAAATTGGAAGGACAATTTTTTTTTAATCCTCGCTCACGAGTACCATTGGTTCGTTTCGTAGACTATCATTAGTCGTTTTTCGCGTATCGGTCGGTCGCGCGACCGGAAACTTGGATCCGTATCGAATAGCATTTTCGATCGACGTAAATGCGAGACGCATCCTCTATAAAATTAAGCGACGTTCGTCAGCGATTTAATTACAATCCTAATTAAGATAACGACGTCACACATTTATTACGATCGCGAGTGACGATCGAAGGTTGTAAAATAATAAAACGTTAACGACGATCGCCGCTTGTACGGGGATTTTTCTCGAGAATGACGTTACCATAAATCCGGACGTCGGAGTTCCAGGCTCGCGTAAGAAAAGCAAAGAAAAGAAGCAAGATGCGAGGTCCGCGACGATAAGGGTGGGGCAGTCCGAGGAGAACGAGAAAAAGAGAGGCACAGGTACGCGGAGGTTGGCGCATCCTGGAAAACATTGACGCGACAGGAGGCGCGCGCGAACGCACCCGTCCGAGCCGATGACACAGAGGCGCACGTGCGCTCGGCTCTTGCTCGAGCATAAATAATACGAGACGCGGACAAAGATGCCGCCCTCCCGACCATTTGTTTAAATTAAAATTATCCCTCCGCAGTCCTTTCGCAGTCTTTTCGCAGTCTTTTCGCAGTCTTTTCGCAGTCTTCTCGCAGTCTTCTCGCAGTCCTTCCGCTCGGCTCTTATTATCTCGGCTTATCTTTGTTTCTTCGTTTGCTATACGGGACATTTTATTATAATTGTTGATGCTCCGTCCCGAGGGACGTACGCACTCGCGCACGCTCGTGTCTCCGGTCGCGACTTCGTGCTTTATGGTTCGGGACTACCACTGGATCCGGCGCTCGAAACTGACCCTCGCTGCAGCCGCTGTCCTCTTCGCTCGTTTTACGAGCTTCTTTATTAGCAATAACGAGTTTTTATCTCGATAACAGGGCTCGTTATACTTTGGCGAGAGCAGCGCTCCTTGGAACCTTTTGACGCGCCACGGACATTTTTTCTTATTTTCCGCAAAAGCTATATAGGCGTTTCTCCGAGCGCTCCGTCTCGCGCATGCGTCTGCATAAATTGACCGTTACGCTTTCGGAGAAAGTCAAAAATGATTAATCAAAAGCGCTGGCGAGTCTCTCTCTCTCGAGTTTCCTCCTCTCTCCCCCTCCTCGCTCGTACGCCTCCCGACGCTTGTAAAATACGTCGATGCTCGCCGGATCGGTTAATGACGGACTCCACCTGCATTTTACGAGCGCTCTTGATACACGACCGTCGTTGCACATTCGTAAGAATTCTGTCGGGAAGAGGGATCGTAAGAGTCGCGCGGACGTTGAAATAAATTCGCGCCTCGATCAGAAAAGAATCTGACACCGCGTCCAAGGTGATCTCCGGTTCTAATCTCGCGTACCCTGTGTGAGAAAACGTTTAATTAGTCGTCGACTTCGAATTCGACAGTGTTGCGCGCGTTTTATCCCCGTGACGCGACCCTCATAAAGTCATCGAATGGCTTCCAGGATTCGGTTGATGCGGGGCACGTCGAGTCCTCGAGAGGCTCATAAGCTTGTCGATAGAAAGGAGATCGGTATCGGACAACCGATTTAAGACCGGGAGTTTGCGGAACCTGCCGAGTCGGGCTTTGCCTCGGATGACTCTATTTTGGCTTTTGCGCCTTCTCTCTCTCTCTCTCGCACACACTCTCTCTCCCTCCGTTTGCGTCGCTACGCGCGTACCTATAACTCGGCCGTGCGCCGCGCCGTTCCTCGAAAATCCAGGCGTGCAGTGGTCGCCGAGCTCAACTTTATGTATCCAGGCTCGCGGTAAATCCAAGCACCCGGGCTTTGAGTCGTTCCGCGGTCGAAAATATTAAGTTGCATCGACCCATGGAGAGGATCCGCGATGATAAAAAAAACCCCTTGCTCCGCTGCAGCAGCCGACGAAGGCGCGAACCGAAACGTGCTTTTCGTTATTTAGCTAGAGTTACGAGCGTTCGAAGGGCATGAACGTCTATCCGGATTCTATCGCGCCGATAATATCGCGGCTCGAATGCAGCCGATTCCGAAACGAGCGTCTCCTGAATTCTCCCGAATATTTTATAGCTTTCTCTTAGAAACGAGGAGCAGATTCAAATTCGCGCGCTTAATAATTCTACCGATACGATTTCGCCTTTATAAAAGCTGATCTTTACGAATGGAAAAGTACTCGATTACGAGTACGTTTATCGCTCTTTTCGTAAACTTTATTTAATAATCAAACGAACCTTACAACCGGCGTACGTCAATTTTTTATATTTTCTTCCCAGGGATCAAGATCATTTTTTATAGCTCATCTAAATTCAAGAAGCTGGGTTTATGTGTTAAATGTGTAGGATAAGCTCGTGAGCACCGCGACTCGTTCCTGATTTTGCGTAAGATAAAAGAATTATGAAAACGTAAAAAAGCGGACTTGATACCATCGGATATATATATATATATATATATATATATATGTGTGTGCGAAATAATTGGTAAATATTTCCATATCGATTCGTTTTTTAATTGAAAACTTAGATTACCGTATAGATACAACGAAACAGCTGTTGAATTGGAATTTGAACATAATTCTTGAAAATAATGTTTCCGAATTAATATCGCGATTTTTAGAGTTTTTAAACGTTTCTTTTATAATTCGTATTATAATTAAAAATAAAACAAATTACCGAGTGTTTGTACGCGAATACGATATTTGTATCCAGAATAGTTATCAACATTTTTGCTCGAAATATAATTTTTATCGGTGTCTCGAATATTTTCGCTTGTAATAAAGATAACGAACGAAGCATCGATAAGTAATTAATTTCTTAAGTAAAAATTTTATTACAAAATACCCGATTCGAATAAATAATCTAACTTAATCAAACATCAAAGATAACTTCCCTTCGTTATTCGAATCGACAACAGTATACAATTCGAGAGGATTATGGACTATTTTAACAAATGCCGATCCGTTTGCGTACGGACTTTGCTCATGGATCCGTGTTTCAAGTTACCCGAACGTGATCCGACTAATAGTCAAATACGCGCTAACAGATGTTAGACCAAAGTAATTTACGCAAGGATTGATTCGTTCGTCGCAGCGGTTCTCGTAGCAATCGGACGAGATCTAAGCTCGCGACGTGACTCTTCCGATGACGCGTAATAAATTGCCCGCGATCAAAGTTTAATAGAGAAAAAAGTAGTGAAAATATTCGTGTATGAGTGGAAACTCGAAGGAACCTCGAGGTAAAATAAAACATCGCTGCACGTACAAAATGACAAATCGAGGAGTAACTGAATTTTCCGATGGTAGCGAGATTCTATCGTTTCTCCGCACCAACGTACGAATCTATCGACAAAGAGAAAGCAAAGGTTTAAATATAAATATCGTTTCCTGTTTCGTTTTCTTTATATTTATATTTCCTATTTCCATCGCGTTTCCGCTCGGGTGTATATGTTTTTCCTTTCCGATTTTAAACCGAGATATATCCTCGAAGGTGTAATGGATCATTCCGCACGATCGTTTTCTCCATTGGTTTTTCGAATATTTTTCCACCCTGCAACAAGTTTATCCCATCGAAGAACAAAAAAGATCGAATGATTACAGAGAATTATAGAATAGCCAAATATTTTCTCACCGACACAAATAGAAAAATAATCTATGAAACATCCTTCGGCGATCGATCGACAAGACTCGTTTCTTTTTCTCTTTTATTCTTTGTTCGATTCTTTGAATGTCTCTGTTTCCTGGCTCGTATACTTGTTTCGAAAATGAAGATTCGATTTATTACCTGAGATACGAAACGTGCGTTAGATGGCCATCGACACTTTTGGCTTAACTTTTAAAAGATTCGAGACCTGTTCAATATTTTACATTATTTTACGCTCTTGTCGATTCTCCATCGAATTAAATAGATAGTTATCGATCGGTACCTTGATTTTGAAAATATTTGTATCATAATTCTACGAAAACACGTTTAAAATATATAATTACCGGATAAGCAAAAAAGAAACATAATTCTTAAAAAAAACAGTTCGATGGATTCGAGTTTTTTAAAAATTTTTTCTAAAATTATCAGGATAGTATTTTTATGGATTAACGAAACTTTTCATGTCAAAGATAAATTTAAGAATGCAAGCTCGGGTCATTTTATAAGCAAAACACGAAGATATGGATACACTTTTTACAAAACGTTTCTCATTCCGCGGCACATTACAGGAGAAGCGAAGCGAGGGAATTTGAGAGACGTAGCTTAGAGAGTCATAAGGGAAAAAAAGGGACGGCGAACGGAGAAAAGAGAGAAAGTCGGTGAGCTCAACATTTTGTAAAACAAGGAAAAATGCTAGTTCACCGAGAGGTACAACCGCAACATTTTTGTCTTTACAGAATTATGTATTCCGCGAGTCTCCGCCATATCTCTCAAAGCATAACAAGTTTTCTTTGTATCCCTCGTCTTCTTCCACCTTTCTCTTCTCGGCGCTATCGTTCTTGTCTCGTCTCTTTTTCTATGGCTTTTGATAAACGAAGAATATTCGTGATACTTTCCTTTAGCGATTAACTTTCATGCGAAACGGTAAAATCTTTTATTTTATTATTAAATTCGATTCTAATAAAACATTCTTATTTATTCGAATGACGTGTACGAACAATATTTTATTGCTATGTATAATACGGGGAATGTAAAGAATATTTTATATATAAGATATTTGCGCATAGCGAGCGTATTTTTATATTGGAAAATAAATTGGATTTAAATAATTTCGAATCTAATTTCATCAAGAGCGAACGTATATTTATTACGTAATACTCATCTTATTTATTATTAAATAATAACGTTGAATCGTTCGCGTTCGAATGTTTCGAGAAACCTTTATTTTTCGGTCAAGTGCGAGGAAAAAAAAAGAGAGAGAGCGATCAAATTATTTTATAATCGAAACGTCACTTTTACCGGATGAAAAACAAATTCTGTTACAAATGCTCCAAATATTAAATTTCCTTCGATGATTCGGATCGTTCGATCGCTTTCTTCGAATACCAACTCCTCGTCGGCGAATTTACGAAAAGTAACCTTCTTTTAAAAATACGTTAAATTTGAATTTAATTTGGTAAAACGCAAAATCTCAAATTCACCGATCATAAAACTGAATTACCAGAAACCATAACGACATTAACCTATTAAATCGTTATCGATGCGATCTCGAGTCGGTGAAATCGAAAATGAAATTATTCGCAACGTAAAAGGAATTAAAATCTTTACAATATAAATAATTTCAAAACGTTTTTTAAATCGAAATTACGATCGACTCGCGACGAAATAATCAAAGGCAGATTCGAAGCAACGGTTGGAGACACATTTGCCTCGAAGATCGTTTACATTTAATCCGTTTCAACCGTCTAAATATTACCGGAGGCGCAAACGTCCTTTTCCTTCGCTTTCTGCCTTTCTCCCCGTGGCCGAAGTTTCTTGCATCGACGGATTCCCGTAAGCATAAGCGTAAACGTAAGCGTAATAATAATGTCTCCGCAGGCAGTCGAAAATCTCTTGTCTCAGAGTCTCCGTTCTCTTTCTCGCTTCCTACGCCAACGTCTTTCCTCCTTCTCGGACGCGCGGTGCATAGTTGAGATCCCTAACAGATTTTAGTGGCTTCCCTTTGACTTTTCGACGTCTTACAAGGGCCGACCGACGTTCGAATATTTCCAGTAACCGCGAGAGCAGCTCCGCGACTTTGGCGCCTCCGCCGTGACTAAACCCACGCGAGGGCCAACGTTCAGCCTTGCCACCGAGAGACAAGGATAAGGGTCCGACCTCGGTCGATGAATCCTGCTACCAACGTACCGTTCGCTCGAAAGAAAAATATCGCGAGTCACTGAAATAACCTGAAAAACGAATCGATCGCGGGTTCGAGAGACGATTCCGACGTTTTATTGCTTTATGGCGCGGAGTTGCATACGAGAGTCCGAGTCGATGAGGAGAGGAAAATAAGAGTTGTAAAAAAAAAAAAAAAAAAAATAACGGAGTGGCGAGTATCAGTGTGCGATATCGTCGCTGGACACATCTATTTATGGCGGTGGCAGTCGGAACACGAGTTATGATATTGTTTTGGTCACTTCTCGGAATCTATGCGATCGGTACTTTGGATAAACCGAGAAATCTGCTCCTCTCCTTTTTTTCTTCACACTCAGCCAGAAAATAAAGACTTATTTCTTCATCGTCGCCAGGGTCGAAACTACCTTCTTAAGGTTTTTATGATTCGTACCTGGGAGCACTTCGTTATTTTGATGCGTCCTGTTTTTTCCTTCGCGATTCTCTCTCCGATGGGTAGACGGTAATTAAGTTCATTAATATCGTAAAAAGAATCTGAAAAGAGTATTTATTTTATTGATTCTTCGGATTAATGGAGAGAATAAATTTTTATTTACGCCTGTTAAATAAATTTCAATGTTTTTGCGATTCGAACGTAAACGCGCAAGGTACATTAAATTATATTAAAAACCATTCTGTTTTATACGATTATCAAGTTTAACTTTCCGAAAATAAAACGCGATTCGAGCTCATTTTAATAATTGCGTCTTTTGAAATTCAATCGTTTCGCCGATCCACTTCGAATTCGTAAAAGCAAATTTTCCTCTCTCGAGTCTCGATCATCGTCGAGCGATTCGCGTCTATCGCGCACCGAAGAAGAAGAAGAAGAATCATAAGCGAAATTTAAGTAAAATAAAGAGTCGGTCGCACAAGTATCATAAATGTATGAAACACGCGTTCGACGCGATTATTATTCCACGGTTGTCTTGGCTCGTTGACTTATGTTAACGTCGTAATTATATCGTCCTAATCTAGCCCTGCGCTCTTGCAAACAAACGTATTCCCTACGTGTTCGTCTCGTATCAAATACCCATCTAAAAAAGTGCCATGCGTGCTAGAATGCGCGCATTACCCGAGATAACAACGCAACGACACATAGAATCTCCGGACTCGTTTCATCCGCTTTGCGCGCTCCACACCACCACGTAACGATCCTTCATTTTCAAGACGTACTTTCCCTCTCCTCCTCGCTGGGGCACCTGAAAAAATCCGAAAAATAAGGATTCTAAGAAAACGCCCGAAGGCCCAAACGCAATCGTTACTTTTTATATCCAAAACGTGATGTACGTGATCAAATTTCGTACGAAACTCGGCGTATACGTTTAATAAAGGCGCACTCGATGATCTTGGGTACCTATGCTCGTATCCTTCTCGCGCTCTCGAGCTGGAAAAATCGAGAATTAAATGGAGAAATAAAGAACGGGAGTCGCGACGCTTTCACGTATGCAACATAATAGAGTCGAGGGTACACGCGAGTACGTCCGTATGTGTCGCAGTGCATTTGTCACGGCTGCGAACTGTCTTTCCCTTCGAGAGCTGACTTCGAACCTCGCTATAAGCTCGCTTTGCTCCTTCTATATACGCCCGCACGGAAGAATGGATAATACAACTCGAACTCGGACGGCCCGCTTAATCCGCGAATCGAAGCTTTCATGCATAATTCATGGATCCTCGTTGTATCCTTGTCTCTCTCTCTCTCTCGCTCTCTTTCATTATTGCATCGCCATCGTCGTCGTCGTCGTTGCTGCTCCCGCTGCCTTTTGAATCGAAAACTTTTGGAATTCACCCTCTTTCTCTCTTGGTCTCAACGGCTTCTGGAAATTTATCGCGTTCGCCAGGTATTCAACGGCTCGCGACCGGGATCCGAGCGGTAGCCGAGTCTCGCGGTGGCGACGATACAATGTTCCCTTGCGAAGAAAAGAGCCAGAAGCACCCGCAGTCGCGCGAGAATACAGACTCCGAGGGAAATTCAGCGAACAAAAAGAGCGAGAGTTAAAGGAAGGATGCGAAGCGCGCGATTCCGAGGGAAAACGTTAATGATAAAGCGACGAAATTCTGCGTCTTTATCCGGGAGTTTCTTTTATTTTCCCTTTTTTTCCCTTTTTTTTCCTTTTTTTTCCTTTTTTTTTCCCCAACTTTTAACCCGAATCTTCCGTGGCTGCGAGTCGTTGCCGTGAATCGCCTTTCATTTTCCATTATGCGCGATACGCGAGCGAAAGGCGTCGCGCATCGGAGTCGCGTCGAATTGGAAAATCTCAAATTAATCCAGGTGTGCGAGGATGAAGCGCGTTGAATGGAAGTACACAAAGAGCGATTCAAGATGATCCGGAGTCGGTTTTCGACTAAACGGCTATAAATTCTCGGATAATGCAGGAGAGAACCGCGCTAAGAAAAAGAGTGGGTGACGCCGGTTCTTTTTCTGTCTCCTTCTTATACAACGGTTGAAAGGGAAAGCTAAAAGGGTCAAGACGCGACTCGCGTTGTTATTAATTTTTGTTGGATTTATGTAGGGTGAGGCAGAGGCGAACGGAGTACGTCGGAACGAAAGGGGGGATCGCCGATTCTACTTACCCACACAAACACACACACACACGTACGAGTATACACGGAATTTAAATTGATGCCATAGGCGTCTACGAAACGCATATGGGATAATTCGATGCGGGTATATCGATGTCGATCTACGAGTCCAGGAATTTCCTATTCGATTTCCTGACGACTTTTATCGCGTTTTGTATTAATTTACACGCTCGACTTTTTCAAATATTAGGTACTTAAAATTCCTTGATAATACGGGCATTCGTAATTGCGTTTATTATTCGTTAATAAAAGTAAACGTAAAAGACCTTTGACGTAAAAAATTCAAAGATAGCTTTGTTTAAAACTACCGATCGTAAATAATGATTAATATCTTTTTTAATAAGCTCGTATATTTCGTTTTATTGCTATTTTACGTTTATTTCAAGGTAAAAATTACGCACGGTAAATATCACCGACTCCTTAAAATTAGTAAAAAAGAAGGCATTTTAAACTCACCGGACACATCGATATATTTATACAAAGTTATTTTGCGGTACGACGGCAATTTCGAGAAACGTTGAACAATCATTTCCAAATTTAAAGTGTGTCATAAAATATGAAAAGTACAATCCAGTATTCCTTAAAATTTAATTAGCGGTAAACATGACCTAATGAAATATTTTTATCAACGCGTTATTAACGCGTTAACAGCCACGGCGAAGGATTCGTAGTATTATTTGGAACGAAACGTAAAACTCGGATCCTTCGTTTGCACCTCCAAGACACTCGCGAAGGTGGCAGTTACGCGATCCTTTTCCTAAGGACACGAAACGGATCTCACCGTCGTCGATAATCCGTCCGAATCGCGGAGCGTAGGCTCCTCGGAATCTAACCGAAGACGCGCGAAGTGCAAGGTGTACGAAGAAACGGCGAGAGAAGGAGAGAGAAGAAGAGAGAAGGAGAGAAAGAGGCGCATCGGATGGCTGCCGAAGAAAGCGCGACAGGTTTCCTCGATATCGGTAGGTACGCTCGAGGCGATCCTCGCCTGCACCGCAGGTGATCCCCAGCCTCTCGGATCCTCGCTCGAACACGAATCGAGAGGTACGAGTCGAGAGTCGCTCGCGAGGACGACGGCCGAACGCGTCCGGACCACCTAACGTAATTCAAGGCCAACTTCGTGCAATGCGTCACCCCGAACACATTGTGTCGGACGTCCCGAGTCTTTCTGTTTTTTCTTCGCCCGCGTACGAATGCATCTCTCGGGTGTGGTTTCCCCGACTGCACCAAAAGCGCGTAGGATGATATACCAGGCCGAGCGCTAATGTGCCCAGCGACTCTTGCGCAGTCCCGAAAATACGCGAGCGACTCTCGACCCGTACTAATGTGTCTTATAGTCGAGCAAACAGGTTTATCGCCTTTCGCTGTAAGCGCCTGCACAACCAAATTGCATTGGCCCATTATCGCGGCTAATTTATGCTCTGTATTTATTAAAAGGAGGCAAATAAATTGATTCGCGAGATTGTAGAAACGAATTCTTATGTAATTCGCTCAAACATTCGTTCTTGAGGCATTAGACAGTTTCAATTCTCGTAACTTACGATGTTTATACATTTTACTTCTCTCTGCTTACTTTATATTTACTTTGCATCGCTTCACTCGCTTCTCCTTTGCCCGTTATTTTCATTTACTTATTTACTCTTAAATGGATGTCTGAAAGCATTTTGAAATATATTAAATGAATTGCTCGTTTTACAATGCGTTATTTCCTTTTTTTATTTAAAGTTTACTTTTAAAAATGTGAGACTCGTTGTTTTAGGCGCAATTCAAATAAAACGAGAGCAAATATTCCGATTATGTTCCTTTAAATCGATCTTCTTCCCACTGCCTTGGAAAAAATATTTGTAATATTATAATTTTATGCTGGATCCGAAGTAAGCAAAATCTTAACATGTTATAACTTGTACGATAAAAAGACTTAAACAGAATTTTAATGTCTTATTTAAAGCCACGGTTCGCACATACATTTCTAGACTTTAAATGTCACATAATTTCTGTTAACTAGAAAATCTGAACCAATAGTTATCAAGATTTCGATGAATTCTCCCATCGAAAGATTTTAATTTGAAAAACTTTCGTACGATAATCGACTCTTAGATGTTAATTAGAAGCTGCTGTGAAATTTAAGAAATATCTAATTTATCGAAATATATATATATATATTTGTATATCTTTAACACGTAATTAAGTTAATTTATTTCTTTAGACGTTAGTAAATTTAAATACTATAATTTAGAATTAAAATTTTAAATAAATACAATAATTACAATTTAACCATTGCGATTAAAGGAAAATAGTTGTTTTTTAAAAGTAATTTCCCTTACAAAATTAATGTAATGTATATTAGTAAAGAATGTCGTAAAATTTGGATATTTCGTTTTTATTGTTTATACAAAAATATATGTATTATTAATGATTTATTTTTATACTACACTGATATTTATTGCATTTTGCACAATATTATACTTTACGTTGAAATGTAAAAACTTTTGAGAAAAAAAATAAAAAAGATGGTTGAATATATACGTATAAATAATGCAAAAACAATTTAAGAAATTACCTCTTAACATGTTACAACGAATTAATTTACTGTTTTAACGTTTTAAAAATGTTTCTTAGAATACAAATAAAAATTCAAGAATACTTACGAATTGCGATTTTTGTTGGATAAGAAATATGTTTCATGTTTAAAAGTGGTAAAACAAGTCTTCAATTTATAATTTTACCAAACACCTGAATTTCACTTAACCTCTTTCGTCATATTCTTACATATTCAAAATTAATATTATACATTTAAATATATTTGAAATTATTTACATATATTTGTGATTTATTATAAATTATATGATATCAAATGCGAAAATCGAAACCTTTTTTTAAAATAATGTAATCTTTATTTACTTTTATAAAATATATCGATATATCGCATCACCTTCGCAGAAAAAATTTTACCTCTTACACTAAATTGTGGTAAAATAAATTTAACGCGTACCGTTAATTAAATTGTTATAAAATTAAAATATTTCTACACGATCTTAAAAATATTTAAACGAAAATTTTCATTTTCGAAATTATTGTGTATTTTAAACGAATTTTTAAAGCAAAACCAAAAAATTAGTTTCAAGCTAAATAATTTATTCATACTCTAACGAATTTGACAAAAATCGAATAATTTATAAAATACAAAATATCGCTCAAATTACGTATTTTTAATTAGATATTTAAAATTTTTGTTTCCGTGTAACAAATGTTAATTAGAATTATAAATTATCGAGTATTCGATATAAAAAAAAGTTTACATATAAATATAAATTTGAAAATATTCCTTAAAATAAACACGAAACAAACGTAAACGCATTCGTTGGACGCAAGGGGAAAAATTGTTTGTTCTCGATTACCTGTAATTTCACGAAAACACGGATCGCAATCGATCGTCTTTCAAAAAAAAGTTATTGATAATCGACATTTTTCATTGTGCTTAATTGATTCGTTACTCCCACTTGTCTATAAAGCCATTAGAAGATCAGGGATGCGGATACTATTAGAATCAGTTCACAGCTAAACAAGATACTATCGTCGGTCAGTAAAAGGATCTCAATCAACAATGACAGTCGGGAAAAGAGAAACGACCGCGTCTCTATTGGAGCGGTGCATCGTCGATTAACCGATCGAGCAACAAATCGGTCTGTCGATCGGAGGAAACGTAGACCCCCTACCGAACAATGCCGCACCCCCACTTGACAAATGAACATAACAACCGTCTTTGCTATTTGCTCCGAAGCGCGTAAGCGAAGTCAGCCACACAGTGACGTCTCTATACGATCTCGCTTCTCCTCTCCAACTCGCGTGTAAAATTAACCAGGGACCACTGAATCACGATGTCACCGATTTATTTGACGAGTTTCGCTTTTGGGTGCGGCCGTTTAAAGCTACTACTCCTCTCTTCGCAGCCTTCCGTTAAACCGTACAACAACGAGAGCTTCGATCTCGCCTTACACAACGATCTTCTTGTATCCTCGAAACCTAGCGAGGCGTATTCCGTAGACTTTTTTTCCGAGTCCGGAATCGATAGTTTATTAGGGACCATTATGCACCTCGATCTGCCAAGCTCGGATCGTATTCTTCAGGGACGTTTCGGCCGGTTTAATCTGGGAACTAATATAAAGGGAAAAAAACTTCTTTTCTACCTCTGTGTATTTGTGCGTGGCTCCCATGAGAGGCAATCGAATTCCAGCAGTGAAAGATCGATACCGTGGATGCCGGAATAATTTCAGATACCAATCAACTTTGATTTTATACTCTGTGTATTTTGAGAATTTTATTAACGATTCTAAGAAGAAATAAATGTTTTGTCTTTATTATCCTATAATTTAAATTAACCTTTCAGTTCTATAATACGGTAATTGGATATTGAACACAGTCGATAAATCTTCGCTTCTGATAAATATAAATTTTTTTCATTCGGATACGGCGATACAATGAGAAAAACCATATATTTTAAAAAATCAATAAATACACCGATAAATAACGCAGAGCCGTAAAACCCAAAGATTTATTTCTCGAAAAAAATATTTATTTACTTAAACTAATTAGAAACTAATAAGAACAATCGTTGCGATTTGGATATTCGTCGGGTTTAGGGTAAAAGTGAAAGCCGACGCGTACGAAAACAACCCAAGATTTTCGGTAGCGAGAAGTGCCTTTAATTACGGTTGCCAAGGAGTATCACGAGAATGGCCCGGTCGAGTGACTCCCAGCTGAGCCGTCGCCTACCATACTAAGGATTTTCATTGTCGTTTTGACCCGGTTACGTAAAAGTCGACTTTCACGTAACCGTTCCGAATATTGACCTGGTGCTTGGTCGACCCGTCGACCGAGACCCTCGAGGGATTGAACAGGTAAATTGCGAAACCGTCATCGACGCGGTTACGGTCGAGGGTTGGTTGCATCGGTAACGCATCGGGAATGCAACAGGAACAGATCGGATGTCGGTCTCTTAACAAATAAGTACAACTTTCGCCTCGAGAGAAAAATTGCTCCGCATATTTCACTGGCTTTTCAAAGCGGTGGATGGAATTTAAAAATTTCCGATCCGAGAACCCGACTTGGAACTCGGGTGTTCTCACACAACTCCCTCCTTCCCTCCTCCAATTTTTCATATTTCCCTCGGTCGGACTTACGGAAAACAGTTTAGTCTCGATCTCTCGTAACGACTTGCGGGAACTCCCCGTGAAAAAGTCCTTGAGCTATTCGATCCGGGAAAGCGGACGAACCCGAGATCTCCGAGTGTTTCCAGTGGACGCGCCACGCGTCGACACCGTTTCGAGGAGGTGTCCAAGACCCGTTGGCAAAGTTCCCTCCTCCTCTGGCCTCCTCTGGTACCGTCGCCTCGGTCATTGTGATAATTTATGCTCGCGTTGCGAACGGCGAACGGCGAACGGAGAAAAGAACCGACAGCCGGATAATCGAAGGCGCGACTCGCCGAACGTTTATATATACCGGTTTCTATTATTAATAAATTTGAATCGCGATACACGTAACAGAGCTCGAAAAGAGAGAGATTAATCCGCGCTGCGATTCCTATCTGTCCGGGCGGTGTAGATTTTCGAAATCAATAAATCCCCTCTTCGCGCGCGAGAGTCCGCTGGAAGTCGTGATTTACGACGTAAGCGAGAAAGTAAGCGAGAAAAAAGAGAAAGGACGGTAATAACCCCGAGTTGGAATTTTCGATGCATTCAACGGTGGTGGACGAACGAGTCAATGGTCCGAGAAGCTGGACACGCGGTTTATTTCGGATTCGATCGGAAAGTGATCGCGACTCTCGGTGACGGTCCGCGATTCGAGCTTCGAGTGAGAAAGAGCGCGAAAGGGGAAAGATAAAGGTTGGCAGTGGGAATAAAATTGATACGTGGGTTCCTAATGGCCCAGCGAAAACGTCCTCGAGGAGACAGGACAACAAAAGCACGTATGCGTATTATGAATGGATGAACGGACGGAGGAAGTTAAGGACACCAGAAATATATATCGTTGGAACGCACCCACTCTCCCGGGGCGCGCGACTCTCTCTCTCTCTCCCTCTCTCTCTCGCTCGCATTATCTTCATTTCTTTGGTTGAAGCGGAGGAGTAAGGAGGGAGGAAGGAGGAAGGAAGGAGGAGGAAGGAGGGAGGAAAGGGGGAGGAAGGGAGACTCGAGTGCGAAAAAAGCGATGAAGACGCACCTGAATCACGGGTGGACGGTGCAAAAAATGGCGTTTGAAACAAAAAGAATAAAGAGAGCGGCCGAATAAAAAAATGGCTGCAAAGGGGCAAAGAGAATAGCGACGGAGAGTCGCGCTCATCCCACTCTCGAGGTTCGGTGGGCATTGTGTACCGTGTCGTCCTCTCTGCACGCACGTGACGAGGAGCGGCTGTACGACAGAAAATTAGTAAAATCCATGTTGAACCGTCCTTCGACTCTCCCTCCATCCTTCGCCTTTTTTTTTTTCCGACCACGAATTTATAAGGAGCGAAGGCAGAATTTATACGGGGATCCGAGTAATTTATCGGTTCCGATGGCGCGTGCGATATCGTTATACTCGGATATCGATACGTCTCTCTATCTTTTTTAAGAAGGAGCGAGAGAGAGAGAGAGGGAGGGAAGTGACCGGTGGGGTCCGCGTATGCGGAGACCTCACCCAAAGTCGAGGTGCACCGCCACCCGAAACGTCGACACTTGAGGCCGTCGGACGCGAACGCCAAGTTGCAGTCGCGTTATGGACTTGTTTATACTTGGCGTTCGGGAAGGGAGGAACAACTGCATCTTTTGCAGTCGCTTCTCGGGGAAAGAAACGGTAAATTTTTTATGTTTATGTCATCCGAGAACGAGAGAGAGAAAGAGTAAGGAATGTCGAAGGTAAGAGAGCCTCGATAAATCTACTATTCTCTAACTTGTAACACGATTCTTCCTCTTAGCCATAGTCTCGTAATTTTCTCAAACTTTACCGGCTTATACGTTTCTCTTTCTTTTGTAAATTATATATTTTATTTTACACTTCGCGAGTCTTCGTTTCGCGCTGTATCGATATCTGGTACATTTGGATGCGAGAGGATTTTACGAGAGGATTTTCCTTCCCGAACGAATTATCCAGCGAACGAATATCGTTTTCTAACGAATTTCATCCATTACGTTCCAAGAGTCCGATTTTTCAAAACACAAATGGACAAAAATAATTGTCCGTCGAAATTTGAAAGATGTTTCTGCTCGAGAATTCTCAAGATACGTTTTTAAAGCCTAACTTTATAAATTATTTATCGATACATCAAAGTCGATAAAAGTAATTAAGTATATTTGCGTCGAAGAATTTTCGAAAATAAATCATTCTTTTTTTTCGTTTATGCGTAAAATATTGATATCGAAGTCGATCGTAATTTAAAAAAATTTTTTTAATAATACGCGGTAAATGAAATTAAAGTTTTTATACTAGCATTTATAATGCGACGTCGCGAAATCATTTAAATATTTAAAGCAAAAAAATATTAAAAAATATTCCATATATAATCACATTATTCAATTTAATTCAATTTTATCAGATCGATTTTACATTATAAATGCAAAACAATGCAAAACAGATATCAGAAAAGAACGAAATTTACATATTACATAAGTCAAAGTGATTACGTTCGAAACATTTTTTATTTTGTCCTATTAATCGGTAAAATAAAAATAACTCGAATAAACCAAAATTCAAAAATCTCGTGGAATCGATATTTTTCCGTTTTACGATCGATGATACGTCAACGATACACGAGTGAACAGTAACGCCCGCAATTATTAATTTCGTAAAATCGATAAACCCGGAAAGACGAGAGTCGCTCTTCAAGTCGCGCTTGTAATTATTGCCGTTTCACGAAGACAGAAGCATCGAAGACCAAAGAGTAAAGGGAGCGGAAATGAGAAGGAGGGAGACGGAACGCGAGACCACGAGGGGAAGAGGAAGAGGCGAAACAAGGAGAAATATAGACAAAGCAAGATACGGGAAGAAGCTAGAGAAGATCTAACCTAGAGAAGACGAGGACAGAGGGGAGAAATTTACTCGAGCTCGAGGGATAGATCGAGCGGAAAGGGGTGGAGATGGGATGTACCTCTCCAAGTACAATACCAGTCCCTAATCACGCATCGACTTATCGGTGGGGTAAAGACGCAAATCGTATACACGTCTCGGTCGTTGTTCGTTCGCAACGATAAACGAAGACGAAACTCTACTTATCTCGTCCGAAGCTGCGCCAACGTCTCTATTCGGTACAGCGATGCCGCTAAACGCAGGAAGTACTTTGTTCCACTTTTTAACCCCGGTCGATACTTTCGCGATATCGCTACATTTTTTGTCGGCTTAAAATTGCGCCCCTTAAAATTTCTGCAGTTGGAACGACTGCGGTTCTAAAAACTACGTTTCGATCGATAAATTTATCGTCGCGACTCCTCGAAGCTGGAAATATTTTAAAGAGATACGTAGAATCGTGGCTTGTCTCTCTCTCTCACTCTCTCTCACTCTCTCTCACTCAGTCTCTCTCCGAACGAACGAACCAACTCCCGATGTTTGTACAATTAGGACACGTTATTTCGATTGTTTATCGAAGCACGCGAGCTGGCTTTGCGTAATTCAAGAAAGGCAGTGCGCGCGAGACATGATAAATCGGTCGCCGTCTCCGTAACGCGAGTCTGACAATCGATCACACAAAAGGAGTAGTAATCTTGCGATCTCCCTCTCGTCTCTCCGTCCCTCTCGCGTAAGGTTCCGCTCCCGGCGCGCGCTCGCCCGGGAGAGCCTTCTGCTTATAAAGGGTTGATCTTTAATTCATGGCGGGAGGCGCCGCTCGCGTTCGGGTGCGAGGAACAGAGAGAGAGAGAGAGAGAGAGAAGAGAGACCGAGATGGTAAACGCCCACGTCTAGCCGATCGTGCGCCGCTCTCGCACATTTGTCTTCCGCGTATATTTACTCGCTGCGTCCGCGTGTGTTTGCGGCTTACTACCGAGAGCTTCCCATCGAAATACGCGTCAGCGCGAACAACTCGCGGTGATTGATTGTAATTAATTTATGCAAATGAAAAATCGACACATCCACGGAACGCGTTGCTTCCATCTGCTTTCTTTTTCTTTCCGATTCCACGGGGGCTCGAATCAACCGTGATCGAGTGTTTTATCTAGTTGGAAATTGAAATATAGTTCGTGATTTATTTGCTTCTTTAAATAAAATTTAAATACTCGACGTCTCTTCCTTTCTCGAACGAAAAAAACAAAAACTTGGAAAAAAATTCACGAACGGCGCAGTGGAAAGAGTCAAAATCGAAGTAAATATATAGTTTTTAATTTTATGGTTTACCCAATTTTTATGGATTGTTTTTCTACGATTTGAACGTTGAATTCATTCGACCGATTATTCATCGAGTTTTTTTTTAATTAGCCATTTTTTATTGTTTTATTTTTATCTTCTTTTGCGCAATAACGTTTCGACTAATTTTCAAAAATTTGGAACGGCTAATAATACCGTGAAAATCAAAGAATCGAAATATTTGGATAAATAAGGTTCGTATAATTATTTTTAAAAAATATTGAAAATTGATCAATTAAGAAATAGAAAGTCATATTATATAAAAAAATATATAATAAATATTTAATTTTATGTAATATTAAATCATTTTATTTAAAAGCCCATCACTTTAACCGCTTTTCTTGTCAAAGTCAATCTTCTTGAAATACGTTTATGCGTTAAACTATTTAAGCCACTACGCGGTAGATTTTAGTATATATTTTAATTTACTATGTTTGTAGGTAATAACAATTGACTCTGGAATGTTATATTTATTTGCAAAATAAATTTAATTATAAGCGATGTTATTTTCAGTACGTTGTTTCTATTATTATTTTCTATACTGCTTTCGGTCATTTCCACGACATCCAAACGAAAAGATTATAATATTCGTGTTCCCTAATAATTTTAAGCGATGAATGTTGTAAATTAATTTAGTAAAGAAAGCAAATACCTATTATATTTAGAAATCGTGAGATGGTATTTATATTGTATTAAGTTTTAAAATAGTATTTATCAATATTTAAAGTTTTTTTTAAATGTATCATAAAATAAGAATTTGTTGCAATTATTTACATATAATCATTCGTTATTTCGGTTTATTTTTACCGATTACACTTATTATTTATCGCACGCATTTGCTCGAAATTCAAGACTTTAGCTAATTTACGATCGCAATTTAGCACATGTGTACTTCCGAACTCCGAGTGTTCAGAGAATCGTTGATATTTTATATATTTTTTGGATGTAACAGAAATTGTTCGAAAGCAAAACATTATTAAAACTAAATTCGCCTAAAATTTAAATTATATATCCAATATTTCACCAATTTTTAATATACGTATTACAAAAAATATAGTTCAAAGAGATCTTTGTATAAATTTTAATTTACACGAGAAGACGGATATTTTTATTCGAACAACGGCGTTTCAGCTATCGAATGAAAAATAAACGTAAATTGCAGCATCGATGACAAAAGAAGTCCGTCGAGACAATTGGATTAATTTAAAAGTGCTTATCATCCGGTTATCAACGCGATCGAGACTTTTAATACGAGAAATAATAACGGCAAATATATCAGTTTAATTTTCAATAGCGTCTCGAGTATTTTGGTAGTTCTCGGTTTCGGTTGATGCATAGACTAAGCTGTAGGACATCGTGGATCAAGGGAGCCAAAGTAGTTGTACAACGAAAAAGAGAACAAGGAAAAAAGAGAGCAACAAAACACGATGCGGGTCAATTTGAAAAACACTCGGGAAATATACATAAACACTCATTAATCCTCCGAGTACGCGAACGATGCTCGGCTTGGCTATGAGCCATCGAAGGTTTTCGGACGGCGAACGAATTTGCGCTCTTTCCGTCTCTTCTCTACCCTCGTATCTTTCTCAGCTCTAAAAAGAAGCGCAAAAAGCGAGCGATCGATCGATCGATCGATAGATTCCGTTTCGCTCGAAATTTTCATCGCTACTCGCGACGTCGACTGCCAGAAAGCGACGCTTTTTCCCGAGAGGAATCTTCTTGCCAAATCGGCAATTAGAGATAAACGAAACAGCGGCCAATAAACTGCGGGTCCCGGTCGTCTCGTGCTTGCGTAGACCGACGCTTAAAACGGTCATTACGTACGCCGCGAGTCGAAGCGAAGAAGCGAAGAAACGATAAAACGCGAGCCGAAGAAAAATGGCAAAAGGAACGAGGGACTGGAAGACCGAGGCGCTATCGGATCGCGTGGAGGCATCCGCGAGACGAGTCGCGCGCTCTCGCGAGGATTTTGCGTGTTCCGGCTCTTCGGCCTCGGAGGTTCTTCTTTTCTGTGTGGTCAGAGCTGCGGCAGTGGCAGCGGTAGACGCCGGCGTTGCGCGAGCGAGTCAGCAAATAGAAGGAGATGGAGCGAGGGATCGGAGCGAGGCGCGCACCAACGTAATGGACGTCATTAGCCCGCGTAGATTATAGGGCGGCGAGCAGTAACGATCGCTTCTTATAGGGTGCCCCAACTGCCCGACACTGGCCCGACACTGCCCCGACACTGCCCCGACACTACCCCGACACTGCCACGAGCGGACCGTCCGTCCCTGTCCGGACCGCGTACCGAGTTCGCTACCTCGCTTTCCAACCTCCTTCGTCTCGGTTTCTTTGCCGGTTTACCGCTTCCTAGAGATCGCCACACGCCGCGAGAAGCGCGTCTCCTCAAAACCTATATCGATCGCTCTTTCGATTGATTCCCCAAGCCGCAAATGGCAAACGGAGTACGGTTGCGCTCCGCCGCCTCTTCTCCTCGGTAATTATAGATCAGCCGAGCCGCTGAGCCTACAAAAGCTTGAATTTTTCTTCGATTTCGATTCGCTCGGTAATTTCGACCGAATGAAGCTGATATTAGAGATAAGTATTAAAAATCTGGAGCACTTCCTTCCCCCGGTTGCCTCCACGCGATGGATCTCGCCTTCGCCAAGGGATAAGAAAGAGAAAAATATTTAAGAGAAAAAGGAGGAAGAGGTTGACTCGGTGATTCTACAATAACGTGCGATTAAACTGCTTTGAAAGTATTCGAGTGCATCAACGTTTCCTCTAGAATTTTCTTTTCGATCTCTTCTTTCGTTTTTCGAAGCCTCGTGCCGCTCCGAACATAAATACGCAGCGGCACACATACGTACGTATACCTACATGTGCGTCTGTGTGTGTATGGATACACGTACGGATAGCGAATGAAGAAGGAAAAGAAAGAAACGATATTTGGGACAGGTGTATTTTCATCGAGGAAAAAGGGCGAGCTGAAACAACGATCGAAAAGCTACTTTTGTGCGAGGCGATAAATTAAATAGATTACTAATAAATAGAGACGGAAAGCAGGGAGGCGTCGGTGTCTCGAAGAAAACGACGAGAGAGTCCAGAGGCAGAGTAGCCATTTGGAAAGATCGTAAAAGCGTGCGAAAGAAAGAGGAAGACGGGGAGAAAGGTTTCTCCGACGGAGTGCGACGACTAAGATCAACTACGACTATGACGACGAGGACGGCAGCGGTGGCGGCGACGACGGCGTCCAGGACGGTGGGGGAAAGGGCAGAGAACGAAGAAAGGACCGAACGCCCGAAGAACAACCGGCGCGAGCGAAGGAGAGAGCGAGAGGAGAGACGAGCTAGAGCGCGGCATAGTAGAGGGGTGCATTTAAAGTAATGGCGTTTCAGTGGAGATGCTATAAATTTATCTGCCATAACTTGTTATACGCGGCTCTTCTCGCGTATTTATACATGCCTCCGCGCGGCCACACGCATAGCGCCTCTCTCTCTCCCTCTCTCTCTCTCCCTCTCTTCCTCTCGTAGTCGGTATAATAAGTGCCTTTTCCGTCGTGCGCGCACTCCTCCCTCTCTCCCTCCCTCCCACCCTCCCAACTCGCTCACGTCCACGGCGCGCGCTCGTAACGCCAAAGTGCGCTTACCGGGCCCCTTCCGACGAATCGTTACATCCGTAGCGATCGGTCCCGACGCCCCCGACGCCCCCCGACGCCCCCGCGAGCCCCGCATGCTCCGGTAAGTCCCACAGGCCGCCCACGGCAACTCCGTTTACGAGCCTCCGTTCGCCTCCACCTTCATCCGATCCTTGACTGACATCGTTTTCGAATCGACGCGAGGATTTTTCCTTGCTTTTCGCGATGGGGTGTCGGCAGATTTTATCCAGTCGCGAAACATGGATTTCTATACGAAGCGGATCGATGCTTTCTTCTCTGTCCCTTTCATTTTCAGTGAGCTCGCGTTACAAGGTAGCGATTAATCTGCGAAGAAGAAGATGCGCGAGTTTCGCCAAACAATGAGAATATTGTATTAGCGAGAGAGAATTTTTCGTCGCGGAGCGTATAAACTTTTTAATTAATTTCGCGGCTGCGTATAGATAAGAACGATGTAGAATTGAATAACCCCACCGTCTTCGATTTGATATGTAAGTTTCGAACGAATTTAAATATCGATGCCTTTGGTCGTTGCTGTATCGACGGTTGTAATACATTTTTTCCTTCGAAATTTCTATTCTTCTTTGAATTAACTATGCTACAAGTTTCGTTACTTTACATATACAAACCTTTCGATTGTAAACTACGTTTGGCTAAAGTTTTTAGATATTCAAAGTATAAAGCTTCGATACGCGTATCGTGGATAAAAAACGTTACGAATAAAATTACACGGTACTCTTCGCGATATTCATAAAAAAAGTAATAGTTTTCTTTCAATTTCGAATAACCGATTTTGTTTTATTTCCTTGATATTCTACAATAAAGAGACCAAAGAAAATACTCTGACATTTTTTTAATACCTTTTAAAGTTATATAGCGAAAATTAAAAGAATACTTTTTACTTATTAAAAGCAAATGAATCTTGTATTCGTAATGAATTTTTATTCTCTTTATAATTCGGTGAATTCGTTCTGTTATTGTATCCGAGTGTTCGTATATTCGAACCTTGCCTGTATATTCTATACACGCGAGTAAAAGTTATTTTGTTTGATTAAATTCTTTTCATGAATAAATTACTTAATATCGCTATTTACATTCGTGTTTGATATAAAATTTGAAATAAATATAATTGATTATTCACATAAAAAAAATTAAAAAAGAATTTTAATGTATAAATAAGTTTATAAATTAATACAATTTATCGACTTTTTATTAGAAAATACAGCACCTGAATTTTATGTATTAATATTATAATGGATAAACATTATCCGTATAATATTTCGGTCATTTCGCGAAATTTAAAAAGATAAATATTTTTTTTACTACATTGAGTGACTTGCACGAAAAATCTTTTATAATATTTTTTCCTAGCAATTATTCGTATCTATAATAATAATACAATTTTGTTATAATATGTTAATAAAACTTTATTAATATTACTCAATATTTTATTTTCATGAGACTTATATTTACTTAAACATATTTATATGTTACACATAATAATATACGTACTATACATATGAAAACGATCATAAATAAAAATAATAACTATATTTATAACTATATTTCGAATTTTTTATTCGGTAATTGGGACGAAACACAGGAGTAATAAATTTCAGTTTTAAAATGTAAAATTGAAACGGTCGTATATTAAACTTTACAATATTATAAGTCGAATATAATTATACTCGTTGGAAACAATAGTTTTTATACATTATTTATTAAAATAATCGGTAAATAGAAATTTTCCAATTTTACATATTCGTTCGAATTTTATCGATCTTTAAAACTTTTGTTCGCCTATAATTATATTTTTTCACACCTAATTAAATACAAGTTGACAATTTTAGTTTTTTCTCTGATGCAACGAAAGAGAAGATCGAATTAAACGTCTAAAAAATTTATTTCTTACGATAGTATTTAATTTTATGAAAATATCGTTTCAAAAGAATATTATTAACCGAGTAGTTTTTTCAAAGTAAATTAATTTGAAATTTTTTATTACTTTTAAATCAGAGAAAAAGCGAATCTATTACGATAAAAACTTTTAATATTCACTTTGAAATTATAAGAATACAAGTTTTTACATTAGACTACTGCAGACTTTGAATAGTTCTTTTTACTCTATGCTTCGATATTACTTTCTTAGTCGGTCGTTTTTATAATGTATACATTTTAAGATACAATCTGAAATAAGCTTTGTTGAACTATCGGTTAATCATCCAAGCATTCGGAGAGATGTAATTTTTATTATTTATATACCTTTAATTTATTATCCAAAATTGAATAGAAAACTTTACATCGAAATAAAAACTCGTTAAAAAATGCTCGAAGATATATCATATTTTTCTACTCACAATGGCGCGTTTTTATTAATAATTAGTTCCATCCATACCGAAACCGTAGCTTCGAGATTAAAATGAAGCGATAAGTATGCAAAAGCCGAAACTTTGCAGTAATATATTAAGTTTGATGCATTTAAATAAATTTTCATCGAATGCGACGGGAGTATTATTATTACTATTATTATTTTACGTAACATTTCCAGCGTAATATCACCGCGGAAAAAAATTGAGCCGAGCAAACGAACGCATCGGAAAGTTGGATGCAAGTTCTCCCGAATATCGAATATCCGTCGCGCGCTCGCGAGACTTCGGGGAACATATTTTTCGAGGGTGAATAACTCGATAAAGAGAAAGATGCTCGCAGTTCAATTGGGTCTATTATAAGCGCACGTTCGAGTCGCTAACTTTCCTGACGTGTGCCCGAAGTCGCGCGGCGTTGGCGGTGGTGGCGGAGTCGGCGGCGAAGTCACGGGAGAGAGATCGCAGGTATGGAAGGGAGTCGCTGGAAAAGGGTTGGAGGTTGCGAAAGGGAAGACGAGAGAAGTATCAGTATCGCTCGGGAGAAGGTTGCGAGGCTCCGGTATAAACCGTTTATCCTATATTATAATTAGTTAAATTCTTCGGGACGTGGAGGTGTCTTTACACGTCAGTCAGGCCACTTCGCTCCCAGGCTCATCCTCTCTCTCTCTCTCTCTCTCTCTCTCTCACTCTCTCTATCCGCGTCGCGGCATCGCACAGCCTCGGTTCTTCTTATATCTCTCCTTCATCCCGGGAGTGGAGCCAGCCGCTGCGACTTAACTCGCTCGGTCGACCGAGGCTCGGGGAGCGCGAGCTCGAGCGGAGAAAGCGCGGCGGGAGGATACGTAAGATATTAAACTATCCGAAAATTAGTTAAGTCTTGTTTAAAAGTTAGCTCGCACTCGCGAGTTCAAGCCAGAAGTAGCGAGGCGTGCAGTTTCTTTCGGTACGATAGAATCCACCTCGCGTTCGGAGATTCCCAAATTATTCCGATCTCGCGGATGTTTTTTACGAGCGAGTCGATCGAATCGATCGAATTCCGAGGCGTCGGAGATTAGAAGGTCTCCTCCGCGGCGAGCGAGCGGAGATAAGATTTTGTAAGGAAGTACCGAAGGTGCCGGAGGTGCTCTCGAGGTAAACGTTGGAGGGAGAGAAGCGACGTGTACTCGACGCGTTACGCGGGGCTTTTCTTTCCTAGACGTTGGTTGTTACGCTTGGGTGGCGTCTGCGAATGTGTCGCTCCCAGGCATCCCGAGGATACGCGTCAATTATCCTTGGAGTTGTTCCCTGGCTCGGGAGGAATCGACCAAGATTTTCGTCGTTGGTACGATCTCCGAACGATCGATCGGAGCGAAATTAATTTTCTCTTTTTTCGAGGGGTGGGAGACTCTCGTTCCCGGCTGTCAATTCGTAATATCGCGGATTTCGAGTCTCGCTCCGGAGGATCTTGATAAGTCTAATAAAAAAAAAAAGAGCGAGACGGTAAAAAGAGGAGGAAAGGGATCGAGGCGGGCGGAGGAGGAGTATCCGGGCTCTTCGCGTATAATCGAAAACGTCAAATTTTAACAAAGCCACGCGGCGAGCGGCGTGTTATTCATCGGACAGGGCTTAATTTGGTTCGCATGAGAAAATCCCTCGCGAAGAAACGATGGCGACCGATGTTACGGTTGGCTCGCCCGTGAGATGCTGCCGTGAGTCCGAATCTACCCGTGTAAAAAGAAGGACGCGAGTGCAAGCCGAGACGGAGAGAGGATTCGAGTCGAAGGAGGAGAAATATAGATAAATAGGTTAGGAAAGTTGCGTTGAGGTAAGAATGGGAATGAGGTAAGAATGAGAAAAGGAGAGAGATAGGGGAACGTTGGGTGCATCGATATTGACAAGGGTGCAGGTTCCTCTTGACGTTTTGGAACGAACATCCTTGAATCCTGCGGCGCGACGGGCCCAGCGGGATTCCTCCACAAATCGTAACTCCCGGACGTGATGCTAATCTAGAGAAAGTTCGGAAAAGCGTGAGGTTTTGATCGATTTCGAAACTTACGTATGCAGTTCTCGCATTTTTTTTTTTTTTTTTTAGAAAATAGGACGACTATCGGCTAACGACTACTACGGGAAAGCGGCATAAATTATAAACGCACGGATGTACCTGTCGTTCTTTTAAATATCGTAAATTTATCGAGTACGTTTTACAACTGTTTTAAATTAAATTTTATAGAGTATCGTGTGGCAAAACGGCATCATTTTTCAATGATGTAAGGAAAATTTGCTATTTTGCACCAACGTTTACTCCTATTTTAGTTATGAAAAGCGTATTTAAGGAAAGTGGAATTAGTTCCTTCGAATTATACTTCCATTACATTTATTAAGTTTTAAAAAGTGGTACGCGTAAATTATGTATATTTTACAATATTTTTAATTTAAATAAGATTTACATTTTTCTCGAGTCGGTCATTGTATTAAAAAGAAAAAAAGAAAAATTTTAATATTTTTATGTCAATTTTGACATTTTAAAGAAAATAATTAATTTTATAAAATTAATTCTGATAATAAAAATATTATCTAATTATTTATAACGATATTTTTTCATCTACGATTTACTATCTTATCGCAAGTTTTTATTAATGTGAACGCAATGTTTTGGATATATTTGAAATTGTGTAGGAAAATTAACAACGTTATTTCTATTTAAAGTTACTTTCGATTAAAATTTTAAAGGTATTCGTACAATAATGAATTTACGTTAGTTTTGCTAATATTAAAATTTACATGACTTATACCAAATTTTTTAATATAATTAATATTATTATTAAAGAATTTATGGTCGTGATAATATTTTTATTGTATACTTTAAGAAACGTTTCGGTAAAGTTTAATTATAAATTTAACCAATAAGGAGATAATTTATAAAAAGATACAAAATTAAAATGACCTACTTTATCCGGTTACTTAATCATTATTTAATACGTTAATTTATTCATTAATTATATACACACAGATTAAAAAATTGATAAATTTCGTAATTTTAAACACGAATAAAAGAATATATATATCATTATTAATAAAATTTGTCAGTTATAATTATAAATTCTTGCTCAAAAATCCCTTTAAAAATCAATAGAATTAAGAATCCTGTAATAAAGTTAAAAATATTGCTTCGATTAAAAAAATTATATAATAATCATAAAATGATCCGTATAAAAAACGGTATTAGAAAAATTGTATCGTAAAATACCAAAAATATCAATTCCCGTGCATTTTTAAAAAAAAATGACATCGTTTACATTAAAATTATGTCAGATTTATTTAACTTATTCTTAAATCGACGCATCCACGGATAAATTATCGTAAATTTAAATTACCCACCGATTAAAAAAATAAAGCTAAATTTATTTTAAACGTTATTTATAGATATATCTATAAATAAAAGACGAAAAGAAAGTTTCTTTAGGGCTTTTCTTATGCGACAGATCGGATTAATTTAACGTTACTCAATACTCGTGTCGAATCGAAGTGTTGTTATGATTTTTATTTTTATATCACATTGCGGGCTAGTAAGTTTAATCCGACGAACAAAGAGCCATTGAAGCTTCCCAGCCAGAATAGAGATCGGAACAAGAAGTGCGTGACATAATAGAAAAGCCCGAGTTCGATAGTGCATTTAAGAAGGTAGACGCGAGAGAGTTGAAAGGGGAAGGAAAATCGAGGTACGCACGTGAATCCGCGTCGCTATGCGATCCAATAGTTCCTACACCACACTGAATTTACCAAAGTAATCCGTCCTCACTTGACTGCCGATTAGCGTGGGAGCCGAGATCCCATTTTTTATTGTGCCCGACTTACGTCTTGGTACACTCTCGAGAAATCAAACTTGCCGAACGATCGAATACACGACTCGACGGATGCGTGGCGAGCACAAAGGTGTATAGGATGTCACCTGTCGATGTGCGCGCATCAACAGTCAACCATTTTACCCCGTAGAAGTGCCTTCTCTTTATTCTTTGTACAAACACATATTTTAACGCGCTCTTTTAATACAACGATCGGGGAACAAACCATTTTTTCTTCTTTATTTGCTCCACCTTCGTAGGGAAATACGCGCGTAAAATGTTTACCTATTTTTAATAAATTCGAATACGGAATAACGAAGGACGGAATCGAACGATGAGAAAGCAAACACGCAACGGAATATCAACGAAATATCAACGACTAAAAACGAAAAAACGAACGGTACAAAGGAAAGACGAACCGATCGCGAGGGCCCGAAAGAAAAGAAGGGAAGTCCTAGCGAGAAGGAAAGAGATGGATAACTTTGGACGGTTATCTCGGTGGAAGTCTTGTTTTTCATCTCGAGGCCACGCGGAGCCGAACTACCGTAGCTCTCCGTTGATCATCGGGGCGTAGCCTCCAGGCCGATCATTACCGACATTGTACGTTAATGGATATTTATGAATGCACCAATCAGCACCACCACTACCGGTCTTGAATGTAATCAGAATCGATTATACGGATTCTGGTTCGCTCGTCGCTGTCTTTTACCTCGTATCTTCTCCCGATCGGCGCGGGATGTTACTCGCGTTCGAAATGTATTACAAAACGCTCATTGAATATCACGAATCTAAATCCGAACGCAAGGTTCCGAGTATTCGTAACGAAAAATAAGTAGGCAGGCGTAACTTATCACCGCGTGCTCGTGATAAATTATCCGCTCTTGTACGAGTCGCATTTTTCTGTCGAATAAATCGCACGAGAAAAAGAGAATTCAATGACGAACGAAAAAAAATGTTGTTTTTCAACAAGAACAAATGAGGTAATCATACGAGCGACGTTTGATCTCGCCGACAATAATCGTGAAGGGAAGGGGAGAGAGAAAAGAAGAAGAAGCGAGGATTTAATAAAAGAAAGAGTCCAAAAACGGATAATAAAGAACGCGTGAAAAGAAAAAGAGTGGAAAAGGAAAGGCGAAGCGATTAGAGAGTTGGTAGGGGGGCAACCGCGAGGAACAAAGACCCATCGATGGTTCTGCAAACGAACTAATAAGCGAGAGACGTGTGACGTAATCGCGAGATTTTTAAAAAGTCACGAATACGCTTATATAGCCGTCGTTCGCAATGGCGTTACGGTGAATAGCCCACATCTCGGACAGCCGGGAATCGCGCGTACGTGGAACGGCGTGTCGTGCCTTCATTGTATGTTTACTCGGTCCAAGGAGCGAGAGAGTGCGAGAGTGAGAGGGAGAGAGTGCGAGAGAGTGCAAGAGAGGGGTGAGGAAGCCGACATTAGCCACAGGGTTGTTCCGACCAAAGCGTGTCCGTATCGACACCGTGTGACGTTCGACCCTCGGACTTTCATGTGTGGTCTCTCCTCTCTCTCTCTCTCGCTCTCTCTATTCTCCGAGCAACCCTCTGTATTTTATTCTTTTTGTTTTTATTTTTATCGAGTGCACGTTCGTACGTTGCGTTGAGAGTTTCGCTTCTTTATTTAATTACCTATCGATACGGTGTACCTCCGTTTCAACGACGCTTTCGACAACCGTAATCATCGGCTTACATTCCCTACGTTCTTTTATATCTGACAATTAAATAATTAAACAATTCTAGAGTTTCTACTCGGATATAATTTTTTTTTTTCAATTGTGATACTTCGATATTTGACGTGCTTATGAAAAAACCATTATATGGTATTTTTTCTATGTGTGTACGTTCGCATAAATTGTAAAAGATATTTATAAAAACTGTATCTTCGAATGGACAAACTCGAGTTACTATTAATATGATTCGTATATTGTATAATAAACATTTTTATGGTTTTGAAGTTTTCTTCTTCAAATTATTACTACGTTTTTTTTATCGTTAAAGTTCTATCAAATATTTACTTTGTAAGGAAGAGATTTCGTTTCTTTACAGCTAAATATATACAATACTTTAATTAAGTAAATATTATAACTATATTGTGTTGACATAAATACGAAAATAAAATTATTTTATCAACGTATAATACCTATATATTATTATATAAAAACTTTTTTGTTTACCTTTCAAAGTTAAATTAACGATAAAAAAAATATAGCGTTTTATGCATACTAAAATTTTTGAAACATTGCATTTTAAAAGTTTTGTTACGTCGATAATCTTAACTTTAGTAATAATATTATCAGTTTATACGAATATATAATTGTATAATTACTGTGCGTTCGATAAGTTTTTAATTATTATTATAATAGCTTGTGAAGAATTTATAAATATAATAAAGTTAAAACATAGTAAAGAAAATATTTAAATTTTAGTCTTTTAATTAAATTTACAAATCATTATTTTAAAATATCAACAAATATTTTAACAATCTATTGTAATATTATTACAGAAATGGTTATGATAATATAACTTAACTTTTATTTTTACTAGATATGTTTTATTTAGCAATTATATATTATTAAATATGACTAAAATTACTAGAAATAAAATCACTAAAATATTTCTGGAAAATTAGTTAAAAGTTTATAGTTAAAAATAATAAAATCAAACTGTTTTCATAACTTGGCAAAATAAAAGTTTCGCGTGTACGTCAAATACAAAATTCAATAATATTTTTACTAGTTACGCACACTTATTCACATTATGTAAATTTAAGTATGAAATACATATATTTCAAGTGCATATATGCAGACCAAAATTATATACAATAATTTTTTGAAATAAAATTTAAAAATTTCGATTACATTTTAATTATTTTTTTATTCGCGTATACTTTTCTTTAACAAATAAATGTCGCATAAAGTTTAAAAGGATTTTTTTGTAAAATTTATTTAAAAAGTTGCAAAGTTCTAAAAGTATTTATAAATATAGTTTTTATAATACGGTGTTCGCGATATTAGAATAATTCAGATGTATGATCTTTCCCTAAGCTTCTTCGTACCCGGAGAGGCTTACCCCGCTGAGATGGATTGAATTTTCTAGGGTAATAGTTATCGTATTATATCTAAGAGTAGATTACTGTAGAAGATTTTGTAGTAGGTAAAGTGTTTATAAAACTTAACTTTAAGGGAAAACTTATAATTGTGTCATGCATGGAAGTTTATGTATTTTAGGAATGCAATGTTTCAAGTTTGCACTAATACTGCAACATTTACTCCATCTTGAAAATATTCGTTTATTATATTAGTAACATAGTTCAAAATTTCGAACACCCGAAAAAAAATGTAATCGTAGTACGATAAATTTCGTATCTCGAGTCGATCGTACTTGCAAAATAATTACACAAATTTTATACGCGTTTAAATATGTAAATAAATAATTTGGAAATCTCGAATATTTATCTTCGTTTACGAATATACTTTCCTCCAAATACGCGGAAAAAGTACCGAGTCTAAGAAAAATCGAACCACAACACGAACGTTTTAAAACGCGGGTTTAAATTCCAGAGTAATCCGGAAAAACACGATATAAACGCACTCGAGCTCGAAAGAATGGACCGTTATCGGATAAACGAAAATAATTTTGTCGAAATTCTCTTATCCGCGGAAAACGGTGTAATACCCATACGCGCATCAATGGCAGCGAATGTTTTATCGAAGGTAATTTTATTTTAACGACAGCTAAAGAAAAGTCCATAAAGGAGAAAAAATGGGCACCGGTAGGCAATACTCCGTATTAAATCTCGCGGTTAGCATCCGTCCGAAGGTCGACTCCGAAGCCTTCGAAACAACGTCGTCCAGATCGATGCGAGATTGCGGATTCAGGGACCTCGTCGTCGAAACGCCACTTATTTCTGGCGCTCGCGCGTCCTTTTATTTATCGTCTTGGCGAGCTTGTATATCTCGCGAGTCCACGCGAAAGTTCCTCCGACCGCCCGACGTCCATCCGGAGGAGATTATTCCGACGTATACCGAACGCGCAACGGTAACGTCTTCTTCCTCCGCTCGCTCTATCTCTCTCGCTTTGGGTGTCAAGTTATGAGCCACAACGCGAGTTACAACGAAAGCGCGACCCGCGTTCGCTACCAACTTTATAGCCAATTCATTTTATACGTTATTTCTCGTGAAACGGCCGTTTCCAAGGGACGGAGGTCTTCTCGGTTGCCGGAGAGATACAAGCTTTCCGATAGCCGGAGGATCTCGCGCGGGTTTTCGAAGCGGTGATTCGAAGCCTCGGATTTCTTTGCATCGCAAACTCGCAGCCTTTGAGCCCCGCTCCGCGAATTCCTCGACTTTTTATACCTCGCTTGGTACTTCCGCTCCTTCCCACGTCGCGAGCGATCGCTTTTTAAATCCGGAGGTTCCCGGATGGATTCCCAGCTATCGGTAGCCAACGATGACGAGTCTCGAAGATCTAAAGCGTCGCGAAGCTGTGCCATCGTCGAGATGAGGAACGACTCGGTGGTGTCCGGCCGAGGTTACTAATGATCCTGCGAAGACCTTCGTGGAATACATATGGAGCGTCCGAATTAAAATCGCGCGCTGCCTTTCCTTCTCTCCTATCCCGTGATTAATGGAAAGTTCACACTCGGAATGCACACACGGGATAATTAAGGGAATGTATCGTGGCCACTGAATCTACGCGGTTTGATGGATCTAACGGGTGGCGGTCGATCGCTATCTCCGGGATACGCTCGGATATTGCTGTTTCTCTTCTAGGAAGATAATATTCGTCTCGCGAGTCGGACTCGGTAGACGTGTTCGCGTCTACCTTTCGTTTTTTCGTCGAGCAGTGTCATCGATTCCTGCCTCGTTATTTCCCGCGGTCGTTTCATTCATTCGTTACTCGAATTCTTCGTGTCCGACAACCGCGAGTGTAAAGTTTGGCTTACTTATCGACGTTTCGTCGAAAACTTATTTTTTACGGAAGGATTCAAACGTGATTCGCGTCTCTCGATTCGTCGAATCAACTCTTTCGGAATATCGTCGCTTTTTATCGCAATTGTTTATCTCGCTGCGATATTTTATTCTTACAAGTAATATAATATGATTTATTCGTTAAAAATTAAAAATCTCGATAGCGTCTACCTAAATAGAAAGTTGAAATATATTTCCGTTGAACTATAAATTGGTGTCACCCGGTATATAATATTACGAAGCCATTATTTACAGTGGGAACCGACGCGAGCTAAACTTAAAGATCTCTCGTATCGCGCGAGAACTATACGATAGGATGGACCGTTGCTAATCATTAATTTCCAGATTAGGTGCAAACAAACGATAAGTTGATAGCGTCCGGAGCTCCGAGGTAGCTTCCGACGACTTCACTCGAATCCACGACTACGGGACGCGGTCCAGCATCCCGAGAAGTACCGGGAGAGAAATCGTACGCATCGAACGACGAGAGATAAGTTCGATCTCGTTGTAAGTATACGTGTTTCTTGGAAAGCCACCGAACTTGGATTTTAAAACGAAAAACGCGGTTGTTCCGCGTGAAATATCGCCAACGACGCGGTGACAAACGCAACGATCGCGTTAAGCCTCTCTCTTATTTTTATCCATCGGAGAAAATTGCAAAGTGAGATATCTTTAGCGAGACGAGACGAACGCGGTAGTCGCGATATCCGTTCAGACTCGCGTCGCATCGTACATTACGCGCTAATTCCACACGCGTTAACGGAGTCGCGAAATGGATTTCTTCCGCTGCGCTTCTCTCCGTCCTCTCTCCTTCCCCCCTTCCTTCTTCCCTCTTCCCTCCACGACCTATTTAAGCCATCCCGTCGACTCCTGGATAAGTAACAGGTATAAACACGACGATTACCCGCTCGACGATTCTTCAAACGAACGAGCGAGCGAGAGATCCTCGTTTTCGTAGACTCGTGATCTCGTAATCGATAGCCTGTTATTACATTCCCGTAAAATATCGCGCGTACGAGGCGAGGCGGAGAGCGCAAGGACGCTTTACCCGCGACACGGACATTAATCGCGTACGCGCCCACGGTAATACGGAGAAAATTTATAACTCGCCTAATCTGTGACAAATCGCTGAGCGGAAGAAAAAAAAAAGAAAAAGAAAAGAAAGAAAAGAAGATATTCCCGGGAGATCGCGTTTTTTTCGCATTTATAATTATTATAGAGAAATCGTAGAATCGCGTGGAATAGCCGAAAAGTTGGTAAGAACGCGCCGTTGGATTACCAATTTCTCGGTATATAAAATTATGGTTACAAACGGGTTTCTCGACCTCCTCCGATCTCCGTAATCTAATAAAGATAAAAGATAATTCGCATCCGCGCGGCTCGGAAAGACGAAGGAAGAACGCGAGTCGTAAATAAATATATCGCGGTTCTTCCGCATCGCGTCTCGCATCGGATAAGACGATAACTCCGTCGGCGCAGTTTACCTTTTATTAATTTTATTAATATCGCTGAACGGCGGAACGAGAGAGTCGATCGAAATTTCCTCGGGCGAACCCGAGAGCATCGACGGTCGGCCCTCCGGTGAATTATCTCGTTTGATTAAAAGCCAAGGCAGTTTTCTCGAAGAAGCGGAAGTTTTCTTCGGCGGAACTATTTTGCGGAACTACAGCTGCAGGGGCAGATGGGCACGCGAGAATCCAGCGAGGGAAGTTTAGAGCTCTCCTCGGTGAAAATGGGGTGTTTTCTCGCGGGTGGAGGAACGGAGCGGTCGCGTCGGTAAGGCGAACGAGGGTAGCGTTGCGCGAGGCGCCATTCTTTTATAAGAAGCTCACATAAATTGCGACGCCCAAGAGTTAAAAGCAGTCTTAAATTACGTGCCGTCGACTCCTTGATGAATTGAGTGCTCCCACCTCTCGTCTCTCCGCGGCTGCCGGCGGCTGCTGCAACCCTTCTCCGATCTCCCGTGCCTTGCACCCGGAGGTTGCCGTTCGCGGCTGCATTATACAACGTTTTTACGCTTTTCCCGGTCCAAGAGAGAGTGAGAGAGAACGAGAGAGAAGCGGTAACTGGAGCATCTCCTCTGATACCGGCCGCAACTACCCGCGAACACGTTACTTTCGCCGCGTGAAATTGCTTTTCGGGAGGCTAACGAAACACCGCTCTTTACCGTCCTCCGACTTTTAAGGCCTTTAACGAAGTTTCTCCTCGGTCGTCGCGGTGCACCTTTGCGACCGGCGAGTCGCGAGTCCTTGGCGGAATAAGCTATTCCCGAGTTCGGCTTCCGAGAATCACATATGATGGGCGAGATGACTCGCAAACGCGTAAATCTTTGGTCCGGTTTCTCCCGATTCCTCCTCCTCCTCCTCCTCCTCCTCCTCCTCCTCCTTTGTTTTTCTATACAGCCGCGTATTTTATCCACTTTCTGAAATTCTATCTGATTCAAACCGACTGATTTATATGCACGATGATGGTACACACGCGTGCCGCAACTACCAAGGAACTCCTTTGCTCGCTCTCCCGTCGTATCAGGGGGTATGATCGGGTGCGCGAGGTAAACGGAAAATAACTGGGTTACCTTTCGTTTTATTTGTCAGCTCGCTTTTTAAGAAAAAGCTCTCCTTCTTCTTCCTTCCGCGGTCCGCGCGCACCGCCGAGGCGTAAGTAAGTAAGCGAGCGAGCGGACGACGGGACACACGTTCGGAGATACGTTATTGTTCTTGGAACGATTCCAAATAAAGATTCCGAGCGCGCGATTCGCGTAGAACCCGTGTAAACCCGTGTAATAAAATCCTTTTGACGATCCTTTCGAGTCACACTTGACCCGACTCCTATCGCCTCGGAATATCTCCCAGAAATCTCTCCTTCGAAAATTAATGACTTAATTTTTGCCGAATACCCGCTTAGGCACTTCGTTAAATCAGTCTCATTGGAATACGCTCGTTCCGCCGGGCCATCATCCACACTTTATACGGCGTAACAACGTCCGCGCGAAAGACCGAGAAAACAAAGGCTCGGGCTTCTTCTTTTCCTCCGACTCGTCACTCGAACAGTCCGCGTCTCGCGGGCCATTTTGCATTAGCCACGCAATTATCATACTTTCGTTCCTGAATCTGGACATCATAAATTTGATCTCGTTATCTCGTTTACGGTGCAGCGGCGCGACTCACCCGAGACCGGGGCGACGTCTTTGCTCTCGAGAGAGAGAGAAAAAAACCGGGCGAGCGAGCAACGCAGAGAGTGAGAGAGAGAGAGAGAGAGGACCAAAGCTCTCCGCGATCCTGCAAAAGGAAGGAAGAGGCGGGAGGAAAGGTGATGAGCGCGGAGGAGGCGAGGCTGCGAACTCACCGACGCACCCGGGACCGATGCGTGTCTCTGCCTTAGTTTCTGCCCATTGCGGGCGATCGCGTCTGCGTTCGCGTTGGCATCAACCTTCTATCGCGGTAATCAAATCGCCGGGTATAAATTTCGCATATGTGCAGTTATGTGCGGCACTCTGCCCATAATCGCGTCTACTGTGTCGTCAACGCACTTATTTTCCTCGACTGGAATAGCCTTTTATGAGCGCATTCGAATACTAAATTAAAGAATGCAATAAAACGTACACTTTTTTCAAAACGGGCATGAAATTGCCGTACCATTTTTAATCCTCTTTCCTCGAATAAAACTTAAATATATTCATGTATTTATTGTACGACGTGAAATTTAATTATAATATGCTCTAAATTTGTATAACCTTTTCAAATATACGCGAGGATCGCTCTTTATAACTTTCATATTTTTATTTCGATGTCTTTTTTTTTCCTTCCACTCTAAAAAATGTCTTTGACGCGCGCTTCGAAAATAAAGTTACCTTCTCCGAGCGAAACTACGTACTGCCGAGTAAATAAAAGTTTCTTATTAACGACTACTTATGCAAAAAATTAAATAAACATACGAATAAAAGCGAATTAAATCCTCGGACTTTCAACTTTATCCTTTAAAGATTACTCCAAATTTCGGGATAATCGAACAAAGTTACGTTTATTGCATTACGACGGATACGTTTGATTTTTATCGCTTATCGATAAATCAAATTTTCACGTTCGATTGGATATTTAATCGAATACCGATGAATTTTATCAAAATAAAATAATTCTTTTGGTTGCGGAAAAGTATTTATCCGTAATCGATCGTTCGTATTTGTAAAATTGAGTTCATTTTACGAACAAGCTTTTAGTTAAACTACACAGATACCAACAAAATGATAGAACGAAAAATAAAATAATATAATGCGCGACGTAATTAATTACAAGTAAGTTGATTATAACGCATTACCGCTGATTTTCACTCGTAACTCGTAAAACTCCCTAGTAATCACGTTAGATTTTTTACGTCGTATTTTCTATGAAAATGATTTATAATTATTAGCATATAAAATATAATTCTATGAGACATAATTAAAAAATTATTTCTATACAACCTTGACAACGTAATAAATCTATTTAAATTCAAGTAATGATATTAATTATCAAGTATACGTCGTAACATTTAGCCTTTTTAAAATAACTCCTAAATTATATTTCAGTGTTATTTTCCATTCAACGAAAAATTGTTATTTAAACGTATATTTAAATGTTTTGGATGCACAGAAAATATGAATTGCCGTACAAGAGTCGTTGGAAAACACTGCTACTTTTTTTTTTTTAACAATTTACGTCGATCGTTCGGAGACGGTGACGTTTAAAAAACAAAGCATTTTATTAATATTTAATTCGGTACAATACCATGCAACGTTGAATTAAATCCGCTGCATTCGTGAAATTTTCATTGTATTTAATTTTAGGTTTCTATTGTACAAAAATAAAAGAAAAGTAGGTAAAACTGGTATTTCGCTTGATACCGAATTACAAAAATAAGTACTTATATCAGACGCAGTTTATGCTTTTGATTTATGTAAGACTAATAATAGAACGTCGCTCGAAGCAAAAGGAAGAACGAATAAATAAATAAGAAACGAAAGGTTAAGTAAAAAATTGTAGCGAGTACTATTTAAAGAAGTTGGGAGTAATAATTGCGGAGCAAGAGAATCGAAAGACGTACGATATAAAACATGGAAATATCGTCTTAGCTTTGACTCATCTCAAAACGAAGAAAGGAGTCACACCCAGGCACAACGTTCGGGTATAATAGCCGACTCCGGTCTGGAGGGCCGGAAGTCACCCCACCCCACTTCTCCACACGCGTCGCGCCAAACCATCGGAGATTCGGTGGGACTTTCAGTCCTCGCTCGTTGCACGCGCGTACACTGTTCATTATACTCGTGTGGCCGTCGATGCGCTCCACTCTCGCCTTCGATTTCCAGCTGTATGCGTATATGCCTACACCCGCACACTCCCGTGAGCACAAGAGCGTCCGTTCTCCCTCGCTAATGATGCCTACGCGAGCGAACGCGGACAACGTGGGCGAAGCGAAATCGCTGCGGTCTGCCCTTCTAATACGCGCTTCGAGTTCCCGAGGTTCTAAGGCCTCGACGAGGAGATGCTTCATCGAGGGAGATCGAGAGAGAGAGAGAGAAGGGGGCAAGCAAGAGATCCATTTCAATATTTATAACTGATTGTCTCGAATCGGTCGGGCAAGTAGGCGACCGACCGACTTTTCTGCTCCGTAAATTTTTTACAGTTGGGGGAGGGCTTTTGAAACGATCGACTCGGATGATTCGTCATCGGGGAAAGTTTCTCGATTCGCGGTTCGTCTTCGGGATCGAGCTCGAGTCTCTCCTTTCCTCGGAAGCGGAGACGAAGGTACGCGGAGGCGGTTCGATGCCGGCGGAGGTACCGAGGACTATAAATCATAATTAGGCTGCGAGCGGTAGCCGAGTAGCGGCTGCGGGTCCATTAGCAGCAACAATGCAGCCGAGAAGCTCGAGACGACGTTGTTACCGAAAGAGTAGAAGGCCGGCGAAGCTGCAGATTTCCTATTCATCAAGCCGAGGTCGATCATCGTGGACAGGGCGCCGTGTAATACGAAAATAATGATTCGCTCGAACTCGTTTAACTTGCATATTCCATTTTACGAGAACATTAATCTCCTCGAAATTTACTTTAATTATAATGACAATATACAGTCGAAAGTACAGGTGTGAATATAATTATTTGTAGCGACAACGCTTTAAATTTAAATTAATGTCTCACTTTTCCTTGAGTTATCGCTCATTTGGAACGTAGAATCTTATTTCGCTCTAACGATTTCAAATTTAACGGCGTACGTTAATTGTTATATAAATTCAATTTTTTCCTCGCCTCTTTGAACCCTTAAGATATACGACTCGGTTATTATCGTGGCTTATCAAATAAATCATCGAACGAAAAGAAAATGCAAAATTTTTATACCCGAGCTAGAAATTGTGTTCGTGGAATTTATTTACGAATGAAATTTATCGAACATCCGTGACCCTCGTCGCTAATCTCGTTTAAATTATTAACAAACAAAAAAAAAAAAAATAGACTCGAACTAGCTCGGAAACGATCGTAAATATGTATTTTTACGATTATGGGAAATTAAAATTCGTGCGATGCGCGATGGGAACCGCGGAGACGTATTCCGCTTATCTTTAGAATTCGAGAAAAAAAACGATAAAGAAAACGTCGAACGGTTGAAGGATTGGAGTGCAGCAGTGCTCGTTATAGAAATTCGTCGAAGTACTCGACATCGATGAAGGCAGAGTCTCGAGTGTAGGCCAGACCAGTTCTCTCGAATGGGAGAGATCGAGTCGAGTCATCGGCGCTCGAGTTCGAGAGAGACAGGAGAGAGACACGAGAGAGTTACAAGAGAAAGAGTATCGTGTATTTTGTGAATAGGAGCGCGCTTGTGACAAGCAATAAACAAAATAGTGACGAAGCGTAATATAACGAATCTTCCCACCTTCGGTTCTTCGACAACGGTAGTCGTTCTCGCGAGTGTGCACAGTCGAATGAGTAAGCCCTACACACTTCGATTCAAAATAAGAATTGTAAACACGACGAGGAGACCTCGAAACCTTATAAGAAAGAGGAAATTCAAAGGCTCTCCTCCAAGTGTTGACATTACTCGCGATAAAATTGATAAGTTGACAGCTATTAATTGTTTTCGTTGCAGCTTTTTCCACGCTCATCCTAAATTACGATGTTTAATTTTATCGTATCGACGATATTTTTTAAACGACTTTCTATCGATGAGGGTTCGAGTACTTTTTTTAACAGGGGGAACAAAAAAACTTAACGAAGCGGTAAATCGTCTATTTTCTAGCCGTAACGAACGAATAATCGTCGATTTTACGCTAAAAGTTGAAACTAATCGAAGATGACGAATCACATCTAAACTCGTTAAAAGGAAGTTACCATTAATAAAGATCAGTTTATCGCTTAAAGCGAAGTATTAAAAAATTGTGAAGACTCGTTTAATCCTCTCCGATCGTCGATCGTCTTTTAAAACTTCAACTTTTTCCTGAGCGCATCGCACGCATCGAGGATCGCCTATGTGTTTAAGTTAGGTTGTAGATTTGCGAGGGCGCAGTCCAAAATTGATTACTAACTGACGCTTCCATCGACCGATTTACACTCACGACTCGGAGTAATAATTTCGAGTGGAAAGAATTTCAGACCACCAAAGGTGAGGAGCACTGTCGAGGCTCCGATCGTCCGGTGGTCGCGTCGAAGCCACTTCACCGAACGAACCCCGTCTCCGTCTCTTATTCGTGTATGTGCTTACGAGAGGGTCTCTTCTGCCGGAGAATTAAAGATTCATCTCTGAATACTCGAGAGAGCTGAAAGTATCCGAGAGTATCGAACGAATCTCTCGACGAGAGCTGCTTGATTGCAGTAAAGATCTCGAATGACACGAAAATAAAAATTAAACTCCGAAGGAGCGCGTTTCTACTGAATAAACGTCAAGAGTTTTATGAAGGACATAAGCGATGACAATAAAAATCGATTTCAATCGTGAATATGGCCTTTGTTCGATGATTTATCGATTATTTAAGTACTATGGTTGTAAGCAATATATTGTATCGTTACATTAATACATTAATAGCGGCTCGGAATATAAATATATATTACAAATACAATGATTTAAATCATAAAGAAATCCGAAAGCGTTTTTTTTCTTCGTTTCTTTTTTACACGAGAAAAAACACTAGACTCAACGCGAGTTCTTCCGTTCCGATACATTCTCTATTTTTACATCATCCAGATCGAGGCGAAGGAAATTTCTACGGACAAGTTTTTTTACTAATTTCGTGACGGGTTCACGCGCCCCTCGACGTAGGCGTTGATAGAGCTAAAAATTCAAATTGCCACCGATCTAGAAAACATTTTTCAACCTTCGTCCTCATTAATCACCGAGCAACGTTTTCGAATCTGGGGATTTAATCGCGACTCTCCAACTTTTCGAATTCGAAAATGGTAACCGATCTTCGATGCGTTCGAGGGACTAACTAAGGGACGAACGGAGCAACGACGACGACGACGACGACGACCTTAAAGTTCAGGGATTACGCCGACTCCCTTTATAAATGAATTCGCTGTCACCTGTACGTTGTAAAAAAAATTTCCGTCAACGATAACCAATCCATTGTTTTTTAACGTTGGAATCTTTCGCGCAAAGTATTCAATTTTGTCGAGGGCACCGTTTCTAAAAATATCGTCGATATCGCAAAAAAAAACACACACATTATTAACGACGACGACGCGAGAGTTCGATAATGAATATAAAAATGATGATTCCTCGAGCTAAGACGTCGAAAAGGGAAAAGGGGGTAGATATCGTTTCCTTGATAATCCGGTACACGGTAGCTCGTAACCCGATGCATCGAGGCGTGCGACGGTTCGAGCGTGCCTCCGCTATCTCCGTCACTCCGCCACTCCGCCACGAGGTTGATGGATACATCGACGTGCCCTTTCGGGTAGTGGGAACGCGTCGATGATGTACTTCGATCGGCTCGGTCGCGATCGTCGATGCAGATAACCGCGATCCCATTAATAATGCCCATGGCGCGTATACCGAACGCGGAGAAGAAGGTGAATCGTATCGGTGAGGCGCGTAACGAAGAAGGAATCGCTGCTCGTAGCACACGAGGGATTCCGGTAGCCACTGTAGGGACCAATAACGCCAGCGTTAAAATATGGTAATCGAGCTGCAAAATCGGCAATCGACGACTTGACAAACGATGCGATGCCCTCGAGACTCGGACCACCTACGGATCCACGCGCCTTTTTGCCTTCTCGTCTTAGCTGCCACTTCTACCACGATTCCTCCACTCTCTCTCTCTCTCTCTCTCTCTCTCACTGCGTTCCTTTGATCAGTTTCCTTTCTCTTTATTCTTATCCCTAAAGGCTGTTGGATCATTTATTACAATCGCGTTCCCATGATAAGAGTCGATTCGCTCTCGCCTATGCTCTCATATTTATTATGTAAATCGAAGGAACTTACTCGAAAATGCTTCTATTGTAATTAATTTATAGTTTCGTTCATTGCCAGTATTAATAATGCCTCGATCTTTCTTAACAAAAACAAAAAAACAAAAAAAACAGTAACATTTATCGCTCGATACCTGCGATGTATAATTGATTGAAATTGAACGATGTTACGCGATTTTTGAATATCCTCGCGTAGCAATAAGATTATGGATCACGCCTCGATGGTTACTCGTGCTTCGTTGGATCGCCATCGACTTTTTAAAAATGTCGCGATACCTTATTTGCATCGTTGAATTTATCGTTCCTCGAGTTCGAATTTTTGCATCGACGAGATTCATATTCTTTGTAAAATATTCTTCTCGGATAACGAACGCGAAATAATACGAAAAGAGATATTTTCCCTTACCGCGTAATAATAATAATAAAGATAAGTTTAATATTAAATCTCTTGAATTTTTGTACTTGTTTGAGCGAGTGCCTTGAATTTATTACGTATCGAACGAATCCGCGAACGAATAACTTTTATCGTGCAAATATTGCGATTCGCTTGGAACGATGTTTCGAAAAACTAATTTCGGCATTATTATCGTAGAATATTGTTCGATAGGCGCGTGAAGAGAAACGTGGAATAAACGAACGAATCCTACTCTTGCGGAAGGTAAGAGATAAAAGGAACGCGTAACCGCAAAACGCTAGTAAAGGAGTCTTGTTACTTATAAAACTCACTTAAAAAGATCGAAATTACATTTGCCACGGTGAAAAAAAAAACAATTTTTCTCAATAAAGCTCCGGAGAGTCTTAGCTCGAGAGCGAGACCGAGAAGAATAGACAGTGCGTATGCGAATACGTCTGAAGTAAGCCTGGGTAGGAGAGAGAAATGAGAGGGACGGAAAGAGAGAAACAGAGAGAAGGACGTCCTCGTAATGACGGGACATAAATAACTCGGACATTTATGCGCGCATTGATTTAAGCAAACTAATGATTTCACTTTGACCGGCCGGCGGGTAAGACCCGCAGATACAACGGCCGACTGCCTGTCATATTGACATTTATATCCGCACGCGTAATTTACATGTCTACGAATGACAATTATGTCGCTCGTCTACCTCGGAACGTGCGCCTTGGTGGCTTCCCAGATGCAATTGCACCTCGTATTCTAGTAATTATAGTATGTTGTTGAAATGACCCAACTAACGTATAAATTTGTTATATTAAATGTTATATACATAAAAACATTTTTAATCGTCGATAGATACGTCATTAAAACGACTAAATTACATATGTTATTCTTCAAAGAAAAGTAAGGTAACTGCATTAATAGACGACCGCATAAAGACAGATAATGACTGTGTCATGTGACGTTTTGATTTGTGTGTAAAGAAACTTTAAAACTTGTGATCAATTTAAAAGCTGGATTCTTGGGTTAACATGAGCATAAAATTTCATTTACTTTATTTATTATTCATACCAATCGTATAAGTTTGGTTTCTCCTCTTTGTTTCGTCTTGCGGTCATTCCCGTACGCTAGATCTTGCGCTATTACCAAGATTAAAAAATTACTTTGTAATAATCGTGTAAAGTCTTCTAAGTTCGGTAAGAAGTTAATTACATTCTATTAAATATTAATTATGTAAGCTTTTTAAAAATATTAATTGAAAACTCAATTATTTGAAAATGAATTATTTTGCGTACGTTAATTGAAATTAAAATAAATTAAAACGAACGCAATTATTCGAGACGACGATGCAAAAATATTCTTCAATTTATAAATAAAAATTTATAAATATTTTATTATTATAAGTAAATATAACAACGTTCATTTCTTACAAATATATTTGCGTTAAATTTTTATTTTTCCAAAAATCTTTTGTTCAACGCAACGACGACGTGTTAAATACGTTAAATACAATTTACTTTTCGGATATAATAATAAAAAAATTTATTAATCATTAGCTAAATTCATAAATTTTGTAATTTATAAATTACTTTTGTAGTCCGAAACAGAATATTTATGCAAAATAGACTATACGCAATAGAAGCTTTAAACAGCGTACACACAATAAATTTTGATGTCTATTTATGTTAACTATATTTTATGTATGAGTTCATTATTCAAATTTCTATTTATGTTTCATTAAGAAATATGTATTTCTCTAATATTAACATAAGTATTTAGAGTGGATTAAAAATAATGATTAATGTAACATTTGTAGTATCTTAATTTTATTGAAGTATTTATATTTAAATGCGTTTGGAATACTTATATATTACGAAATAAAAGTTTCGTATCCAAATTAACGAATGTCCGATTCAGAATTTTTTAATAAAATCTTTCTTTCTTTGAAAATTTTCAAATCGATAAAATTAAATACAAATTTTTTAATTATAATAATATATATAATTTTGGAACATACAACAGATTTAAAGTTCAATTCGCATAAAAATTATGGTCCTTCCGTGACATTTATAAAAATTATAAAATGATCGACACTTTACATTATATTATTATATATAACGCTATCATCTTTGAAAATAAGTTGTCCTCCAGTTTTTCATATCATTTATCATAACTTGAATTACGCGTGGAATTTCCGAGACAAGATTTAACTCTAATAAATTCTTTATGTTTCTGCAACTTGCAAAGAATTTGGGCTTAACATTAAAAGGATCTTCAACAACTAACGTGACACCAACAAGAGTACGTATTTTATTTATAATAGCAATAAATAATAACGTACTTTTACACTTATATGTTTGTACGATATTCGGTAAAATAGTTATTTTTTATATCTATTATACAAAAATTAAATTGTATTATAAATTAAATAATTAAAATTATTTCTACTTTTACTCGTTTACGATAACGTAACGAGATAAATCTACCTTGAAAAAGATGCAAAAATTTTATGAAATTGTAATATCAAGTTGTTCTTATATTTTCATACATAATAATTATAATTTATTTTTAGGCCTCGGAAAAAATAAAAATATGTCGTACTTTATAACGGAAACGCTCGTTAAATAAATATATATATAATAAAAATATAAAACTTATATTTATTCAACTGAAAAAACATCGCATTTAATGCAACGATAAATTGGAATATCCCGAATTTTCATGGTACACCGATCAATACTATTCTAAAAAATAACGAAACGGTATTCCATTAAATAGAGGTTTAATAACGAACTACGATATAACGTATTAAACTTTGGATCGACAATTCCGAACACTCGTTCTATTTTCTTCCATTTTATATTATTTTTTCGTAAATTAAAAGTAATAATATCGTAAAGGACAAAATGCAGCATAGAATTGTCGTTACAAATGTAATAGGATATGGGTTTTACGTACTCTGGAAGTTCGCAGACGTTATCAAACGACGTCCTTGCCCGAGTAAAAGATGTACATCATCAAGATGTCGTCCGACGTTGGAAAATCCTGCGCGTTCTATAAGGATTCAATATGAAACCTTCACCTCTGCGAGAGTCAGCCTAGAGGTTATGCATTCTAGAGAGAGAGAGAGAGAGAGAGAGTGGGACAGGTAGAGAAGGAGCGAGAAAGATTCAGTTTGCTGCAACGTCCGATAAGTCTGAAAGGTCTGAGCTTGAGGAGATGACATTGATGGGCTAATGCTCGGGACTTAAAACGAAGCTTAACTCATCCGTCACTACGCGATACATACTTAGTGTATTTGCCTAAGTCGGATTCGCATTGGACACCGGGAGAGCGTTTAATTTTCCTCTCTTCCTTTCGCATAATCTTGCTCGAATTCTGCATTACGTAGATACAATTTTTTTTTCCTCGTCGTTATTAAGTTACGAATTCCACCGAACAATATATTCGCGTTCGCTTCGTATAAAATAAGATCCGATAACGTTATCGCGTCGATGGAAATTATTCGATCCGACGATATTGCGGGAACAATATTTTTAAAGCATTCGGAACGATTTAAAAGATATAAATAGATCGATTCGACGGTGATGAACGATATTCTCTCGACCTACATTCACGGTAACTCGAGTACCTCTGTATACGTGTATGTATAAGTTTCCTCGCACACGTACCCGAGCGTATACAATTGGGTACATACATACACGTACACCCGTACCGAATAAACTCTTATCGCTTCTGTAACATATGAATATTCTATGTTGCTTAAGTATAGGCCTCCGTTGCTATTCTCGGTGACGGGACATGCACGTTCCGCATAACCGACCGAATGGGAGAGAAACAGAGATGAGAAATCCGTGTGCATGCGAACCTCTGCCGAATGATTAATCGTTACCGATAGCCTAAAACCGAGTGTCTTGCGCGTACGCGTTTTCGCGCTGCCGAGGACACGTACCGACATTACTCTGGTACGTTAATTCAGTCAGGTAATAACTCTGATTTACGCGCAGACTTGTTGGTCGAGGTGACGATTCGGATCGATCCGTCTTTCGTCGCGCTTAGATTTTATCTTCCTTTCGAATTTTATTTACGTCGGCGCCTTCCGCCTCCAACAAACACCGATCCAAGCACTACTGTCGCAAAGGGAGATCAAATTTACCGAACAATAATTTACTACGATGCTTCTGCGCGGAGAGAACGGAGTTTTGGTACACGAGTAACAGTGACGGGTAATTACCACTGCGTTTATTGTACTTTAACGTCTAAATAATTGTATCGAAAGAACATCAGGATTATCGCGAATCACGGTCAAAAATTCTTTACGTTCGATGCACGGGTACTCGAGACACTGTAATCAGCGAGTGTAACTTTCTTTCCGTTTAACGCGATTACACTCGGATCCTTTCGTTCCACAGGACAGTTTGAAATTCCTAAACGCGCGTTATCGCAAGGGAAACTTTGCTGTTACAAAATATTCGAAGATAACGGTTGTTATTACAGGCATCAAAATTCAAATGATTAAATTAAAATATTAAAATGCGTTCGGTTCGCACCCCTCGGATCTACCGAAGGATCCCTCCAAGTTCGAAAAAAAGCTCGCGAGCTGTGAGAAAAAAAGGCGGACCGGATCGGAAGCTCCCGCTTTCCTTGAGGAGGAGGGCGAGGAGGTAGGCGAGGAGGTCGGCGAGGAGGACGCCTCCTTCCGGTAGTTAGTCATCGGCCGGTAATTAATCACTCGTCACGTGACTGAATACGTCGCGCGACGGCTAAGCCGCACTTACTATGCGCGATCCGCGAACCAGCCGCGTTCAAAGCCGGCGGTGCGCGAGCCGACCGATTACATATCATTACCGTCGCATCAATTAATTAACGTGGTACGCGTATGCGAGGGCGCGTCCGCTCCGTCTACGTGCCGCTGCCTCCGAAAGAAAATTAACCGTGAGTCAAACGACCCTTTGATAAGGTACTAATGATTTACTTTGGCGCTCGCTCGAGGCCCGAGGACGCATGCGTCGCCCACGCCGATTAGAAAGACAGAGAGAGACGGTTTTCCTCCCAACAGACGGCGCCGAGTGCTTTGTTTCTCGATTACGGCTAGAATCCCCCATAGGCTTGTCTCGCGGATGCACAACACGGTTCGCCTCGCTGTAAAGTAGCGTGGGTGACACGCGAGATGATGGACCGCGAGGCAGGTGCAGCATCGCTCTCCTTCTTTTCACCTTCGTCCCCCGCGTCCGGTAACGACGCGTAAAGGAATGCCCCTCTCTCTCCCTTTCTCTCTCCCCCCCGAATCGAGCTTTTTCCTTTTCCCCGGTCTTTCTTTTCTTCGCCGAGCTTTGCACCGCTTAGTCACGCGTTCGCGCAAATCACGGAAAGCTAATTCTCTCCGTGATTTGCGATGAGCGCGCGTTCGCGAACTCGTACACCGTCGTGTCCTATATTTAAGAATGTTTTGTGCTCGCGTCGACCTGCTCGTTTTACGAGTCGACACAATGATGAATGATTTCTAGCTTGCTTGTACAAGCTTGTTGACACGTGTGCGCGCGCGCGCCGGAGCCTATGGATGCGCTCGTACGAGATGGATATATTTTTACTCGAGACTGCGGGTATTCCGCGAACCAAGTGGTCGAGTTCCCGTATTAAAGCTCCCCGGCATAATTCATTCGGGAGAAAAATGCCCCCGGTATCCGCTGGAGAAGTTAATTGATCCTCGAATCCTCGGTACGCGCTTGTATCTCCGACTCTCGCACGAAATAAAAATAAAATCCAAATTCCGTAAATATTTTCGCGATAAATCTTCCCACCGCGAGCATAAAGCGAATTCTTCGATACGCGAAAAAGGTCCTCGTTTTTTAAAGCGTCGAGGTTCGCGCGCGAGCGATAAGTATAGAAACCTCGCCTTTTTCAATTTGAGTTTTGAAGTTGATATAAAGGAGCTTCGGCTTTTAAAATTACTCGACCGAACCCTCGGCTCGGAATGCAGTTCGTCGCGTTCATCCCCCGCTTCTTCGGCGATCGCCCGAGAGATGAATCAACGAACCTCCGGCGAAAAGTGGCGACGTCGCAACGCGAACTCGCGGGTTACGCTACGTTAGTCGCAGCTTCCTTCGGACGGTCGAAGGGAGGAGAGAGGCTGATGGTAAACGCGAGCGGGTTTATCGCTTATTTAACCGGTTCGCGAGAGCGAGATAGAGGGAGAGCCGCGGGGTGAGAACCGCGAGAGAGCGAGAGGAAAAAAACCGATCGCGTCCTTTTTTGCTTCGAGCGAGCGTTCGCGAGTTCGCGGATGGAGAACGAGGAATCGCCTTCACCGGGTGGTCCTTTTTACCGGCGCGTGATTAACGTACTCGACCTCTTAACGAACGTTTTCTCGGCGAGCTTCGTTAAGTTATTACAAGTTGTCCGACCCGGATATCGAGAAAAAAGATCGGCAGTCGTAGATGCATTGGAGCAGTGGGACGGGAAAGTTTCTTCCGGTCGACCGAAACGGAAACAACCAGAGATTCGCGATCCTCTCCCTCTCGATAGCGACACTTGGAAAAATATTAATGCACGCGAGGTTATTTACGAGCAAAATAATGAGTCGTGGGTTCGTTTCAAAGAACCCCGGGACGAAGTTGAAGCAACATCGGCAAAGATTCCTTCTGCTCTCGTCTCGTTCTCTCGAGAAGCCTTTCGATGGACCGTACCAGTTCGCGGAAGCTAAATAGACCACGCGACCGGGTAATTGCAGTCGGCATCTCGGGAAGAGTTGCGAGAGAGAGAGAGAAAAAGAAAGGGCCGAAAGACGAAGTGCGGTGCAAGGAAATGCGAGTAGCGACGTGTGCCGAGAGCGAGAGAGAGAGAGAGAGAGAAAGTCATTTCCTTTGATCCTTCTTATTCGGAAATATAGGCGACTCTGGAGCGAGTCGCGAATACAGCCGCCGATGATTTAAGAACGTACTCTCAGCGAAAGCGAAACTTTATATACACCACTAGCATCTAGGGTTTATTTATCGTTGGTATTAAGCCCTCCGAGAAAAATTGACCAGAACGAGCTAAAAGTTGTCAGCGACGCACGTTATTACCTCAACTTGTCTTGGATTTATTTTCGGACGTGGTTTGATCTCCTTTGACACTACATTTTATTTCATTTAGTTATTCGCTTTGCATCGTTTTACCTAGATAACACCATACAAATATGCGTATTCTAAGTTTGAGATCTAAAACGTATTCGCGCATCAAATGTTAACGAATAAATCTCGCCCGAAACCAAGAAACGAGAATTTTTCGTAACTTAATTAAAAATATCGTTCGCGAGAAAATTTAATTCCGTTTGGAAAGGGTTTCGTTTCTTTTCCGCGATAAAGATTATCTTGAAACGGTACGATAAAATTTTAGTATCCACCAAATACAACGTACCGATGCGTTGCATTAAACTTTGGATCTTCCAGCACCGATCGGAAAAAGTTGTTACCGTCTCGATATTAAAAAGCTCGTTACGATCGACAATTTAAAAGATTCGTACCGATTTTAACGTAACGTTCACCGGTATCTTGTCTCGATACGTTCGCTCGAATATATTTAAACTAGCTCGAAAAAACGAAAGATAGTTAGGTTCGATCGATAACCTTTCGCAGATTTGGAACGTACCGTATTTATCGGTTGCACCGGTGACGAGCACGAGCCAAGATAAGGCATCGAACCAACTCCCGATCGTTATCACCGAGAGGTAGTAGGTAGGTAGGTAGCGAAGAGTACATCGACTGGAGGGATCGGATGAATATCTCGGTGAATATAAATATAAATAATCGTAGCTCTTATCGATAGACTGTTTAGCGTCGGGGAAAGGAGCGAAAATTCGCGGATGCCGAGCGAGGAAACGATGGTAGCTTTCGACCACCCTGTACGTGGCTAATGTATGCGGATGGTGAAGGCGTGGGTGGCGAGTCGAAATTGGCCGATAAAGCTGGGAAGATCGACGCGGCGATAATTAAAATATCTATTCGGTGCGGTTCGATTACGAGAGCTGGAGCTGCTAAGGTAAGGTCGCCGCGTTGGTTACCTCCAGAGAACACAGAACACAGAACAGAGAATACGGATGGATCGGACGCGCCCGAGGCCGAACGACGTTGGTGATCCGCCGGTACGGCCGCGAGGACGACGATCATCCTTTCACTTATCGATGAGATCGCCCGTGAAACTCTCTCACCTGGCTTTATAATACGCGTCTTATCCAAGCGGTTGATCTACCTAAAAAGCTGAAAGGCCCCGCGAACGGGACGCGGTCGGAAAGTCCCGTGTTTCTCGCGACTTTTTTGCCGAGGGTGTCCGGCGATTGTCTTCCCGTAGGAGCGAGGATCGACTAGCGGAGAGGTAATAATAGAAGGTATACATCGAAGGTTCGAGTGTGTACAGCGAGCGAAAGGTAATCGTCCCGGTAATATCGGTGCCGTGTGTTGCGGTGTGTGGGGCCGCTGGACTATTAGTAATTGATTGGTCATACCCCTGTACCATTACTCGTTCGAACCTCCGCCGGTCGGCTCAGCCTTCCGTAAAGGCTCCGTGGCATCTCCGTACACCGATGCAGCGTCCGACGTTCCAAGAGCGTATCGCCTCGGGTGTCGGGCCTCGGAACGTTACTACCACCGGGACTTTATGCGCCCGTTGTTACAGTTATCGCCCCTTCCTGCAATTATACCAATAACGCTTTTTCTTCTTCTTCTTCTTCTTCTTCTTCATCTTCTACTTCTTCTTATTCTTCTTCTTCTCCTTCTTGTCTCTCTCGTTCCTCTCCTTCGCCATTCGCGTCTTATTTTTCTCTCGTTCATCCTCCTCCAACTCTTGCCTCTTCGGTCTTACTCCTACTCCCCTTCCGTCCCCTACTTTAGTTCGCGCATTCTTCTTCTATGCTACTAAAACAAACAATGTCTTATATAGCGAAACCTTACTCTATAACTCAAAATACCATTAAAACTTTCTTCTCGCTTTCGGTAAATATAGTGTCTGCGTACTCCAACAATTAAGATGCTACTTTGATTTTATTTTTAACTTCTTCTTATCTATGGCTGTACTTTGAAACTTAGGGTATTTATTAAATTCAATTTTATCGTTCTTTCGTAGTTATTTCTCAAGGAACGACGAACGCGATGCACCGATTCGATCGCGGACGGTACTCGAATCTGCATTTATTTTAAAATTCGAACGACCGAGATAAGTGGAGGACCGAAATAGAATTCGCCGAGTTAATTTTTAGAAAAACGCGCAACGTTACGAGAAATAAATATGCGGAATGGGAAAATGTAAATACGAATAAATAGCCGAGTGGTTGGTTTCGTTGAAAATAGACTCGGGAGCGAAATTAAAATATTATAAAGACAAATGACCTTTAAGACAAAGTCGGAAAAAGCAAACAAACCGCGTAACGAAACTCGGCGCGCCATGTGGAGGATCGAGTACAAAGGAAAAGTAAGAGTGTACAGCGGGAAAGAAAAGCAAAGAGCGAAAGAGAAGCGCTTCGCTGGGAAGAGGGAGAGAAGGAGCGAGGCTCTCGCGTCAAGGAAGACCGCGTCATAAACAAAGCCAATAAAATATTACATACCGCCCGAGCGAACGGTTCGCGTGAGCCAGACATCCTTCTTACCAGGGAACGAACGAACCAACCAACGAACCAACCAACGAACCAACCAACGAACCAACCAACCAACCAACGAGTGCGGGAGGTTCGCGGGGACGGGAGGACCGAAAAAAGATCCGCGGTCGGTGCCGGATCGTAATAACGGCCGCAACGCATAATCGTCGGAGCGATTGAATTTCTGTACTGCCGTGGACGATTCCCTCCCCCCTCGAGCTTTTCCACCAACTCGCGGCTTTTCCACCGCTTTCCGAACGACTCCTCGATATCGGTCGGACGATCCGCGCGGTAAGATGCGCGTGGATTCGAGCCAAAGAGCCGCGGAGAGACGCAGCAATGAGTTACCGGGCGGAGACTATAACTCGCCCGGTGATATACGACTGTATCTTGGTACCATTTGGCAGACGTAGATATATTATACGCATACCGCCACGACGTAAATTTATTTATTCTATAATTATCGCGTACAATTGGTAATGCGCGCGTTGCCGTATTTACTAGCGCGACCGCCCGAACGGAGACGAGTGGGTGGATGGGGAGGTGGAGGTGGATGGAGAGGTGGAGGAAGGGGACGAGCGAGGATTCGCGCCGCTCCAAACCGTTAGAATTAATTTTGGTCGATTGAAAAATTAAACGCGGACTCCTGGGCTCGCGTAATTTATACCTATACGTCAGTAGCCGCGAAATTTACGGCGCTTTTTTCAATTTCGCGCGTTGCGAATTTCCGTCCGCTCGCTTTTTCGATTATTAACTCGCTTTTCCCAACTACGCTTTCGTACCTACGCACGAAATTTGAAAGCCTTGGTCAGCTTGATTTTGCAACGCCCAAGTGTTGTTTGCGAGGAGTCGATCGAAGGGTGACGCAACGCTCGCGAAACTTGGACAGCGGGTCGATCGAGGGTATCGAGGGTATCGAGGGTATCGAGGGTATCGAGGCTACCCGAGGAGAAACGGAAAGAACGCACGGTAGTATTGCACCGGAGCGCAATAATAATTGCACCGCGGCGTAGCCGGTAATGTAACATATAGTTAGGGGCCATCCGGCGCCGGTCGGTGAAGATGAAAGATTCCGGCTCTCGACGTCGTATCTCAGGGACACAATGAGTGCGTGGCTCTTCTTCCCATGGACTTTAACGGGTTGAAGTCAGACCTACCATTGATGGCTCAATGTCCGCGTACGGGTCGGGCCATTCGGTCGCGGTGCATGAAAACCGAGGGACACACCCTTCGCGGGTGAAAACTTTGTATGCACATGCCCGCAAACATCGTTGGTGGCAGCGGGGATGTACGTGTAGTCTTTGCTGGTATTATTTGTGACGTACCGATACCATGTAATCACGAGCTCAAAACCGAGCGCTGCATCGAGGCCACACCGCACTTCACGCTATGGGAAATGTTCGTGTGTCATTAAGCTCCTTCGTCTCTTCTTACAATCGACCCCTCGAAAGAAAACTGATTTTATGCCTTGTCCAGCCTATCATTATTTTCTACCTTGCACGCAATTTGTTTCCCACTCGCCGATGATGACCCGTTTTCTCTTTTTCTTCGATGCATAAAGATTCATGACAATGTTCGCTACATTTTACTGCTACAATTAATATTTCGAACGATCGGCTTTCGAGATGCCGGATACAACCGCAGTTTAGCCGGATTTAAGTTACGAGAAGCGAACGTAAAAAATCAAAAATCGATTTTGTAACTCGTAAGCTGTTGGTGAAACCGAAGCACGGAAACATTTTTTTACGTTCGAACGACTCGATTCTACGTTATCCGTTCCCGTATTTTCAAATTAAATCTAAAACTAGTAAACGCGCCTTTAAATATGTATTTCGTGGCGAGATTATTTTATTTTGGACAATAAAGTAATTGCGAAACAATTTTTTGTTGTACCGTCGAAGGTTTTCTTTGAATTTTTAACGTTGAGAATGTAAGTGTGTACGTATACTTGGATATAACGTGTTATTAAATAAATTTTTAAAAATTTATCGCTTTCGATGTAGGGATAAAAATAATTATTTCGAAATATCAACTTTCGTAACGTTGAAAGATAAATGTAAAACACTTTTCGTATCGGAGGTTTCAACCTTCGGACTCCCACAAATTAAAATATTCTAATCACGATTGATTTTATTCTAGCTTGTATATCATCCAACGATATCCAACATTTTCCGTCGATAATTTATACATTATCAAAAAATTTTCAACTCGATCGTCAACGTTCCATACTCGAATAATCGATAAAAATATAAATTTACTTACCGATCGCTTAAATTTTTCTTCGAACGCTGTTTAGACGATAATTGTACGCGAGGAAAATAAACAAGTAAAATTAAACGTTGAAACAACGATTCGTAAAATAATTAAAACTTGAGTGCGATGCGTTGAAATTGAAGCGCACGATAGATATTAAATACGTAAGTTATTAAACAATGCTATTGTCTAAATTGAGGTGTACGATTAAATTGTGGTAAATTGCAAAATATATAAAAACTTTTAATTCGCAATTTAAACTAAAATTTATATAAACTTTATAATTCAACATCAACAACAATTTTCTATAAAAATTTTAATTTAGTTTATCGTTTTGATGAAAAGCGGATGTTTACACAAAATATTAAGAGAAGACAAGATAATGTAAAAAGTTAACTTTTAAAAGGAATAAGTTTATTAATTAATTTTTTAATAATTTACGTAAAACGTAATTTTCAAAGAAATATCATTTCTAGAATAATTTTTCGCATCCAAGCAAACTATTTATTCTCTGAAAAACGATGGCATCGGTCCGCGAGAAGAATTTTCGAAACGCATAATAATATAAGCGTATCGAAACGCGGTAACGTATTCCAAGTTTTCCCACACGCGATATCGCGAGACTTCCTCGCGAGAAAATTCTCAACGATTTTATGCCCACACCGAGAAAGATGATTTTTGTATCGAGGAGCTTTATTATCCGTCGGAACAATTCCTACCTCGCGTTAAAACCGTTAACGAACGCACCTAAGAATTTTCTTCGGTCGAATAAACCACGGGTGAACATCGGAGTATCCAGGCTTTAAAATTTAACTTGTCTAGAATTCGCGGTTAACTCCGCAAAGGCATCACCGAGTCGATACGTCCAGTGGCGCTCCAACGTCCTCGATCTTATCGCTCGAATCGGGCGTGCATTTCGCCCGAGTGCAGAAACGTAAACCCCAACGGGCAAGTTCATCTCCTCCCGGTGTAAAAATGAGAATCGCGAGGAGGCCACACACACACACACGATGAGGACGCGAGTACACCTCCTCCACCTCCTCCACCTCCTCCAGAAAAGGATCCGTTCTCGGGGTACGTCCATCTTGTCCGCGGACGTTCACAATAGCTTCTGTTTAGAGTAACCCGCACTCCTGGGGGTTCGAGGGCGAGCGAGTAACCCAAGTCCCTCGGACATCTCGCGCGGAATAAATCATCTCCGGAGAAACGTCCGAGAGATATCGTTGAATCGCTTGACACACTGGTTCTTCGCGAACTCGAAGGGCCCCCTTGAAATATACGCGTACACTTTGCATTGTTTACGTGTCTCCCTTCGCGTTCGGAGCGGACGAGCCGGTCTTAAAGACACTTTGTATTAATCGATTATGTTAATCGATCGAGCGGTTCGGCGTACAAAGGCGAGCCAATCATTTTTCGATTAGTCGGTTCGTCGACTCGAATTCTTTCATCTTTTCATCTAGGTCCAGATTTTATCTGTCGAAACGGTATTTAAAACTAAATAGACGCGATTCGAGTGCTTTGTAATCTCGATGCCTGTGAGACATCCAACGAATATTAATAAAATCGAGGGATAAAACCCATTCGCTCCGAGATAAAAGTCAAACTAGTTATTAGAATATCGGGGAATCGGGGAGGACGATAAAGCGGTAACGCTCGACTTAAAAGCTCGTACATCGCGTAGGTCGTCTGGCATTCGGTCGGAACCGCTGTAACCCTAGAAGGTTAGATATCGCGTATCGATCGGATGTCCAGGGGCCACATTGTCTTTCGCGTCAGGCAGATAAAGGGCGCCTCGCTTCCTTCCAAAGTGCCTGGCCCTTCCTGGGCTGGAGGAACCGAGCTGTAAAGCTACTGCACCCGAGGACCACCCGGGAGCTTTCTACAATGCCTCCGACGGAGATCTTATCGACTCGATAGCAACTTGCCGAAGCACCTAACGTTGACCAAGCGATTTTCCACGAGTGCGGCTATCGCGCCAATTTCTTCGCTTCGCGTCAAAGTTCCGCGACGGAGGACCTCGATTCGATCGATCGATTCTAGCCGGTCGAACTTATTGCAGGACGCATCGAAAGTGGATCCATCGAAGTGGACTCGAAACCTATCTTTCAACGTCTTCCGCGATATTACAAAATTTATCGAGTATTTTTTAAATCGGTTGAATAAAGTTTTGCCATTAAGGTTTTCGAACGATAAAAATGTTTATTTTTTATAAATTACCCACTAATTTATGTATGCTAAAATCGAATATATTAAAACGATATTCGTGCGTTTTGTGTGCGTCGAATTTCGTACGTTTAAAATTTACGATGCAATACTGGAAATATTTTATAAGTGATCGATGATAGTTCTCCGGTATTATTGTTGTTGCTCGTTTATCGATAGCGTTAATTTACATCGATGGCTAACGAAGCGTTAAAAAGTTTTAATCATCGTATTTACGATCAAGGTTTCGGTTAGAATATACTCTTCTTACGCAAATAAGAATATTTGATCAAGTTAAAATTTACATAATGCGGTAAAAAATTGTCCATCCTTTCACAATTTCAAAAGATAATTATCGATAATTCTAACTTTGAATATTTATGGATGAATTCGTTCGAGTGTAATTGTATCGAAATAATAATTCCGTTCTTTTTTCCATCGAGTGTAATTAGTTACCTTTAATGCGTACTCAACACAAATCCCTGCATGTAAAACAATAATCGATGACCAGCTTTAAACCGAGTCCTTCGGTCGGTCAAAACTTTTGCTCCAAAGCGTCCAAAGCGAAAGTCAAAGGAGACGGACTATAAGAGAAACAGACTCGGTATAAAATGGAGATGAAGAAGAGAAGACAAGGACGCGTGGTAGAGGACAAATGGAAAAGAGAAAGAAAGAAGGAGTAAAATAAGCAAAGAGGAGCCGAGAGAGGAGAAGGCAGAAGAGAAGAGGCGGCTGCTCATCTTGGAGGGTTGAGTACACAGTAGCAGACTTCTCATATAATGCGATATAATCACCTGGCATGACTACACACTATCTGATCCGCACACACACACCAATCACTGACAGAGTTCATATTTGAATCCTCGACGACCATTACTCACTGCTCCTGATATTACTTCAATTCAATCAGTGTCTTGCCACTGCTTTGCGCTCGGTTGAGAAAGAGAAAGGATTACGAAGGGCTGGAGTGTGCGAGAGAGAGAGAGAGAGAGAAAGAAACAGCCTCGACGTAGTCGTGTGTACCTGCATCGCACACCCAAGTGCGCACTCCAGACGTTCCGAGTCACGTATGCTATCTCTCAGAAGTGTATCGTGGTAGTGGTGTGGTCGCATGATGAATAGTTGGACCGTTTCAGGAATGCGGTCCCGAGGTATCATCGACGTTATTGGTTTCGCGTCGAGCTGACGAATATACCTGAGAAGTTGCAAATGCAGAGTAGCCCGGAAATAAGAAACCCGAATGCTCGGACAATATTATCTACGCGTCGTAAATCATTAAAATTTAGTACTCTTACTCATATTTATTATCTATTTCCATTAATTTTGGCTTACATTTTATCATCAATTTTTGAGCTCGTATTATTTTTTAGAAAATATGGCTGGTGAAAAATTCATCAGCGGCATAAAGCGGCATATTTATTACTCGAAAAATTTATTAAATAAAGAAAGGGTGCGATATATCAAAAATTTTTAATAAACACCACCACCGGGCAATACTTTATCGATATCGAAGAAAATTTCCTCATCTCGACGAGAAATATTCCACCTCGAATCGCGTTTCACAGCAAGTAATTGATTTTCCATAAACACCGCGCGGCAAACGCGAATCATCATCGCTCGGGATAAGAAGAGAACGAAGATGAAAGGAAGGAGACATTTCGGTTGGAAGGTGGTTGGAAAGAAACGGAAAAAAGGATAAAACAGCGGGAGTCTAAGAAAGGACATGGGTATTGTCTCGGGCGCATCGTCTCCCATCGCTCGCCGCCACATTATACATCACGATCGTCTTCCCTTCAGCAGCTGATAATCCGCGGACCCGACTTTTGCATCATCCACTCTCGGTCGCTCCGTCCCTCTCGCCCTCTCGCCCTCTCACCGAGTAATTCCAAATTGGTAATCACGCGATGGCGCCAACCTCTCGCAGCCCGTCAGCAATCTCGCGTCTTGTTGTTCGGTTCTTAAAGGCGGAAGGTGGAGAAGGGAGAAAAGGAGCGAGCCCGGTTCCCCCGCTCGGACGCGTTACCGCTCGTCGCACACTCGGTGCACGCGGGGATGATGACGATGATTGTGCGTGGAACGGAACGCTCCGGTAGCGCATCAGAGGTTTGTCTTTGTGACGGGCCGACGCGCACGGCTACCGAGATACGCGTTGAATTATCCACTGCGAGCGAGCGAGAGAGAGAGAGGGAACATCGTCCCTTCGACCGTAGCGAGAGAGGGATATATACCCACGGATACAATCATCTTCTGCGTCTCTTCTTGCTCTTCTTTTGCTTTGCCGGCGTTGCAGCCACGGCTACTCCCGTACTCATCGCAGAATCTTGCGAGACTGCCTCTGCTTCGGATTCTTACTCCTTTTTTTTCCTTTTTCTCCCCCACCCACACTTGGTTTTCGTTCCATCCTAAGCAACGAATTTCTTTTTAAACGGGGCATCTTCAAAAATTACGAGAAACGAGAGAAACTTTGGACGAATTTACTCGTATCGGTTCGATACCGGCAGCTTATCTACTCCGAGCTCCGACTAATTTTACTCGGATACGAGATAATAATAAGGACGATGAAGATGATTCGTAAAATGAAGTCAGACGTCTTGATCGAACGACGCGCGAAACAGGCGCAAGTTTCGGCAACGGACAAATTGCGATTCGCCCGCGGCCAACGTTAATCGATGTAACATCCGTCGGTGATTAATTTGGGCGATAGGCGAGGTCGAAACGTTCCGTCTAAATTTAACGTCTCCGCGGAAATAAAACATTCGTATTCGTAGTTTTCGGTTTCGTTTTTCTTTTACAAATATTTACGTTTGAAATTATTTTCCCGTAATTTACGTTTGATTGAATTCGCTTCGACGAAGAAATGAAGGATGGACGTTGTTGGAAGAAGATTTTGCACCGGTGAAATATCGAGAAACAAATCTTTATTCGGTAAAACATTCGATACCAATTTTTAAACGTGTTCCACGAATAACAAAAAGTAAATCAGATGCATCCACTCGGTCGGACCAAACGATAAATTCTGCGGTAAGACTCATCTGGTGAATCGTAAGCGGTCAAATGAACAAAATTACAAGGTTGGTTAATGACATTCCCTCCCAACTCTCTCTCTCTCTCTCTCTCTCTCTCGTCAAGCGACTCAACCAATGACCGCACGAGAAATATTTTACCGCTAACTTATAGTATCAATGTTTACTTCGGTCTACGAAATTTATCAAACTCACGCTGGAAGTACAAAATACGCCAATTTTTTATTAGAGTAAATCCAACGAATTTGCACCTTATTTTCGTATCGAAATAAATATGGAAACGCGTAAGAAAAAACGCGATTCAACGGCCGTTGATAATTTCCACGAGCAGACTCATAACGCAAAGAATTAATTGTTGAATTTCGAAAAGCTTCTCTCGTCATCGTATAACAAGAGCGAGGCTCGGGTCAATGAGCAAAAGCGAAATAGTACTCGAGTCGGAGCTTTAGTTTCCCTTCGGGTCGTGGAAGAAGTACAAGAGACGCAGGACCGAAGCGGACCCGATCCGAGTGTTTGCATTTCGTTATATTCAATTGGTAGACTGGTCGGCAAGAAGTAAGAGGAGAACAATGGTATCGCGATATTTGTTTGTCCGTCAGTCGGTAGTAGCGCCTCGCGTCTCGAGGACTCTCGGCTATTGTCGGAGATTCGCTGCTCGACACTCTTTCGTCATTTCCCGGGGATCGTAATAGTCTCTGGAAAAACTCACGGCGTTCGCTTATTCCCGGATACGCGCTAAATTTCTTCTCGACTTCGCTTCGCGTTGGATATTTTCCCGACGATGGCTTTTTCGATCGATGCATTCGTTGCGTTGGTCGAGTTACGTTATCTTCGAGGAAACGCGATATTTAAATATTTCACCGCGACGTCCTTTACTCTGTTCACGGGGAGAACGTTTTGTTTTTTATCGGCATTAGCTCGTTAACTATCGCGTGGGTAAAAAATATTGCTCTTTTTCCTCTTTGCTCGAAAGCAAAAAATAATTTCATATCGCGAAAATTTATTATCTTTTAAAACCTTGTAAAGCGAATAAATATCGAATAAATATTATCGAGCGTAAAGGAACCATTAAAGAGTTTTATTAACATCGATGATTCTCTTTAGTGTGATTCATTTTATTAAACGAAATCAATGAAATTCGAGTCATATTTTAACGGTATTACTCGTTCGCCGAACGCGATAAAATTTTTTGCGTTACTACATCAACCGGATTGAACTTTTCACCCACTTGGATGCGCTTATTCCCAACGATGATAATAAAAAGAAAAATCGCTAATTTTTTTTAGAAGGAATCTCCGGCTAATAAAAGTAGGGTCGATAGGATTTACGTCTTTGGTTTTGATACATTGAATACGCGTTCGAGCGTCAACTTTTTACATTCGGGATAAGTAAATACGGAGACACGCGGTTCGATTTTTTTTTGTTTTTTTATCAGAGTATTAAAATGATAATTTTAATTGCCGAACCATTCCAGCAATGGCATCCGATTCATTTCTCAAAGACTCGGAGGTACGACGACCCTCAGCGAAGAAGCAATAGCCGTTTAAAATGTTATTATTTGTTTTTTACTCCGAAACCAGAGGAGAAGGAGCGAAAACGGAAGGGGGAGAACGCGAGAAGTTCCATCCGAGGGACACCGGAGAGTCGAGGATAAAGTTCGGAGGTTCGCATTCATCGGAGACTCGCGGGTTTTAATCAAGCTCGGATCTGACGGCAGGATCCGATGGAATTGCCTGGAGATGGTGGCAAGGCGCCACGGGGGTTCGACACGTACAGCGCCTCGGTCTCGCGCACCGATGCTGTGGAATATATTCTTCGCGGGAGGAAGACAGAGAGAGAGAGAGAGAGACAGCGAGGGAGAGAGAGAGAGAACCGTTCTTTCGAAATCACCAATTTTATGGGGCACCTTTGATGTTTAATGAAGGAATTTTACGAGCGCTGGATTGTTTTAAAGAATCCGCGGACAGCCGATAATTTTTGTTGCATCGAGTCTTCCCTCTCTCTCTCTCTCGCTCTTCTCCTCTTCGATTTTTCGACGTTGCGCCACTACTCCGGTGGCTCGGACCCGCAACGTTTAAGGACGTTTACGAAACGTTAATTGCTTTTTATCTCGGAAAGAAGGCCGAACATTTTATAGGAAAGCGTATATTTCTCTTTACGAGATGCCGTCGAAGGAACGAGTGGAAACGCGACTCTCGGTCTGCTCCTCGTAAAGTGCATTTATCTCGTATTTTCTTGATTCGAAAGCGCCAATGCATCGAGATGGAAATACGGACAGGATTATCGGAGCCTCGCGCGGAGATCGCTCCTCCATAGGGGAGTAGTGTGCCATTGTGCCCGACGACTTTTTAATTAATACCCCCGCAGCGGGAAATTGAATTAGCTTTCGATTAATCAGCCGAACGGATCCGCTCCCCGCGAAACTCGCTGCAGCCGTTTCTCCGTGAGCCAGATCGCGCGCCACGTAAGTCGGGGAATTAAATTTTAATCCGTTCCGGTATTAGTTATGGATCCACATTCGTTATCCCTGCCGAAACTCGCGTTGCAGTCTCGCCGGGAATTTCGGGGATTCGATACCGCCTCGCTCGCCGGAGGAGACGATACCGAAATCCCACCCGCTGATGCGCGTGCAAACTATCGAGTCGGTCGTATCTCCTCTCTCTCTCTTGCTCGTTCTCTCGTTGTCTTGGCGCGCCTCGAGCGCTCGACGTTCGTTCGCCTTCGATGCCCGACTCTCCCCGCGTCTCTTTTTACGCCCGGGGTTTTTACCTCGGTACGCGATCGCCGCGTTGAGCAATGCTCGGAGGATACGGAGAGTCGTATAAATTTTTTTCTTAATCCGAAATGGATCAAACTCGAGAGTTTTACAAATGACCCGAGAGTGGAGCGATCGCGCGAAAACTCTCCGACCCTTGGGAAGCTCGCGATAACGATCGCCGGATTTTCTTCATTTATCAAATTCCAGGGATTCATTTATATTAGAATATTATCGGAATCGTAGGGTCGAGGCGAACGAGTCCTCTATTTAGCAGCTGTCCGTAAGTAAAGTACCCCCTTTTAACTTCTCGTCCGATAATGCCACGACGTTGTCGTCGCTCCGTTCCGTTTTGCCCCTTGGACTTCCTCCTCGGGCGCTGGTCGACACCGCGACGATCGCTCCACTCTCGGGTCATGGGAGGGAAAGAGGAACAGGGGAGGGCCACACGGCGGAGGTGTTCCGGAGGTGGTGATAACCCGGCTCGATCCATCACTGCCTCCCGCGCTCGAGCCGTCTCGACCGTTACGGACTCTCGGAAGCCCTCGTCGGATATTGTGCACGTGCGTGCACGAGAGCCCAGGTGGAAATCATTAAAACTTATCGTTAAAACTTCGCCAAAATAAACAAGTGTAAAGCGCGGCCGCGCGTACCCTAGCAAAATATATTCAAAGAAAGATATATCGTACGACCGAACGCGATGCATACTCCGCGAGTCTCTCTCTGCTCTCTCTCTGCTCTCTCTCTCTGCTCTCTCGCTCTCTCGCGCTACGTGCACTTTTAACTTCGGCCTTTTTCTTGACCTTCCCTTTTTACGAGAGTGCAGTTAACGAGCCTTGTTCGCGCCTTAATTCATTAAAATTGTCGTGGGCGTAAGTGAATAATAGACTTTTCCTTGCTCGCTCTTATTTCTTCCCTACTTTTAATATATATTAAATTAAACGTAGTTTAAGTAAAAGTGGACGGGTAAATAAATCTAAATTTAATCATTTATTATTAGAAGACTCTTTCGATATTACGGTTACTTTCAAAAATTGCGTTTATTTCAATATCGTATCTGTGGTCCCTGTAAAATGTAAGTAGCCGAGAGTCGTATTTATTTTTCAGCCGGACTTTTGTTAAATTAAATTTGTATTCGAGCGAAGATCGACCTTATCAATGCTATCCTTTGATCGTGAGCTAATAACGCTAATATTTTAACTCGGTTCTTTCGTACTTTCGGGTTCGAATCTATTTTAATAAATCTCTTACGGTGGATTACGAAAGAGAAAATTTAATTAACACCTGTCGGATGCGCTTCTCATTGTACTCGGAAGATGCGATTTTGCATTGGTTTGGATAATAATATATTTTCCCTTTCAGGTTCTTCGAATCGAAATAAAGTCACAGCGCAATTTACCTACGAAAATCGATCGGTCGATGCGTTTTAACCTTTATTAATTTAAAATTTGCAGCGAGCCGTGGAAATAAGATACGGCGTTGAATTATTTTAAAAATAAATCTTCGAACGCGAATTATGATTTATCGAGACTTTTTTCTGTGGAAAAAGTATTCGAACGCGATAAAATGTACGAACCATAATTTTCTCTTTATATTCGAATACATTCGTTACAATATTTACATTTCTATCAAAAGAAATATGAATAGAATGTACTAAACGTCATCTTGGAAATAAAACTGGAATATCGAGTCAAAATTACAATATCGTTACACGCAATATTTTACAAAACGTTAAAGTTTAATTTTACCAATGGAAATAATACGACCGAGTATTACAATATTTAACGTGGTACAATGGAACGCGCGAAAAAGACTTGTTTTATTTATACAAATACTGTAAAGTTAAATACGCGTTACAACCGAGTAGAAAATTATGTACAGAATTGCCATAGCTTGGGAAAATTATTGTACAAGCTTATCGGCAGTTATGGAACTGTTGACTTAGGCCTTGAATTATATTGAATTATAGTGTTTACCGGAACATTCTCTACTAATATAAAACGGAGCATTATAATGATTAAAGCAAAGTCCTTAATGGTAATTTGGAGGAGTGATTTATAATTAATATTTCTCCATAAGCATTTACATTTAAATGAGACTCGGGCGGTTTATTGACCAATTACTTTTCGCGTTGAAGAAGGAGAAAACGAAAAAGCGTTTCCACAAATTCGACGCACTCGCGATTTTCGTGCCTTCGATGATCCGCCGCGACTTTAGATCCGGTAGATCGTCCAGGTGTACGCCTTAAGGTGGTTCGTGGGCGTTGCAACGTTCGAGAAGGTAATTAAGAGTAACGCGAGAACTCCAAGTAGGCGCGATAAGGTAGCGGCGGTCGACCTATAAAAAAAATCGACGAACCGCCTATAACGCGATGTGTAGGAGTACTCGAGTGTGCCTTCCTCTCCTCTCCTCTCCTCTCCTCTCCTCTCCACACTACTCGTGTCCGTCGAGCGATTTATTTGCAGCTCCGCGCCTCGGCACGCAAAGCGAATGCAAAATTACGAGCTAATCTCACCGCCTGGCAAACATCACATATGCTGATTACCAGCAACAGTTACCGTAACAAATAAACGGCGATGATGATCGAACTGTAAAACAAATAGTCTCGAATAGATTTATACGGACTCGTACAAGTTTATTTCCTTTGCTCGAGCGCATATTTACATTTTGATCGTTACATTAACTTTGTAGCTTGCATTACCTATACGCAAATTTCTGAATTACTGTAATGTAATATTACGCGCATTAAAATCAAGCAATCGTTAAAAGTCGAAGATTCGCTTATAAATATGATTCACGAGCACTAAAATTTGTACGAGTTGCGTAGAATATATAGGCAGAGTGAATCAAGTGTATCGCTTACATAAATTAGTTTCTCAAACTTTAATCGGATTCCTTTTTTATATTTAGCGGAACGTTTGGAGCATCGAATACTACGGATCGATCGATCAGCATTATTATGTATCGGCTCCACATTTAATACCGGACCTAATATATTTACGACGGCTGTACGTTTCCAGTGAAGGGTAATTAAAAATTCCTCAAGGTCAAGCTCGAAATCGCAAGCAAAATATTCCGACGATCGAACGTACGATTCGCTTCGAGACAAGTTTACACCTCGCGTTTTGAAATAAAAGAAAAAGAGAAAAAAAAAAAAGAAAGTCAACCTCGCGCCGATAATGCGCCTTAAGTTCGTTAAATTATTTAATTTAGTAAAAATAAAGCACGGTTAAAATTTACGAGAAAGTAATGATTATAAATGTTAAGTTTATCGTCAGCCTATGAAGCAATCAACTATTTAATTTCATTACATAGCCGTTCCTAATAAAGTCCAACGATGCCGGTACTTAAAGGAAATTGAAGTCTGCACGCATACATAGAAGTTCCAGAGAGATTGCGACGGATCCGCGAGCGACTTCCGAGGGTCGAAGCAGACGATTTATTTTATCGAATGTTAAAATTCATGCAGCCGGAGAGCGAGAAGGGGACGAGGCCAGCCAAGGAGAAGGACCGAGAGAAAGACCGAGAGAAAGACCGAGAGAAAGAGAAAAGCGGGCCCATCGGTCCGGGAAAGCTGCGGCGCGGGCGAGAATTTATCCTTCGGCATTTAATTAATTCGCGGGGGCGCGATAAATTTTCAGTAATGTATTTGATTAAAGGATAATGCTTCTGGTATTCCTTCTCGTTTCCACTCGGTCTCTCTCTTACCAGTCCCACACACGCGTAACGCGTAACCCTCTCTTTTCTCGCTCTCTTTCCCTTCGCCCTTTCGACTCACTTTCTCTCTTTCTCTCTTTCTTCCGCAACCTCCCGCCCCTCCTTTATGTATGCCCACTCACTCAACCTTATCCTCGCTCGCTCTCTCCGTTTCTACTCCCTCCCTCCTCCCTCCCTCCTCTCTCATCACGGAGTTTCTCTCTTTCTCCCTTCCTTCTGTTTTGTTTTTGCTTTTGATCATCTTTTCTGCATGCGAATGTATTATACCTAGATCTCCCCCCTGGGAACGAACGTTAAGCTAACTCTTTGTCTAATAACTGAAACGAAAATATCCTTTCAAAACAATTCGATTTACTCTCTGAAATTACTTTCTAATAACGTTCGGATGAAAGTCCAAGTAATCATTTTTCGATAACAGGAAAACGTTATTACATTTAAGTACCATTATATATTTTTTATACGATTTTCAAAAAATTAATTACCCAATTTCGCATTTACAAAGCCGTAAGTTTATTTTCGGCGGGTCGCTCATCTTTTTCTTCCGATCGAAGTTGTAACAAAGTTTTCTCGAAAATTGATCCGATGAAAAGTATTTTAAACGTTAAATTACTTTCGATGATAACGTTCAACGTTAAACAAAGCGAATAATTCGAGCCTCGAAATCGAGTACTTGGGTACGCGTATTTTTTCTTATTAATTGGCAACCCCGCCTCAAATTCGCTCCACTTCTGTTCTTCTCGTACGTTACCGAGAGGATTTAATAAATTCTCTTCGAGTGCCCGACCAACCCGGGAAATCCGAGGATCGTCGATAGCGCGAGATTGGAAGGGTAATATTATCAGCGGCGATAAGAGAGTAGATTTTCGCGGAATCTGGTTTTTCTCGAGCCGATCACCTTCCGCACCGGATCAGCTGCACCCGGAGCCGAGGAACGCGTACCACGATCGAAAGAGAGAACGAGTTCTCGGGTACTTTTGAAATTCATCAACTATTCAATTCTAATTTCCCGTGCTCGGCTTTTCCGCCCTCTCGCCGTGAGCTTAACGATCTTCCTTCTCGCTTTTAAATCTAGTTGACTCGAGTTTGCGATACGCTAAAAGATCCTTGCCGTTACTCGAAAGGCTAACAGACCTAAATCAATTTCGATGCTTGCGCTTTGAACTTCTGTATTTCTATTTAAACTTTCACGAATTGTTATTAAAGGCTTTGAAAAGTCGACTACTTATCGGCAAAGTAAAATTTAATGGAAATTTTATTTTAATCGCGCGGCTTAATATCAAATCCATCTCGACTATTTTAAATTCAAATTTAATACCTTCGATGGACCAATAAATTCGTTATTCACCTTAACTTTAATACGATTTACGATATTCGGAACGTTAAAAATTATTCTTATCGGATCGAACTATTTTCTACGTACGAAATATATCAAATTTTCGCGCGTCGCAAATAATCGGTGAATCGAATACACAGGGATACGCGTGCACTTATAGAGAAAAACCAAGTTAATAAATTAGGCGTAAAACCGCTCGGCGATTTTATCGCGCCATGAAGAAAACTATGTTCGGAAAAGAGCAGCGAGGATGCGAGGATGCGAGGATGCGAGCGGAGGGAAAAAATCTCGTCGATGCAGTAAAGAAGTTTATGCGGAATTACATTGATTCGAAATTTAGCACTCGGTTAAAACGAACGGCCGCGACGGTCCTCTTTATGCGTAAGGGTCCCCCATAAAACCTATTTTACAAGTTACTCGTGCCTTCTTTTCAAGCCAATGGGCGATACCGAGGCGACTCGAGGTTAATAAAGTTTCACGACTCGATCGCCGTAGTCGAATGCGCCTCCGCCGGTTCTAAAATCCATATCGCCGCGCATAAATTATGAGAAGCGTTCGCTGTCTTCTCTCTCCCGCGGAGGTGCGACTGCCACCTGTACGCACTCGCGTCGCTAAGTACTTTCGATGAAGCGTACCTAGGGCGAAACATTTACATCGACCCTATAACCCCGGCGTCCGTAACGAGGAGAGCGGAAGAAGCGACCGGTTTATTCTTACGACGCATAATCGTGTTCGCTCGAGTGTTATAGGTGAGGAACAGGCGCACCGGGATTACGCGTCCTGTAACCGATACACGTCGTGAGCTAGTGCGCGAGATGCGAGATGCGAGATTCATCTTCTCCCGCCGGGCTTTATATTCTTATCTCGGCGCGATGCTTCGTAACCGGCAGTAATTGCCAGAACGAGTTTTGAGTGACGCGGGAGTTTCGCGCGAGTCCACGCGATTCGGGCTCGTTGCTAATTTCTAATTCTCGTTGCTAAGAGCTCGATCGAGATATCGAGATATCGTTACCCGTGCGAAAACCGAAGCGCCGAAAGATCCTATCAATCTGTCACGCTCTACACCGATCTTTATTTACGTTCGTATTCGTGCGTTACTCCGCTTACTTTTTCAAATTTATTCCAGCGAAATACGTACGCGGCTGTTTGGAGTATCCGGGAGGGAAATTCGAATTTAATTTCATGGGAATTTATGGGGAAAATTCTTCGTATTCGCGTGTCCATCGTCGATGTCGAGCTACGAACGATTTTGGAAATTCCTTCGGTTGATTTCGTTCCGGATCGTAAGTGGGGTAAGGAGCTTTCGAGTATCGCTGTTGTTTTTTTTTTTTATTCTCCCCGTGTACGTGGATCGAGCACGAGAAGGAAAACTTCCAAGTTCGTAAGATTGATCGAGGGAGAAAAATGTGGAACCTTGCTTAAAAAATGATTTTAAAGTTCATCCGAAACCAACGTCTCGTATATTTCTAACGTTCCGAATTGATTCGAATTAATAGCAGCGGACGACTCGTACTCGAATAAAATTTTAAAGTAGCTACCAAAAATCCCGCATCGAAAGTCGGTGTTATTTATTACGTTATCGATCGTTGCACGTTCTAATATACGAACGTTATCATCGTTAATCTAAATTTAAATCGATGGGTTTCGCTTCTATTAACTCGGTATAATAACGTTTTCTGGGAAAATGAGCAAACGGGAAAAAAGACACGATGATATATCAAATCAATTACTTAATTTTTGAAATATAGAAACGTTCAACCAATTTCTCGTTAATCTCGCCGCGTCATGCGAGGCCTCGATCCACGAACACAACGAACACAGCGAACACAACGAACGCGGATATAGATATTATACGTACGTAAAGAAAATCGACAGGCGGCAAAAGTCTCGTCGCGTGTCGACGAAACAATCAGCCTCGTTGGATCACGGACTCACGCACTCGCTCGCTTTACTCTCACGTAAACACACGTTCGCAGCTTCGTGATACGCGGCTCGGAATCGAAACGGAAGCTTCGGGATCGAGGGTCGGAGTATGAAAATTTCGTTACCGCGACTTCATCCATCATAGTTCCACGGCCGCATTATCTCGGAGGTCGTTACGATCCCCTATCGATAAAGCCCACGATTACGAAGCACCGACTCGAGGGTCCGCGTGGGTTGGACGTCGAAAAAGGCCCATCCGTTCGAAAGGGACCGCTCGTGCAAGGAAAACGGAAATTGGAATTTCTGGCTTTCCGATCGCTCGCGAAATCGTCGAGTCCCTTTTCACCGATTCCACGGGATTTAATTCACCCGCTTTCGTTTCCTTCTTCTTTTTCTTCCGTATTTCGAATTTTATTTCGTATTATAATAATACGGTACGATAAAATTACGCCTGTGCACGACATACGTTCGTTATTATTTATTAAATTAATACGGTTAAGAATATTAACCGTCGTAAAACTTTGTTTGTTACGTCAATAAGATTAACGTTGATAACTATCATTTTTCAATATTTTAATAATACACTTTTCACGATTGTACGCGAGTCCGAAGCTTCGAGGCCAAACGAACGTTTTGTATCCCTTGTAATTACGTTAATCATTTTCCTACTTTAACAAAATTTTTTTCATTTTCTTAGTCTCGGGTATAATTATATACAAATATGAATATTTCCTTAAGCTAAAAATGTATAAATTCAAATATGTACTACCGTAATTGAACTTTTTACAAGCCATACTCGGATTGCGGACTATTTCTCTTTTCCGTTCCTTCTCCCCTAGCCTTTCTCACTCCCTCTCTCTCCCTCCCTCTCTCTCTCTCTCGAACGCTATTAAGTTTATGACGCAAGCCAGAGTAGATTTCGATGTCGTCCACGATAGAGCCGAGTTTACGACGAGGACGGTTTTCGTATTATCTTGCGTTAAGTAGGTCGTAGCCGCAATAGCAATGGCTTTCAGCTTCGCCAATTGCTATTACGCATTTTTCCTAATTACTCGAGGGCGCGTGGAAACTAAACAAATAGGAAGATGCCTTTCGACTCGGAGGACGAAAAGGAATTAATTCGTACTTTCTACGTATTCTAACAATTAAGCAACTGTCCCGTGTCGCGTTGTCCGAGAAGAGGGTTCCAACCACAATCGTTGGACTGTCGAAGTCAGCTTATTCCTCCCGATCTACAATTCTCTTTCCTTTTCATGCCGCAATCTATTACGGGTGGTTAATCACTCTCTAATTACGAATGTTTAATTATGCCTCGACACTTTGTTTAAATATACGCGCGCGCGTATACGTATGTATATTTTTTTCATACGTATTTTTTCGCGTGTGTGTATTTTCTTGGCCTTCCAAAGAAAACTGGGCGTTCGTGTGTTCGACTTGTTAAAATCTGGGGGAAAAACCATTTAAATTTTGCTTATATATCGCATGATGTAGAATTCTAATGAACTATCGATTGAAACGCTACTTGTTTAATCGGAAATAAATTACGTTTGCTCGGTAGCGCGAGTTTTTGGTTCAATTTCAAAAGTTAGATCGTTCGGATAATCCATTGAATATATTTATATTATTATGAAACTTTTCTTCGATTCGAATTTTGATTATTCGACTATTAAGATACTTATCGTTCACTGTATTACGTATAAATAACTCTCGAACGAATACGCGGAGAATTATACAAGATTTAAAGCAACTCTTTTCTCACTACGTTAATGGAATTTCGTAAGATAAGCTACTATAATTCTATTGGTAAAAGAAAATTGGATAAAATTGCATTTTGAAATGCACTTTAATACTTTTTACTTTTTCGGTAAAAGATATTGCTAATCAAAAAATAACGCTGCGTCTGATGCCTTTCACTTTAAAACAGCTGTCATTTGGACATCAAGGAGAAAGACTTCAACCATCGAGAAAAGAATAACATCGCCTGCCAGGAAATTACGAAACTGAGTACCGCGATATAAAATCGAAACGTGTCACGCAATCAGTCAAACAAATATAAAATACTTTGCCAAGTATTCGAACCGCGATCGAAACAGAGCAATTTTATTACTCGTTTATCAAATCTAATTACAGATATTATCGAAACAATTATTCTGCTATATAATTTATTCGGATAAGTTAACATACTTTCATAATATCGGTAATAATATTCGAATAAAACATTATCCTTCCAACAGATTAATATTTAATCGATACGAATATTATGCAAATATTCGCGTCGGTATTGTTAAGATATCGTTATTAAATTTATATAAAATTGCGTAAACATTTTTTTTATTATAAAATGTGAACGAACGCGTTTTCGTTTTTTCAATCAACGCACCGATACTTTGAAAATTTTACGAAGCAGCGGAAATGATGAAACAATATTTGAAAAAAAAGGTTCGGATAATTCCTGTTATTGTCGCACAATATGCATTAGAGGGAGATATATCCAATGATTTCCATCACGATCCGAGCTTTAATGCGTATTTAACGATTTAATGACAACCAGACCGTCACCAGCCATCATTCAACGATTCTCCCTAAATAAAATGACTGGCAGCTCGTAATGATATACGTCCGAGTTGCTCGTGCAGGCCTCAAGAAAGCAGTTGGATCACGATATCGTGTTACCAAATCAATAATCGAAGAGGTGAAGTACCTCCAGATGGCGCGCATTTGCCCTGACACATAATTAATTTTCAAATTTGCATTAGTCGATAAACATCGAAATATAATTAAAATACATCCATTACGATAATTTGATGAGTGTATCTTTATTTAATTACGCACTTGGCCACGAAAACCAATAAGTAAAAGTAAAATATAAAACTGTTGGGAAGTTGAAACCGTCGTTGGATCGAAAGAAACTTTTCTACGGTCTCGACGACAAAAATTTGCTAAAGTTGCAAATAACGGTTGAAATAACGGATAAGCATCGAAGACGCGCGCAGGTGATTTCATTATCGACAACGAGGGATAAATCAGCGAGAGCCTGAAAAGGAAGGGCATAATTCGCGTCGACGAGCCAAAGGTAACACGCGCGAACGTAGGGACGTCCATTTAAATCGGGGGTGTAATAGGGGGAGAGTGGATAGAGGGGGGTGGGAGAGGGAGAACCGCATGCGAAATCGATCGGGCGAATTCCCGGCAACGTATCGAGTAGTTTATTGCTTTTCATGCATTTGCATGCTAAGCAGTCGCGTGCTCTCGAGTAATATCATCGCCCGGTTGATATCGTACACCCCGCGCTAAGAATGGCCCTATCTAGCCATTCGGTCTTCGATATTACGCGGACGCGACGGGGACACTTATAAATTGAGATTTTATCGCGTTGCCGCCGCGGATTATACGAAAAGCGGCGCTCGGCGTTAGTCCACCGACTTACGACGCCAGAACCTGTATAACTTATATTTCGCGATCTCGCCGCGGCCTCGTATTTATGCGAGCGCGAAACGAAACGAAGCGATAACTCGCCGACGCACCGGCCACGAGCTCATTCGTGCTCCGAGAGCGTTTACTCGTTCCCCGAGGAAAAATCGCCGCTCCGACCGTTACAATGGCTCCGGCTCCGGCTCCTTTACATTCCCGACGCCACCCGCGAACGATTTTTTATAAGACCGATGCGTCCTCCATCCGAGCGGAAAACCGATACCGATCTTGGCCGAATATCCCGCGACTGTCAACCCGAGAGCGTCCGATAATTTTTCCGAGTTAACGATAGAGCCTAGCGATAGACCGAATTAGCCGACTTCCATCTTTATCGATTGCAAACACGCGAGCGAAAAACTCCGTTGCTCGAGCTTCCCGGTTCCTTCGTATCGGTCCGTTCGTCTCGAGAAAAATGACGACCAACGGAAGAGGGAGAAGAGATTTTCCAGCTTCGATTTGTTTCCGTTTCCGCGAGACTCGCGTACCCTTGTTCCGAGAGCAATTATTCCGGGCGATAAAAGGTTATCGAGTTCGAATCTTGGAGCGAAATAAGGTCTCGCGAATTTGTCGCGAGCTCGTAGAAAAGCGATTCGCGCGTCTTTGGTTGTCGGACTCGGGTTTAGGAAAGGGAAGAAAGGCGGAAAGATGTCGAATAATCGACGTTTGAATAAGTAACGATTAATTAAGTGGCGCCAAAGCGGGCGAGGTGATAATAAATTTGGTTTTGGAGATTGAAGCAGATTGAAGCAGATTTAAGCAGATTTAAGCGAGAATCGATGTATCGAACGAACCAAGGAAGGAAGGAAGGCTTCGAATTGTCAACGACTTGTACGCGGGCGTGTAGACCCTCCGATAAAATAAATCAGTCCTCAACCCTCTCGCTATTAGCGGGGAGTGAATCAGTTAGCTTGAAATTGTGCCGGGACGATAAATTTTATGCCGCTGGGTAAACGCGTGTAGGGGTGGCTCACCGGAGGCTCGATCCACGTCTACGTATTCGCTCGCGCCGTCGAGGCGACCGGCATTAAAACAGAATTGCGTCAGCGTATAAACAATTGGATCGATAATTTAGAGATTATTATCGGACCGCCTTCGCATCGGTGCCAGCCATGCCGATGTACGTTTTTCCTCCCACGGTTCAAAGTTTTTCACCCCTTCGCCAAGAAAGTATTGTTTTCGTTTCTACCTGTCACCCCCTGTTCGCTCCATTAATCATCCGCCTCTCCGCGTCTCTCTGTGTACTTTTATCGGGTATTAGCGACGCGGCTGTTTTTTAGTTGTGACGACGAGCGGGGCAAGAATACGAAATCCGTGGGTAGCGATTTGTTTGGAACATCGAACACCCTCGGGGCAATAACGTATTAGCGAGGTATCAACTTGTATCGGTTGGCGGTATCACCTTGCGATCGTCGGCTTCGTAGTTTCGGTGGTAACGAGGAAAGGAAAGAAAGAAAAAAAAAAAAAAAAAAGCGAAGGAGGGAGAGAGAATGGCTGGTTGCATCGCACGCGCGACTTATTGACCGTTGCTGGTAAGCGAACAGAGCTACAAACCCCTTTGACGAGTGCGTGCACGCGATCTTTAAACGAATTCTGACGTCATAATACAGTCGTGTATGTAAATCAAAGGTAACTACACGCGAGCTGACTCTTACGTATACACACGGACTAGCTTTTAAATTGCTTTGTTTGATTGGTAATTCTCGCATTAATGCATTGTGTATGAAGGATTGAGTGCCAGAAAGGCTATTATTCACCTCCGCGTAATTGAAAAGATAACCTATTACAATCGAGAAAAAATTACAATTTTTAATGGATGTCATTACGACGGAGATTACGATTTTGTACGAATCATTTTATATAATTCATCGCGCTATATTTTTATGCGTTTGCATTGTATTCGCTCTTATTAGTTTACTATTATTCCGAAGAATATTACTTTGACCAATTTAAAGCACGAATTTACCCCTATTAATTGGTAAAATATACACTGCGATACGAGAACATTGCGCTGTTCGAGTAAAATAGGTTACGCGGATTTACGAGAACTATGAAAATTTCATGAACGATGGCTGATTTACTTCCGCGATAAAAAATAAAATATCATTTTCGACAATTTCGTTGTTTTGGAAAATCTTTTTTACGTATAAGTTATAGGTTACTTTCCTTTTATTTTCGCTATAAATGTTGGTTATTTGAAAAATTGTCGAATATTACCTTCGTGAAATTCAATTCTCGATTGCAAAAATAAATAAAACTTCGCGTTAAATCTATATTTATGTATGTTGGGTATAAATTATTCGACTTTAATTTTGCAAAATTCAATGGAAAATATCGGAATACGGTATCGCGGTATTTTTAAAATGTAAATTAATTACGTTCGTTTTTAAATACGCGTCGATAGATTATGTATCGCGAGTTGTACATTTACCATTTTTCGTCTACGGATTGTAACTTATATTTGTAGTAATTTTTTACAATTGAATTACAATATCGAAAAATTGGTAATTTAATTTTAATTTATAATCTCCGAACAGTTTCACTCGACGCGATACCGATTTAAATAATGCACTGAATCTATATCGGAACTCGATGGTAATTTTAAAAATTTAATACCCTCCATAATTATTTAGTATTAAAAAATGTCGTTTCATTTTTACGAGCGAATTTCGAATATGGAACGATGAACTGGTATTCGAACATCTTCGGCGATAGACGTACGTACGTTTAACTGATTACCAAGATCGATAATTATATTTAGAGTAATATCCCTACTAAATTATATCTTCTAATTACTCACTCTAACAATAGAAATAGGTATTATTTTATTTTTCGGTTAATTTTATACGAAGGAAATAAATTTTTTACGATTTTTACCAGAATGGATTTTTACCAAGGAAACGCTCGAAACGTTATGCTTTATTTAAGCGGATGATTCATATTTTTCAGTTCTATTCACATATTTGACATTATAAATTATCTAAATATAGGTATTATATATACGTTAGAACTTCCTAAAGATTTAGGAAACAACGAGATCATTAAGCCATTGTAAACGCGAGTCGTAAAAGTTTTTGTCTTAACCTCGAAATACCTTTTGCGTGGATAGAGGATGTACTCCCCTTACTCCGTAAGATATTGCGAGAAGTGATAAATATTGAGTGGAACAGTTGAATAGTGTCCATTGTAGAGACACTGTATAAAAGGCGATAACTCTCGACGATCTGGCAAAACTTATAAGTATTATAAACGTCGTTTGTTATACTTTAATAAATTTTATATTTTGCATTAAGACATATTTATTATTTCTTATATTTTATTTCGACGTCGCCCGAACGAACAAGGTGAAAGCAAATTTAAAAAAAGGTTCGATATAAAATTTTCAAGGTTGCTCCGAGTACTCACTTTTTAAATAATAATTCGATACGCGGACAAAAATGTATAGTTGAAAACGAACGCGTTAAATTTTAATAGAATACGAAAATTAATGTTTCAAGTTTATTTTACATTTCCAATCTAATTATAATGGAGTTTCAGCGTTGACGGAGAGACGAAAAGAGAGCGAGTCGGGGGGGAAGGGGGAGAACGAGAGAAAGTTTCTCAAAGTAATAAAACGTTATAGTCGCTATATCATAAATAACGTTAGGTGTTAGTCGTAATAACTGTTAAGTCACACTAATTTTAGTGTACATATTCGAAGATGCACATTCCAATAGCTGTTAAGTTTACATTACATCTGTAATAAACCGTAACCATTACCGACTAAATACCGACTAAACCCGCGCAAACGCTCGATCCAAGAAAATTACCTATCGATGGATTCACGCCTGCCCCAACTTTGAACGGAAGTTTGAACAGTCTGGAAAAACGCGAAGGTGCAGCTTTTCGATCGGTAAACTCGACAGTTGAACGATAAGCCAAGATTAATTCCGCGCAACGTTTCGATGCGTAACCTCCACTCGAGCTCCGAAGAGAAAACACTCGACCTCCCGGTAAACGCTTGCGGAAACTCGGGTCGGCTTTTTACTCTTAACGACAATATCATACATGCCGTCTCATTAATTCCGTCAGCGTTTGGAAAAAGAGACGAGTGGGTCCCTTGGCAACCTCGAGAGCACCGCGAGCCCCAATATAGCCAAAACAATATAGCCAGTGGCACTTTGAGCTCGGCGTCGCGGAATCCGAGGGTCGCGAAAACTGTGCCCTGGACACGCGCGAACAGAGCCGGAAATCTGAAGTATCGCAGGTGCGCCGCTAAATTTTCCAGCGAGCCGGAAGTACGTTCGCGATTTCGCTCCCTCGGTTGGAAAAGCCTCACCCCTGGGTCTAGGAGTCAACGACAGCCTCGCGCGAAAGGACTTAAACCCGATGCGTTTCAAGTGGACGACGACGTTGGAACTCGGTTTCTCTTTCAACCATTTTTTCGCTCCGCTCCATTATTTTTTCCGCAAAAGTTTTCGAGGCACGCATGAGCGAACGCGTAAAAATTAGAAAGGAATCCACCGAAACGACTGCGCGAACGAATAGCGAACGAATAGCGAACGCTCGACTCTAGTATTTTGCGCTGCTTTCGTACTTCCGACCGTCCCTCTTCCCTTCGCGTTTCGTCACTCCTTAAATTTTGACTCCAGCGACGTATTTACCGACGGCTTCTTCTACGCGGATATTTTCCAAGTATAGGGAAACGGGCTTTTTAATTTTGAAGGTATTCCTTTCGAGATTTCTTTTGAATTCGCTCCTGAAATAATTTCGAGTGCACTTTCGAATGTTTCCAGTGATATTTTCGCTTTATAAACGTCAGCCGAAACAACCTTTCGATTCCCCCGGAAGGAAAAATGCGATAAATGCAAAAAGTCTAATTCGCGGTTAAACGCTCGGCTTGTATTTATATTTGTATTTATATTTGCGTTCCCTCCAACGGAAACAAGCGCAACATGGTTTCCCATTCGATTATAATTTGGTACATAAAACCGTTTAAAATAATTTTTAATGTATTTTAATTTTATGTAAATAGTATTGTCTTAAGAGATCGTTTGTACACTCTTACACAACTGACGCAACGAAAGAAAGTCATAAAACGAAAGAGACTACCGTATGTTACTTGTGTTTGGCTGGACTCTATAGTTAAGCGCACGAAAGGCGCGGGCCAACCTCGACGATGATGTAGGCGCCTCCGTGTAGGCGAAATATTACTCTTCTCCCGGTTCCCGGTTTATCTCCCCTCTCTCTCGCTACTTCTTTCTCGCAAGCTGGAGCACACGCCTAATATATAATAAGTCACGTGACATTAATATTCGAAAGCAGTCGGTACGTGAATTGCATTCGCAGTATCCGGATACTTCCATTGCGCAATATTTTATTCCATCGTTCCAACTTGCTTCCTCGTAATACCCGACGCGATATCTCCCTCTCGTACTTTTCCCGATCCCCTCGACTTGATCTTTTTTGCGGGAAAACGTTCCTCGTCTTGACCTTTCTGTGCGCTTTAAGCCTTTTCGTTGTTGCATATCAGTTCCGTTTTCATTGGAAAGGAACATCGAGACATCGAGTTGTACGACTATCGTAATTTAATCTAAAAATTACCTTGACTAAGACGAAACAACTCGTTATTCCTACGCGTCGTTCCAGTTTTAAAATATCCGACCGGCGAGAGAATTTAAAGAACGATAGCATAATAATACTGAAAATTACATTAACAAGATGTTTCAAATATTTTAAACATTTTAAACGGCTTATCGATAAAATAATCTTAAAAGAAATTTTTCACGTAGTAAAAATCCCGGGCTAAAAACGCTGCGTTTAAAAAGTTGTGAAATAATTTCTCCTCGAAAATAATATCCGAGGAAAGTTGTTATTTTTATCATTATTTCGGTTGAAAAAATATCCTTCGTGTATACAAAGTCGCCAAAATAATAATTTTATTATTCTTGATAAACATTATCGAATAAACTCGAGCGATGGGTTCCGAGGCGATGGCAATTCGGAAATTAAATCTCCAAGTCGGTACATATTTTGAGGTGATTTTGAAAGAAAATGACGTAAGATAAGAAGAATTACTTTTTCCGAAATGCTTTTATTTAAGAATAAGCGTCAGATATACTTACATAACTTGAAGTAAATGATATTACTGCGTCGAGGGTTCATTTTTCCTAGAAAACAGTGTTTCACGTCACCTTGGAAAAAGTATTCCGTTTTAGCCCGTTGCGTATCGCCAGGTACAAAATACCGTTCCGTCTCCCAGTCCTCGAAAGAATCTCCAAGTCCGACTTTATACCCGACATTTTCCGCATAAAATAAAAGGCTTTATCGATAAACGTCGTTGAAACGTGTCTTTTCCGTTCCCTTTTCCGTTCCCTTTTCCGTCTTCTCCATTTTCATAACTCGATAGAATTTTCGTAAACTCCGCAGGAAAGTTTTCCAGGCGATTTCGCGAAATATATTCCACCGGTATAGAAAAACGTCAAGGCGAATCTTTCGAAATGGAGCATAGCGTAGGCCAGGCTATAACGCGCGCGTGTGTGTAGGTGTGTAGATGGATACGGCGCGAGTTGGCCTTAGAAATGGAATACCCCACTTTATGTTTTATGCGATAGATCAGCAAGCGGGGCTCCTGTCATACGGCGCTGCGCGTCCCAGGGATAAAGTAAGATAGACGGATACCCAGGGCGCGAGCTTCTGCATTGGTGTGGGTTTTTGGTATATGTGAGTTTGCGTGGATAAATTCTACGTAACGTCCCGGTGCGGCTTTGCCGTTTTACCTTCACCCTCCCGCCTCCTCTCGCCTCCTCCGAGGTGGGCGGACCCCAAGCTTTCCTCTGTTTATAATAACGATAGTAACGATAACGGTAATAATGAAATACTCGCGATACGATAACTCAGCGGGAAAAGTTGGAGGTGTCGCGATGGATACGGAATACACGCTTCGACGAGTCTACCCGGGTAAAAATAACATCCGTTGGATCGATTTAATCATCGGTGGGCGGTTACTTTTGGCACCGCGTTACTTTAAACATCGCTCTTTCAATTTTGTCGAAGGAACGCGCCGCGATTCGAAATTAGTGTTTTTACGAGTGAAACTGGTTTCGAAAGAATCGGTTGATAATTCGAATAAGCGGAATCATTAGGCTGTTTAATCGCACGGTAATACACAAGTTTCGGAAAGACTTACACCCGGCAAACCGTTCTTCTAAGGAATCGTTAAATATCGTGGAATACGAGAGTTCGCGCGGAGGGCTTGGCTCTTCGGGAAGCTGGTGATCATTTTTAACAGGAGAAATCACGAGAGTTTTTGTTCGTTAGCCCTCGGATTTCGATCGGGTTAAATTATAGGCTCTTGATTACTCCCGATGCTTTCGACTGAACAAGGAATCAAGCGAGTGCTGCATCGAATCTATCCTGGAATGAGTTCTCATTAAAACTCGATCATCTTGATTCATCACTGGATTTCGTTGCGTCGTTGAAAACGATTACTCGTTTTGAGCCAACGACTGCAGCGATTCTTACTCGTAAACTATCCTATAAATCACTCATTTTTATTGGTCGTTCATTTTTAACCTTAAAAGTATACAATTATAACAGTTTAATTTCTCAAAACTCCCGGTAGAAACGCGATATCGAATACAAAAAAAAAATAGTTTTTATCTCTATCAAAAGCTTAGGTTGTTCATTTTCTTACATTCATTACTCGTACGATATCATAAATCTGATGAAAAGGTCCCGATAAGAAGTCTAATAAAATTCCGAAACGTATATTACGAATTTTTTAAACGTAACAAGTACACGAGTATAGAAGAAATTTCAACTTTTACGAAACGTACGTCGATAAAACTGCGGCATCGGTTGTACGAGCCTATTTTTTATTTAAATAACCCGAGTCCAACGAAATAGACTCATTAAACAAACGGTTCGAAGTTTCGGAAGGAATACATCGATGAAAAATATTCACGCACTCTCTCGCTCGCACAAACAGCCGTTAGTAGACCTAAGCGGTAGATAGCAGACAGATTATTAGACGCGTGCAACACGGCATTTAGGTCTAACACCTGCCTCACCTGTTGCGGCAAAACATTATCTCACCGGTTGTCTCTCTTTCCCACTCTCTAGCTGACTCAACGAGGCGGCAGGGAGTTCCGCGTGTGCTTTTCTACCTAAGTCATCTCTCGGCGCGATAAATGACGGAAAGCATTTGTCGCTTCGCCTGTCCTGCCTCGAGGAGCCAACCCAAGTTTTTTTTTTCTAAGCTACGTAAGAGTAAAGTAAACAGCCAACTTGTTGCGAGGAAGCGTAACTATCCGAGCGAGGGAACGTAAACTATAATCAACTGTGGCGAAAAAACTTTTTAAAAAAGTTATATCCGAGTGATTGATACCAACTAAATATAAAATTATAGCTCGGGAATTTAACTTTCACGTTACTTTTATAAATGGCTCGCCTGATTTTCAACTATTTTATAACTTCAAAGTATTTATCTTTGGATTTTCTCTCTAATTTATATCGTTAATACTATTATTAGAAAATATATATTATTTCGAGCGATTAGCCTAAACAAGAGATAACAATTTATACTCGTATTTTACGAAACTACTCGTACTTTTTTTTTTTTCTATTTTGCTTATCGACTCAACTTACTCGATGTTTCTCCGATAAAAATAATTCGATGCGTTTCGATCGTACGTTGGATCGCGGTTAAATAAACACATAATTTTTTATTCGAGGAAGTTAAATCTTCGACTAAGTTGAATATCGAATACAATTTGTATCATCGAATTTAAAAACAAAGAATGGAACAAAAACAATATTACGAGCAAAGTTGAATCGAATCTAAGAAACCGTTCTTTGTTTTTTCCTTTTTAATTATATTAATTATATTTATGAAAATAATTTAAATCGTAAATAATGTCAATTATCTCTGAAATTTGTTAATCAAATATTTCGATGCATAAATTTACAATTCTATACTCGATAAAGTCTTAATTGGATGGACCCAATTTCGCTTCGTTATCGTACGTCCGCTCGATTCTATTTAAAAAAAAATCGATGTTTCATATATAATTATTAAGGAATATTTAACGAACCAAGCGTCTAACGCTGTAAGTTATTCCGTTTTTTATTAATTTATAGTGGTTTTATAAATATATCTTAAAATTGAAATAATTTTTCCTTGTACGATAGAAGAATGATAAAACGAAAGCTCTCGTTAGCCAACATCGAATAAACTTTTAATACTCGCGATTATTCAGGAAAACGAAGCTTCGTTCTCGCGGAATTGAAAGAAACGATTTAAAAAATTGATAAGTCCGAGTAGTAAAAATAAAAGGCACCGATTCCGTTGGTGTGCATCGGACGTCGATCGGAATCGCGGGTAACGTAAAAAGCAACGAGGCCAGGAAGGGTCCACCGAGGTCGAGAGATCGGAGCCGGTCCCAGACGAGAAGCCTAAGGCCCCGATAGTTATAACCCAAGCCGTAAGAAGCGATCGGCGGCGCCAGCTGTCGGCACTTTCTAGTCTCAGCGCCGTTCTCGTGCGCATCCGACGCTCGTCACTTAGCGCCTTGGAAGACACAAAGCGCAGCTAACCAAACTCGAGAGCAGCGTAATTTTATTTCGCGCAGTTGTATCTCTGTCCCTGTTGCGCTCTTGCATTACAAATAACGCGATATGCGGTTTGCGGGGGAGGGTGGACAGGAGCACGCAACTCTCGGGGAGCGAGTACCGGATTACGCGAGTAAAGAAATAAGCCTCCACCTCCTCCACCTCCTCCACCTCCTCCACCTCCTCCATCCTTCCCGACTGCGTCTCGTTTTTTATAAAGCCTATATATCCCCGCTCTTGGGTCGCGCGTTCGCTCGGTCGCTCGCATTGTCTCGCTCTCGGCTCTGTCTCTGTTTTACGACTCTCGGGAGAAGACAGCAAACAGTCAATGAACTCGAGAAGTCGAGCATATAGTCTCGACCGCTCTTTTCCTCGGCGCAATGGACACGCAACTTCCGAGCTTCGTGAAACTCGAATCGTTCCACGCGAGGGGACGATATTCGAATTTCGTATGAAAATAAAGGAGATCCTGATATTTCAGGCTGCTCGTCGGAATCTCGTAAGAGCATTATTGTTTACGATGGAGAAATGGAATACCGAGCGAACGCGTACACGATAAACTCGTGGTCGTTCGACTGATATATTATATATATATATATATATATATATATATATATATATATATATTTGTGCGCGTGTCCGGGGATTCGCGCGTGCGCACAGATGCGGTTATTACAATTTTCGCAGGCGTACTTTGTTTCTTTTTATTCCTCGAACCTTCCTCGAACCTACCGCTACTACTCCTCCTTCGATTTCTGTTCGTCGTTCCCGCAAATTCAATTACACCGTGAAATAAACGAAGGAGCGAAAGAGATGCGCTCGTTTGAATACAAGTATCGATCACCTCGATCGATACTTCTTGAATATTTTAAAGGAATCATCGTTGCGATATTGCGAGACGACGAGGACCGAATGATTTATTAAAACTTGGCGCGATCTTGGACAGGTAGATCGTAATTATTCGAATCGAATATTGAATTTACGCGAAGGAGCAAAGCATCGAGGCTATCTTGTAATACGCTTTATAATTAGGAATAGTTGATCGTGAAAAATGAACTCGGTTCGATTAGCGTCCGATGGAATAAACCCAAAGCAAGGATAAACCCAAAGCTGCTCGTAGAGAAGTAAAATATCGGAGCAATGCTAATCGACGAGCGAGATGAATCGTAGACGGGCCAAAGAAAATCCGCCGCTACGCCGGAAGGCAGGCAAGATAAAAGAAACGACTGCCGATCGGCGCGCGAATAATTTCGCCGGTGGGATTAAAAAAAAGTAAAGGAGAACTCGATCTGATTGATGACTACCTCGTAGATAATTAAAAGTGCCATGGACTTTTAACCTAGCCCGATCCAAATCGAAAACGATATCGATGAAAAATTGAGACCATTCGTTCGAGGGCTCCGAAAGCAACGAACCGATCGACAGTGATCGACCTCCGAGTGTCGTTAATGCCCGGGTGCTGAGTTCAAATGCGTTCGCAGACGCGCGGCTCCCTATTACGAGGGATAGCCCTCGTAATGACTGGAAATTAAAGAAACCGCGGAGTCGATGATGCGCTCGAGGAAGGTCGAACCGCGCGCAGCCGCGCACCGCATGATTAACATGGGATTTCAAAGAGTTAGGGCCTCGTCCCTCCGAGAACGTCTAATGGAAATATAATTGTTTTCGTCGAGCGGACTTTATTGCCTCTGGAAGCGGGAAAAAACCGAGGCCCGAACGTTGGCAAGTCGAGTCTATCATCCAACGATATCGAACGAGGAGTTCGCAAGCTCGAGCGATGCGAATACGCGAAAGCGCAGATAGAAATTATAATTAATTCGATAAGAAATTGATAAAGTAGCAGTAATGAGTTTCGTGCGCTGGCGAGCTTTAAAATGAGTTTCGTCAGTTGCGATCGCGCGGGCGGGCGAATCGACGAGAACAACTGTCGTTTTATCGCGTTACAGCGATCGGACTTTAATTGCTCCGATTCGTCATGGGCCCGGCAGAATTTGATTATCAGCGCTATGTTTCGCTACGCGAGCGAATACGGGCGAGTCTCCTACTCGGTTCTCTCCTATTCCATCGGCGATTCGTGCATGCGACCACTGACTCACGTTTCCCTCCACCGCTTTTCGACTTACCCCGTCTCATCGTTATCGATTACACAATTAAAAACCAGACCGAGATACGAACGGAGCCCCTAAACTCCCAAGGTTCCGAGGTCTCGCGAGATCTCCTCGAGCGTCCGGACTTTGACATCTTTTGCTCGTTCGTTTCGTTTCTATCGTTGTATCGTTTCAAAAGAAAAAAAAAAAGGAGAAAGAAATAATTTTTTTTCGTTGGATTTTTATATTTTATATTTTATTCGATCGAGTTTTCGCGACGACAGTTTTTCATATTGAAACTTGCGACTTCTTTTCGAAAGACCGACCAAGAAATATACGAGAATCTCGAAATATAAATATGAAATAAAAATGTGTATTCAAATTACAACGTAGGAGAAATAATGGTAAGATTAGAAGATAATAAAAATGCAAAATCAAATATTTTCGATACGCTTGGAAGAGATTCTACGTAGAGTTAAATTAAATTTTATAATTAAATTTATGCGGTGGAAAAAATATAAACATTCGGGTCAATTTTATATACTTTAATTTACTCGTAAAAATATTACGCTCGTTAAAAAATAAGTTACGAATCTCGGGTCGCTGACGAAATTTAAAAAAAAAAATTTATTTTAAACGATAAGTCCGATATACTCCCTCGAATTCAATTCAAAATATCGGTATAAACGCTTATATCCAAAAATAATCCCATCGTAGTTTATCGTAAAATATAGTTCGTATTTTCCGAGTCTTGTACGCGAAATGTCGCTGCATAGTATATTAGTACCGCGATATACGATATATAGTAAAACGGACGATAAATATATTACTATTTTGTTAGTACTAAACTTTTTAATAATTTCAAATAATGATCCGAGTAAAATCAACTAAAAAATATATGACAATCTCTATAATGGATAATTATTTTTTATTATAGAATATATTTTACGATACAATATAAATGTCGTATCGTAGTAAAGAAGGGTTCTCGTAACAAAATTTTATTATATTATGATACGTGGTAATAACTACAAAACGCTTTTTTCGGTGTAACGAATAAAGATTACGAAGCTTTGCTTTATAATTTAGCTGGTGAGAAAGTATTTTGAAACAATGTACAAAGGAGGAAATTACGGAAATTAAAAGAACTGTATATCCTATCGAGTGTCGCGAATAAATACGGAGCGGATATCAAGTGACTCGACGCAAATAAAAAGAAAGTATTCGAAAAATTAAGGCATAGAAAAAAGAGCGACACGCGAGAGTCGGGGGAGGGAAAGAGAGAGAGAGAGAGAAAGAAAGAAGGAGATAACGTGAGAACGAGGCATCGGATATCGTAGGTAAGATCGGTAACGTAGAGCCTTGATTGCAAAATAATTGAATGGTTCGAACGATCGACTGGTGAAACGCGTATCGGTCTCGTTGGCTGTTCTCTAGTCGTTCTAGAGAATAAGAACGCGGACATTCCTTATGCGAAAAAAAGAGATCGAAGTCGACTCGGACTTTGTCTCGGGCTCTTGATGCGTTTTTAAAGACCGTCCTTCGCAAAGGTGCGGCGGATTCTGAAAGAGGAACCGGATGATGCTCCCGGGAAGCGGTGGGCCCTTTTCTTGATGGATTACCATTCAAGGTTTTATGCGCACTTCGCAACTTGTGTACGTTATTATTAAAAGCGTATCGAACGCTGTTAAAAAGTACCGCAATTACAACATCGCATTTGGGCTTTCGACCGAAATTCGTTAATGCGCGAACCTTTTCATCGGTGATGTTGGTAATTTTCGTTACTCGATGCACATTATTCGTGTACATATGCTTCTGATTTTTTTAAGAAACCATACTCCAATATTTATCTTTTATACAATGAGACCGCATCGTATCGAGTTTCTTACAATATTTTCAATTGCTGCCTACTTTGTACAACGCAACGTAAAATTTATGCTCGATCGTACAATGAATTCGAGTTGTTTCAAGATTCGAAAAGAAGTACCCGACGTTTAACTTTGAGAGTGAAATGTATTTCTAATAAAATATTCAAGGGTTACGATAAATTTTCAAAGCGAATGATCGATAGATTTTAATAACGATCAAATTTATACCAAAATTCAATATTCGAATATTATAAAGAAAATCGACGGTGGTATAAAAATACGATCCCGTACAATTTAAAAACGATAAACATCATCGCAAGTTTATGGAACGTAGTTTAAATTCACTCGTATCGATTAAATACTCGTATTAATTAATTTCCGCAACCTTCGCTTAGTTCAAAAGAACGTCTATTCGAACCTATCGACTCAAAAGTACGACGTAATTAGAGACACAGATAAGATTTACCCGTTAATACATAGATTTCTTAGCATCGTTCACCGAGTGTTTCACGTGTTTCCATTTATCGCTTCGGTCTCGATGCAAAGCTCCCATTACAGATATATTACAATCTTAGATAACTCAGACCTCCGACGATCGAAATATCCCCGCATCACGAGTCGTAAAGTATTTCCAGTTCCAGCAACAGCGATCGAGATATTTCTCGAAGCGCTTCAGTTTTGCAATACACAGCCGTTACGCGTTAAGTTGCATCGACGCAAAATGCCTAATGCGCTTTACGAGCGTCGTGCTTAACGAACTCCGCGTTTCGCTCGGAATTAATTATAATTGCGGAATCGCGCGTACGACTTTTACGTTTCCATTATTATCGCTCGCGCGCGGAGTTCTCGTAACGATTAAAGTAGGATGGAATCGAGAAGAATAATCATCGATAAAATATTGGGTTGTTGGTCGTCTTTCGTTGTCGCGTTGTTAGTTGTCTTTGTCGTCTCGGAGATAAAAAAAAAAAGCATCGAGTCGAGGCGCGCGCGGTGAAAAAATAATTGGACTACCATCGCCGATAAATCCAGAGGCAACGAAAGTGCAAACGGAGTGTGGCAGAAGCTCGCAGGTGTTCGATGGGGCGGGAAGCGAACGCGCGTCGAAGCGAAAAGCCGTGACAAGGTGAAAATGCAGTAATAAAAGCCGCAAGCTCTCGTCGATCCCCTGCTCCTCGTGTATGCTTCGATTATGCACATACATAGGGATAATGGATGCTCGTACGCGGCCACTCGTTTCCCCCCCGACCATCCACTCGCACACTCTCGCAATATCGATAAAAGCTCGACTGTTCACGAGGAGTCGAAACCACTGCCGGAATCAGAGCTTGCAGCGGGAGAGTTTGTCACGGTATGGGAAAGCCATCAATTTCAATGGGCTTTGAAAACCGAACTACTTGTTGCTCGGCCTCCCCCCATTCGATCTCTCCGTGCCTCTCGCCCTCGGGACACCCGAACGGTTTTCACCCTCCCTCTCGATACGCGAGCCGATAGCTTCCCGAGGGAAACGATGGTAACCAACCCTCCTCTTTCCCTCCGAGCAACTCAAACAACTCCGCGTCGCCTTCTACTTTCTGCATCGAGTCACACCTTTGACGCTGCATACTCGTAAAGGATGCTTTTCTTTCCATTAATTATTATATTTTATTCAGGAGCGCTACATAAATCATTCGGAAAGAAACGTATCGAGAGACTGGAAGCTCTTCTCTCACGCTCAAATATCTTTTAATATTAAAGCACTCTCTTAATGAAAATTCCTCCTATATAAAATCGTTGTTATAATAGAAGAAACTTTTTAATAATCTTGACATTATTAATTCAGGAACTTAATTAAATTTAAACAACTTGAAAATTAATGCAATTTACGACCGTTAAAACTATCATAATATAATAATAGTAATAATAACGTAACAAATTTTTTAATATTATCCTAATGAAAATAAATTTTCTAACTTTTAAACTTACTCATGGTGATTTTCAAATTAAAAAAGACACGCGTTTATTTTTCTATCGAAGCATTTCTATTTTCAATCGGAATTTAAAATATGGGATATTACAAATTCCTTTGTGTACACGATCGAATGCTATTCCTAAATGATACATCGTACTTTAAATATCTTTTTTAGTGGCATCTTGGAATGTTGATATTTTATTATATGTACGTAAATTTATCGGTATCGATTATTAAATACACTAGACTCGTTGGTATTTAAATATCTTTACTCGATTGTAATATTCCGTGTACTATTTATACGAAAACTGTAAATTGAAAAATTGCATCAACGGACAATTTTTTTTACACGATAGTTAGAAATTCGTAAAGATACAAATAATCGATCAACCAGTTTTGATACACTCGAATACAAATAAATACATCCAGTTTCGCGTATTCGTACGTTATATTCTTAAAATGAAAAACATAAAATGATGATTTACGAAAAAATTTGATTTTCGATATCGATCGCGATATTCGTATAAATTGATCACGAAATTTTGAAAGGTTGAAATTCAAATTCACGAAAGCTGATATCGAATAAAGGGATCGATATTTTATCGCGTAAATAAACAATGCCTTGCCAGCCGATTGGATTAATTGAAACGGATCCGAGAGATTAAACAAAGTTTGCTTCAACGAAACGAAAGAATTAACGTCTCGAGATAAATTGAAAGGACTGCAGGAAAGGTCGGAAACATCATTGACCTGTTTCCGCTTGATATCCGGCCAATCGATGGCCTCGGTTCACCCGTGTAATACCGATGGAACTCGCGAGCGGGGGAAACCGAGCCGAACAAAGGGACGGATGGTGCAACTCTCACCCCAGTGATATCGAAGCGGTTACGCGAAGCCTCCACGTTAATCGCATATCCGTACACGTAAACCGGCTCACGTTTGTGTGCGCGACTCTGCGTGCGGTGCGGAGACCCGACTGTTTGTTTACTCACCGACAGCTTTAATGAATAGCAAAATCGAGTGTGTTCTCCCCATTGGCTGGGGATAAACGTTCGTTTCACGGTGTCAAACGCTCGATTATCAATTACTCCACGGATAATATAAACATCGTTACAACGTTTTCTTACGCGCATCCTTCGCGATACTCGATCCTAGCGAATAAATAACGATGACGCGTCTGAATCGAACGAGTGAGACCGGACTCGAATCTTGAGTTACGTGCGTAAATTGAGCAACGCCTCCCGTCACTTATCAACTCCGATGTTTTTCTCCGCTTCGATTTATCCTATCCACGCTCTCGTTAAAATTCCACTCGTCTTTGTAATTGATTCGTTAATTAATCAATTAATATAATAAGATAAAATTTCGATAAAAAGGTAATTATCGAAAGGTAGTAAGGAAGGTAAGAGAATCGTTGTCTCGATAATTTTGTCAAACGATTAGGAAACGACGGTTCGAGCGTCAACTACATAGATCAAATTTAAAGCACTGAAAAACATCGCTCGTTGGATGGTGAAAAGTTTTTTCTCCTCGTATCTCACCGGGAACCCTCTTTCACTCGATATCCGGACTTTTATATTTACAAGGCATCGAGGAACGTCGAACACGCAGCGACGAGGGAGCAGAGACTGCCTTCGTCTTCTCCTCCTCCTCCTCCTCCTCCTCCTCCTCCTCCTTCACCGTTCGGATATTCTTTCAATATCGAGGGGAATCTTTAAGTGGGCACTGCCAGCCGTCGAGCAACAGGTTGTAAATCCGTTTTTTAAGACATTCTTCTCTCGATTTGGCAAAAGGAAAATCTTTCCGTTCTCTCTCTCTCTCTCTCTCTCTCTCTCTCTCTCTCTCGCTCAACCACGATGATTCTCCTTCGACCCTCCGGCTCATTTCGTTCTTATTTCTTCTTCCGATCCGTTCAAACTCGTCTCGCAGAATCCAGACACGAGCCAGCCATTCTTTCGCGTACGTTTTCCAATCGCGTCGTTTCCTCGATTCCCGAGCGAGGGTTCTTACTCACCGCGTGAAAAACTACGCCTCGTCCTTCGAAATTCCTAGGTCAGGAAACGAGATCATTTCGCGAGTCGTTTGCTTCGGGAAACTGAATTTTATCGCTTCGATACCTCCGATAACTCAACGCGTAATAATTTTATAATTCGAGGAACGATCGGAACTCGAACGAATTAATTTTACTCTCGGGGAAAATTTACTGGTACGTCGACGCGCCGAGCGAAAAGGCTTCTCGGAACGAGCAACATTGCCGATGACCACGAAACCATGTGAAATAAGTCGTGAATAATACTCCGATGGTTTAACGAACAAATTGGGCGGAATCGTCGCGACGAATATACACGACTCGCGCGGAAGAAGTTATACGGGAAAGAAAATGAAACGTTCGGTGGGACCGGATGTCGAACAATCTTTTATTTTATATTAATCATACTCGAAGAGCAGGAAACAATCTGCGGTTGGAGTGTACGAGATAATAAGGTAATCAATTTCGTACCACGGTTGACAAATTTAATAGATTATCTCCATTTGTTTTGTTTTGTTTTCTTTTCTTTTTTCAATTTCATCAAAGACGACGAGTATCGTGGAAAACACGCGAATTAAATGAATTAAATAAAAGGTTTACCTTTGAAATTCTTGCGTTTTAACGATGATTCGAACAACTATGGAAACGGTTACGTTTCGGTAGCTTTGAATTTATTTGATTAGCTACGATTCCGTGAGTTATTTCGTTTAAAATAAAATAACCACCCATGCGTGAAACGTACAGGAAGAAGTCTTGAAGAAATAATTATTTAATGCAGGCTCGAATCGTACGCGTAGTATAAAGAATTTAAAACAATATAGAAACGGATCGGTGCGTGTCATTAGGTACGATGATGAATTCCCCGGAAGCTTCCTATACACGAGAAAAAAAGAAGGAAGATTTCTTCATGGACGACGTACACGTGGATTGACAGATTCCTGTACTCGAGCATCGCGTTAACGTGTCCATTGTTACCGCGGTCATGCCCGTTGCCCTCTTCAAAATCACTCATCTTTTCTTTTCAAGTCTCGTGAATAGAGAGCGCTGTCGTATTAAGAAAAAGATTCCCGACTTTTTGCTACTGCTGCAGACCCAACAGGAAGTCGTACAATCGTAAGCATGACGATGTATAAATTTTTCATTTTTATTTAGGGGGAGAGCTATCAAGAAACGCAACGAGAGGGAGAGATCGCGTGAGTACGAGAGAGAGAGAGAGAGAGAGAGACCAGTGGAAATATCGTTATATCGCAACGATGCATCTAAGAGCCGTTGATAACGAACGCGGGATGGCTATTTTTGATCGTTCGTTTTAGAGGCATCGGCGCTCGAGGATGTTGATAGTGCACGAACGATACGTCCATTCTCATAAGTTTGTTAAACAATCCGAGCGTGATCGCGAGCACGAGCTTCTCAGCCCACCTTTCACGGGCATCCATCCGAAGGCGGAGCTAAGAGTGCGCTTTCGGATCGCGAAAGTGCTCATTACTCGTAGTTAAAGACTGGCTCTTGCGAATCTGACACCGCTGCCCTTCGAGGAAACAACCGAGAATTATCAATCCTGGTGCACCTTTCAAAGCGAAAAAATTAAAAAGTACTTTACGAGACGGGCGTTTTTTTAGCGCTTGCATTTCTCGAAACGATAATTAGATGCTCATCCGAGTCATCCGCAACGATGTTACACTTTTAAACAGTCGCTTTGTGAGCAGCCGCATCAGACATATTTTTATTTTCGTCCATTTCCTTCCTTCCTTTCTTTATACAAACATTCTTTACAAAGATCCGAGTCGCTCGTCCTTTCGTTTTATATCATCAATTTCTTTCCTTTTTTCTAACTTTGTGCGCGTTCGCTTTCGACCGAGGCTTTCGTAAGGATATACGCGTATTCGCATCGCCGTAATTTATATCTTATAAAAATATCGCGTCTAATTAAGTCGTTAAAAAAAAAAAACTGATTTTCGGTGCAATTACCTATTATAATTTGCGGTACGTTCCTATCTAATTACGTTTTACGATTTACCAAGAAATAACTCATTTTGCGTGCGAATAATTCCAATAAAAATTAGCGCTTTATTCGATAATGGAGGCTGAGAGATGGAAACTCGGTTGGATGCTCGTAAGCGCGTGACCTTTTGAACCCTGCAGTAGAAACGATGAAATCACGAGTGGAAAGGTTGCGTGCTGGCAAGGGCACGTCGGGCGTTCGCTAACCGAGTCGCGGTAAGCTCCGCTCGAGGAGAAGACGGAAGGACAACGAAGGCGCGCTACGAAGGGGCCGGATGTAATTTCCGAGATGAGCGTCACCGGCTCGAAAGGGTTGACGGGGGAAGGGGGGTGACGAGCGATAGCGGTTCAACGGTCAAAGCGGTCTCGTTTCGGCGGCCGAAGGAACGCCGGAGAGGTCATATCCTGTCCGCCCTGGACCCGCCCGTTGCGCTCGACGACAACGACGAGGTAATTTTCCGAAGAAACCACGCAAAACATTGTACGTCGACCACCGAGCAACTTTAATAACGTACCAACGACGTCGCGCGTACTTTCCCCGGGACCGACGCAGCTCCGACTCTTTCCCTCCCCTCCGCCCGCGTAAATTAGGATTCGGAACGCGAAATAAACTAACGAAAGAAGATATCTTAACGAGCATCGGCGAGAAAAACGGAGTGATCCGGCGCCTTGGGATCCGGAAGTGCGTCGCCTGGTATCGCGAGGTATCGCGAGGTATCGCGAGGTATCGCGAGCTATCAGCGAACCACCCCCTGACGAGCGGAGCGAAGCGGGAAAAGATCGCGCCGGAATCGCGCGCACCTTCTCTTATCGGCCACCTCCGATCTCGCTCCCAGAGGAATCGTCTTATTCCGCGCATTAGCGTATGGAAGCGAATAGATAATCGGCTCCTAGACCATAGCGTCCATGCACGTACGCGCGACCTGGAACTCTACACCCGAGCATAATTAAGCGCCTCTAATTCGCCTTCGTCCTTCTTTCCTCTCTCCATCTCGCTCTGTGCGCCTGCGGTTCCGTCTCTCTTTCAACGGCGGCGAGATACGCATCGTGCCCGACCCGGTACTCCGTGAACGATTAACGAGGGCACATACGTCCCTCCCTCCCCTCCCTCCCCCCGTGTCTACCAACACCGCCGCTCACCGCGCGACAGAGACGGAACGGCTATGGGATTTATTCTTGGGAAGAGTCGACTCTTGAACCGAGAAAAGAAAAAACAACCAGCCGTTAATTTTCTTTCAATGCTGAACAATGCGTACAGTTAGTTTGGAGAGTTACAGGAGACTTTGGAGGTTGGTTATTGGTCAATGGGAGCTTGACTCGTTTCTTCCTACAGCCTAATTACATCGTTGCGATTACGATAAGCTTTTCTTTAATTGTACGCGGTGATACGCTTACGAAACGCGTCTTTGTACCCGGGCTAATAAAAGACGATAAATTTACTTATTATTGTAAATTCGGATTGTAGCTTGGAATATCTTTTCCGAGCAAAGAGAGGGGAATTCTTTTTATTTTTGGAGCGAGATATCTTGAACGTTGTTGGTAGTTGTGTGTGTGTGCGTGTTTTGTGTGTGTGTGTATTAGAAAACGTACCGAAACTGGATGAGTTCGTAAATCACGGGTCTAACGTTACACGGTTGTAAAACTTTGTAATATTTGGTTTGTCGAGAGAACATTGAATTCATTTTTAAAATATTTGAACGAACGTTATCTTATAAAAACTTCCGGGACTATTCCAATAAATTATTTTCTTTACAATCTTGTGTTTTATTTTCTCGTATTGAATTAAGTATTACGAATCGAAACGAATACTCGATGTAAAGCATCGCGTGCTTTTCGTATCGGATAAGAGAATAATATCTTTAAATAATTACTATTTTTACGCGGGTGAAAAAGTACTTTTCAAATAATTGCTAACGATGCAATTTTTATTTCAAAAGTTGTACGTTTAATTAAATTTCGAGCGATACGTTTCTTAATTTCGCATTTTTTCGAAAAGAAATGAAGAAAGAGAAAGAGACGCGTACACGTATGCATCAGTGTATTGGAATGTTTATTTTACTTGCTTTTTGATTTATCTTTGAGTTTTAATGGCCTCACCACGTTAATTGCAAACATTAACGAGCAGTTCGCTATACTGGATTGCGGCGTGTAAATTAACGAAAGCTTGGGGTCCACAAACAACGCTTTTGCCATTCATCCGCTATTGATTCGTATTTATTTTCTGCTAAAATATACGATACTTTTTTTACGATAAAAGTACCTCGATTAAAAAACCAATTGTAATACTCTTAAGTAATGGAATGTTTATTTAATTGCTAGTCGGTAATAACGATTACACTCCTACAAAATATACAATTCCAAGGACTCCAAGTTGCACAAAAGTTACACCAAATTTTATCAAAACGTAAACGTTACCTTTGATACGAATTAAAGATTTCCTGGGACGCGATTCGTACATTGTATACGTATACGTGTAAATTATCGTAAAATTGTAGGTTTCGTTGCTGAAACGAGCGATAAAAATGTTGCATATCGCGACTAGACAAGAAAGAGGATCGATTCGATAAGTGGAACTGCTTTGAAAATGCAAGCTGCATCGTAAATCGGAAGGTGTACACGAAGGTTTCGCGAATGGACTGTTACAAAATCAAGACCACAAATATACGCTTTAACAAGTTTTGCGTTCAGCTCCATATCCCGGACTCTAGAGAATCGCTTCCTTCCTTGTGAAAACCTATAAAAACATCGGCAACGGAATCGTGACCGCGCAAAAGATCGTTACGTCTTACTCGTTAATAAACGCTAGTGCCTTTTCGATCTGACGACGCGCTAATTAGTTCCTTAAGACTGAATGTAACAACGCGCAAACTATCGCTGTGTCCAAATAGCAAAGCGATTCCCAACGTTTGCTAATTTCGTTGCACCATCCTGAAATCCCAGCTATTTTGTATTCCTCGCGTGTTCGATGGCTTTTGAAAAGGCGGTACGTTCGAGAATATTTACGATAATAACGAACAACAAAGGAATTATACAAGATGATGTTACAGTTGGTTGGTTAAACGAAAATTAACGAATGTGTTTAAACGTTTACGCATTTTAAAAATTCGAACAAGGTATAAGAAACATAAACGTCGAGTTCGATACCGTTTATTCCTTTTTTTGTTTTTTTTTATATCGTTCTTTATGAAATTTTAATTACAATTTATGCAGCCGTGGAAAAATAGTAGTGTCTGCATCGTACAGAGAAAATAAGGCAATTACGAGATAAAAGATTAATTAAGTGCAAGTCTATTACGAGTTTCTAAATTGTATCTATACAAATAATAAATTCACGTTAATTTTATGATTAATACGATGTATCGTAAAGACATTCCGTTGTAAACTTATCATCTTAATCGTCACCGACGCGCAGTGAAACGAAATTGTATGCAAAGTTAATACGTGACTTTTTTACAACCGAATGTATTATTATCCATTATCACAATGTTGTAATATAATAAAAATGCGCCCTTAAAAATGCAAAGTTAATACCTTCGAGTCTGTGTCATCGAGTGGTCATAAATCCAAACTTTTTAAATCCTTTCAACTTCTAATAAATTTGAACGAGTCATGCATCGGTGCGTGTTTGCGATTAGAAAAAAGGATTTAAATATTCGTGTACGAGCAAACGTTCGGTCGTTAAACGAAATTTCTATTTACCCGAATGTTTGGGTTACGTATCGAAAAGTATTCTTTTCTCGTAAATTACGTAAAAACGAAGCAAGCTAATTATTTTCGTGGTAAAAGAATGATGGATTACAATTACGATCACAATTACGTACATAAATAGAATACAAATTTCAACCGTAATTAAAAATGTACAGCAACGCAAAAAAATAAATGTCTTGTACCTTAGGAGGAACGATGTGACATCATCGAAATAATGATGTCCGTAAAATTAAGAAACATAAACACGTTATTTTGATTAGAATATACAGAAATTAACAACGTGAATTGAGTAAATCATTTACGAATCTGAAACATCCGATAGGTATAAATGAAGCAGCAAAGAAGAAACTCGTTACACTTGCTCTAAATAAAATGATGCAAGGGCATGGAAAAACGATCGTTTTCTAAAAGGCGAAACGTCTCGATCGAAGAGATCACCGGGTGATCTTTGGCCGGATCCCGGTTTGGTCCGATCCTCGGGGAAGGTCGCAAAGCGTAAAGGTGACGACTGGCGCCTATTCAAAATGCATAGTCCGCCCGGTTATTCGATTAACCTAAGCGAAAATATGCTCGTTTGTAGCGGCGCGCTCGCGCGCATATATAACAAATGAAATCTCGTGCATAGTAATTCCATCCGGAATACGAAAGTAGAGGATCCGCCGCGAGGACGTTCTCCCGCGAGCCCAGGCGAGGAGAAATCGCGCGGTTCGAGGAGAAAGAGAAAGAAGTAAGGGAGGGGTGGGCGAGTTGCGCGCGACCGAGGATGTGGAGAGAGAAGAGGATGACGAAGAGGAGCTTTCGATCCTCTCGCTCGCTTCCCTGGCTTTGGCTTTTTCTCTATCTCCCGGGGTGGAAAGAGAGGCTGGATTAAAAATGTAATCCAATAATAACGCGTCTCTGATGTCCGTAGGAGTAGGTAATACGTATATACCGGGGATCGCCGACTCTCTCCGACTCTCTCCGACTCTTCCCAGAGAAAGAGAGAAAGAGGGAAAGAGAACCTCGGCTTTGGCTACGGGGATGGGGGTGGGGCACAATCCCGGAAATCGAAGGTACAGAGTCGGTCTTGCGCATTTATTTTACATTTACACGACTCGAAGCCAAGTATTTTTCCTGTTTTCCGAATTAAATTACCGGCGTGATTATTTTTCATCTTGCGATGCCGAAGCGAGATTGTACGAACGCAAGGTATTCGCAATCAGTGGGCACGAGACCTTAAAATACGAATATCTCTCGTATTATAATATATTTCGAGTATTATTCCGCGGAGAGTGAAAAGTATGATTTATCATTCTATACACTCTTCCTGCGCGTAACGATAAAAGTAAAACACTTTTAATTAAATTAGTGTTATATTTTATTACGAGAACTTTATTACCTTTTTCTTTTGTTATTTTTAACGAATTTTATAAAATCTTCCAATTATCGGATTTTAATGAGAATTATTAATCACAAATATTTTATCAGCGGAGTTTCTTCCAGTTTGGTAAAAAAAAAAAAAGAGAAACAAACAACTCCACCAAACTTTTCAACGAACGCCTCTTTTCAAAAATAATCTTTCGTAAGCTATAAAACTGATCGAAAAATGACGAGCGATGCATAATCCAATGCAACTTTCTACATTTTATAATAAAACAAAGTTTAAGTCGATGAATTTCTTCTATAGAATTTTATAAAATTTTCTACCTATAAATTATTTCAGAATTAGTAGTTTCGATCGATATAATTATAATAAGTTACATATTCTACGATTATTAGTCGACTGTTACAAAACTTAATAAATTTGGCAAGAAACTCCCGATTCTTACTTACGAGATCGTATGGAATTTATTTCGTTTTCTTTGATCTTTATCCGATCGATACGACTTCAGAAATCGACACGATGCACGGAACATTTTATTTAGGCGAATCAAAATTTTTACTCTCGCGGAGCCAATGAAAATATAACTGCGGCGACGGCGACCGGATCCATTGGATTTCTCTTTTCACCGAAAGAGGAGGGAAGGAGTCGCCGAGTAGGAGAAAAAGAGGGTAAAAGAGAGTCAGGGCGAAGATACGGAAGGGCTCGGACGGAGTCCATTAGCGGACCTCGCGAGGATGTGTGCGATTACACAGCAGCTCCGGGCGCATCTCGACGCGACGCGAGAACACTCAATAATGCATCGTCCGCCATCGTCCCTGAATGCAGACGCGTGCGTAGGCGTAGGTCGAGGCTTCCTTGCCACCTCCTCCGCACCAGCTTTAATTTCCAAAGGACGGGTTGTCCGTTGAAAGCTCTTTATCCGTCAAAGAGTCTTTATCCGCAAGCTCCGCTGATACGAGTCTATTCGTAAACGGTGCGAGGCTTTTTCGGTGGGTGTACGAGTTCCCCGGGAAGCGGAAGAAAATGCGTACGAGATGCACGAGAATGCGTTTATTTATCGGGGCAACGAGGGATTTTTTAACATCGGCGTTTCGGGACTATTTTACCAAGGGGAAAATTACCGCGACTTTTTATCCGGCGTTAGAACGATATAATCCTATAATATATATATGAACATTTTTTTTCGATCTTGGATTTATTCGTTAAAATTCGCTAAATTTACGGCGATGTATAAATTTTCAAGAATCTTATAGCCGTTTCATCGCTCGGATATTCATCCAAACTTACGGAATTCTTGTTTGTAGATTAGACAAGGGCTTCAACGATAGCTTCCAACCTGTATAATACCGATGTCAATATCAAGGATACACGCGCCAGATACGCTTATTACAGTGACTGGAACATCCACTCAACAGGTAAATATTAATATCCTTGTCGAAAACACACAAAGCTGTATTTTCAAGTAATGGCGTCGTTGAATTTAGATAATTGATTCAAATTTGCCACTGGGACTCGACGCGATTGATTTTTCGCGATCGATACTAATAAATATCGACTCGGGTATTTTATAAAATGGAAAAATACCGTAAATGTTTGATTTGCGTGAATAAATAATTTCAAGATATTTACGATAACGAGATTTTTATACTCGTGTATATATTTATTGTTTTCTAAACGCGTATCTCACGCTTCTGATTTTTACATAAATTAAATATCTTTGTAAATAATTCGTTTATCTAAAATATATTTTTTCCTAACTAGGTTACAAAACTTTATCGCTTAGTTTATATAAGAAATAGAAATTACGATGCTAAAGTAAAAAAAATATACACGTATTCTAAGCTAGACATTAAATTTGGAAACCGTAGTTTTACGTATATCGATTATAACGTGGAAAAGCTCGAATCTTATGCATGAAAATATATTGCGTACATACATTTGAAAGGTAATTTAAAAGATAATACGCTCGATATTTTCAAATAAGGCTCGAAAAAATTTAATTCCCGTACAACGAGTAACGCAATTTTTCTGTTTTAAGAATATTAATATTAGGTAAGCCAACGGTAAGAAATAAAAAAAAAACCTTTCTTTTGGAGAATTCGCGTGAAACGTACTTTACAATCGCGCTGACTGAATTTTCCCAGGATCGTTAGCGTGCCTCGATTGTACATCGCTCGCGTGAATTTTCAGCGACAGGAATGACGCGCTGAAATAATACTCGATATACCCATTCTCTCTAGGAAGAAGATCGAGCTGAATTCTCGGCGCTGTCAGTGCCGGGCTCAGCTTAACAGCTAATCCGTACGGAAACGAGGAATTGTTGAGAGAAAAGCGGAAATGCTAATCTCTCGATGGGAGATCCGCGGATTCGGTATCATACCAGTGGCGCAGCAGTCTTCTCTCTTTCCGACTCTTCTCTTCCACCCATCTCCAATTATTATTATATTTCCACCCGGTTCCTTTTTCCTTTAATTATTTCCAGCTTCCCATCCTCCTCCTCTTCCTCCTCGCGCTTTTATTTCGACCGATTTTCCTTCGCCTCCCGTTGTTTTTGTTTCGGATTCGAAGCTCGACCTTCCTCTCTCTCTCTCTCTCTCTCTCTCTCTCTCTCTCCCCAACCCGGGAAGAAGCGGAAACGCGGATAGCAGATTCGACGTAGGGCGCAACCGGTTAACGGCTTACGTAGTCCGGCTCCGGGTCGACTCTCCGTAGGTGCAATAACGCGATTTCGACGTGTCGCGGTAATCCGCTCAGGGCTTATTCGTCAGCTGCTCCAGCTGGTTAGCAAAACCTCGGCCGAGACGGAACGAAATTCGCAGCCACGGATTCGAGTCGATTTATCGGTGCGCCGTGAATTCTTATTTCCTCGAATATTAATCACTGAGCATCGCCGATCGATAAAACCTCGTTACCTAAAAGGAGAAAACAACGAGTCGAAAGTTTTGTTTAAACGATCGACTAAAGTTCCGCGACCGCGAGACAACGTAACAAAAATTCGTTATTCGAACGAATCAGTAATTCAATGTTTGTCTCGCTTTGAGTGTATTTCGTCGCGTCCCTTTAATCTCCGACGAGAGTTTTCCCCGTACATCCAATCAATTTATCGAATGCGCGCGAGGCTCGGTATCGATGCGACCGACGTCGGCAACGCTTTCGTGACTTATAATCGCATTTCTCACGCTCTCCCCTTCACCTCTTCCCTCTCGTCACTGACGCGACAGACGCACCAACCAAAACCACCCTCCGCTAATGGTCGGACCGGCGATGCTTTTAGCTAACCGTGCAATAGTCCCGGCTTTTCCCTTTCCCGATCTATACGACGGCTAATCCGTTGATTATACGCCTCCGAGCTGCGATCTTTTATTGGCAATGACTTTTCTTCCTCCCACTTTGCGCGCTTCTTCGATTCGGGAGAGACTTTTGTCCGAATCCGTCGCTCCAACGAATTATCCGAGTGCTCTTTAATGACCCGGAAATTTACGCTCTTCTCTTATCGCTTCTACGAATCGATATATTTAATTACTCTGGTAAAGGGGCTTCGCGTAAACAATCGGACAAATTTATTTATCGATTCTCCTGGACGAGGTTGCAAAGTACATTGTTCAAAATTTAATTATCCCCGCTCTTTGTTCTCGAGTATTCCAAGGGAGTTTGCGAGATTCGGTGAATTATTACAAGTATATTTTATCGAACGTCGATTTATAACGTAATCCGAGTCTCGATTACAAACCGCGTTAAAGTTTTATGAAAACGTTACCTCCGGTGAAATTATTATTGGATCGCGAGTCGGAGATATCGAATGTAAAATAAAGTATCCGCGTCCTCGAGGTGACAACGGCGAGGGAGTACACATCGTTTGGCGAAACGCAAAATCCGTTGTTCCCCGGTAGAATCGGAGAGGCAATTACTCGGTACGATAACATCGGTCGTGACTTAACCTACTATCACTTCGGATTATTGCGAGCTATGTTTCAGCACGTGGGAAAAGCCCGCCTCTGGTTTTCAATGGGATGACAGCGTAAACGTGTGCGAAGAAGGTTGGCCAATGATGATCTCGATAGTAGGATCGGATCGGATCGGTGGAACTCACTTTTCCATATAATGTTGAACAACCGACGTTTAATTACCATTAACGGTGTGTACGTGCGCGAGTTTACCGAAATCCCGACTGTATTTGTAATCGCGGAAAAAGTTGAGGTTCTCGCCGCTTTCGCGATGGATGAAATCGAGATAAATCGATATTATTTATGCATCTAGTTCCGAAATGTTTGCTTGTAATCTTTTGGCGATATTTTATACTGGGTGATAAATTATTAATATGTTTTTGTTGTTGCTGTTTCGTTTAAAAAAGCGATCGTTTCGCTTATCGAAGTAGTCGACGATGTAAAAATAAAATATTTAAAATCGGAATGGATTTTTCTTTCTTGGTTCGTATCGATAGCCTCGATTAAAACGTGCGTATTCTTAAATTTCGTGTAATTACGATTTACTCGCAAGTGGAAGATAACGTAATAAGTACGAAAGGAAGAATATTTGATGCACTTGATAGTTTACTTATGTTCGACGAGCATTGTCTACTATTAACTGTTGGTTCTCATTAATTCTGGAAAAATAATGGAAACAAAGACTCGGAGGGATCAAATGAGTTTGACGTCAAATGCCGCCAAATGAAAGAATGTTTTAACTGAGCGTGGAGGCAGGAAACACTTAAAAGTTGTAAGAACGATAATTGCGCAAACGATGCGAAGAAGTTACGATGTCAATTTTAGAAATTCACATTCCATGAAAACTATTCCTTTTTCTTTCTAAATTCTTCACTGAAAATATCTTCTGTACGTACTTTAGCTATTTAAAAGTCTAAGAGTGTCGATTTCGTTTTTTTCTTCTTTTCATTGTAATAGACTGTTTGTGTTTACTCTTCATAATTAACATATTTAAATTAATAATATTAATTTTTTTCGTTAGCGTTGATAGATCGAAAATCTTTCGTTAAATTACTTGCGTTAAAAAATATTATTCATTCGAATATTATGCACAGCTAAAAGTTATGAATATATTTTAATGAAAAATCACAAAAAATGACTTTAATGAGATCCTGAGAGAAATTTTCCGGTAGTTAAATATGAAATTTAATGCCTATTGTTTGACCTTATAGAGCTTGGTTTAGCTCTTGAGATTTAAGTAATTCGAACATAAATATAGGTTTGTTAAAAAATAATATCTCCACTTCTGATTATAAACCTATAATTCTTTACGAAAATTAATTTTTAATTATAAAATAAAAAGTGTAATACGAATCAACCGAAAGTTTAATTATACGTTAAAATAATTCAAGGTTTTACACTTACCGATAATTAAATAAATCAACGGCAATTTATATATTTTTATTAATATTATTCCTTTATAATTATGTTTCTCCCAAATTAAAATTAATACCTAATATTTTTTAGATCAGAGCTAGAAACACTTTTATCCGTTATATTACTTCTCAAACGTATATAAATATAAATATTTTTGTATTTATATGTATACAACATATATATTAAAAATAAAAACTGATAAAAGAATTTTGTATCATAAAAATTCTATTGTACAACTTCATTATTATCTAGAACTCGACGATTGAAAATTTCCTATTTTTTTATATTCTTTTTTATACTTATTTAACTCGTAAACTTAATTGTTTCAATTTAATTATTTTCCAAGATTTTTAATTACGAGCGAGTCTATAAAAAGATTATTTTATAAAAATATACGACTCGTAAGTAAATTTTTATTATATACAGTTACATACCACACGTAAAAATCTGATCAATTTCGATCGATATTCGCGACAGATTTCGAATAATTTTTATTTTTATCGTTCGAAAATAAATTCTTTTTGAAAATCCTACACATCATTTATTTTTACAAGTTGTCTAAATCTTCAAAAAATGTAACATTAGCTTAAATTTCATCGAGTTCTTTAACTTTAAAATTTGGAACGATTTTTGAAATTATCATATTTTCACACAAATAATTTAATTTGCCATAAGTTTTGGTAATGTACCAATTAAAATTGTGCAGATTTATAACGTCCGTAAAATATTTGGAGAATAGTTCTCGAGCGCAATCGATAGATCGCGATTGAATGACAATTTAACGTTGAGTCAGCACGAAATAGTAAAAGTATCCGAATCTAGGTATAAATTTCGAGTCCGCTCCGGACGATCGAACGCGAGGAGCGAAAGTCGAAGAAGGTTCGGAAAATGTGGTCCGCGTTCCCGGCAATTACTTTTGGAAAAGATCGGCTCGCTCCTCGGTGAACTCCCTCCACCCGAGTCTCCGCCAGGGTAATCTCGGCGGTCTCGGCGGAAGAGGAACGAACCGCGTGGATTAGCATACAATACAATCCGATTCGTCGGATCGGACGCGATGAGCATTTGGGCAGGTTCGCTCGTTCCGACTCTTCCTCTTTCTTCCTCTTGGCGCTTCTCGCGCGGCCGCGTATCAATCGTCGGCATCGGTCGAGCGGCCACCCACCCGAGCCTCCCGTCGCTTCGTAATTCTTCCCAACCAGTCTTCTATCCCGCTCGACTTAATCAGCGATCGCTAATTGCCCGACCGACGCGCACCGAGGAAACGTATGCAAATCCCGCCGTGGAATTATCTATCCCCGGGACAATTAGGCGCGAGAGCGGTGTAACGCTTGCCTAGCGTGCCGACGCTTCCGCTTTCGATGAGTCAAGAGGGGCAGATCGCGAGCGGAAGATAGACGGAGATGGGGGAGAGTGCGAAC